>CM060622.1:26661404-27266404 GCA_030578275.1 Meda fulgida
GACAACATTTCATCTATTTTCAATTCCTCTTTACTCATCTTGGCCATTGAGGGGTTGCATGTAAAATTCAAGCCGTTATAAATATGACTCCGGATCCAGATGAATCATGAATCCTTATTGGTATCAGGGCTTGTACTAAAGGCCTGCCTCTGGAATTTAAACTCATAGAATGAGTGACTTTCTTTGTACTGGGTCAGTTGTCTGTGTCTTGTATATGTGTGTGAGGAGTATTGTAGTGTGAGGAACAGAAGATGGGGACCTCTGTTGTGTGTTCATCGGATGTGAGCTTACACTGCATGCCAGAAAAGACTGGAGACACACCACTCCACATGTATCAGTTTTTTGTCTTAAAAGATTAAAATATACAAATGAAAATAGTTTTGCACACAGTGTTATATATTTTGTTCAATGGGTACTTACATAATCTAAATCGTTTCCAAGAATAATTTATAAATTCAGTGCAATTCACATATTTTAAATGGTGCCCATCCGCTTGTCACTTGTCGCCTGTCAATTCAATGCGTTAATTCTTACGTTATCCCAGGTTTTAACCATGGGCAACGGATGTTGACAACTTGCATATGTCTAGTGACACACTGTTGTTGTTGCGTTCAAACATTATGACCACGATGGAAAGCAGACTTTGATCATAAGGATAAAATTAAAACGAGGATAAATATTGGCGTTGGGTTTTGCAAGAGCTTCCGACAATAGAGATGCCCTTCTTGCCATGGGCTTTATTATACTAGGCCAGCCAGGATGTAAATAAAAAACGGATCGGATGTTTTATAGCTTCACCATGGATGAAAAAGTTAGAATTATGAACCAGGTCCTTTGATATTATTCAAACTGTTGATAACTAACACATAGAATAACATTTATAACTTTTAACACACTCAAATGCAGTGTAGTTGTTAGTGTAGAACAAGGTGAAACAGAGCTGCGTTAACCTCACAGTTACATTTCGTCAAATAAAACTGACCTGGATTAGTTGTTCTGCAATTGAGGGGTAGTTCATAGAATGAAATGTCCTCATTACCGTTATTTCCGCAGGGCTTGCGTGTGGCGATGATATCTGTCTCTCTTAGCAATCGCGTCCCTGCTTCTCTACCACAGTCATGGTTAAAAATCTTGAATGTATTAAACTCATCCATTAACTTTATTTCAACATATAAACATTATATGATCCATCGGCATGGCGATAAAAGTTCCATGATTCCCGATCATTCACTAATATGCCACTTCTACGTTATTGAAGAGGTTAGCGTTCCCATGTGGCAAAATACTTGTTGTACCTGTAAGTTCTTTAGATTGTGCTGCTTAGTGGTCGTATATGATGGTACTCAACCTACCCCCCCCACCTCGCTGGACGGACGAAAAAATCCACGCGTAGGGATTACCACAATACAGCCTTGTATATCGTAATAATCCAATTACAAGTCAGACCCCTCGTTACCCGTACCCCGGGGTCTACTCTCTCTCCCTCGTTCTCTCTATCACCTCCCTACACCTTCAATTGCCCCCCCCCCCCCCCCCCCCCCCCCCCCCTGTCAAAAAACAGAGATGTCAAAATTATTAGGGTATCTATGATTATTGTTATTTAGGACTTTCCACAGAATCACATTTACTATTGCGTTACCAAACTGATTGGTTACAACATGTAACAAAAAAAAACAGATTTCTGAAAGAACACACACACACATGGCATGGCGTTTGAGACCACATTGTGGCTATTTCCCAGGATGGTGTATGATTCCTCAGTGTTAGTGTCACAGTCCTCGTCTGCACCTGTCTGTCCTGGTCTGCACTTCACTTCCAGTATTCCTCCTTGTCTGCACACCGAATTCACTCCTCCAAATCATACACCTGTTCATGTCTTAATAATTCCGTTGTCACCTGTCCTCACCTCGTTTGTTCTGTATTAGTTCTCTCTGGTCGTCTGTTCTGTGTCGGTTCTTGTTTTGTCCATGCCATATGGTACTGTTTTTATAGGCATAGGTGTTTATGTGTATCCTTGCCTGTATTCCTGCCTGTTCCTGGGTTTTGTTTCAAGATTAATTCGTTTATATTGGAGCTCTGTGCTCAGCCTGCCGTCCTTACTCCACCATAACCATGACAGACGAAACCGACCTTAAAAAGATGGCGTGGGCTGCAATGGATCATCCTCCTTCTGGCCCCAGGAGGTGGACCAGTCCCTCGAGGCCCACCACACAGAGGTTTTTGGACTTGGTTCCCCCAATTTCCATTACGAAGACACCCAGCTCTGTGGGTTTTTCCGGGCAGGTCTCAATGATGAGGACCAGAGAGGCACGCCCTGCTTGGAGATGGGCATCGAGGAATCTCGAGGGCTTACATCGAGCGTGGGCCCCTGCTGTGCCGGCACATAACGGTTCTCGTTCACCATTGGGGCGCTGCGCAGGTCCAGCCGAATCCTTTTCACCGCTGGTCCCGTCAGCACCGAGCCCTCTTCGCAGCTGGTCCCGTCCGCACCGGGCCCTCTTCGCCGCTGGTCCCGTCCAGCACGATCCCCTCTTCGCCGCTGTCCCGTCCAGCACCAGCCCTCATCGCCGTGGTCCCGTCCAGCAACCCGAGCCCTCTTCGCCGTGGTTCACGTCAGTGACCGAGCCCTCTTCGCCGCTGGTTCCCGTACAGCCACCGAGCCCTCTTCGCCGCTTGGTCCCCGTCACAGCACCGAGCCCTCTTCGCCGCTGGTCCCGTCCAGCACCGAGCCTCTTCGCGCTGGTCCCGGCCAGCACCGAGCCTCTTCGCCGCGGGTCCCGTCCAGCACAGCCCTCTTCGCGCTGGTTCCCGTCCAGCACCGAGCCCTCTTCGCCGCTGGTCCCGTCCAGCACCGAGCCCTCTTCGCCGCTGGTCCGTCCGCACCGAGCCCTCATTCGCCGCTGGTCCCGTCCAGCACCGAGCCCTCTTCGACCGCAGGTCCCGATCCGCACCGAGCCCTCTTCGCGTGGGTCCCGTCCAGCACAGAGCTTCACGGTTGCAGCCACCCCAAGTCAATTGTGGAACCGAATCCCGAGTCAACGTGAACCGAATCCCGAGTCAAGTGAACCGAAAAAATCCCGGTCAGTCACAGTGAACCGAACCCGAGTCAAGTGAACCGAATCCCGAGTTCAAGTGAACGAATCCCGAGTCAAGTGAACCGAATCCCGAGTCAAGTGATCGAATCCGAGTCATAGTGAACCCGTGGATTTCCCAAAGTATTTTTTGGGGGGGGGCCATAGGCCTTCGCCTCGTCCGGCTCCGCCCGGTGGCCCGCAAAGAGGGGGTCCTCTCCGCCGTGGGCCGCCCGAGGGGTCCTCACCGCCGTGGCGCCCGCGGGGTCCTCACGCCGTGGCCGCCCCGAGGGGTCCGCACGCCGTGGCCGCCCCGAGGGGTCCTCACCGCCGATGGCCGCACGAGGGGGGTCTCCCGCCCGTGGCCGCCAGAGGGGTCATCACCGCCGGGCCCGCCCGAGAGGGGTCCTCACCGCCGTGGCCGCCCGGTGGTCCTCACGCCGTGGCCGCCCGTGGGGTCCTCAACGACGTGGCCGCCCCCGAGGAAGTCCGGCCACGCCGTGGCCGCCAGGGGGGGGAGGGTTCGGTCTACTCCGCCCTGGCCGCCTGCCCCCACGTCCTGCTCCGCCCTGGCCGCGCCCCCACGTCTGCTCCGCCATGGTCCGCGCCCAGTTCCTTGCTCGCAATTGGCCGCGACCCCGTCCTGTCCGCCATGGCGTCTGTTCCATCCTGGAGTCCGCCTCCTGCACCTGGTCCGCCTTCCCGTCACGGACTCCGCAGGATATGATGCCACCTCACACCCCTGTTCTACGGCGTTGAGGTCAAGCCTACCGCGGGAAGGGGGGACAGTAAGTAATGTCACAGTCCTCGTCTGCACCTGTCTGTCCTTTGTCTGCACTTTCACTTCCCAGTTATCCTCCTTGTCTGCACACCTGAATTCACTCCCTCAATCATCCTCCTCTGTTCATCGTTGATTCATCCGTGTCACCTGTACCTCACCTCATTTCGTATCTGTATTTAGTTCTTCTGGTCAGGCAGCTCTGTGTGGTTTTGTTTAGTCTATGCATATGTTATGTTTTGATATGCATAGTTGTTATGTGTATCCTGCCTGTTATTACTGCCTGTTCTTGGTTTTGTTTCAAGATTATAATGTTTATATTTGGAGCTCTTTGCCATCTGACTGCCGTCCTTACTCACACCACCGTGACAGGTTAGTGAGCTATCGGCATTTTTTCAAAATGTGATTAGGTATCTGTTGTTATGTCTGTGCTGCAGGTTTGTCTTTGTGTTTCAGGGGGGGGGAGTGCAATGTTTAAAATTCTTGTGTTCTTTGACTGTACCTTCATTTTTTATTATAGACAATGCTCTCAGGCAAAAACAACACATACGTAAAGCTGACGTGCAATCACATAGGAACATGAACACATAAGTGGTGTCAGACTGTGCGCCTCGGAAATTCTTGGCCTATAACACCATCTGTGATGTCATGCCAACACATCACAGTGTGCTCACATTACAAATGCATAGGTCACTGTCGTGCTGCCCGCTGTGTATTTTTATCTACTGTGGAGGAGCTTGAAAACAACATGTCAGAGTATTTCTTTCTCTGGCTCGGCTAGCTGTATGCTCTATATTTGCACAACCTGAACCTAAGAACACTTAGTCAAACGGGGATGGGACAGGCAGCTATTGAGCTCCTGCGGATCGTGTGCAATCTCACCAGTGCCATGTTTCAGGCCCATTTGTCTGTGTCTCTCAATATTTTATAAAGTTCCAGGGCATGTTTCTCAGTTCAACGAAGGCACTCGCGGTGTGTTGTTTTTCCTCCAAACCTCAACCGCGGACTGCAGTTAAATGGGAATGTTAGGGTTTTGCTTATCATTTTGCTTGCTACGTGCATGTCTGCTTGCCAGAAATCTATCTCAGAGACGACCTGCTGTATGCATGACTTGTAACTTTTGTTTTTTAACGCAGTGTTTTCAAAATACCGTGATGATTCGCCCACACTTGATAATTACTGCGTTCACACCCGGACCTCTTTATTAGTTTCTGACAATGGTCTTACATCGCTGCCAGCCCCCCCCCCCCCCACCACCACAACTCACACACACACACGCACACACATCACATGATTCAGTTCAAACACTTAAATTTTTTTGGATATTTAGGATTAATTTAGAACTAACCTGAAAACACATTCAGGCAAACTACGGAACCCTGCGTGTGGTGAACCTATAGAACATGTGAGAGTATTTTACAGTAAATTTTATATTATTTCACAATATTACAGATTTTTTTCTGTATTTTGATTAAACAAAATGCAGCCTGTTGTGCAAATGACAACTTTTTAACTTTTAAAACATCTTACCGAACCACAACGTTTTTGAACTGTAGTTTATATTTAAAAAGTAAATAAGGAATGGTAGTTTTTTTTAAAAAAGTCCCTACATAAAAATAAAAGAAATGTGAAAAAAAATCCCGGCAAAATGTAAAAATATGTTGTTAGGAAAAAGTATAAATTTTTTAGACATATTTTGTTTGCTTCATTTTAGCCCCCTTGTATCTTTATCAGACAATCTATATCTATGCTTCCTGGCCTATATGCTTGAATCTGCAATAAGCTTATCAGGTGATATGATGGATAAATTACGGGAGGACAAGGAGATTACAGTGTGATGCTCAGGCTGTTGGAGGGCCTGTACCCATGGTTATTTGATTTTTTGTGGATCTCTTGCCAGGAGTTTGTCCTTGTTCAATACAGATCCATACACTATAGGTCAGGGACTCTGGGGAGAGAATAGGTCACAATGTGTTTAGATCTGGAACGAACTGAGGGAGGGAAAGCAGAGAGGGAGAGAGAGAGACGAAGGGGGAGAGGGAGGGAGAGGAGGAGAGAAGAAGAGAAGGAGAGAGAGAAGAGAGAGTAGAGAGTCGAGAGTAGATGAGAGACGAGAGAGCAGAGGAGAGAGAGAGAGAGAGAGAGGAGAGAAGAAGAGAGAGTGGAGAGAGAGTGGCGAGGGAGGAGAAGAGAGAGTGAGAGAGAGAGAGAGAGGAGAGAGAGAGCGGGAGAGAGAGGATGGAGTTTGAGAGAGAACGAGAGGACGAGATATGAGGAGAGAGAGGGTGATGAGTCGACATGAGAAGGAGGAGCTGGGAGAGAGGAGAGGGAAGCTGAGAGACGGAGAGAGAGAGAGAGGGTGAAGAGAGGAGAGAGAGAGGAGAGAGGGAGAGGAGGAGAGAGAGCGGAGAGAGAGGGAGAGAAGAACGAAGGATAGAGAGGAGAGAAGAGAGAGAGAGCTAGACGAGAGAGGAGACGAGAGAGAGTGAGCGGGGGGAGAGAAGAGAGGAGAGAGAGAGAGAGAGACCCCGGGAGGAGGAGAGAGAGAAGAGATAGCGGGGAGAGAGCGAGAGGAGCTCCACGAGAGAAGAGGGCAAGAGGATGGAGGGGGAAGGAGAGAGAGAAGGAGGAGGAGAGACGGAGAGAGGAGAGAGAGAGAGGGAGGGAGGAGAGAGAGGAGGCCTAAGGATCAGGGGAAAGGTCAAGATACGGGACTCAAACTCAAAAGTCTTAAAAAATATAGTCATATTGTTTTTACTGCTCTCTCAAATATTTATATATGGCAACAACACTTTTAATTATGGAAAACTAACTTGTTATTTTATCAAATGTGTGAGTGGATATCAGTGATTGGCGATAAGGACACATCCTATGTGCAGGAGTACAATCTGAACCAAAGAGGGTGGATGCGAGCATAGGAACTAACTACTTAGCCTGTGAGAGGGGCTGAGCTGGGATGTGTCTTTTTTTAGGGAAAATAATTACTACTAATGACCATTAGGAGTTCAGTTTTCACCCTCCAGGGATTGGTGAAAGGCTTTTGCCTTATCAGTTGATTAGTGCAAATCGAGGAGGCCGGATCCAGCATGTTAAGTAAACGGGACTGAGAAGTGTAGCATTATCTGGGGAAGACTAATGGAGCAGCACAGAGTTCATCCTGAGCTAATGTGAGCCCGCATATACGGAACCACTTACAGATAATATCAAAAATTGAACCACCTCCCCATCCCACCGCAAACACCACATATCCTTGGATCCACCACACACATCACTTTCCTTATTACTAGGGTTGCAAAATTCTGGGAATTTTCAAGGCTGGAAACTTTCCATTGGAATTAACGGGAATATATGGGAATTAACGGGAGTTAATTGGAATAAACTGGGAATTTGCAAAAGAGGAGAGATTGCTCGGGAGATTGGTATGGTAATAGAGATTAGCATTGTAATGAATATGGCAATGTTAATGTAGTTTGGTCTTGGTGTAATAGATCTGCTACGCTGCTGCTGCTGCAGAGTAAGTACCGAGAATTGCTACTGCCAATACATTCACAGACATTTCTGTGAGCATGTAAGACATGCTGCTGCTGCTGCACATGTAACATACATGCTTTAACACCCGTGGCAGATCTATACATATATATACAGTATATGGAGGGTTTCTGAAAGTGCGCTGCATACTTCTACCAGCAACACCCCGGTATTTGTTTGAATGTTGAGCCGCAGCTCATTGGACTCTGATGCAACAGCAACCAATCAACCAACATTAAATATAACTTAGTATCAAATCAGCATATCAGAATGATTTCTGAAGGATCAGGTGACACTGCAATAAATAACATTTGCATAGCAATTGCTGCTATAAAAATACATTTCACATATTTACTAAATTTGAAGTAATTTTAATGTTTATATTTATGTTTTGTATGTGATACAGTTTATATAAATTTCCACAAAGTTCCAATTAATTCCCATCAATTCCTGTTAAGTTTCCAACTTGGAATATTTCCAAATTCCCCAGATTAAGTTCCCATGGAAAGTTTCTTAAAAATGTACTCAATATTTTCCACCCCTTTGCAACCCTACTTATTACACGGCTCTGTGGAATATTTGATTCCGATTGGTCAATCACACCATCCGATGGGATGTTTTTCCCCAATAACAACAGCTAAAAACACAGGCTCATCTGTCACTGAAGTCGTTGCTATAGGATTGCTATTAACGTTGTTTGTTTTTTTTGCGTTTTTTCCTCATGGAAGTTTTGTGTTTCATGAGCTAATAAAAGATTAAAACTCAGTCAAATCAATATTTTGTTTATATCCCCACTTATTATTTAAGTGGTTTGACAGTACAATATCCCTTAAATGTCCGTCTAGTTTTAACTTGCCGCTTGCTGGCAACAGTTTTTTTTCCCCCCCTGAAGCTTTGCGTTTAAAGAGTTCATAAAATCATATCAATATTTCATGTCTAATTATTTACTTATGTGGCAAGTAGCTGTGAAAAAAACTTTTTTTGGGGTCCTGATCACCCTGTCGGGGTTTATTCTGTGATAACAACCGGCTGGATGTACATTATCCCATACTCATAACGCTGCTCGTGTTGCTTTTCCACTAGTCCTGCTTAATTGCATATGCAAATGAACCATATGTACAATATATATATATATATATATATATATATATATATATATATATATATATATATATATATATACACAGTTCATATATCTTTCCTCTTGGATTTGGCCTCTTCTGAAGCCAAAGCAATTAGTTTTTGATGGAGCAGTATCACCTAAAAGATCACATGAAGTACACACAGGACCACTTTTGATGTGTTCTGATTAATCCATAATTGGACAAGGGCTGGGAGGGATAAGACCATGTTATACACGCCTGGACATGTTCTCTCGCCTATGGTATGCTAATGGAATAGGTTTAGCATAAACCATATAATCGTGTTTACTGGGTAAACTCACATTCAATTTCAGGCCGGGCGGAATGATAGAGATTGAGAGATGAAAGTGGGTGGATGATGAATAATCTTGTGCGTCACATGCACCGCAGATAACTTATCAGACATTTATTGATTATTCAATATTTGTACTCATCAATCCTTATTTTGAATTATTATATCTTTAAAAAGACAAGAGGTAATAATCAGTTTCATATTGATTGCCATATATACCAAGCTGTGAGATCCTGTTAAACAAACATTGTATATTAGTTGAGAGTCCTTGTTAAACAAATATCTCAGATTGGCTTATAAATATACACAAACCCCATAATTACTCATGGAAAAGACAAATTGAAGCAGACCCATATGATGATGCATCTTCTGCTGTACATGTGCGAATAATAAACTAGCAGATGTATTGTAAATATGTAGGCTTGTACTGAATGAAAAGACAGCAGGCGGTTTATTGCCCTAGATCTTTATGTCTGTGCTCTCATCCATGCAGTGGATAAAAACATGGCATGTTCTTTTTTTTTTAT
This sequence comes from Meda fulgida, assembly GCA_030578275.1. Lineage (NCBI taxonomy): Eukaryota > Metazoa > Chordata > Actinopteri > Cypriniformes > Leuciscidae > Meda > Meda fulgida. The sequence goes on from CM060622.1 coordinate 26,670,743, forward strand.
AAAATGAATGCCTCTATAGTTCAGATATATCGAGAATGCTATTTGGAATTAGTCTTTGGAATACAGCTGCATTGTTATGAAGTAATACAGATGGTGTTTTGAGTTATATGTTAGTCTATATAGTGATCCTTCATCCTCCATATACAACAGTGGCCAGCATTGATGTCCGGTGGGGATATATATATATATATATATCCCCACCGGACATCAATTCTGGAAAATATTTTAGATGCTTTAAATATGTTAAATGTTAAGAAAAAAAAAACAACCACTAAACTTGGTTAAGTTATTTATTTAAACTACAGCTACAGGTTTTATTTGACTCTGCCAAAAAAAAAAAATGGATAGAAAAACAAAAAGCTCACAGGAAAAAAAAGCACACATTGACTACTACATAATCAGTTATTGATATTCCGGATCTCTCAAGCACAACTATGCTTACACAATCTTTAACACATTTGTAACAATATTTAAATAAAGGGTAAAGATGTAAATTTTCCTTGGCCGGACATAATTTGGCCCACTACTGTACATAATATTATATTATTTATCCCGTCTGGACTAGGAAACCATGTGTATCATCATGCCCAAATCATAAATGGTGAGCAACAAAGAAGGGGAATACAAATCGATGTGGGCATAACCTCTTGCTTTGAACGGGAAAATAAAAAGCCATTTAAATGTATTGTTCACCAAAAATGCCTCTCCAAGGCAAGCATCAGGAAAAGAGCATATTCTGCTATAAATAACTCCTATAGTATTTCATGAAAGAAAGGAAGTCATACATCAGGGTAAGTAAATGATGCCAGAATTTTCATAATGAGGGAACTGTTACTTCAATATGATTATATGACTCTGTCATGTAGACATGTCCCCTTCAAATAGCTTTCACTGATTTGAATTCTCTCTCTCTCTCTCTCTCTCTCTCTCTCTCTCTCTCTCTCTCTCTCTCTCTCTCTCTCTCTCTCTCTCTCTCTCTCTCTCTCTCTCTCTTTCTTTCTCTCTCTCTTTATCTCTCTTTTATCTTCCTGAATTGGAGCATCCCCCAAATGTAGACAAGAAAATAAGTGAGAAAGAAAGAGATGAAAAATAAATAAGTTGTATTGCAGTATTTTTGCCCTGTGCAGTGGAATTCATTTTTCTTCATCTCCTTGGGACCACAGGACATTTAAACAGAGCCACGCGCTGAAAGAAGAACACAATTATAATTCCGATATCTTGTACAGTAAATGTAAACAGATAGCAGTCTGCCTCTCTGCCCTTCTCTGTCTCCCAAAAGGCAAGTAATGAGGTAGAATAGATGTAATCGTCTTGAGCAGCGCCTTTTTACCTCAGTGATTCTTTTTTCTCAAATTGAAAAGTATTGGCTGTTCTACGACTGTGAGGCAGAGATATGGACTTTAAAAATGTATGGGAGCACTGAGATTTCACCGTAAGCAAGTGATTTGTAAACAGTATAATATATGACTGCTTATAAATGGAACAGTCTTTTTTTCTTTCATCCTAACAAAGGAGGAATATCTTAATTTCCTTACAATAGAGCTGTGTTTTGTCGTCAGCTTAATTTCAGGGTGGTTTTTAAAGTGCCAGGCTCAAAGGGGGATATAAACAAACACAGTCCCCCCAGATGCCCGCACAAGAGCAAAATGGTGGAAAACTTTGATTTGATGTCTTCTGTGAATCTGGAATTCTCCATGCAAGAGTTTTTTTTTATTATTATTATTATTTTTTATTATTACAGAATATTTTGAGCTGCATATTGTCCTGGGGCCCATATTTACCTTTTTTTGTGTGTGTTTCAAAGCTTCTAGTTAGCAGAAACACTTGTGATATGCTTATCATACTATTTTCGGCAGCAATTTTAAATGCATTATTGATCTTTTGCATTATTAATAGCATACAGTATTGAGATTTTTGCTCCTTCACCTCATTTCTCTCACAAACTGGCTCCCAACTTCAAAATGCAATTTGTTAGAGTGGATTTCGAACGGACTCAAGTCCTTTTTCTATGAGCTCTCGGACTGATGTATCTCAATGGTTTGGCATCAGGCTTATGCATTAACAGACCATCCCTTCCCCTACGTTTTTCATTATGTTTGTGTGTGTGTGTGTGTGTGTGTGTGTGGGGGGGGTTGGTTTATTTGATTTATGAGGACACAAATTTGTATAATGACGTGTATTTTATTAAAAATGTAAAAATGCAGAATGTCTCCTGTGATGGGTAGGTTGAGGGATAGGGGCAGTGTAAGGGGATCGATCGAATATACAGTTTGTACAGTATAAAAACCATTACGCCTATTGAGAGTCCTCATAATGCTGTTGCACCAACATTTGTGTGTGTGTGTGTGTGTGTGTGTGTGTGTGTGTGTGTGTGTGTGTGTTTGTTGTACTAAACCACAGCACTGTTCATTTTAAAGTCACCATGAAATCATAATTTACCATTTTTGTCTTTTGTGTACAGTAGTCAACATTTGAAGTGGATCAAAAAAGAACGGGTATTGTTCAAAATTCATGTATAACTTTGATGAAAGGTTTTGATCCACTTCAAATGTTGACTTCTGTATTATTGCAATGTGTATTATATTTGATATATCCATTACACCATTATATATTTTAAAAATTTCTGTGACATGTTTACAAGTGCAAGGACGAGAAAAATGTCAGTCACATGAGATCAAAGCAATTAGAAAACGACATCTATCCAACAATCCAATCAGTTCCTGATGGAAAAAAAAATGAAGTCCCTCCCTACATACAGCCATTTCACTCAGATATACATCACAGTAGGAAAGAAAAGACAGTAACAACTTCCGTTTCAGGCCTACTTTATACCCCGGCTTGGCAAATTATAAAAGAAAAGTCCTGTAATTTGATACCCAATACGACCTTATATCATCCTACAAAGCCTTGCACTCACTCCATGTATTTTTTTTTCTTTGTATGACATCCCATGAATGACTTGACTGACAGCTCAGAGTCGGCACCTTCCACTCCATTGATTTTACATTGTCTGTGCATCACTAAGCGTGTGGAGGATTAAAGATAAGGGGAAAGTTAACCCCCTCCCCAAAAAAGTGGAAAAAAGCTGGTTGTACATTCTGAATCCTTGCCTGAGGACAAATGTTACGGCATCAGTGTCACAACAGACGGATGACTTGCTACGGAGTGTCTTCCCAATCTTTTAGACAGTGAAGACAGACTCTGCCTGTGACTTCCCTTCACGGCTCCCTCGCTGATTTACGTGTGGTGGGGGCGGGCCATCTGGGATCATCACATTTACTGCCTGCCCGGGCTGGCCCCCACTAAATGACTAACTCCATGAGATTGAATTTGTATGCTTAAGGTCAGAGTAGTAGATCAAGACTGCATATGGGTGGAGAAATAAATTCTGGAACTTAAGTAAATGGATAAACTTGCTATGCTCCAAGGGGTGCTTCCAACATTTTGTGTTTTAAACACATTGAAAGCTGGTTTAAATCTATGTGGAGAATCTTTGTCGATAATTGACGCTTTCACATTTTCCTGGCCGTATCTCATTGTATTCTAGGCGGATTCACTTGTCCTCATGCAAAACACAGCTGAACTGCTGTACATGTCATTACAAGTGACCTGTTTATGCTTCATAGATGTCCAAGATTATCCCCTACTTCTCTGAAAGGATAATATTCTAACATTTGCCCTTGTAATTTTGCTCACTATTTGTTTCATAATTTCTATTCAAGCAAAGAAAATTTTAATTTATTTCAGATAATGATACGTTTAATAATATTAAATGCCTGAACACACTTCACGAAAGTACAAATCAAATCTATGCCGAAGTCCATTAATACTAATCTTACTGCAAGATGACAGTCCATGCGAGAATTACTTTATTTTTATTTTTTTTGGATTGTCCTCATTTTTCAGTCAGAAGTTCCAAGACAGCCATTTTGCTTCAATACGTTGTTGCTGGACGAAGATTATAGGTTTGAGACCACTCCAATACGAGGTGGTTTGAGGTCTATTAGTGACCCATTTTTTAAGAAGGGGTGTTGCTATCAGAGCTTTTGTAAGCTATTTGAATAAGGCTTGGTGACTGTAGATGTAAGTGTGCTGGGATACAGTGACACTAATCAAAAGCATCACAGTGTGAGTGACAGAATCAAAGTGAACACGTACAGAGGGGAATTCTCTGACATCCTTTTTTTACTGTAATTAAATATGCGTGGGAAAACGCATGATATGATTTTTCCATTCTGGCAGAGAACAGAGACCAAAAAAAAAAAAAAAAAAATATATATATATATATATATATATATATATATATATATATATATACCAGATCTGCATCATCCCTTGGGTACATTATTTTTCTTAGTGAGAGAGAGGACAAATTATGAGAGATGGGGAGAGAGAAAATTCCTCTCGTGACATTTGCATCTTTTCATAGCCTGATGGTAGATCAGTACCATGGAAGGTTTCTTGGCTATTACTCTCTCATTCTCACTTTCTTATTTGCTTTTCTGTTAATCAGGTCAACGGATTAGTACCCTGGTTCTGTGGATGGAAGCATTTTTTCTCATGTTGTGACTAAATTGTTATTGGAACCTGTAAGAGCAAAGGCAGGAGCACAGGGCAAAAGTGAGATTGATGAGTGTTTGGGCACTTTCCTCAAGACCCCTTTGCATCTGGCAAGAACAAAGGCAGGCGAGTGTGACAGCCAGCATCCATCTCCCAGTCAGGGGCAACATGAAGGGACCGTGCATACAGGGACCCCCCCCCAACCGTCCTCCTTCCAGTTGGCCTTCATTGGCAGGAAGGGCCCCATGTGTTCGAGTGGCCTTCGCTGTTAGTCCCTTTGATATGAGAAGGGGTTTCCAATCCTGCTCCTGGAGGGCCAATGTCCTGGACAGTTTAGCTCCAACCTTCCCAAACATACTTGCCTTTAATAGATCTGTCTGTCTGTTCTATCTATCATTGTTTCGGTCTTTCATTGTATTGTTCTGTCTGTGTGTAACTAAAGCTTTATTGCTTGAAAATAACAAGGCTTTGTCAAGCCAACATTCAAAGCTAGTCTTGGCTTACTTTGCTTTTCTAGTTAAACATAACAGTTATATGAAATGAAATTGCATTTATTTTTAAACTGACTTTGAAATTTGACATAATTCAGATTTCAATATAAGTAAGTTTTTATTCTGCATCCTGTTTGCTACCTCCATTGAAATTCATTTCAAATTTGGGAATCAAATTGGAATTGAAAGGATGTTCTATATTCCATTTCGAATGCTGCACAACTATGCAGTGCATCGAATCTAAGAAAAGCCATTGAAGGGAGATTTTAAATTATATTATTTACAGTGAAATTCAAAACAGTTTTTTTTCATGAATTTCTATATAGCTTAAAAAACAACAAAGACTCGAATCCACCCCACTGTTGTTTTTTTTTTGTTTTTTTATCCGGAGCCTGTAAATGGTAAAACCCTGATTTATGGTACTGGGCCTAAAAGCAGGAAGGCAGTGAATGCTCTTCACAGTGGTCAGTAGATCTGATACTGTCAGATTCAGTCATACCAGTCCATTCAAAAGTACCGCTAATCTCACTATGCATGCACTCTGATGTAAATTGCAGGTAAGGGGGGAAAGGTGCTGTCAGCTGATGTGCCTGCAGTGCAGTGTGAAATCTCTGTTGACACTACCAATGGGCTTTTCAGACAGAATAAAAATGGATGCGTAATTTGACCGTGTTCATTTTGAAGGGTCCATTTTTATGTTTGTTTGTCTTCTCTCCATCAACAAGCACTATATTTTGTCAAGAGGTTCAGCTGAACTTTCAGGAATCTGAATGTGTTACATTTAGGAATGGTTTCTTTTCACAATGGATGTATATGTTAAACAATCTTGTCATTTCTGCTTGGGTTCAGTATATTCTTCAGGCTGTTCACAGTGATGATGGGTTCAAAAGTAATTCAAAAGATAGAGATTACCTCTATATTTGTCTTCCCAAAGAAAGAAGATGAAAGTAAAATAAATATCTGCTGTGGGAATTTATATGCTGGGTAAACTGCTCAATTTTGCCCTCGGCACACACCAAAAAATACATTCTAGAAATACAGGTGCTAAAACAGTGCAACAAAACAAAGATGTTTTGGGACCTGTGAAATTTGTAAGATGCTTTCATCATTTAGTATGGCTTTGTACACTACACCTTAAGGGGAAAACAAAAAAGGATGCTCACCCTTTGTATTCCTATGTATGAAACTACCCCTTGCCTCCTGCCTGCTGGTTTCTAAACTCGAGACTTAGTCGCACATACGCATGTGTGTACACGCACACAACAGGCACACACATATTCGGTTTGCATGCAGTCTTCAGTCTGTGAGACAAAGGAACTGCTTGTTGCCACATCTACTCTGTCGTGATCTGACATGTTAAAACAGAGTTCTATGTAATTCTACATTCGAACAGACAGCAGGCATAGATAGTGCTGCCTGAGCACTGAACCCCCCTCTGTCCCTGAAGCCTTTTGTAGGGACATCCAAAAGACATTTTAAAGAAAAGAACATGATAATTGCAGCTCCTATCAGTCCATTGGTCTCTGCCAAGGAGAGATGGATGAGTTATTTGCATGTCTAATGACTCTGTAGTAACTTCATGGCCTTAGGGAAATGCTGGAAAATAAAAAATGAACATGACATAGTGGCATGTCATTTTCAGGTCAGTGTGGTTCTTACCATTTGTTTAATCAAAAAATACAATTTCATAAAAATATCACTATAAAAAATGAATGTTTTCTATTTGAATATATCTTACAATGTAATTTATTCCCCTGATGACAAAGCTGAATTTTCCACATCATTACTCCAGTCTTCAGTGTCATGTGATCCTTCAGAAATCATTTTAATATGCTGATTTGGTGCTCAAGAAACATTTTATTATCATCAACAAGCTTGAAAGCAGTTTTGCTGCTTAATATTTAATTAAAACTGTCATGCATTATTGCTGAAAAAAACAGGTTTTTTTTAAAATAGTAAACTTTGGTCACTTTAGATTAGGGCTCACTTTTCTCTCACCATCTCTCACTTTTAACTAACTATTAACTATGACTTTTGCCTCAATAAACTTCTAATTACTGCTTATTAATAGTTAGTAAGGTAGTTGTTAAGTTTAGGAATTGGGTAAGATTGGAGATGTAGAATATGGTCATGTATAACAAGGCATTAAAATGTGCTTTATAAGCACTAATAAACAGCCAATATCCTAGTAATATGCATGCTAATAAGCAACTAGTTAATAGTGAGAATTGGATCCCAAACTAAAGTGTGACCAAAGCTTTTGTAACATTGTCTTTACCGTCACTTTGATGGGAAATTAATGTGTCCTTGCTAAATAAAATCATTGATTTCTTACATAAAAAATAAAAATGGTACTGACCCCAAACTTTTGATCAATAGTATATAAATACAAATATATAATAATGATATTTAATAATAATAATGATCATAATAATTATTATTATCTCTGCTGCTATCATCTCGGTTTGGGTAAAGAATAATTGAAAAAAGCTGTTTGAAAGTTGGTCTGACCGACACAACAACAAGCAAGCAGTCAATCAGCTTTAGGGGGCGACGGTGGAGGAGAGAAAACTTGCAAGAGGGAGATATGAGGAAAGACTGTAGAAAGAGAGATGGCTGAGAGACATTACAAAAGAGAAAAGCTCATAAGAATATCACTGGAAAATGAAGGGTTATGATCAGGAAAGAGCTTTAGGACCCGCGTAAATATTAGAAAAGCTTTCCCGCGCTAGAGAGAGCGAAGCGAGAAGGCCTGAAAACAGACGCGGAGGTTGCTTTAATTCCGCTCCATACGTGAGTAACACTGGGTTTGAGTGGCATTGTTTGCCTGGAGCTGCTGTGCTGTTGGCAACTAACAACAATATCTTGTTTAGTTTACTCTTGTGTATGTATGTTCATTTTTTGTGCTTCCTTGTTGTTCATTTATCATCTTTGCTTTATTTTTTATGAAAAATTGTTTTGTTGCACATCTGCTTCGATAAATAGACATCCACTCTTGCAGGCTGACCAGCTAGTGAGAGTTGTGTAGACTGATGACTGCTAGATTTGAATGTGTTGTTTACTTTGTTAGTGTTGTTTACCTTGTTAGTGCACCAGCCTCGCATGCCAGCGATATCATGCCATAAAATATCAACAATTTTCAGCAACTACTTCGAGAAATAACATAATTCTCCTTTAATCTCATCACACCCACATGAAAATGACATTCCAGTACTACTAAAGTATTAGTAATACAGTTGACAATCATATTAGTTTCAATTTAGTCAGTTTTTCCTTGATTTATTTACTTATTTACTGATTTACGGACTGGATGTCTACACGATCTACAGTATATTACCAATTATCCTGTTTAAACACACTTTTATAATACTTAGTATTATTAGTAGTATTCGTATTAGTTGGTGTGCCAATGTTAGTGGTTGGCAGATCTTTGAATATCCGATCAGTTTTTAGCACACCAGAAGTTCAGAGTCACAGCCAGTCTTAAACTAGCCTGGTTAAAACCAGACCATTCTCAGTTGTAACTGAGTAATGGACTGGCAAAGCGTCATAGACAAATCATTTCCAGAGGGGCGTCACCAACGGAAGTCGCGGGTAGACCTAAAACCAATCAGAGCGCTGAAGGAGATGACGTATGCAGAGCGGCGGCCGGCGGAGAAACAAACATCTCAGAGTGTTGTTCTTTGCTCGGTTTTTAACAAAAAGGAAACGTTCAAATCGCTTAAAACAGACGTGATAGCTGATTCGAACGAGTGATGTTCGACGGCGGCATCCATCTTTGTAATGTAGGCTACAAAATAATCTGCTTCAACATCCCAGCGCTGTCATCATCGTGCAAAGCCACCCCAACGTTTCTGATTGGTGCCTCGATTTCGATTGATTGGAAATGGGCTTGAATGAGCTCTTTGCCAGATTAACTTTCAGAGCAAATCTAAATTTGCCGGAAGTTGTCTGGGTTTTCCCAGGCTAGTCTTACACAGCTGTCCAGGGCCAGACCTGAAGTGTTGCTTGTGATGGTGTTACTTGTGTGAAATCAATGCATGTTTTAACAGGAGAATTGGTAATCACATCCTGTAGCAGTCCAAGGTCCATTCAGCCACTCAGTAAATGAAGTGGGGGAAAGAACAGACTACACTGAAATATTAAATTAGAATCTCAATGTCTATTATCTGGACACAAATAAAGCTCCTTTACGGAGTTTTGTAACTTTTGTTTTTGATTTGATTACATTTGCTTTGCGTGGCAATAACAATTTCTCTGTTTGGTTCTTTCTCAGCACAGTAGGAATAAATTAGGAGCACGGGAAGGGTAATCATGTACCTAGGAAGGTTACGGAGAAAGCCACTCCATTCAAGGCACCGTGTGGTATTCATTAGTCAAGCATGCATGCTTACTCTCATTGTTTTGCATCAGGGCATTTTTAATTTTCTCTTAAGGTAGGATTCTTGTTTTATTGAATGCATCCAGTATGAAACATAAAAATAAAAAAATAAAAAAACATATGATATACACTCATTTTATTGCATATATAATTGTTTCAATTGCACATTGTGTTTGGTGGAACCTATTAACAGGTATAAATAGGTTTTTTATTGGCAGAAGAGTAAAGGTGACATCTCTTTTGATAAAACAATTATCAATGGGTAATGCAAGAATTTAAGCATTAGTTCCCTTTCGAGGGAACTCGAACTGCGTCGAATGACACTTTGGGGAACGCCCCTCAGCGTAGCGCCTCTGAAGTATGAATGAAACTAAGCCGATCTCCGATTGGTAAAACATAATGACGTAATGTGTGACGACACACAGGCGGAACTATAAAGGGACGCCGGCACACACAACATGTCAGCTTTCTGTTCTTCAGCAAGCGCTATCTGTGACTGTGAGTCTTATTTATTGTTTGTCTGTCTCTGAGTGATCTCCGATCTCATGGCGAGTGCGAATTTCAGGAAGTGTGTGCATCCTTGCCCTCGTTTCATCACGGGTGGGGACACACACCGACTGTGCACGCATTGTTTGGGAATGCAGCACGCGCGGGCAGCTCTCGAGGGAGCTGCTTGCGAGGATTGTGAAAAGCTTCCAATCCGTGTGTTGCGTTCCCGGCTGGCTATCTTCGATGAGGATGGCCGGCCTCGCGAGCCCCGTGGTGCGGGACCCGCGACCGCTGAGGCGGCGCGGCAACGCTCTTCATGGGGCTCGCAAATGGATCTGTCAGGGGATCCCGAGGCTGCTGAGGCACCTTCTCGGGATTCCTCTGACAGCTCTGATGTCCTCGAGCCTCGCGTGGAAGCCCGCCCGGCGGCTTCTTCTGCGCGAGCGGAGGACCCGATGCTTGAGCTGTCTGCCTCTGAGGAGGTAGACGTGCTCAGTATCGAGGGCGGGGATTTTGGGGATGACTCGCCACCCCATGTCCCCGCATATGAGGAGTTGGTGGAGGTTGTTTCTCGTGCTGTGGACCGTTTGAACATCAGTTGGCCACATGAGAAGCAGGAAGCGCTTGCTAAAAGCAAGTTGGACGAGCGCTTCCTGCAGCACAGGGAACAACCTCATCACCGGGGCTTGCCGTTTTTCCCCGACTTACACAACGAGTTGTGTAGGTCGTGGAGCAGACCTCACTCTTCCCATGTGTCCAACCCCCCTATTTTAAATTATAGTAATATCATGGGGGCACGGGAAAACGGTTATGGGGTGATGCCGCGGGTGGAACAGCCACTCGCTAGTTATTTATCCCCCGAGTCGGCATCATCCCTGAAAGCTCCGGTGCTGCCCTCTAAACCATGTCGCGAGACATCGTCTTTGGTGGGCAGGGCTTATATGGCTGCGGGTCGGGCTGGTGCGAGCCTTCATACTATGGCTTTGCTTCAGGCGTACCAGGCCGACCTTCTTAAGGATATCGATGAAGGCGAGGGCCCAACTCCCGATGATGTCGCGGAGTTGAGGAGGGTCGCTGACTTGTCTCTCCGAGTCACCAAGGAGACGGCCCGTGCTATCGGCCGCTCTATGGCAGCAATGGTGGTCTCGGAGAGGCATTTATGGCTTAATCTGTCGGGTATCAAGGAGAAGGACAGGGCCTTCCTCCTTGATGCCCCGATTTCGTCTTCTGGCCTATTCGGCGACGCCGTTAATACAGTTGTCGACAGGTTTCAGGAGACGAAAAAGCAGTCAGCGGCCTTCAAGCAATATCTCCCTCGCCGCTCGAAATCTAAGAAGTCTGCCCCTAGTGGGCAGCCACAGCCATCCACCAGCTCCTCTGCCTATAGACAGGCTCAAAAGGAGAGTGTCGCGTCTAGAGCCCCCCCTCAAGGAGCTTGGGGGCATACAAGGCGCTCTCAGGCGAAGCCTCAGCAAAAGCAGGGCGACCTGAGGGCCGTCCTGCAGGCTAAAAAGGCTTCGGCGAAAAGGTCCTAGCCCATTTAGGATCTCTGCGGGCGGCCCCACCCGTGGTGGAACGACCGAGGTCGTTTCCCTCACGGAGCCCGCAGGAAATCGATGTTGCTCTCCCGCCGTTAAACACGTTTCGGGTCACATCGGTTTCCAGCGAACGCAGGTTGCACTGTCCGCCCCACAGGCTTGCGGCCAGGCAGCATTCGCGTCCGCCCATCGAGAATCATTTTCGGTTCAGCCCTGCCGGGGATCCGCTTCAGGGGGCCGAGAACGAATCCCGATTAATACCCGAAGCCAGGCTCGAGAGCCTGGTTCCTCTGGTGAGGTATTTCGATGCATGGAAAAATCTGTCGAATATTTCTCCCTGGGCCCTGCGCACCATTCAATATGGTTACAGGCTGCAGTTCAGTTTCCACCCACCCAAATTCAACGGGGTGGTCTGGACTGTAGTCGACCCAGTGCAGGGTCGGGTATTGGAACAGGAAGTAAACTCCCTGCTGGTAAAGGAGGCTATTGAGCGTATTCCTCCTCCGGACAGGGAGTCCGGGTTTTACAGACGCTACTTCATAGTTCCCAAGAAGGATGGGGGGTTACGTCCAATAATAGATCTCAGGCACCTGAACCGCTCTCTGAGGAGATTCAGGTTCAAGATGCTCACTATTCCCATTATCGTGAGTCAAATTCAATCCGAGGATTGGTTTGTCACGATAGATCTGAAGGACGCATACTTCCATATATCCATCCTTCCATCTCACAGGAAGTTTCTGAGGTTCGCTTTCGGGGGCGAAGCGTACCAATATCGGGTTCTTCCGTTCGGCCTAGCTCTCTCCCCTCGCACATTTACCAAATGTATGGATGCAGCTCTGGCACCTCTGAGGCTTCAGGGCATCAGGGTGCTCAATTATATCGACGACTGGCTGATTTTAGCACAGTCGCGGGAGCTGGCGATTCGGCATCGAGATGTCGTCCTCGCCCACATCCAGAGCCTGGGGTTGAGACTCAACACGAAAAAGAGCGTGTTGACACCAGTCCAGAGAACCACGTTCCTGGGAGTTGTGTGGGACTCGGTCACGATGCGGGCAGAATTGTCTCCCGCGCGGATCGAGTCCATCCTGACCACAGTGTCCGGGATACGGCTAGGCCAGGCCATCACTGTGAAACACTTCCAGAGAGTGTTAGGGCTCATGGCAGCAGCGTCCAGTGTTATTCCACTCGGCCTGCTGCACATGAGAGCCCTTCAGTGGTGGTTGAGAACCAAGGGGTTTTCCCCGAGGGGAAACCCGTTCCGCATGATCAGGGTTACGCGCAGGTGCCTTCGTTCCCTATCTATGTGGAAGAAAGCTTGGTTTCTCTCCCAAGGCCCTGTGCTGGGAGCGTCATGTCGCCGGAAAACCGTTTCGACAGACGCCTCCCTCACGGGCTGGGGCGCGGTCATGGACGGCCGCTTTATGACAGGCCTATGGCAGGACCATCATTCCTCCTGGCACATAAACTGCCTGGAGATGTTGGCGGTGTTCCGAGCTCTGAGGAGTTTCCTGCCGGACCTCAAGGACTATCATGTCCTTGTGAGGTCAGACAGTATGTCGGTAGTGGCCTATATAAACCATCAGGGGGGTCTGAGATCTCGCCCTCTATGCCGACTGGCGCGTCAGATCCTCCTGTGGTCCCAGGGGAAATTGTCGTCTCTAAAGGCGACATATATCCCGGGGAGTCAGAATCAGGGAGCAGACATCCTGTCGAGACAGGGGCTGAGGCCCGGGGAATGGAGACTCCACCCCGAGGTGGTGGAGTCAATATCTCAGAGGTTCGGCCCAGTGGAAGTGGACCTGTTCGCGTCTCGAGAGACGACCCACTGTCCTCTGTGGTTTTCCCTCACTCATCCAGCCCCGCTGGGGTTGGATGCCATGGTGCAGACGTGGCCGAGGCTACGTCTGTACGCTTTTCCCCCGATCGCTCTTCTCCCGGGAGTTTCCCATCAGGAGGGACCTGCTGACACAGGCAGGGGGCTCAGTATTTCACCCTCGACCCGAGTTGTGGAAACTGTGGGTCTGGCCCCTGAGGGGGCACAGTACCTAGAGGCCGGCCTATCAGCTGGAGTAGTGGAAACCATACTCAGCTCTAGAGCTCCCTCTACGAGGAAGTTGTACGGCTTGAAGTGGAATGTCTTCACCCTTTGGTGTAGAGAGCGTGAGGTGGACCCAGTTAACTGCCCAGTGGCTTCAGTGCTGGAGTTCCTCCAGGATCGCTTCTCCACTGGTCTTACCCCGTCCACACTTAAGGTGTACGTGGCTGCCATTGCGGCTTTCCACGCTCCTTTGAGTGATGGGCCTCTGGGGAGGCACCAGCTAGTCGTACGTTTCCTCCGTGGGGCCTGGAGGATGAGACCTGCGGCTCGTACCAGGGTTCCCACTTGGGACCTGGCGGTGGTTCTTGAAGGTCTGGCTGAGGCCCCCTTCGAACCGCTAGAGTCGGCTGAGGCCAAGAACCTGTCGCTGAAGGTCGCTTTTCTGTTGGCCATTACTTCTCTGAGGAGGGTAGGAGATCTCCAGGCGCTCTCCATATCTAACGAGTGCCTGGAGTTTGCTCCAGGCAACATTAAGGCCATCCTTCACCCTAGGCCCGGCTATCTGCCTAAGGTGCCGTCCAGTGCGGCACGGCCTACGGTTCTGCAGGCTTTTCATCCTCCACCTCACGTGACGACGGATGAAGAGAGACTTCATGTGCTCTGCCCTGTCAGAGCACTGAATATTTACATTCAGAGGTCCTCTTCATGGCGGAAGTCGGACCAGTTGCTGGTCTGTTTCGGGTCGCCCAGGAAGGGGCTTCCCGCTTCCAAGCAGACCATCAGCAACTGGATTGTCCAGGCGATTTCCACGGCCTACCAGGTGCGCGGTATGCCTTCACCTTTGGCCGTGAGGGCTCATTCTACTAGAGGCATGGCGTCCTCTAGAGCCCTTCTCGCGGGGGCCCCCATCCAGGAGGTCTGCGATGCAGCAGGATGGGCTACCCCTCATACCTTTATTAGGGTTTATAGCCTGGATATTCCGTCAACACCCGGCGCTCTTGCGCTTTCTTCCTAAGTGTGCCTGCGAGCAGTTTCACACTAGGGCAGGCAGGGCTCGTTGTGGCGTAGTGGGCATTTGTTCCCCAAAGTGTCATTCGACGCAGTTCGAGTTCCCTCGAAAGGGAACGTCCTCGGGTTACGTATGTAACCCTTGTTCCCTGAGAAGGGAACGAGAACTGCGTCCCTTGGCCACGCCTTCCCTGCCTGGGAGCGCTTGCTTCATCACAGGAAGCTGACATGTTGTGTGTGCCGGCGTCCCTTTATAGTTCCGCCTGTGTGTCGTCACACATTACGTCATTACGTTGTACCAATCGGAGATCGGCTTAGTTTCATTCATACTTCAGAGGCGCTACGCTGAGGGGCGTTCCCCAAAGTGTCATTCGACGCAGTTCTCGTTCCCTTCTCAGGGAACAAGGGTTACATACGTAACCCGAGGACGTTTTCTTTAGATGATTTAGGTGTCATTCATCCATTAATTTTGTAAGTATATCTACACTTAACTTTTTCCATACTACCCATTTTCAATGTCTGAAACAGAATGTATTATATATGAGAAGGAGAAACAAGTCTTACATTCATGCTTATGCATAAATAATGCTAAACAAAGAGTTATATTAACAGGTTTTGAATGACTGATAACATGAAATACACTTTAATAAAAAAGACTTATAAAAAACATAATTAATAAATAAAGTATAGTGTTGTTGAATGATATATTCTTGCCGTTATTTGTAGTTTCAGTTTGTGAAATTACATAGCAGATGGTGAAAGTAGAGAGTTGAGAAATAACAAGGGGAAGAGGGAAATGAGTATTGGATGCAACACATGACTAGATTTGAACCTACATCTCCCACATGAGCACCACGTGCCAAACACAAGGGCTGTAACTTCATTTAGGCAAAATGAAAAGATAATATAGTAGGGAAGGCATGTTGCACTACATATTGCCTATATTGCATGAATTATAGCAATGCTGATAATGAGCAGAAGTAATTTAATGTCATTAGTGGCTGTCAAAATATAGATGACATTGCTTCTTAAATCCATTACGCGGATTTACTCTTGCAACATGCATGATCTCTACAAACCCTTTCAGTTGGCACTATGCACAAACCGTGGTGCATAGTTTGTGCACGAAACAGAGCCCTATACTTAAACCATGCCTAATTGACTGTTGAGATAGTCCTTGGGTTGGGGCTCCGCTGACATTTTTTAAACCTGAGTGACACCATATCTCTGTAGGTGATGTGAATCTTCTCTTCTCCACTCACATCATCTCTGGCAATTGTCCTGACAAGAGGCAAAATCATTAATTTGCAATGTCCGGCTTAACGCTCCACTTTAGTGTGCAGCCGGTAGGCGTAGGGGGATTGAGGGGTCCTCATTACGGAGCCGCTGATTGTTCCTCAGGCTACTATAAAGGTTCATCTCCAGCAGCCACTGACATATTTTCTCCCGAACTGACAATAAAAGCTGTACTCCATGGCAGTGGTACAGAGAGAGACGGGTGTAAAACCAACCGTTGTTTCTCTTCGGCTCCAGTCGGGCAGCTCTGAATGCTAATCCACACAAGTGTGCTGGCAGATTTAAGATGGCCCAGGATTTTACATATCCCACTTTTGCCGTTATTCTTTAGCTACATATTTTTCAGTGTCATACTTAAAGTTTTCTGTTATGAGTTTAACATAACATTGGTATGTTGTTGTTTTCTTTGACCTTCTTTGACCTTTTTAGCTTTAATGGAATGATTTTTTCTTCATTAGTATAGGACTATTAAAACAAAACTATTTACAAAAAACATCACTAGACCCTATGTGTTAAAAGATTTGACGGAAAAAATATGGACGCCATCAGATGTTAGCGCACTGGTGTTGCCTTGGCAACCCGGATGATAACAGGCTGCCTAATCTACGCAGCCGTACTTTCAGTCGATTGTTTGCACATTGAGATTAAGCGATCACTCGTCGGAATGCTACTGGTGTGAGCACAAGCTTGCAATATTGTATGTATACCTAGGGCATAGGGGTGAACAAATGGAGGAAGTCTAGAATTTTGCAGTTGTGACATTTTGTTCATTGCAGAAATCCATACTAATATTTATTATCATTAATTTTATTGAATGCATAAAGTGAAAATCACTGGAAAGACAAAAAAAGACTCCCATCAGAAAATGCACATCATTAATTTGGCCTCATTTAAGGGTTTTCATGGAATGAAGACTGTTGTGAAGCTGATGTGTTAATGAGATAGATATTTCATGTGGAATGATAGGACAATTAGGAGAACAAAAGTGCAAGGTGTGACAATTTAAGTGTGTGTGCTTTGTCAGTGTCTGGAAATGGCACCGCTGAGACAACATATGCATAAAACTATAGTTATTAAAATTGCTTTTTTTTCTTTATTTTTTTTCTTGAAGTTTGCAATTCAAAGCTCACGCTGTCCTTGTTACTGCATTCTCAAGTGTACTTCCATCTCGCACCAGGCTGTATATATATATTACCTCAATAAATGGAACTAAAGTTGCTGTACAGATGTGTTTTGGGAGGAAAAATAATGTTAAGGCGATGGTTCACCCAAACTGAAAGTTCTCTCATTATTTACTCACACTCATGTCATTCTGAACCCATATATTTTAATTATTATTTGTGGAATACAAAAGAAGATCATTTGAAGACTATTCAAAAAACAACAATATTGTGAAATATTATTACACTGTAAAAAAAGTGATCTAACTTGAAAAAATAAGACAAATAAACACAGTCAACTTAAATTACCTAAACTAATTTGCTCCAATTAAAGTCATTAAAAACAAAAATGCATCCGATGAGTAACAGGCAGTCCTTTGAATTGAAATATTCTTGTCAAGGCAGCTAAAGATTAAAGCATTTAACAATGCAAGGGGCTACAACAATTGTTCTTTCATCGCCATGTTTGATTTTCAATGCTAACTATATTATATTAATATTATTTGCCTCTTAAAACTAAATGCAAACATGTTGCAAATGTATTGCATATAAAAGTTGCAATAAGATACACCAGCCCGATCTCACGGCAATTCGTTTAAATTTTACGAGTTGCCAAATTCGTATGAATTCATACGAATGACCTACCCCTGACCCCGTCACGTGGGTTTAGACAAATCATACGAATCCGTACGAGTGAGGTCGTATGAATTCGTACGAATTAGCCACCTTTTGAACGAATTCGTACGAATTGGTCGTGAGATAGCGTTGGATACACATATAGCCTACTGTACCTCAACACACAAATCTCAAACATGAACTCTTGACAAATTTGACAGATAAATAACAGTGACCACAACAGCAGCAGCATAAATTAAGCCAGAAGAGCAATGATCATTTTTAAATAATAGTTACCACTTTTTTTTAAGCTGCAATGCATGCTGGGATCTGGCACAACATTGATCAATGTAAAATTGTTAGTTCAGATAACTCTATTTGAAAAGTTTGGACAACATTTGGAGTAGTCTTGTTTAGTTCACTCAAGTTAATAAACTGACTCATCCTTCTAAATCAGATTTTTTGCAGTGAACAAATTAAAATAACTGCTTTTTAGTATATTTTAAAATATGATTTCTGAATTGAACATGGTACATAACATAAACAAATAAGATTTGTGAACTGTAGATGATCAGGATGATCAGTGATTCAATTGTTCTAGTTTCTACCAACCTTCCACTGATACGTGGTTTCTATAGTGTCATATTAAAATAAAATGAAAAATAACAATAAAAAAAATGCTCAATGCATGCATTGTAAAGAAAAAATACAACAAACAACATTTGTTTTAGTTTATTTTATAAATAAAGTGAGCTAAAAATAAATGTGAGATAATATTTTTTTAAGCTTCTATCGTTTTTGCTTGGCAGGTATTTGTCCGTCAATTCCCCACCTTTTTTTTTTTTTGCACAGCCCAATTGCCTTCTCGTTCTGGAACTGTGAACTGATGACTGGTTTCAAGTTGGTAACAGGGCCCTGAGGCAGGTGTGAGCAGAACGCTTTGACCTCCACTCTCTACTAGCGATGTATGAAGAAGTGAATGACAGATAGATGGGATACACAACCCAAGCATTACCTGGAAATCCAGGACTTAGCCTATCCTTTTACCACATTTTTTTTTTTTTTTTTTTTTTAACAATTCAGCCGTCACAGTAAAGCACTAGAATTTCAAGGAGACTATGCAGCTCTGCACTTGGCGGTGGGCTTTAATTCTTTTATGCGGTTGATTACAGGCATTGATCTGGTCCTCCTCGAGTGATATTAGCTACATCTGGAAGTTGCCTCAGACCTCCTCCTTTGTTTCTCTTTTCAGCTCCATACAGATTTGGACGTGGGGAATAAGAACATCAAGTATGTGCTGGCAGGGGAAGGGGCGGGCACCATCTTTGCCATCAACGAAAGGACGGGGGACATTCACGCCATGAAAAGGCTAGACCGGGAGGAGAAGGCCGAGTACACGCTCACGGCGCAGGTCGTCGACAGAGACTCTGACCATCCTCTGGAACCACCGTCAGAGTTTATTATCAAAGTGCAAGACATCAATGACAACCCCCCACAGTTCATTGAGGGGCCTTACAAAGGTTCAGTGCCAGAGATGTCCCAAGTGGGTGAGTGATCTCCTTTCATCATCTCCGGTTGTCTCAGCTGAACAATGACAGGAGGCCCTTTATCTCACAGTGAAATGAAGCAGACAAAAGCTCTGACAACATATACAAGTTAACAGAAATAAAGATGCCATGATCTAAGAATAAACAAAAAGAAATAGGAGGTGACAGGAATTGCTCATTGCTGTGTCTGAAAATTGATACCACAATATATGTGTAGTGTCCAGTCATATTGTAACCTTACAAACTAGTGAACAAAGTTCAGCATTGAAGAATAATGGGGTCCACCACTGAGATTGTCCAGTTTCACAATAAAGAAGCTTTTTGTTTTTCAAGCTACAAACTGTAATGTATTCATAAGTTATCTTATCTTATTTGTAGCAATGCATTCTAATGAATGTCTCCATAAGACTAGTTTTAAATAGAGCTCACATTCAGTTGACCAAGCCTGCGTGAGCTTTCTCCGTACTATCCCATGCCTGACCTTGAGATGGATCTTGAGTACGAGTAAAGTGGTGAAGGGAATCTCATAATAGTGCCACTTAAGG
The DNA here is from genome assembly GCA_030578275.1 of Meda fulgida. NCBI lineage: Eukaryota > Metazoa > Chordata > Actinopteri > Cypriniformes > Leuciscidae > Meda > Meda fulgida. The sequence continues at coordinate 26,690,411 of CM060622.1, forward strand.
GATTCATTATAACCCCCATGACATTCTGAAAGCCATGTTGTCCTGCATTGTGCACTGCATGTTGTGTTATGCAGAGAAATCCCATTTTCTCAGGAAAGTATACAGAAGGCTGTTGTGTGTTTTTCAACTCTTGCGCAAATAAATGGCTGTATAAAGAATCTAAACTCATGACTTTTTTTTGCTGTTTATGGTTTATACACAACATGAAGTAATGTAATGTAGACAGGATAAATACATTCATTAATATATATTATAGATGATAGTACATGGAGTTACAGGAAGTGCCATTAATAAAATGATTAATGGAAAAGAGAACTAAAGCAGCCCTGTCCTTCAAGTGTTTTTTAACTCCCGACCCAATGCTTTATTTTGAAGTGTAGAAAGTAGTTGGGGGAATATCGCTCTTCTTCAGGTACATTATAACCCAGTCATGTGTAACACAAGGCTTTCTTGTTTCCTTTAAAACCTTGATTTCTTTATATGGGCATTTTCTCCTCTGCGTTTGTTCTGTCATATTTTCTGAGGACTTAGAGCATACAGAATTGGAGCTATAGGTGAGAGTATTTCTCTCTGTTCTGCTTTCAGACTAATGCACTCAATTGAAGTGTGGGATACAGCAGACGGTGAGGGTGAAAAGCACAGTGATGATGGAGGAGGGCAGGAAGGGGAATACAGAAAAAGATGCCTGAAGTTGAATTCTTTCACGATTGTTCTTTCCTTTTGTCACTGCTGATCAATTAAACATTAGCTGATGTTCTCTTGTTTGCTTGAAAGGCATTCTCAATGACTTGTTTTGGTCTTATAAAGTATTTATGTTGTGGGAGACACTCATAGAGAGAATCAAAAGCTCTTTGGCTCGGAGAGATAAACAACAAACAGACAAATGAGGAAGCCTCTTTTATTTCCTGTCTCATGTACACAAATCACAGAAGTTTACTTCTCACCCTGATGTCGCATGATTTATTTTCTAATAAAGGTCTGACAATAAGTTTTGTGAAGAAGTTGTGAGGTTTGTTTGGGTTCCTGAAGTTCAGAAGTGTTATAGGGGGCGCTATTAGGCACCTTGTGAAAGAGTACTGAATATCCTGATCAAAAGACATGTGAAGAAGAAGCAGAAACAAGCGATAGCACATGTAAGCAAATGTATATGTAAAATAACGTGATCATCAACATTAAACAGCATATAAATCAAAACTGCTTAATGAATGAAATGTTGACCCAGGATGAGGTATAGGACTGTGCAACTCGATCGACTCCATTTATGTTTTGATCATCCGTCTGAATCTGATCTGAATGCAGCAGAATGCAATTTTCTCAGCTTTTTGCGTTTATAAACTTTTTTTGTGTTGATAAAAAAAAAGAATGCATTAAGCTAAAAGAAAACTTTTTTTTAAGCAGAGGGTCTGTTCTTTCTTTTGATATATTGCATGAAACATTCAGGGAGCCATGAACATTTTGTGAAAATTATTTTAAAAAAAAAAGCTGGCTGCCAACTTTAAAAGAAAACAGTGGCGGGGAAAGTTAAACTCAATATTAAAGTATTTGGCTATAACTTAATTGTTTTTAGTTGGGTGGTATGTATAAGTAAAATAATGCAATATATTACATATAATATAATACAAATAATGCTTGGATACTAATGTACTTTGCGTAATGTTATGAGCAATCTCCAAGATCTTTAGATCATCAAAGCCTCGAGAGACCAAAGAATAAATGAGTTGAAAGGCCATGTGAGGCGAGACAAATCCTTCACCTTCTCAACTATAAACATTTCATGAAAGCTCATGGATGCAAGTTTTCCCTCTAGAATATTGTTTGTATATTCCAGAAATTATCTAATTTTTCAATTTAACTTTGAATAATTTAAGACTACTTGCTGATGTTGGTCTGTCCACAATGGGCAATGATAACTCGTTGGCATGGATTGGACAAATCTCATTGGATTACGGAGTCTGTTTTTTGCACTAATGGGGTCTTTGACTCTAAGGCCAGTACATGCAGGTGAATCCCCCCTTCAAGTCTTCAAACCATATGCTGGCATTACAAAGCTCCCTGCCTTCTGCTGCTGACAAGAGGATTGTTACATTGTTGAAATTAGCAAATCTACTTGAAGTGACTATTGGGGTAATTAACGTTGAGTCGTCCATACCGCCTCCCTTCCACGAAATAAGTTGTGAATGACAATAATTGCTACAAGGAAAAATAAAGCCGGGAAAGTTGTTTTTGTCATCTGAAAGTCGAGTGTGTGTGAGGCCTCGGCAACGGGGGCATCATCATGAAGTCGGGTAATAAAGTCGGGAATAGACAGATGGCACATGGCTCCTCCGCCCTGATTGCTGCGTGCCTGCTCTTTCCTGGCAAAATGAACCCGTGTACGGAGACAGTGCACAGGAATGTGTCAGGATCTGCTAAATTGGAGTGCTGATATAAAATTGAAGTGACGTTAATAGATTACCCAGAGTTCATTTGCATTTTCAGAGTTATTACGAGCTCCGGTAACAGGGGTAACAGGCGAGGGGTCTGTTCTTCTAATAACATTTCTGATTATGCACGCCATATTCCTGGCAGGTAAAAAATAAATAAGGTCTTGTCAGGGGGATTTTTGACAATGATTTGGAAGCTATTTTCTGAGGCATATTTATGGAAATATATAACACATTTCCAGCATACTGCTCACACGTTTTAAGTTATCAGCCCATGTACATTTACAGTCTGCACACTGTCTTCTGTGCATGGTTGTGTCAAATGTGTGTTTTTTTTATTATTTTTTTTTTTTTTTTTTACAATGCTTCCCTAATAAACATGTCATCTGATTAATAATAAATACTCACTTAGGAACTTAAAGTGGAGGTAAAAGTGGCCAATTTTTGGAATATTTAAAAGCAGAGATGAAAAGTTTATAATTTAAAAACATTACTTCTGCTACAAGTTGTCTATTATTTAAGCTGTAAATTGTCAGTGTTCCCTTTCGAGGGAACTCCCGCTGCGTCGAAAATCGACACTATGGGGAACGCCTTCAGCGTGACGCGTCTGAAGCCTGTATGGAACTATTCCAATCTTGATTGGTGCTGCGTGATGACGGTGAACCGGAAACTATAAAAGGACACCGGCAGCATAACAGCGCTAGCTTTCTGATCTTCAGCAAGCGTTATATGTGAAACTGTGTGTCTTAATTGGTGTTGTTTGTGATATATATATAGAAAATGGCAGCTAAGAAACAATTCAGGCAGTGTGCGTCCCCTTGTCCACGCTTTTTGAGCGAGGGTGACACACACTCGCTCTGTGTTGTTTGTTTGGGAATGGAGCATGCACAGGCAGCACTCGAGGGTGCTGTCTGTGCAAACTGTGATCTCATGCCTATGAGAACGCTCCGTTCCCGTCTGGGCCTGTTCAATGATAAAACAGGTCAGGCACGCGCTCCCCGGGTATCAGGTCCTGCGTCTGTCGAGGCAGCGCGGCGCTTGCATTCATGGGGATCGCAAAGGGATCTGGTTGGGGATGTTGAGACGGCTGAGGCCCTTTCTCAACATTCATCAACCAGTTCCCATGGTCCCGCTCACGGTTCGGGAGCCCGCTCTGCGCCTTCTCCCGCCCGTGATGAGGACCAGATGCTCGAATTGTCTGCCTCTGAGGAGGTGGATAATTTGAGCATCGGTGCAGGGGAATATGGGGATCTGCCACCCCATTCTCCTGCATCTGAGGAGCTGCTGGAGGTTGTGACTAGGGCTGTGGCCAAGTTAAATATTAGTTGGCCACCAGAGGTGCAGGAAGCGACAGTTAAAAGCAAACTCGATGAGCGCTTCCTGCAAACTCAGTCGCAACCTTCACGCCGGAGTCTTCCATTTTTTCATGATCTTCACACTGAGGTGTCAAGATCGTGGAATAAGCCCTTCTCCTCTCGACTTTCCAGCCCCAATGTAAATATATATGCCAACATAATGGGGTCGAGAGAGATGGGCTATGGGACGATGCCTCGGGTTGAAGAGACATTTGCATCTCATCTCTCGCCCGAAGCTGCATCGTTCCTGAGGGCTCCGGCGCTTCCCTCCAAGCCCTGTCGTACAACATCGGCCTTGGTTGGGAAGGCATATATGGCGGCAGGTCGGGCTGGTGCATGCCTGCACACAATGGGGCTCCTGCAGGCATACCAGGCCGACCTGTTAAAAGAGGTGGACGATAGCGGGGAGGTCGCCCTCGACGATATTCAAGAGATACGTCGAGCGGTTGACTTGTCTCTCCGTGCTACCAAGGAGGCGGCCCGCGCAATCGGCCGTTCTATGGCAGCCTTGGTAGCAACGGAGAGACATTTGTGGCTGAATTTGTCGGGCATCGGGGACAGGGACAGGGCCTTCCTTCTCGACGCCCCGATTTCGTCTTCTGGCCTCTTCGGCGATGCAGTCGAGACTGTCGTCGAGAGGTTTCAGGAGACGAAACGTCAATCAGCCACATTAAAACAGCTAATCCCCCGCCGTTGTCCCCAGTCTCGTGGGTCTGCTGCCAGGGGGCAGTCCCACGGGGCGGTCGCTGGCTCCTCCCACATGCAGGTGCAGAAAGAGAGTGTTACTTCTCGTGCTCCCCCGAATAAGGCTTGGAGCCAGAGGCAACATTCTCAGCCGAAGTCTTCTCTGCCGAAAAACGGATCTGAGGACCGTTATTCAGGCAAGGAAGGCTTCGGCGAAGAGGTCCTGACATGTTGCGCAGGCCTCTGAGGGCGTCCCCCCCCGTGATCGAGTGTCAAGAACTCACTCCTTCGCGGAGCCCTCAGGAAATCGATGTTCGCTTCCCGCCGCCAAAGGCTCTTCAGGACGCATCGGTTTCCAGCGAACGCGGATCGCAGCGTCCACCCGTAATATTGGTGGCCCGGTCGAGTTCGCTTCCTCTCATGAGGCCTGCAGAAAAATTATTTCGGTTAAGACCTGCCAGTCATCTGCTTCAGGTCACCAAGGTCTTAAATTTAACACCAGAGGTCAGTCTCGAGAGACTGATCCCCCTAGTAGAATATTTAGACACCTGGAAGGGTCTTCAAAATATATCTCAGTAGGTCCTGCTCACAGTAGAAAAGGGGTACAGAATTCAGTTCGAATATCGTCCACCTCGGTTCAGCGGTGTGGTTCACATGCTGGTCAAACCAGAGCAGGGTCAGGTCATGGAACAGGAAGTTCAGTCCCTCTTGGCAAAGGAGACCATAGAACGTGTTCCTCCTCAATATTGGGAAACCGGGTTCTACAGCCGGTACTTCATAGTTCCCAAGAAGGATGGGGAGTTGCGCCCTATTATAGATCTCAGGGTATTAAATCGGTCTCTGAGGAGATACAAGTTCAAAATGTTGACTATACCTCTAATCGTGAGTCAAATCAGATCCGAGGACTGGTTTGTCACCATAGATCTAAAGGATGCTTACTTCCATATCTCTATCCTTCCTCAACACAGGAAGTTCCTAAGATTCGCTTTCGGGGGACTAGCGTATCAATACAGGGTTCTTCCGTTCGGCCTAGCACTGTCCCCTCGCACCTTCACGAAGTGCATGGATGCTGCTCTTGCTCCTTTGAGACTTCAAAGCATTCGCATCCTCAACTACATCGACAACTGGCTAATATTAGCACAGTTGCTGGAGTTGGCGGTTCAACATCGAGATGTCGTTCTGCAGCAATTGAGGTGCTTGGGGTTAAGGCTCAATGTCAAGAAGAGTTTGTTAATTCCTCTACAGAGAATAACTTTTCTGGTGGTGGTTTGGGACTCAGTCACGATGCGGGCACAGCTGTCTCCCGCTCGTATAGACTCTATCCTGACCACAGTAATGAGTCTCAGATTAGGCCAGGCTGTCACTGTCAAACACTTCCAAAGGGTTCTGGGTCTTCTTGCAGCAGCGTCCAACGTTATTCATTTTGGCCTGCTGTATATGAGGGCCCTGCAGTGGTGGCTCAGGACCAGAGGGTTTTCCCCGAGGGGGAACCCTTTTCGCACGATCAGGGTAACGCGCAGATGCCTTCGTTCCCTGGTCATGTGGAAGAAACCGTGGTTCCTGTCCCTGGGTCCTGTGTTGGGAGCACCGTGTCACAGAAAAATTTTGACCACGGATGCGTCCCTCACAGGCTGGGGTATGGTAATGGAAGGCCGCTACACCAGGGGTCTCTGGAGGGACCATCATCTTTCTTGGCATATCAACTGCCTGGAGATGATGGCAGTGTTTCTGGCTCTCAGGCATTTCCTCCCGGACCTCAGAGGCCATCATGTTCTAGTACGAACAGACAACATGTCGGTGATCTCATATTTAAATTGCCAAGGGGGCTTGAGGTCGCGCCCTCTGTGCAGACTGGCGCATCAAGTTCTCATATGGTCCCAGGGGAAGCTTCTGTCTATCAGAGCAATGTTTATCCCCAGGGACAGCAATTTGGGAGCAGACATTCTCTCGAGGCAGGGGCTGAAGCCCGGGGAGTGGAGACTCCACCCCGAGACGGTGGAGCTAATATGGAAGGAGTTCGGTCAGGCGGAGGTGGACCTATTTGCCTCCCGAGAGAATTCTCACTGCCCGCTATGGTACTCCCTTACTCATCCAGCTCCCCTCGGGCTGGATGCCATGGTGCAGACGTGGCCGAGGCTACGTCTGTACGCCTTTCCCCCAATCGCTCTCTTCCCAGGGGTTCTAGAGAGGGTCCGGTGGTACGGGATCAGCATACTCCTAGTAGCCCCGTACTGGCCGGCCCGAGTATGGTTTTCGGACATCATGGTTCTTCTAGCAGGCCCTCCTTGGCAAATCCCGATCAGGAGGGACCTTTTTTCTCAGGCCGAGGGCACAATATTTCACCCTCAGCCGGAGTTGTGGAAACTGTGGGTCTGGCCTCTGAGGGGGACCAGCACATAAATACTGGTCTCTCAACTGAGGTTGTGGAGACCATTTTAAACTCTAGAGCCCTCTCCGCAAGGAAACTTTATTCTCTAAAATGGAATGTTTTTAACCTATGGTGCAGAGAACTTCAGTTGGACCCAGGTAACTGCCCGGTGGCTTCAGTGCTGGAGTTCCTCCAGAGTCGCTTCTCTGACGGGCTCTCGTCGTCCACGCTTAAGGTCTATGTGGCGGCCATGGCTGCCTTCCACACGCCTCTAGGGGTGGGCACCTTGGGGAGACACCCACTTATTGTTTGTTTCCTTCGCAGAGCAAGGAGGATGAGGCCTGTCGTCCAGTCCAGAGTTCCCTCTTGGGACCTGACAGTGGTCCTCAAAGGGTTATCCCTGGCCCCCTTCGAGCCCTTGGATGAGGTGGCTGAGAAATTTATGTCCTTTAAGGTAGCCTCTCTGCTTGCAATTACGTCCCTCAAGAGAGTTGGGGACTTGCAGGCTTTATCGGTTGCTCCCTCTTGTCTCGAGTTCGCTCCTAGCCGGGTAAAGGCCATTCTCCACCCTAGACCTGGCTATGTGCCTAAAGTGCCGTCAAATGTGGCACGGTCTATAATTCTTCAGGCGTTTCATCCTCCACCGCATGTGTCGGATGAGCAAGCTAAGCAACATTTATTGTGCCCGGTCCGAGCCCTGGAGGTCTATACTCAGAGGACCTTGGGCTGGAGAAAGTCAGACCAACTTCTTGTGTGTTTTGGGTCAATTAAAAGGGGCTCTCCTGTTTCTAAACAGACTATCAGTAGATGGATAGTAGAGGCTATATCTTCAGCTTATGAGGCGCGCAGTTTGCCTTCGCCTCTTCTAATGAAAGCCCACTCGACTAGAGGAGTGGCTTCCTCTAAGGCTCTTCTGTCAGCAGTCTCTCTTCAAGAGGTCTGTGATGCCGCAGGCTGGGCCTCCCCTCACACCTTCATAAAACGTTACAGTTTGGATCTGCCCTCTACACCGGGATCACAAGTTCTCTCGGCTTAAGTATGCCAGATTTCATACCAGGGCGTTTCTCTCAGGAGTGGCGCAGTGGGCTTTCGTTCCCCATAGTGTCGATTTTCGACGCAGCGGGAGTTCCCTCGAAAGGGAACGTCTCGGGTTACGACTGTAACCCTCGTTCCCTGACGCTGCGTCCCTCGGCCACTCCTTTGCGCTCCTGAGAACGACTTGCTTCGACCAATTGAAAGCTAGCGCTGTTATGTCCTTTTATAGTTTCCGGTTCACCGTCACATGCGGCGTCACATGTGACGTCATCACGCAGCACCAATCAAGATTGGAATAGTTCCATACAGGCTTCAGACGCGTCACGCTGAAGGCGTTCCCCATAGTGTTGATTTTCGACGCAGCGTTTCGTTCCCTTCCCAGGGAACGAGGGTTACAGTCGTAACCCGAGACGTTTTATGGTTATGTTGTCAGTGAAGTTGTAAAATTGCATATAACTTTACACCAAAAAGGTTGGTAAGTGATTTTTTTTTCTCACACTAAAATCATGTTAATGCACATTTTTCCATCTTGTGGCTATACACTGAAACAGTGAATATTTTAACTATTACAGATTAGCCTCATTCATTTCTATTTTTAGTGCCTCACTGTAACAGTTTTTTGCTTCTTCATGTTTGTGGTAAGTGCTGTGGATTAGGCCTAACTTGTATTAACACTAGAACTCCCAAGGCAGTCATTTTGACTGTTTTAAAATGCTGCAATGTAATAACTTTGTTGAAATAAAACCTATGTAACTATAGGACCCTGACTTTTCCTAAATGTGTCTATATTTTATTCTATAATTGTTATTTTATAAAAATTACAAGACACAAAAGAGTTTTGAGTATTTCTACCTAGAACTACCAAAGGCAGTCATTTTGACTGCTTTAAAAATATTTGCAATGTAATAACTTAGTTGAAATAAAACCCATGTAACTATAGGACCCTTACTTTTCCTAAATGTGCCTATATTTTATTCTATCATTGTTATTTTATTAAAATTACAAGACACAAAAGAGTTTTGAGTATTTCTACCTTGAATGGCCATAACAGTCATACTGACCGTATGCATTACAGACCGTGTGTCGGTTGCTCCTTTTTCCCTCTCTTGAAAATGCATCACCGTTGCCTAGCAAAAAATTCTCTTTTTGTTTGTTTAGTCTATTGCAAAGCTGAAATCTAGCTTTAGCTTCGAGCTAAAACCAAATTGAAATATTGAAAAGAGAATATCAGAAAAATGTCAGGAAGAAGAATGACTGCCACAGAGGCTTTAGCCATGCTTCAGAGCCTTGATGAGGCTGAGTGGTTGCTGGTTAACTAATACATTTTTACATACATCATAATTAAAATGTAGTGTTCTGATGTTTATTATTACCTATCCTAACATTACAGATCCATTTATTCTTAGATTTTATATAGCTTATTGAAATTATATGCAAATAATGTATGAGCAGTTAGAATGACTGCTATGGCCATTATAGTAGTTATAGAATTCCGGGAGTCCTAGTGTTAAAAATATATAACATTCCTTTAATGCTTAACCCTTGTTCAGTACTTGAAAGTACAGCTTTTTATGGATGAAGCTCATGATTTAAACATTTACATTTTGAATTACATTCACCCCTGCATCTGACAAATTACTGCCTTGAGAGCAGACTTCCTCAGCTGCCAACCCAGGAGCTAGCAGACATTATATCTGGCACAAACGTTTATTGATATGCTTAAATCTCTCCAAGAAATATAGCTGTACCATTAGTTGAGCCTTGATATGAATTGGCCATAAAGGGTGTGATCACATGCAGTTGAACAAACAACTGGAAAAAAGTTGTGTATAAGAAATGTGCAGGGCAACATGTCAAGGGCTCATTTTATTAATATTGCATCTAACTTTGCCCTGCTTTGATAGTGTAAGCATTCTGCAGATAAAATCATCCCCTTTTGTAGCCTCTCTTTAACACTCTAGGGCAGCTTGAGTTGTGATCTAATTATACCGAGGTACATGCTTTACATTCAGTATCACGTCAAATACTAGAGACTGCTTTCACATGAAATTGTCAGAGCCATAGGCAGTATGTAGGTTTTTGTACTGTAATTACCAGCTTCTAATTATTCTATTTGGCTGTCAGTATCTCTAATGGCTTAATTCCTGTCAAGACCATGAGAATACACGATTGCTTGGCCAAATTTCATATATGTTTTGTTCTGTTGAATAAGCCATGACAGATGTAGACTATATCTGTTCCTAAGCTCATTTGGCATATAGGGTAAAGGCAGGGCTGCACGTAAAAAATGTGTTGCATATAGCACTGGTGCTACAGAGATTAAGTGTAGATAAGTGTAGAAGTTTTTATTATGAAATATTAAATTGTTATGATAAAAATTTGTGACTGTAATTTCTTTATTTTTGTCAGAAAATCTGCATTTTCATCTGCAGAAAAATGCATTCACTGAGAGAGAACAAAAAACTCCTGTACACTTCTCTACACTAGAGAAAAATGTATTTCCTATACTTTTTCACGTAATAGATTGTCTGTTTCATTCATACTCATTTATTTTTCATTTATTTATTTTGTCAGTTCTGTACTCTCCATTGACAGCTCCACAACTACCACTATGCTTCAAAAAGTGTGTAATGAGATCTTAAAACTAATTAGTATGAATTGAGTGGTTTAATCCAAATTTTCTGAAGAGAAACAATCGCTTTATATGATGAACAAATTTAACTTTTTTCACATATAAATATTGATCAGCGAACATAAATAGAAGCTCAACCAAACCAGCTTGACACGTGAGAACAAACCTCTTCCCGAAGCTCAAACACACGTCAAGCAAGCATGTTCGAGCTTCCATTTATCATAACTGATGAGTGCGTTAATGGATATTTATATGTAAATAAAAGTCTAAATTAAATATGTTCAGCATATAAAGCGATCGTGTCTCTTCAGAAAATTTGGATTAAACCACTCAATTCCAACCCGATCACACTAAATGCGTCTCTATAGCACGCAGTGTGTTTATCGTGCAATTTATACGCGAAAATGAGTTTTTTACGTGCATAGGATACGCATGGGTTGGTTAGGGTAGGTTTAGTAGTGGTGTGGGGTGCGTGTGTATTATACACATGGGTAGAATTAGTGGTGTGGGGTGCGTGTGTATTACACGCAAATGAACTGCATATCAAATGCACGCGAAAACTGCGTATCATATGCACTTAAAAACTAATTTCCGCGTATAAATTACACGATAATAAACAATGCGTGCTATATAGACGCATTTACTGAGAACAGGCAGCTCAATTCATATGGATTAGTTTTACGATCTCTTTATGAACTTTTTGAAGCGTCAAAATGTCAGTTGCGTAACTGTCTATGGAGGGACAGAAATTACTCAGATTTTATTAAAAAGATCTTCATTTGTGTTCCAAAGATGAATGGAAGTCTTACGTGTTTGGAACTACATTCATTTTCATTTTTTGGGTGAAACCCTTTAACATTCGCGGAGCAAAAACAACAACAACAACAACAACAACAAAAATGTTTTGAACATTCAGAGAACATTCAGAAATTTCTGAAATATTTTCATAGCTCAATGGGAACATTAGCAAAACGTTGTCATAGCACATTTTTGTTAGCTGGGATATTTATCCGGTAGTTTCCAACGGTTTACGGTTTCATTCTTGACCATGTAATGTTGTTTGTGGCGGTGGCAGATGGAGGAGGAAGTAGGGGGTGCTGGGCCTTTAACATGGTGTGCAGCTGGGCCGCTGCGGAAGCACATCTGCAGGTCAGACTCCACGCTGAGGTTTGCCCATGGCCTCAGCTGGGTTTGAGGGTCAGTGAGTTAACCCACTGCAGCCAAACCACGCCCGGCCATCAAAAGTCCACGAGGTAGTGGTCAGCAGATATCTGTACTACTTCTACTCTGAAAATGTGTGTGTGGGGGGGAATGCTGGTATAGGGACAAAATGTAATATATATATATATATATATATATATATATATATATAGTAACAGTAACATAGTTAAAGAAGTTAGATATTTTCATAGAGAAAGGATCATTATAACAGAATATACAGTATCTATATCATATGATAGGATATATTCTGTTATAATGATCCTTTCTCTGTGAAAAGATCTCACTTATTTTCCTCTCGTTTCATAGCACATTCAGAAACAAGCTATTGCTATTACAACGGGGCTGGATTTCTTTTTGCATAAAGCTTGGCTTTCTTCCTCAGTTGCTATTATATTTATATTACTGACGTGTTTTGCAACACGTGTTAGTGAAATGGATTTCCAGTTAAAATGGCCTTGGTGAAAAAGATGTAAGCAGTTCTTACCGTAAATGTGCTACTGAAGTACTGGTTTCAGCACGTTTTCTTTGAAACCACCTCTTTTACTGCCTGGACATCAGTGCCATACATAAAATGTGAATCATGAAGAAAGAGCTTACAAAATGATCCTACTCCACTCCACTGACTCTGCCCCTTATCCTACTGCAGTCATGTTCAACTGCTCATGAAAAGATATGAAAGTACAATAGACAGTTAAATCCATTTCCATCAACTCTCCTTCTGATGTTAGAGTTTTTATTTATTTTTTTTGTCCTGGTTATTTTGATGAATACCAGGTCTTTATGAAAAGCTAACTTCATCTATATGTCTTTCCATTTTTTAAGCATACATATTCACTGTAATTTCTGCTATCATTTACATTTTTATATTTATATTATTAATTTAACACTAAGACAAAATGGTGTGCATGTTTTTTAAGGTTTAAAGTGAGCTATTAGTGCTTAACTTTCTACCCATCAAGGATTGCTTAGACTGAAACCAGTGCAGTATTCATGTACTAGAGCTAAGCATAATACCTCAGAATGTGTTTTTGAAAACACACACATGAACAGTAAATGATGCCTCTCATTGTGCATAGTATAAAAGCATTTTATGATTATGTCAGAACTCAAAAGAATAATGGACAAGATTTTTTATACAGTATGCTTTTCAAAAGTTATCCCTTTCACAGAGGAGAACAGCAGAAAAGAAGTAGGGGTAGAAATAGACAACAGGCGATGAAAAAGAGAGGAGAGAATGTTTTCGCAGTTGGCCGATGTGGAGAGCCCATAAATAGCCCAGGCTACCACTAATGGGCCCAGGGGGGTATTGTGTTGGCTTAGAGAATGACACTGATGCCATATGACAGTGTAATCAGCACTGAGGTGGACACTGACATTATCTGTCTCTCATGATAAGGGAAAGCATGGAGGTGAAGCTAACCTCACATCACTCAGACCTATCTCCCTCATCCTAAACGTGAGCTGAATGATAGATACACGTCATTTTGAGATGGAGTAGTTGTTGCAGTTTCAGTAGTCCTAATTGACCTGATTTACTGCAGATTGGAAATTATCTCGGAACAAAAGCCATGAAATGCAGCCAAGAACCTTCAAAAACTGTTGAAGCTTAACATATTTGCAGTAGCTTCTATTCAGCTATTAAATCGCTTGAACTATGGACATACAATTAAATATTTGACTGAATAGTGCAAACATATTCATGGGATGTTTTAAGAAATATGTTTTGCAACGGAAAAGTTAGGTGTTTTCTGTGCATGTGCAAGACTTATATATCAAAAAGTGCAGAAAAATGTAAAACGTGCACTACAAACGAGCGTGTTTATAATTAAGACACTACATTAAAATAAGATGGTAAGAAATACCATGTTGCAATATCAAACAACATAACGAGCTGTTTTGTACAGCTAAAAATAACTGGAAGCGAATGACACCTGAAGCCAGACACATTTAAAATTATGAATGGGCTTGCCAGATCTTACCTGAAAAATAAGATGGATTACATGTTAAAATTGCCACTTTTTCAGGGTGAGCAAAAATGTGCTGTTTTGTGTGTGTGTCCCTTTAAATGCAAATGAGCTGGTGCTCCTGGCCCCCTTTCAAAAAGAGGGCATTGCTTTAAGTGTTCATGTTCCGGCATACAGGCAACAACAACACAGGGCAATCTCACACACTGAAAATGTCAGAAACTGGCAGTAGCTTGTCGCATTCAAATGGGCGACTTCATAGGGCTTTCATGTACAATTTTTAACTAGGAAATTTGTTTTTAGAATAATTTTGATAACACGTGAGGGCAGCATCAGCGAAAACAGGCATAGAAAATGGTAACTTTATCAACATTAGCCGTACAGAGTGACAACAAGCTCTTTTAGAAAGGCAATTTGTAAGGACAACATATAACGTGTGATACTACACTCACCAAAAGGATTATTAGGAACAATTTCAATTTCTCATTAATGCAATTATCTAATCAACCAATCACATGGCATTTGCTTCAATGTATTTAGGGGTGTGGTCCTGGTCAAGACAATCTCCTGAACTCCAAACTGAATGTCAGAATGGGAAAGAAAGGTGATTTAAGCAATTTTGAGCGTGGCATGGTTGTTGGTGCCAGACGGGCCGGTCAGTATTTCACAATCTGCTCAGTTACTGTTATTTTAACGCACAACCATTTCTAGGGTTTACAAAGAATGGTGTGAAAAGGGAAAAACATCCAGTATGCGGCAGTCCTGTGGGCGAAAATGCCTTGTTGATGCTAGAGGTCAGAGGAGAATGGGCCGACTGATTCAAGCTGATAGAAGAGCAACTTTGACTGAAATAACCACTCGTTACAACCGAGGTATGCAGCAAAGCATTTGTGAAGCCACAACACGCACAACCTTGAGGCGGATGGGCTACAACAGCAGAAGAACCCACCGGGTACCACTCATCTCCACTACAAATAGGAAAAAGAGGCTACAATTTGCAAGAGCACACCGAAATTGGACAGTTGAAGACTGGAAAAATGTTGCCTGGTCTGATGAGTCTCTCAGATGGTAGAGTCAGAATTTTATCATAAACAGAATGAGAAGATGGATCCATCATGCCTTGTTACCACTGTGCAGGCTGGTGGTGGTGGTGTAATGGTGTGGGGGATGTTTTCTTGGCACACTTTAGGCCCCTTAGTGCCAATTGGGCATAATTTAAATGCCACGGCCTACCTAAGCATTGTTTCTGATCATGTCCATCCCTTTATGGCCACCATGTACCCATCCTCTGATGGCTACTTCAAGTAGGATAATGCACCATGTCACAAAGCTCGAATCATTTCAAATTGGTTTCTTGAACATGACAATGAGTTCACTGAACTAAAATGGCCCCCACAGTCACCAGATCTCAACCCAATAGAGCATCTTTGGGATGTGGAGGAACGGGAGCTTCGTGCCCTGGATGTGCATCCCACAATTCTCCATCAACTGCAAGATGCTATCCTATCAATATGGGCCAATATTTCTAAAGAATGCTTTCAGGACCTTGTTGAATCAATGCCACGTAGAATTTAGGCAGTTCTGAAGGCGAAAGGGGGTCAAACACATTATTAGTATGGTGTTCCTAATCATCCTTTAGGTGAGTGTATGTCTGGGTCTGAAGTTTGCGCATGAATAGTTGCTATTGATCTTTCAGAATCAACCTTTTTGAAAATCCAATGTTGAAAAGAACCCTTTGTGAAGCAGTATGGTACAAAAGGATTGGCGGCAAACTTAAGAGACGTTAGCGTTTTTTTTGGGGACTTTTCATTTTGAAAATTAATTTGAACCAAAATGACTCGAATGGCGGGAGTCTATGGAGACTCTTATCTGGAATGGTACATCCCAAAACACAACACTTGTAATGCCTCTTTGGCGCAGACATTGTACAACACCAGCTGCTACAGCGAGGATACAGAGATGGCTGACACTGTGCTTCTCACTCAGGGCTGTGGGTGCTTCTCAATATACCTCCTCGTTTCCTCGCTCCTCAGTCCTCCATCCTATGACCCGGAAACCGATCGAGCTCAGCCCAGAGAAGAACATCTCAATTCTCTAATTGCACCACAAGGAGGTGAGGATCGAGGAGTGAGGAGGCTTCCAGAGGAGTCATAAGCGAGGAAACACAGGTGTATACTTTGCAAAAGTGTTTTATCGACTAAACGTGACGCAAGTTTAAATTATCCTCCCCCTTCACATCGGTAACACTAATTGTAATTTATACTTTACTTTTGCAGTTTAAATAAACCACACATCTCACATATTTCAACAGGGTATCTTGCTTTATTATTATTTATTATGAATTTCTTAAATAACCAAACTTTAACAACATACGGGCAGATCCTTTGAGCGCTGCTGATGATGCTGTGAAGTGATGCTCGAGTGATCAAGCATTCCAATGTATAAAGAAGCTTTCATTCGATTCCTCTGTCCTCCTTTTCTTTCATGGCAGCCTTCCCTAGTATCCTATACAGGGGGTGGAGCTGAGACGCGAGGAAAGGAAACGAGGATGCACAAATAAGAAATGAGAAGCTCCCTATGTCTATGTTAATAGGGCAGATCATCACTGGCTGTGGGCGGGGCTTCTGATAATCTGAATCAGCTCGTTTGAAGAGACTGCTTTTGATTTAGGGGAATTATAAATAAAAATCAGTTAGTGTATTTTTACCATTATAGGTTGGTTGTTCTCACACACTGCAGACATATACTGGACACATACCGGACACATTCAAACACCTTATAAAAGTGAATTTAGCTTAATAGGGTCCCCTTTAAAAAGATTGTATTTGGAGGCAGTGGTCAGCAGAAATATTTACTACTCTCATTCTGAAATGATCTGCATATATGTATATGTAACATGTATGTTTGTGTGTTTCCTTGAACATAAGCATTTAATATGTTTTCATACTGTATGCATTTAATATGACTGAGATAACCACATCAGGTTACACTAGAACTCTTTGTCAGATCGCGTATAAATAGCTCTGTGTTTTAACAAATAGGTAGATAGATAGATCACTGAACATCACTGTTCAAATATTTAAATATTCAATATTAAACAATTTACAATTTGTATAATTTGTCTATGGATTTATGTACCTCTTTAGATCAGACTGCCTTACATGAGCAGCATTCGGTAGAGGACAGCTGAGATTTTGGTGAATGCTTGAGTGTTCTAATCTACACTCTTGCCAGTGGCACTGCTTATTTATATCTGATATGACGCCTGGCCGCTTTCTCACAGACGGCCCTCTGTTCAAAATCATCTTCGTCTATTAATTATGCAAGAGACACAGTGTGGATATTTAATGTTGCGTCAAGGCTTTCTCTTTCACTCCTCACCCTAGGACCTTATTTCATTGTGCTCCTATTTCCTCTTTTCTCTTTGTTTTGCTCTTAGTTTTCCATCATCTTCCTAGTACAACGATAAATCCACAGTCTCTCTCTCTCTCTCTCTCTCTCTCTCTCTCTCTCTCTCTCTCTCTCTCTCTCTCTCTCTCTCTCTCTCTCTCTCTCTCTCTCTCTCTCTCTCTCTTTATGAACGTTATTAAGCAATGGAATTGCAGCAGTATGTACTCCCCATAGGCATTCAGCGTTGCCCTCCCAAATTAAAAGCGCTGATTGCATCCTGTGGGCAATGTGTTTTTATTTGCTTTTTATAGTCCTTTTATTGGTGTATATTCTGATGAGCGGCAGTATTCAGAGTAAATGCACAACCACAGAGAAGTATGTGATCAAGATCTCTCATTGTGCCTTCACACATAGGCTTTTCAAGCGAAGGACAACCAGAGCTCAAATGCATTTGTGTAGCTCTGGCTAACCGGGATGATGTGTGAGGAAAAAAAGTGTTTGGGGAAAGGTCTCTGTGAAAGGTCTTCTTACAGGGGTCGCACCACAGAAGATTCATTGGTGGCTGTCTGGGTTGGGGGGACATAAATGTGAGGGAAATGCATCCATCACACAGCACGGATCTAAGCTTAGAAAAGCATCCAATCATGGCTCAGAATAAAAGGCTAGGCATAAAAGTCTGCACTGCAAGGTCATTTGAAAAAGAAACAGATAAGATGGAGAGATCAAACGGTAAATCTCTACTGCATGAAGTCTTTGTGGTTCTCACAGGGGACTGGCCCATTAAAGCCGGCCTGTGCTCCACTGAACATCTCCTCTACTTATGAAAAACGCTATCATCTCCCCCCTTCTGTCCCAAATAGCTACACTCCAAACATTTAAAAACAGGTTTTTGTAGTTAAACCTGTTGCATCATTTTGTTGAAGAATTCAGATTTTTATTGCAATCCATGTATCTTTGACATCACTTATGTTTGGCTCTTACAAGAGCTACGGTGTCAACTCAGGTTTTCTGGCTAATTGGACGCACCTATGGCGAAGAGAAACCTTTTTAAATGCCACACTTAATCAGATACTAAAGAAAACCCATTCATTTTCTATGTTTTTACTTTCTTTTTATCCATCATTTATTTTAACATATCTCTGCAGGTATATGCTTGTGCAGGTGTATATACTGGTGTATGTGAGAGTATGTGTGTTCCCTTTGATGGATTGCTTGTCAGAAGGCACCAGGAGCGCTTCCTACGGCTGACTGAAACATTTACTTACTAGTCACGTTCGCTGGGTTTGGTCTTACCTTTGAGAAACTCTCAGCAAATGTGTTAACCCTTCTCACCCAGGCCACTTAGTCTGAGGCCAAAGGTTTGGTTTGTGAGATTCCTTTTTCCCTCATACTACCAGTCACGGTGTAGCCTAAGCCATCACTGCATCCATATCGTGTGCAATTGTCATGTCAGAGGTGCTATGTTAGGTGCCGTTACTATGGCAGGGAGATCAATGCCTCCGTCCACTCCCACGTCCTCCCAATTCCTTTGACCGTGAGGCTTTTCATCCCTCTCTGACTGCTCTGCAACACGGTGATAGTTATATGTCAACTTTGATGGTCCCATCATGCTTACAGGAAGTCAGACACACAGTTAGCTCATTGCCTCACCTTTACACCACACACACAGAGACACATACACTCTTCCACCTGCTCAGTGCTGTCGTTTATCGCCTATCCTTTCCTCTTTTCACTTTTTCTGGTGAGGGGGTGCAGACTTGGCCGCCGTGCTTTGTGATGATCACAATCACTTCAATGTGTCATTTATTCTCCTGAGTGCTTCAATACTTATCTCAGTCTACACACAGCCAAAAACTGAGCTGTAATACACCCAGTACGTCAAGCCAACTGGAGGGCCATAAATATTCCCTTCGACCACATTTATGGCATGGCTTATGACATTGCCACATTCCAAATAAATAAAATTAAATATATCAAATTATTATACTATAAAATATTATTAAATTATTAATAATATTAATAATTACACACACACATAATATATGTATATATATATGTTTACATGTCATGTATGTATATGTATATGTACACACACACTGAACAACATTATAAACGCAATACTTTTGTTTTTGCCCACAATTTTCATGAGCGGAACTCAAAGATTTAAGACTTTTTCTATGTACACAAAAGGCCTATTTCTCTCAAATATTATTCTATGTCTAAATCTGTGTTAGTGAGCAATTCTCCTTTGCCGAGATAATCCATCCACCTCACAGCTGTGGCATATCAAGATGCTGATCAGACAGCATGATTATTCCATATTTAGAGAGGCCACTCTCACGGTCTCTCTGTGCATTCAAAATGCCGTCAATAAAATGCACCTGTGTTCATTGTCCATAACATACACCTAACCATGCCATAACCCCACCGCCACCATGTGGTGGCGATCCACAACGTTGACATCAGCAAACCGCACACCCACACAACGCCATACACGGTGTCTGCCATCTGCCCTGTACAGTGAAAACCGGGATTCATCCGTGAAGAGAACACCTCTCCAAAGTGCCAGACGCCATTGAATGTGAGCATTTGCCCACTCAAGTAGGTTATGACGTCGAACTGCAGTCAGGTAGAGACCCCGATGAGGACGACGAACATGCAGATGAGCTTCCCTGAGACAGTTTCTGACAGTTTGTGCAGATATTCTTAGGTTTTGCAAACCGATTGTTGCAGCAGCTGTCCGGGTGGCTGGTCTCAGACGTTCTTGGGGGTGAAGATGCTGGATGTGGAGGTCCTGGGCTGGTGTGGTTACACGTGGTTTGCAGTTTTGAGGCCGGTTGGATGTACTGCCAAATTCTCTGAAACTCCTTAGGAGACGGCTTATGGTAGAGAAATGAACATTCAATTCACGGGCAACAGCTCTGGTGGACATTCCTGCAGTCATCATGCCAATCGCACGCTCCCTCAAAACTTGCGACATCTGTGGCATTGTGCTGGATGATAAAACTGCACATTTTATTGTGGCCAGCCTAAAGAGGGACACACACCGGACGAGAAGTCTAGGACAACTCGAGGTATCGCACACCGGACGCACACTTTCTCAGTTTATGGCCAGCAATTTTGTTATGTTTAAGGACATTATTGAATTAAGATAATGTCTGTACTATGTTAGGATTGTACTGTACAATTAAATACAATCGTTCTTAAGTCTGCAGTCTGAACACTTTACCTCAGAGCGTCCGTTAACTAAATGAATTGAGAATATCACCTGAAAATCCGAAAACATCAGCAATTTTCATTCAAGCAGCTGATTTCTGTAAATGAATGTAAAACTAAATGTATATTGCGGCACAGCGTGAAGTCGGTATATACATTAACGGCGATTTGAGACAAATAAATGTAAATTTAGTATAAAACTATGGTGTATGAATGAGTGAATGAATGGGTGAATGTGAGGCAATGTAATGTGCTTTGGTGGCCATTGGGTCTGTGAAAGCTCTATATAAATGCAGTCCATTTACCATTTAGTATAAAACTATGTAAATGGCGCTCTGTGGCATGGCAGGATTTTGAACAAGGTCCTGAGCCTTTGCTTGGCACTGTGGACAGATGCCGAATGGTGCCGCCGGTGTGTGTGTACACTCATAGAGAATAAGGTGTTCAAATTTGAAAGACGTGGCGCTGCGCGACTGTGCAATAACCTGTCTAATCAGCATCTTGATATGCCACAGCTGTGAGGTGGATGGATTATTTCAGCAAAGGAGAAGTGCTCACTAACACAGATTTAGACATATTTCTGAACAATATTTGAGAGAAATAGGCCTTTTGTGTACATAGAAAAAGTCTTAGATCTTTGAGTTCAACTCGTGAAAAATGGGGGCAAAAACAAGTGTTGCGTTTATAATTCTGTTCAGTATATACTGTATGTGTGTGTGTAATATCAAAAGAGTAGGATAACGATATGGCTCCATATATATCAGCATGGCTGTTATTCAGTCGTAGGCACGAGGCCGCAGGCCAATAAAAGTTTGGGGTCTGATAGGGTGCATTTATTTGATCAAACATACAGTAAAACTGTAACCATTATGTTCTGTTAGTGTCATCATCATGGACTTTTAGTTTGTTTTCAATTCTCATGACGTGCTCCTTTGTTCAGTTTTCCCGCTCCTCATTTGTGTTCATTGGCTTCTGCTGTGTCCTATTAACTATCCTCATTTGTGTTTGCTTTATATGTTGATCCCTTACATTCATTATTTTTTCGGTCTATGTTACATTTAGTGTGAGTTGCCCTTCTTGTCTGTTTATTCTTGGTATTATCGTCATTAAACTTTGTGTAGGAATTATATTCATCATCTTCCTCTACCTTCATGCAACACCTGTGACAAAAAACAGCAATATTGTGAAATACTATTACAATTTTTAAAAAGTGTTTTCTATGTTAATACTTTTTTAAAATGTTATTTTTTTATTGCAGAGCTGATATAGCAGCCATTACTTGAGTCTTTAGTGTCACATGATCCTTCAAAAATAATTTTGATATGCTGATTTGGTGCTCAAAATACATTTATTATTATTATCATATCACAGCAATATCATATATGTGGTTAAAGTGTATAAAGGCATATGGCGATTAGAAATATTTTCTCTTGTAGCTATTTTTTTAGTATGTGACTTGTTTACTTGCCTTTCTGTCATTTGCTTTTTTTTCTAAGTGAGAATGAAAAAGAAGAGAGCACTCCAGGCAAATCTTCGCTGGTGGTATTTTTCTGGTTTGACAGCACATGCCACCGTTCTGACAGGCCTCATGTCTTACTTGTTATATATTTTCAATGCAACTAGATCAACTTTATTTTTATTTGACTTGTTCTTACAAACAGCGCTTGGAATGTGAGAAAAAAAATGTCCACCTTCACCATGTCCTCTCGACTTATTGTCCCTCTCAGTGTAACTTATAACTTACTCTGCCATCTGAGCTCTCTGTTTCATTTTGTTCTGACTATCTAGGGGACAATTAAAAATGTGAAGTGCAGCAATTTGTCTAGAAATTACTTGACAGCATCCTCCACAAATCCTGCACACATTTCCTAAGAACTAATTAAAATGAATCAATGACATGGCACTTCAAAATGGCTGCATATGTCAAAGCCATCAGCAGCAAGCAAAGGACACTCTTAATTGTTTTGTTCCTGTGGTTCTTGTAAACAGCTTGTCAAGGACTGCACTCAAGCATCCATGTTACACAAGTCTTTTTTTTTTTTTTTCAAATGCCTTTCACAAACACATACTTTACAACCCTTGCCGCCTTGCTGCCACATTAACTCACCCCAGGCTGGTAGCATGTTGTGTTAAGTGTTGGTTGTCTTGCTGTCTCATCAAAGGCCATTAATTGTGGCACCAAAGTGATGGTCACTTACACTACATTAGCCTGAGGCCTCTTTTTCATGAAGGAATCAGATTTCAAAACATTGACAGCCGTAAGTAGAGTCTCTCATGTCTTCCTTGATGGCCTTTTTAAAGCAACTAGTCATTCCTTTCGCTGGCAAAGCCTGTCATGCTATAAACAGAATGCAAGATTTTGGTAAATTAGATGTGCCAATACTTTCCCCTATACAAAATCCAATGTTTTGAGTGTGAATGTGAATGAATAGCCGTTAGGGGAACAGATCAGGTGGATAGAGTGCTAGATGAGACTATTTTATTATTTATAGTCTCCTTCACTAAGCCTCTCAGCAACATTCATGTCCCTTGATAAACAACACAGAGAAAACACCCTTTTCAATTATACCTCCAGCTGTAAATCATGCAGGAATGAGTGGCGGCCTGAAAATTACACCCTTCCATATGACAGGCGGGGATGCACACACCTTGATATCCTTCTCCTGCTGATAGCTTTTAGCATTTGTCGTAAATGTCCACCTGTATTGACAACGAGACAAGCATTGCTGTTATGAGCGTAAATTGGCCTCAGACCAGCATGTCTCAGCAGACTCTAGTGGACATTTTGACTTGCCTCCTGTACCGTGATTCACAGTTCCTGAGCAAGACTGAGCTATTATCCCTGCCGGTTAGTTTAGGCTGCAATTTGAGGAGAATTATGGCTCTTTGATGAGAGCCTTCAAGACTATATCTGTATCACGGGGGTCAACTTGACTCAATCATTCCAGCTCCTGGCATGGGTCTGTTATTTTAACATTCATTTTAAAGTTGGCTCTTTATAATCTTTTCAAGAAGTGTGTCCTTTTAAAATTGTATATTAAAATAATTGAATAATAATTAACAGGGCTCCAGACTAACACTGGTTCCCCATGTTCTACAGATGGTGGCACTGTCAGGGGGGCCATTAAATTGAGAAATTAAAGGAAACCAATAATAACAGTCACATTGTTATTGGTTTTTAAATGCCATTAACAATAGTATTGCATATTTTGTACTCGCAGAAATTGATATTTTATTAATACTATTAGGACTTGATACTGATTGGTCAGTGCAGCATTTCAGCTGTCTTTGTTCTGTGATATAGTATCTTTTCTTTTTTACCTGTTCACCACTGTGCACCCAAAGTGGATTTCTTTTTTTTTTCTTTTTTTTCATGCATAGCAACATTATTATTTTGTGAATTATATAGTTTTTTTAAGTTTGTTATTATGTTATATTATTAATTTGTAGTTTTAAACCCAAATTTGTATTGCATATGGTACTATACCATTTAGTATGTAATGTTATACAAGTCTTTTTGGTGCCATATTCTAAAGCCAAAGTTCCAATTGTGATCCCATTCCAAATGCCACAGATTCAGCAGATGACATGAGTAAATAGCTTTCAGCAGGAAGCTGAGTGGTACCATGATGGGATACCCATTTTTCCAGCCACGGTTCCTGCTTAGCTCAGCTGCACACCCAAAACAAGCCCATTTAAGCCATAGAACCACTCATTATCCCAGATCTCTGTGCCTGACATTGCTTTGAAATGATAGAAACTGTGAAGAATTTCTGTGGATATGGGAATTGCTACATGAAACATATGCCAATACATTTTTTAAAGGTCTATGATTGTGTTTATTGATCGGAATCTAGATATTGGCCAGAGGTCCTGGTGTTGGTGTGTGACCGCATTCCGAGTGCTCAAGTCAAAGACCAGAATCCTCTTAAGACCTACGTGGGCTCTTGCCAGCTTCATCACATTCAGTCACTGCACTGATAGTATCAGCCTCAGATAGCATGCCTATGGACCTCCAACGGTCCTCTAACTGACTGTCTGATGCAGACAAAACTGGCAAGCTCTAATCTGATTGGCTGACTTTTCTGTATTTCCTGGAGTAAAGACAAACAGTTGTTGTGTTTTTTTTTTTTTTTTTTTTTTTTTTTTTTTGCTTCCTTTTTCTCTCCCCCACCTGGAAACAAAGTCATGTTTACAAGGTACCAAGTTGACAAAACAAGTGTTTGAGGATGAAGTTATCACTGGATCTGCCAAATTTTGTCAGATCCCAGTATATCTTTGAAATATTTTTAGTTAACTAGATGAGCAGACTGGTTTTATTCTGCTTTGTTTTCTGACACAAAATCTCGAATGAACGGATTCCTTCTAAAATGACTAAAATTATCCTGCAAAATGTCTCAGCGCAACTGAGTAATACACTCTTAATTGAAATTGAATTGTTTTGCTTTGTTTATTCTGTACAACTTTATTTTAAATGATGAACTGACATATTAGCCAGTATCTGCATTTGTTAAGCTTTAACAGACCAGTCATTAATAATTAAAGGGTAGTTCACCGTAAAATGAAAATGAAGTCATAATTTACTCACCTTTGTGTTGTTCTAATGCCGGACATTCATTTTACGGTGAAATATCCCTTTTACTGAACATGTATTAATGGCATGTTAATATTTACAACTTATCAAACATTTGAAGGAAAAATAAGCAGAAATAAGCCAATAATTCATGGTTAACTGAATGTATAATAAATGCCTTTTAGGTTTACACTTTATTTATAGTCCACTTCAGACATTCTACTAACTTTGCCACTGCATGTCAACAAACTCTATCTAGAGTATTTAGACTGTAGTAGACTAGACTGTTTGGTTGTGGTTAGGTTTAGGGTCTATAAGTTAGTATAATAAGTTAATAAGGCATGTACTTGCTAAATTATTACTAGTCAGAATGTCTGTTGGGGGAGCATCAAAATAAAGTGTTAGCAGATATTAAGCAGACTGTCTACTCTAGTGTCTACTCTAAGAAACTCTAATGATCGCTAGTTGACATGGATTTGCAAAGTTACTTTAGCAGAATGTCTTTAGCCGGGTGCACACTGTGCGATTTTGGCTACGATTTGGCCGTCTGAGATACATTTTGCAAATCCTAAAGATTCCTCTGATCCTAGGCTATAACCTGAAGTCTTTGATCATTAGTTTTACACATTCATCTACATCGATTAATGACCGTTGCGATCAAATTTTACCTTCAATAAAATTCTGCCCGTGTCAGAAGATTTGACTCACAGTCCTGCAGTGTGACTTCTCCTATGACGACCGTCAAATTGTCTTTGTTTTTCAAGACAAGCCATGACCAAAATTAACGTTAGAGGTTTCTTTGTAGCCACCATTTCAATTTCATTGATTGATGATGTAAAACTCCGGATAAGTTTTCTTGCGTGCATCTGTTTTTAACACGTGTTGACTATCGTACCTTCTGACATTAATGACAAATGAGATCCTACATGGATCGTTCGTGTTACATGGCTTACAGTGATGATTATGTTCGTACGTCCCGTCTGCCCAGCCAGAGACTGCTCACGTCCCGCCTGCCCAGCCGGTGTCTCCGGACAAGATGGCCGCCGCCGAACCAGTATCTCCGGACAAGATGGCCGCCGGTGTCTGTTCCTGAGCCGGTGTCTGTTCCTAAGCAAGAAAATTTGGGGTCAGTAGGTCGCGCCGCCATGGTCGCCTGAACAGCCGGCTTCACCGCCATGGCCACCCGAAGGGTCTTCACCGCCGTTGCTGCCCGAAGGGTCTTTACCTCCGTGGACGTCCAAAAGGGTCCTCCATGGACGCCCGAAGGGTTGGATTCGCCTTGGCCGCCCGAAGGGTCTTCACTGCCGTGGCCACCCGAAGGGTCTTTGCCGTGGTAGCCGTGGTCGCCCGAAGGGTCTTCACCGCCATGGCCGCCCGAAGGGTCTTCACCGCCGTGGCCGCCTGAAGGGTCTTCACCGCCGTGGCCGCCCGAAGGGTCTTCACCGCCGTGGACGCCCGAAGGGTCTTCACCTCCGTGGACGCCCGAAGGGTCGGTTTCGCCTTGGCCGCCTACACATCCTGCTTCACCCTGGCCGCCTACACTGCCCTGAAGGCTTCCTGCTCCGGGAAAGCCATGCCCTCATCAGCCTCCAGGATGCCCACCCTCCCGCCCCTGTTTGATGTTATACGGCGCGAGGACATGCCTTTTTGAGGAGGGGTTATGTTTGTTAGGGTTATGTTTGTCCTGGATCTGTTTCACCCCGTCATTGTGTATTTGGTTCAGTCCTGTTCCCAGTTTTCCCGCTCCTCGTTTGTGTTCATGTATACCACCTGTTTCCTTAGTTGATTTGCCCCAGCTGTGTCTTGTTTCACTTATCTGTTCGTCTGTATTTAAGCCCTGTGTTTTAGTCCAGTCTTGGTGAGTTCTTGTTTTCAAGTTGGTTGTTCTGTTCCCTAGTCTCAGTTTGTCTAGTTTGAGTTTGTTTAAATAAAGTAAGCTGGATTTGGATTCTGCTTCCTCCTTGCTTCTACCACCTCTTCGTAACAGATATATGTGTGCTTTGAGCTATATCATGTAGAGACCATAACATTTAAAGACCTTAACTCAATAAAATGAAATGACCTGATAAGTATAACATAATTTTCCTATTTTGAAATGATTCACACCATTCGGTAACTGTTGGCACAGAGTGTGATCGCGCTAAAACTACTGTGGATATGCCAGCGGATAATGATGCCACCGCAGACAGAACCACAGAGAAGCACAGCATGGCCCTGGGCTATATAGGAGCAAAAGCACTGAGATGTAAACAGCTTGGAAGTGGCCTGGCCCAGGGACATGGGGTTGTCTGCTCAGGGTGATGCTTCCCCCATATTCCTCAGTGACTTCATGAATATACATGAAACCCCAGTCATGCAGGGGAGGGAAGTTTATGCATGGACACCTATCTAACAGAGAAAATTCTGCTATAGTACAGCTGACAATACAGCATATCAGTGTTTATCCACCGCCCACCCAAAGCCCAGTTCATAAGGAGGTTTGGTATTGATTTTATTTCACGGCATCCATGTATGCAGTAAGTACAAAGAGCAGTTTCCCTTAATTTTTTTATTAGGCCCAATGCCCCGTGCACTGTTTCAAGCATGCAGTTGACATTTCTCAAGACACAAATACGATTTTTATGGCTGTTCTGTTTGAGATACCCAAACATCTCCTATGGCTGGAAAAGCAATGAAGCATCCTTGATTTCCCAAATGTGATGGAAGAAATGTCATAATATTTAGATTAATGTATGGCATAATTGCATCAAGCGTTATTATTATCAAGCAAAGTATTATCTCCGACTGGGTCAATGCGATCACAACTCTTTGTATGGTTTGTCAGGGACCCTTATAAAGTTTTGTACTAAAAGAAATAATCTCGCTCATTTTCACTCATCTTTTTTAGATTATGCAGATAACATCTCAAAATCAAGTTTCCACAAGTTTCCACTGCCCAAGGGTGTCACTGACCCATACCCACGAGTCTTGGACTTTGCGGTGAAATACATTGCAAGGACAGGCTAATCTGAACTGATTTGGAGCTCAGTCAGTGGAAGGCTCCTCTAATCCCTCATTCTTTTTATCAGAGGAGGAGAGGCAAATTTCACTTCTGCACAAGAGGGGCAAAGGAGCTATTTCATGCCTCACCGACTCTACTGTTTGTTTGGTTTTTTTTTTTTTTTTTTTTTTTTTTTTTAGAATGGTTGTTTTCTCTTTTTTAGGCCTTATTTTATATGCTGCATCACAGAATTCTGGGAAAAACTTGCTGTGTGTGTGTGTTTTTTTTTTTTTTTTTTTTTTTTTTTCTCCAGGGGTGCAGAGTTACTGGAAAGACACCTTTGCCAATTAGCATATTGACCCTTAGTTGTACTGTGTTAACACCGTTGCTCTTTTATAGAAAAAAGGAGGTCTTTAAACTTATTAATGCAGTATTCATCCTGTTATATGCATTACAAAGTAAAGACATTCATTACAAAATTACATTACATTGTTTTCAGTTGGCCTCCCATTCGTAGCAAAACAGAGTGTGGGCTGCCTCCGCCACTCTGCAGTAGTAAAACAGATTAAAGACTGTACGTACCTGTTCGGGTGGTGTGCTTGATGTTCCTACTTTGAGTTTTTTAACAGCTGTCCGGTAAAAAGTAGCAAGAGGAAGAGACAACTATGGTATCAGGCAGCTTTCAGCACTCCACAAGTCAACAGTAATGTCTTTATTAATCTCTCTGCCTCTAAGGCAGCTTTGAGAGGAAACACTGAGAAACAAGATAAATATTCCAGTCCTGGATAAAGATAAAGGGATTGCTTTTATCAAAACATGAATCAGCTGTTTTACGCGAAGGGAGCCATAGAGCACCTCCCCAGGGCCAAACGGAGAAAAAAATCATATACTGTTAGCAGCGTTTGGGATTGAGATAAGGAGACCATTGTGCCATCACCATACACATGTATTCTGAGAACACAAACACTGATATTCATTGGTAATGTAATTAAAGCATTTGATAACACAGTGCAGTATGTCACGATCCAGTGAAAGGAAGTAGTGCATTACTAGTAACAGATATCCTGTGGGTTGAATCGCTCATATTTCCCTGCATGTTTCACACGTATTGTATCATCTGCAAACATACAGTACAGACTCAGGGATGTAAGTAACATTTCTCGTTGAGAAATGCTCAGAAATGTGTCTAACACAACTTTCTGACACACATGCAGCATTCCACTGGCAGCATTTTGTCACGTGTAGCATACAAAGTATTTATTTTAGTTTTAGTGTTGATTTCAGTTATCTTTCTTAACATGAAAATATTTATATTATACAGAGTGCTGCCAGGATAACGTATTTTTGGTAGGCCAAAACCCGGAAACGAGTTAGCATTTTAGCACTTCTGGTTCCATCTTCCCAAAGTCAATGGGTTTTTAGTTAAATGCCTGAAATAAGGTCTGTGATGAAGACAAGCAAGATATTGTCACATTTTATTCAATGACATAAAATACATCAATAACACCCTCTTTTGTTGCTAATAAGTGGCTAAATGGGACTACAGAGGTTGTTGGGGACATAGATATCTGTCTCATTGTCTTTTTATATGGGCTACTATATGTAAGTCCGCCATATTGGAACGGTTAAATCTTGTCTGTGATCAATCGAGAGCAAGTTGACTATGCATCTGCAACCTAGTTATTCATATGTATGAATATCTTTCTGCAATAGACATTACAAGAGGATTTTCGCAGCATTTAGTATATCGTTAATGTAATTATGCATATGGATATTGCATAGTGAGTTATAAATACACAAACCAGGACATTCTCACCACTGAAAGGATATCCCATTTTTTCTGGAATTTATGGCTCGTAGTTTTTACAGCCATTGGCTGCACAATGCTGTGACATGTTCAATGAAAATTCCTTGATTTATTACAGTGATGAACAGCATCTTGTTAACCATTCCAAGATGGCGGACGCATCGACATGTCTTGATCGCTCAAATGTGGAATCTATGTATACATATATGGTCGGGACATTAAACATCATCAGCCGAACAGGTAAACTCATCTACTCACTAGTCCGCTTTCACAGCCTCGTTGTGTTTATAATTGCGCTCTTGCAAACTATTCTAACTCAACCTTTCAGAGGAAATGTTTTTAAACAAAGCTTAGTGATGGTGCTGTGAAGTCATGTGACCGTGGTGTAGTTATTTTTCAACCTTTGATTAGCTTTTGACTACTGCGATTACGTTAAAAAATAATAAATGCTGTGTTCATTTGTGAAGATTATCACGATGAACAAAACGTAGAATCGTAAGATTTTGTTATTCACAGACCTTATTTTCTGCAATAATCCAAAAGCCAATGAAAAAATCATATGGTTTTTGTCAAGGGTACCTGGGTGATGCTAACTTCTGGGTTGGCCTACAAAAATACATCATCACTGCAGCACTATATTTCCCATATACCGTTGAAATCCTGAAAATACAATTTAGTGTCTTTTAAAGTCTTTGTATATTTGCATTAAAAACAATTATAAAAAAAAAAAATCACAAATCTTACAAACCTCAACGAATCCAGTTGTCCTTGATTTAAAACTAGTTTGCCGATCCGACATATTCCTGTCATCTTAATTGTGTATTGGATGTAAAATTAGTGTCTTTATTTAAGAAAATATGAGTCCCAGTCCATATAGTTACTAGATTACTCTAGATCACAGTGTTTAGTTCCCTTTCAGTCATGTTTTTAACAATTTCTTTATTTGTATATATATATATATATATATATATATATATATATATATATATATATATATATATATATATATATATATATATATATATATATATATATATATATATATATATATATTTATTTATTTATTTATTTTTATCTTACAATTTATTTTAAGGTTATTTTACAATTTTATTATAAAGTTAAAATCTTTTCTTTTTCATATTGATTCATTTTAAAATGGCTTCTAAATTAGTAAATATTAGGTGAAATGAATATAAAACTCATCCATGTGGTATTTGCAATCTTTAAATGAAATAGTGTGATGTGATATATCGACCATCGGCCACCATGATCTCTAAGATATCTGCATCTGCCATCAAAAAATACTTATTGGTCCACCGTAATCGTTTAATCTCTAGTTAGTAGTTTTTCACATTTGCTATTTTTGTTTGCTGCTTTCTCTCAAAGAGAAGTTGCAGTACATCATATTCCTCACTGGAGTAAATGCGTAAGGGCTTCACTTGTGTTGCTCCAGGGAGACGTGGAGATACACCTTCACTTAGATCTGAATCAAGCCGTGCACATGGCAGTCCTCACAGTGGACGTTTTTCCTGCTACGTCTGACAGCTCCAGATACCTGTAGTTGTAGCACAGGCACGCTTGCTGGTCAGATGCTTACCAAGCTGTCAATGTGCTGTGGAACACGCTTTACAAACAATTACCACACCATCTGCACTGTCAGTGAGCTGTTTAGCATTAGCATCTCAGTTTCTCTCGCACTCTCTTTTGTGTGTCTTTCTCTTTTGTGCTTCTTATTTTTCCTCTTTCTTCTCAATTCATTCAAGCCATGGGTTAATGAAGAGGAGGTTAGGAGAGCAGCTTGGATTGTTTGTTTGTCTGACTTTCTTTCGTTTTGATCTTGTTAAGGCCTGAAGCTGTGATGTTTTTTCATCGTGGAAGTCTCACAGCATGAGCGAGCTCTTGTACACATCTGAACAACAAAACACACTTTTATGAGTTTATTCCAGAGAAGCTTTTATACCATGGCCAGAGGTATTATTGAAACATCGGTATAGGGTGAGAATAAAATATTTGTTCTCAAAGAAAACAAGTTCAGAGCATGGACACAGTGGTGCAGTAAATGGAAACAATTGATTTATTTGTTCATTGCAAGTTATTTTTGTTTATTGAAGATGATTGTTTTCTCTTTTGCTTCACAGGTACATCAGTAACGAGAGTAACTGCAACAGATGCGGATGATCCGGTGTATGGAAACAGTGCCAAACTGGTATACAGCATTCTGGAAGGCCAACCTTATTTCTCCATTGACCAATCCACTGGTAAGTTAGCTACTTTAAATCCAAAAAGTCGACCCACAATGACTAGATGTCATGAATCATTAAAATTATTCAACATCCTGATTATTATGCCTATTAATAGCTTGGAAATAGGTGTAAGATCAAGCAAAACCTGATTTCACCTATCATTCCCCTCTGATTTTAGGGATAACTTATGGGTATGGTTAGGTTTAGAGGTAGGTTTGGTTAGAATAAAAATTTCGGACAGGAATGTTAATATGTTGACCCAGGAACACGTCTAACTCGGCAAAATCAGGACGTGCGTAAGGTGAAGGTCCCTTTGTTTACTAAGACGAGTTTTAGGTGTTAGATAATTTATTATTATTATAATCATTGTTATTATGATCATCATTATGGGAGACATGAAAGAAATATTAGAGAAAGACCAAATAAACAAGATCATTTTACCTGAAGGACACATGCAGATGCTGATTTTGTTCTGTAATAGCACACAAAGCAATTTGCAGCTTCTGATTTAAATGACAGGGCTATCTTTGAATTCCATCTGCATTCTGCTTCCTTTTCAACCTTGACTTTGTTTTTTCCCTAATTGCATTTTCAGCTGACTTGTTAACAGTGTGTCTGTAAGCAACATGATTAAATAATGGTGAAATTACATTAATAAGCAATGAGATGGAAATGAACAGCTCGTAATTTGGAAAAACAACAGACAATAAACAAGTCATGTATCTGTTCAAATTGTATGTGCATAATAAATTAACAGACTTTAAATATCTTTTTTTTATTATTATTATTTATGAGAACACCTCTTTTGGTTCATAGCCCCATGCATTTCAATCACTCACTGTCAGCTTTGTCTAAGAGTGCAAATGGTCGAGAGAAGGTGCAAAAGCCCAAATTGAGGTGCCTTGTGCATGGTTTGTGTGATTACTGAACACATGCAGATGGCTTATTCAAGTGAGCCAGATGTTTTAATGAATGTTAATGAAAAATAAGAGGCAAAGGGAAAACAACCATTAGAAACCATTTGACACTTCCAACACCTCGTTGGAAATGAGACACACTTGATAAATAAGTAAACATTTTGCACCAATTCATTACTTGGTTAATGGCTTGCAAAAAGAAATAAAAAAAAGTAAATAGAGGGAAGGAAAGTAAACCTTCAAATACCTATGGAAATTAATGTTTGTGTTGCCTCGCTTCTGTGATCATCAGGAATTCATTTGAATAGATAATGATAAGTCAGGATGACAATTGAATGAGTATTGCAGTGTGTTTGTGTGTGTAAGAGCATCAGATTCAGTGTTGCACCGCACGTGGCGCACACACAGCACTCAGGGCGGTCTGCATTTCCATATTTATATCGACAGTCAGAGCACTTCACTTCTAAAAATGCACATCCTTAGTTCACTGAAATTACTGTGGTCTGTTGGTCTCCATGACAGAACAATAAACAAAGACATGTAAGTGCAGCATGAAAAGTCTAGAAAGACAATGCATGCGCTCTGTGAATTATTCATGTGTAATGGAACTGGAGCTGGATCTACTTATCCCACTTACCTTTCTTCCCATAAAATGCTTTTGTTTCCTTAGTTCTTTACTTACGTTATTTGCAATCTCTTTAATGCAGGTCCTTATTATTATAGCATTTCTATTTCTTTACACAAAATTAAATGTCAGTAAATATTCTCAGTCATCCAGAAATTGCATAGCATTTTTTGTTCTATTTTTTGAAGATATTTTGTCACTTCCCCAAGTGACTTCATCAGAGTCATAGTGATTTCCCTGGATTTAAGCTCATAACACACCATAACAGCAAATTGCTGTGGGAATCTCCTCCTCAATGGTAAAAATTGTGATCGCAGTGTGAATTGGGGTGAAACATCTGTAAAGATGAAAGGATAGTGTTAAATGTTAGAAATCTTAATATGCAACCAATGAAGCCGTGCGAATGAATGGCAAAACACCTACAATAAATGGGGGGGAAAAATATGTCTAGAAGATTTCAGATTTATTAACATGATAAACTGAGGCAACCTTTTATTTAATACAGAAGGCTTTCATTTTATGATACTGTGGGTTTTGTTGTTTGAGTAGATTACCTGTTGGCGTATTGGGGATTTTTTTTTTTTAAGCTGAGTCAATGATAGTGCATACAGTATTAAAGATTATAAGAGACAGACAGCATAATTCACATTCAGTCGGAATATAAATGACTCCAGGTGCTGGGACAAGTCCTCTGCAAACAAACAAGCTAATTTGAAATGCCAAATGAAAGCAGCACAGGCAATGCATGGCACACACTAAGCTGGTCGGGGTGTCAAGGACAGGGGAGAGCTAACAGATTTGGCTGCCCGCACACCTCATAATCTACAATGGCTTGTACATCTAGATCCTGTTCAGAATAAAGATGTGGCATATTCTTATTTATTTTTTCATATCTAAAATAATAAGATCATTTATTTTATGCTTTGTGTTATAGTAGGATTCTTTATAATATCAATTAGTTATATGTCAATTAATATATTTATTGTGATTGTTATAGCAATCATTAGGGTTGCTCTGGCAGGGATGGATCGTGAGATGAGGGAAGAGTATCTTGTTGTCATTCAAGCAAAAGATATGGGAGGTCACATGGGTGGGTTGTCAGGAACCACCACTGTGACAGTCACTCTAACCGATATCAACGATAACCCACCAAAGTTTGCAAAGGGTAAGTGGGACCATCTTTTATAAACTACATCTACACTACCGTGCAAAATTTTTCAGTCAGTAAGAGTTTTTCTTTTGAAGAAATTACTATTTTTATTCAACAAGGATGCTTTAGATTGATCAAAACTGACAGTAAAGACTTTTACATGTTAGTAAAAATTGCTGTTCTTTGAACCTTCATTCATCAAAGAAAAAATAAGCAGCACAATTGTTTTCAACTTTGGAAGTTGCACCAAAATCAGCACATGATTATTGATTTCTGAAGTATGTGACTGGAATAAGGCTGATGAAAATTAACTTTGTCTCTGTGTGAATTAATTACATTATAAAATGTATTAAAATTAGTGCTGTCAAATCGATTAATCACATTTAACATAAAATTCAGCTTTGCCTTTGCATGAATAATTACATTTTAAAATATATTCAATGAATGCTGTCAAACCTAGTAATCCCGATCTAACATAAAAGTGTGTGTGTGTGTGTGTGTGTCTATATATATATATATATATATATATATATATATATATATATATATATATATATATACTTTAATGTTAGCAAATTGTGATTAATCGATTTTACAGCACTAATTAAAATAGAAAAAAATATATATTGTAATATTTAAAAACATTACTGTTTTTACTATATTTTTGATCAAAATAAATGCAGTCATGGTGAGTGCATGAAACTTATTTCAACACGTTTTAAAACCTTATCGACCCCAAACTATTGAATGGTAGAATCTGCTGTATTCTATATACATATATAAAATAAATGTTTAGTACTTTTTGTCTAGCATTTTAGTTGTTTTATTGTTTCTCTAAGTGCTATTTGTCACCTGATAGACCAGATCTTCTACTTTCTTGTACCTCATCTCTAAAGGCTCTTATGAGTTCAATATTCCTGAGGATCTTGGCATTGGGAAGCCTGGAGGAAGAGTTAAAGCGAATGACAGAGACATCGGGGAAAATGCTAAATCAACTTACACCATCATAGGTGGAGACGAGAAGGATGTCTTTGAGATTGTCACTGATGCTCAGACTCAGGAGGGAATCCTCAGACTCAAGAAGGTAAGACCAGAGAAGTAGGCTTAATGTGCCATAGGGACTCTCGAACAGTTGTAAACTGTCTGTTACACAATTGTCACTGAGCTGCATATTGTGAAAAATATGAAAAGTGTCTCATTACTGATGACAAATGACTGCTAATATTGCAGAGACAGAACCTCTCAGTGTGTATCGCAGGAGTCGGAAACCTATTTGACACGGCGTGCCATTTTAATTGTAATTTTAAACACTGTGCCATACCCTCCAAAAATAAATAATTAATCATGCAAATTAATTAATTATGCAAATTACTGCCTCAGTGTTTAGTGTTTTACGTTTTGTAAGGTTTGCTACATTATTTTCACTGACTGGTGTTGTTTTTGTTGTTCCCTATGAGTTGTGTGTCATGTGGTGATAAGTTGAGTCTTTTTCTATAATTATATAGTTGTTAGTCACCGTCATTTTGGTTTGTGTGTGGAAGGGAAAGTATTGTGTATGTCTGGATGTTAAAAGCAGTAACTTCTTATTTATAGCAAGTATTGTTCTGAAACCAAAAAAGCGACAAATACAACAGAACAAACTGTGGCCTATCATCCAATCAAATAGTAAAGAAATAGTGTTTAACTTCCCATTCATCTCAAATCTTAATAATACAGGCTGAGTGACTGTGATGAAGACTACTGCAAGAGTTACAGTGGCTTGCAGGTGCGAGGGACTTAAATATTTCCAAAATGCACACCTAAAATATATGTAATAAATTCCTAAAGCGCTCAACCCCTGCTGATTTGTAATCTCTTTTCCTGCAATAACTAGATTTTCTTAGAGATACTTTTAGTGTTACACAGCTGAAAATCCACACTTAAAGTCCCTGTACACCTAAAATTGGTAGTAAAACTGCAGTCCAGGTGTTCTGAGGTTTGAGAACTACTGCAACTCTGAACCCCTCGACTTTCTATGCTCAATTCTCAGCCCTTGTGTAACAGTGTACATTTGCATATGGAATGGCCATTGTATGCAAATGAAGAACCCTTCACAGTGGATAAGAGGACAATGAAGTCCTTTTATCTTACAGGAACATCTAGAGTGCAACTGTGCAGCAACAATGCAGCACAAACAATGTGACAAAAATATGAGAAAATGTACATAATAAATGTGTCACTATATTTGAAGCTGTGCATATTATGCATATGTAAACAACATGATCAGTATGTCATGTGGGATTAGTCTGGATGACTTGGACATGATCTCTATTAATACGAGGCATTATACCAGAGTTAAACGAATTGTGTGCTTTAAATAATCTGCATTATTGAACAGCTTCATACACCATCCTCAACTAGTTCTCCATAATACATTTTTGTGCAAACAGATTGTCTTTTATTTTGCACAGCACATTGAGAAGCAAGATTTAAAGCCAATATCTAAAAGGTATCACTTAATTTTAAGGTTACGTAGTTGCATGTTACATGTACGTATTATCATAATAATAGTAAACTATGCATTAGTAACTAACCCTAAACCTTAACTCTATACTAAGGGTGAATCCCAATGCTCTGTCTTACCCCTTCCCCTTACCCCTTCCCCTTAGTTTTGCACATTCACGTGAGCTCATGAGCACGTTTCAAGTAAGCTACCACTTCCCCTTAGCCCTACCCCTCGATCAAAACGAGAATTGGGATAGCCCTTACTCTCAAGTGAACGTGCAACACTAATGGGAAGGGGTAAGACAGAGAATTGGGATTCACCCTTAGTATATGTTTTTAATTCATATTTCTCATAACTTATTTGTTGTTACAATGTAATTACATTGTAGCAACGTCACCTTAAAACAAAGTGTAATAATAATAATTATAATAATAATAATAATAATAAAATTATATCGACAAAAGGAAGAAAAAAAATCTGGAGACAAAGCGAGGAATAAAAAAGTAATTTGGTTTGTCCCATGTCTCTCATAGCTGAATTTGTAATGGGATGCCTGTTTTTCCTCGTCTTCTCATCCCATAGCACTTGGCCTGGAATCTGTTGTCTGCATTACTAATAGCATGATAGATGGCATTGCATGAGAAAAACAGACAATCAACAGCAGACTCCCAGCTAACCTCTATACCTCCAGACGGTGCTGGAGTTCAGGAGAGCAGAACAAGATTGTAAAGCACACAACCCTTTTTTTCCTCACTTTTTTGCACCTGCCACTGTGCGCTGACACACGTTTTCCCCAGGCACTGGAGCTGAGCCAGTGTGCGCCAAATATCCTCTGTAGCGGGTCGGTCGATGCCCTCACCAACAATTAAAATTTGGTTTTACTTCTGCTAAATATTGAATGGGCGTGAGCCTTTGTAGCAAGGTTAAACATATTGATTTGAGTGAGATGCCACAGGATCACACAATCAAGATACTGCTTTGTTGTAAAGGGATGCACGCTTTCATCTCCTCTCTGCCCCCCTAGGCTTTTGTGGTGGTGGAGAGGGATGCTGTACTTCTCCCGCTGTTGATCTTTGATGCTTCTAAATGCCCCTGTAAACACACACTCTTAAACCATGCTGAAAGTTTTTTTGAGAGTCAGCTAGGTGCTCTAAAATTGGCATGTATGTACGTGGTAAAAATCAATCGCAACAAGGCGGTTCAGTATGTGTTCAATGGACACATGAAAGCCGGAATTGCATCATCTGCAAACGATGGAGGTCAAGTGACAGCCATAGTCATATTCAGACCTTTCTGAACAATGAGTGCCAAAATGGAGACCCAGAGGGATGCAAAAGTGCCAATTTCACTGTAGAGTATCAAATGGCATGCATGACTATCAAAAGAATGAGGTGTTGGCATGATATTTTTAGATGGAACAGATTTGCAGTGTCTGAGATGAGAGGAGCTTGTTTCACTCTTGCCAATATGCAAAGCTGCGCTTTAATCATATCCTCAAAAACCTCAACTACAATTAAATGGTAACATTTCTAGCATGTTTCTTGGTGAAAGAGTAGAGTTTTCTTTCTGTTGCTGCTTTATTTATCTTTTTTTTTTTTTTTTTTTACATTTAAGACATAAAACTCTATGAACTGTCACCAAGATGCAATAGTCTTGAACAGCACTGACCTTTTCCAAAAGCAAGCAAGGTGCCAGCCTGCAGCTTGTTCTGAATTTCACATCGTAGGGATACCTCTGGTTGTAAAGTCTTGGAAAGTGCTCTGTTATTCTCAGCCCTAAACAATGTTATAATTTTACAGAGTTCCAGATGCTACAAGTAAATATACTTGTTTTATTTAGATGCTGTTAACCTTTTGTTAGATAGAAATAGTAATGAAAAAGTATTGGGAAGAAAGAGGACAAATAGGAAGAGCTCAATGTGTCTTGAAATGCTTATCCCTCAAAACTTTGAACTTTGAAGGAGCTATAGAGTAGATAATTGAATAAAGGTGCACCAGTCAACCATATCAAGAACTCTGTAATATACAGGAAGTTGACAGAAAAAAGTACGTACCCAAGAAGTACTTTGTCACAGCACATATGGAGTTTCCCAGAAAGCCTTGTGGCAGATATGACGGGAATAAAACATTTGTGTGCTTTCTAAAGTCTGGTTGGACTCATAGTGTAATGCTGGGGCCAAAGAATGCAGAAGATGAGACAGATTTAAGTGCAGGAGTTTAATGAACAATGCAAACATAAAAACCAGGAAACACAGTGAGCATAGAGAACACGTACACGTGGGGAACAGCAAACATCGACTGACCAAGCACAAGGGCTATATATACACAGGGGGAAACACACTTAACAAGTTAACAAGGAAACAAGCCACACCAGGGGAGACTAATAAACAGAGAAAAACTACAAATGACTTAACATCACAGAGGACAGGAAGTAACATAAAAGTCCAACCAAGCGAAGGGAACACATTACACATAGACCCAAGAAAAAGAAGAAAAAAATACTTGTATTCTTTAAGGATGCATCCAATTGATCAAAAGTAACAGTAAAGACATTTATAATATTGTACATTAATTACAAAAGATTTATATTTCAAATAAATGTCTTTCTTCTGAACATTCTATTAATTATAGAAACCTGAAAAAAAAAACAAAAAAAAAACATTTGCATCACGGTCCACAAAAATGTTAAGCAGCACGATTCAACATTGATGATAATAAGAAATATTTATTGAGCAGAAAATCAGTATATTAGAATTATTTCTGAAGAATTATGTGACACTAAGACTGGAGTAATGGCTCTTGAACTTTCCCTGTAATAATTAGGGGCCAAGCACCGAAGGTGCGGTGGTACCTATTGTATCTCTTCTTCTTCTTCTTCTTCTTCTTCTTCTTCTTCTTCTTCTTCTTCTTCTTCTTCTTCTTCTTCTTCTTCTTCTTCTTCTTCTTCTTCTTCTTCTTCTTCTTCTTCTTCTTCTTCTTCTTCTTCCGACTGGGTGTCTATGGCAGCCCATAGAACCGTTTCCGGGAAAGTTGTTCCGGTTTGACATTCTGATAGAGGACAGTCCCAACAGTAATTGCTCCAATTTTGGTGTCTCTAACTCATTGCCTCTAGCGCCACCACCTGTCCAAAGTTTCAAAATCATTATGCTAATAACTTTTGAACCGTAAGGCTTATCAACAAAAATCTTTTTTTCCTCTGATTCCTGATCTCATGACGATTCAATTGCATCCTATGACGTCATTTTCCGTCCAAAGAAAACTACTTTTGTGAACTCGTCCTAGACGGTTTGTCCGATTTTCACCAAAATTGCACCAGATCATCTCCAGGCAGTGTCGAAAAAATTTATGGAATTCAAGTCGATTCGTCAGACCGTTTTCGATAAACGCACAAACTAATTTCACGTAGCGCTTGCGAAAACAGACATAAGGCTGTATATCCGCAACGCTTAATCGTATTCAGACCAAACTTGGTACATGTCATCACAAGCATGACATGAGGCGACATGCTGCGTTTCGGCACAGCGCCATCTACTGGTCCGGAGATATGAAAAATGGCTATTTCTCCTTATAACTTCTGAACTGTTGGTCTAAAAATACTTAAAAGTGGTCTCGTTAGATTCAGGGCATCATGCCATCACTTTGGCTGTTGGTCATTTTGAATTATGTGCTAAAATGCTGTATTTTTTATCTTAAAAGTTACTGTATATATGATTTTTTTAGCCATTTGCCCAAAATTCTCTTAAAATGTCTTTAATTGCTCCTTGCTGCAGTTGGTCTGCCACTCCCACCCATGATGGCATCTGTTGCCGCTTCTTGCGTTTGGCCCCGGTAATGGCTGCTTGCAGCTATATTTCACAGTATTACTGTTTTTACTGTGATGGCCTTTTGTGTTTTCCACTCCACCCTGGCTTGACGGTAGTAGCATGGGAAGGGTGAAAATAAAATGAAATAAAATCCGCCCAAAAGCTTTTGTGGACTGCAGCAGACATGGGCTGTTCTCTTCTGCATGCCCTGCTGTCAGCCACACTGACTTCAAAGTGTGCTGATAGAGGAAATCCAGCTGCTCTCTCCTCTCCCAGCTGGGGCTGCTCTCGGCCCGTCTCCAGTGTCCGCCTGACCTCCCCTGTGGGACAGAGGCTTTTTTTGACAACATAAGCAAATTCTTCATTCTACCACTTCTCTTAATTCATAGAGCCCGTTTTTTTTTAATTATTTTTTTTTTTTATGTGTACTCCAGCGGTCAGGTCCAGTTTAGTTTTTTGTCAATAAAAGAGCAAAGGGAGGACTTCGAGCCCTTTCTTCAGGTTAAAATGATATAGAGAGAGATGTGATTCAGAAACAGTGGTATCAGTACGGTACAGTCATGGAGAGAGTAAAAACATTTTTACTTGATGAAAAAAATGGCCATAAAATGGTCCTCTGTTTCAGGTTCTCTTTGCCGTAGCTTGTACTTACAAATGTGGGGTGTACACTGGGTCTTTACTTATACACTGAAATAACAAATATTTATCCTGGAGTAAGAATAATTTCCAAATTGTATTTTAACTGCTACTTCAAAAATGCCTCACCATTGGATAATTGCCTCGGAGAATACATTAACAATGTTAACGTCATGGTATTGTGGGCAAGGATTAATTTTGTTTTCAGACAACACAAACATACATTTTTTTTGTATGATTTCTTAACTATTTGCAATCCAGTCCTTGTGCTTCCATTAGATTAACCTTATTTGCAGCCTCATTTAAATCCCAAACACATGCTGTCTCCGCCACAAATTAATAACACATCCCACGCTCCAGGTGAAAGTGTGGTTATTGCTACTAAGTATTATTTTTTGTTCACCCTGCAATTGGGCTCGCAGCAGCTTAAATCTTAGCCACTGCAAGGTGGGAGGAAGTCGGTGCAATTACAGCCAGACCTGCAAGCCCAGCAAACTGAGCCCGCTAAAACCAGGAAACTATTTGTCTTTGTTTTTTATTGTGCCCATTAATAATAAACATTTCTCTTTCTCTCTGTTTTCCAGCCTCTGGACTTTGAGTCAAAACATTTCTACAACCTAACAGTGGTGGCGACCAACATACGTGCTGATTCGATTACGGGTGGGCCCTACATGGACCAGGCCACGATCAAAATCGTTATTGAGGATGCAGATGAACCCCCTGTCTTCACAAAGTCAAATTATCTCTTCGACGTGCATGAAAACGCTGCAATCAACACAGTCATAGGAGCGGTAGTGGCCATAGACCAGGATGCCCCACACAGTCAAGTCAGGTAAAGGCTATCATTTCTAGCCCATGTGACCTTGACCAAAGAGTTCTGGTGCTCTGTTGCCCTCCTTGGTGAAATTAGGGCCAAAACTTCTTCATTAAACCATGAGAAGATCAAGCTCAAGCTTCTACATCAATCTAATATCCGAGTACTCCTTCACCGCTGCATCCTACCAGCCATTAAATGCTGCTGATGAAATTGCCTGTAGAAGTGCATTTGCATTCAGACTAAATGGAGCTCTCACCTCCACACAATTTGTTATACTGTGAAAGAAAGAGAAAGGGGAAGAGTTATAGAACAATGACACAATAGGATTCCTCCCCTTCCTCCAACTGATGTATTTTAGTTCTGTGACTTCCTTCTTGAAAAATTACAAGGGCACCTTCAGTATAGGTTATACAGCCAATTTCTCTCAGTCCAACCTAGCATTCCATTAATTCTCCAGTGACTTGCGATGTTTCCGGGACAACACGCATCAGGTTGTGTAATTACTCGGGAAACTGGGAGCTGGGGAGAAATCAGAGATTGGGTTTCAATGGTCCAATAGCATTTACACCAAGTGAACGTTCTCATGCGTGTGATATATTTATTCTAGGGTTTAACAATATATTGAAATCAAATCAAAATTTTGAAATGTGAACATTACATTACAAAGGCTGTGATTAAAGTAACACTTTATTTTGATGGTCCTTAACTAACTTTGCAACATGTCAACTAACGGGCATTAGAGAGACTGTTGTAGACTGTTAATCTAGGTCTTAAGGTTCAGGTTAGTAGAATAAGTTTTACTAACAGCAGATAGCAGATATTATAGTTAGCAGATATTAAGCAGACAGTACACTTATACTCTAATGAGAGTTAGTTCACATGTAGTTGCAAAGTTACTTATGGTTAATAGAATGTCTAGTGTGGATGAATTGTTACCAAATTAATAATTCGCGTGCAGCCTGTTTCAAAGTTAAACGTGTTCTTTCACACTGTGTTCCTTTATACTCAAACAACTGATGCAATTGACAGTAAATGCTGATCCACACAAATCCATCCATTGTATTGTCATATTGAATGGGTAAAAATAAAGTGAGAATATAGTTTACGGTAACTCAAGTAGAGAGAT
Organism: Meda fulgida; assembly: GCA_030578275.1. NCBI lineage: Eukaryota > Metazoa > Chordata > Actinopteri > Cypriniformes > Leuciscidae > Meda > Meda fulgida. The sequence continues at coordinate 26,733,860 of CM060622.1, forward strand.
ATTATTAGTATCATTATCATTATCATTATTATAATTATTATTATTTAATATACTTAAGGGTGAACACCCATTTTTTCCCCAAATCAGTAAGCCCTAAAAGAATGGTTTGCTCTAAAAAAGTCTTTATGAGCTTAGACATTTTTTATGTTTGCTTTTTTAACAAACAAATGTTTTTTTTTTGTTTTTTTTTATTTGAATAAACAAAATATCACAATGTCTGTTTTTTTTTTCCAGAACTCTACAGCCCTAATTTATTAATTCCAAGAAATCCAGGGTCAATGTCCTCCTTACGTGTTGATGTCTCTCTGTTGAACAAGAAATGTTTATTTTATATTGCTGTGTACTTTGTATTCCATAGTTATTTTCTTTGGCTGTTTGGCTTCAAAGTATGAGATATGATCATTTCTGTGTGATTTAAACGTTACAGCACTGACATCTGTGCATAGTGATAGGAGTTTAAGACTGCATTATTAGGAAGAAAATCTGATGCATTTGCTGTTCGAAAGGTTGAATGTTTTTTTTTGTTGTTGTTGTTGTTTTATTCGCCTTCCTGGGTTGGAATTCATTTTACTTACTGTCATTCGCATTTGTGCACCCATTGGTCTGACATTCAGGCTTTTCGTATTGATGCATTTGTGTTATTTGGAAGATGAATTACTTCTATCCTGAGGCCATCGAGTAGATTGTGTTAAGCTATAGATGACTAGGTCCACTTAAGCATTAAAAGATCTTTTCTAATGTGATCAGATAATTTTTGTTGTTGACTTTTTTACAGAATTTTTAACCATAAAGTGGTAAAGTTGCATGTCTTACAATGTGGACCCGAAGGGTTAAACTAATTTTAAAAGGTAAAAGCCACTTTGTAAATAGAAATCCAGATGAAAAAGGATGAATGACATTATCTACCAAATATGCCCATGGCGAATTTCATAGAGACATAACCATACCTCACCTTAAATGACAAAAATTCTGCTTGAATACAGCTAATTGTGCACATCGGTGTGGATGTCTCATCAATAGAAGCAATCAAGGTGAAACGAGCAAGAATAAAAATAAAAAAAAATAATAAAAAAAAAAACCTGTAATTGTGGCTTTTAAAGGACTCTGGTAAAATTAAAATGTCAGTTTTAATCGCAGCTCGGCATGGAAACAGTAATTTAAAGAAACATTACTCCTCGTCAGTCTGACCTCAGACCACCAATACCTCTCTCTCTCTCTCTCTCTCTCTCTCTCTCTCTCTCTCTCTCTCTCTCTCTCTCTCTCTCTCTCATAACCTTGCAGGATTTCTCTTGCTATTGTGAAACTGGCATGAATCAAATGTTGCCAAGCTGTGTCCAAGTTCAAATTAGCCTTGTTAGAAATATTGTCGATCTGTCAAATGAAGTGTGGGGGTAGTTTAACCTTCTCTGACAGAAGTCCCTCTGGCTCCAGATCTTGTTGTGGCACCTGATATCTAGCATATGCTAACACATGGTGTGACTGCTCTTGATGGCGATTGTGTTGTACTGATGTTCGCTTTACTTATTTAGAGGAAGCAGAGTCATTTGATTTGATTACTGCCCATTTACAAAGTGCAGCCTACTGAAAAACAATTACAGTAGAATAAACTGTGCTTCTGTCAAAGTCCCCGTAATTACTCTTTTACTCGAGATAATAACTAAAATGCCCCAGAGAACGTTGTATTATGTTTATATATATATATATCAAAAATGTTTGTGATGGCATTTTAAATATATTAAAAACTATTAAAAACTTTTTTTCTTACATCATTCTTTCTCTCTTTTGCCATTCTCATTTGCATAATGTCATAAAATGGTCACACTTCAGGTTACAGTATAATTACATTAGCAAGTAGAGCTTTAATCAACAAAATGCACTTTATATGTTATAATTTTGTGGCGGGACTTGTAATTAAATGCTGCTTTTGCTACCATAGTTAATTATATTAACAAAAATAAAAGAAAAAGTGATAAAAAGGTGGTAATGTTTGATTTATGTTTTTCATCATGTGTGCAAAGCATATCCTGTAAAATAAAATAAAAGCTTAATGTAGTAATGTCTTAACTGATTTTACTCAACACACACAAAAAATACTTAATGAATAATTTCTAATTTAAATAAAATTAAGTGAATAAATTCATTTCTTAAAGTAAAAACAAGACATTTTGATCGGACTGTAAATTCGTTTTACATGTGAGGAGATGTCTCACATTGAAACAAAATAATGAGATACAAAAATTGCATATGCAATATATCAAAATCTGAGCTGCATACTTAAGATAACCCTGAAGAAAGTTTTCATTTTTTTCTTTACACCCTAAAAAAAATCCAAGGAATAATTAATTACAGATTTGATTGTTTATTTATTTTTTCTCCCACTCCATCCCCCACAGTAACTTTGTCAGTTTGATTGACACATAGCAGAACATTTCAGGTTCTGTCTCTCAGTGGTACGTGGAGCTGTCAGAGCCTGACTGAAATCCACTCAGCCTCCTGGAGACTGATCCCAGGTGGGAATCCTGTCTGGCTGCCTGCACAGCAGTAGAGCACTCCTCCTGGACTTCCACCCTCAGTCTCTGGATCTTTACCACGGCTGAACATTTTCCTCACGTTCACTATCCAGACCAATGAATTATTTCTATTTATTTATTTTACTACCCTTTCTTCATCTACTAGGGCTTTCTTGACAGTTATATGTCACAAACAGATTGTTTTCGAGACAATCCCCAAATAGACAGGACCTTAATGATTCAAAGATTAGTAAATTGCAGGTGCATATGAACTGGGTTGAAAATAAATATGCCATACATTTCTGATTGAAATCTCAGTTGTTGTTTTTTTTAAGCATGACAAAAAGGCATATCTTCAGGAAATAATAAATTGATTTGTGATAATCATGACATTTAAAAACATGATGCTAAAAATGTTATTTTAATATCATATTTTGTGTGTTTTATTGCTTTGTTTGCCACTGACTTTAATATTCTTTGAAATGCTTTTACCAAAATATTGGGGTCATTTTACCTCATATACTAAAGGATGTTGTTTTGTTCTCTCTCTGTTTTCCTTCTACAGGTATTTTATTGATAGACACACAGATTTAGAGAGGCAGTTCAACATTAATGTTGATGACGGGAAGATCACATTAGCTAAACCTTTGGATAGAGAGATGGATATGTGGCACAATATCACCGTGACAGCCGCTGAAGTTCGTAAGTTCATTTTCCATTTCTTTATCTTCTTGATTGAAACAATACACGTTTTGTGTTTCAGAATGCTTGTATAACAATATCAAAGAGATCATTACAGTATTGTGCAATGAGATCATTCAAATCTGTGTAGAGGCACTTCAGACCAATAAAAAATTCACATCACAATTAACACTTTTTTTTTTATTACGTCATAAGATTTACAATAGAGAAACACATGTTGTTTATATTCAACATCTCAAAAGGCACTATAAGATAAAAAGCCCTAAACTTGGATTCTAACTTTAAATTAACCATAAGAGCCCAGGTAAAATAAAGCTTTTCCTAACACCTCAGGTATTCATTTTTTTTATTTTAATTTTTTTTTTATATTTACCACCGACATATTTTATGGTGTAAAAGATTCCTCAGAAACTGAAGACACTGATATTTTACTGAATTAAACAGCACAGCAGTCAATTCATGGACGTCTAATGAGTAATTTTTACTCATGCCAGAGCTGTTTGCTGTACATAACAGATAAAAGAACATCTGTTGACTGGATAAAGAACTTATTAAACACAAGTTGTGGACCAGAAATAAACACTGCACAAGCCATCCATAAACCTCAAGATTCATTTTGATTGGCATGTACAGCTAGATTATTCGGATATTGGAGGCAAAAATTTCCCCTGCGGGAGGAACAAACAATATTGATGTTGTCATGAGTAGAATAAACTGAATTATTTAAGGGCTGTTTGAAAAATGTTTGTCTTTTTCAGTGTTTTAACACGATGACCAAATCTGAATTTTTTTTTTTGGCTGATGCCTTTGAACATATAATTGAACAGAAATATCCACAGAGCATGGCTATGAATATGAGTCTGTGCTACTGCATTATGTTGAAACGTTTGTTATAGGCTCAATTTTTTTTTTTTTTCTTAAAGGGTGATCAATGAGGGAAATTAATTGACAGGTCAAATGCATTTCAAATGCTTTGTGCTGTTCTAAGTGTCACACATTACAGCAGTATGCCCTGAATTGCCATGCGCTAAAGCCAAATGAATAGATAATTGCTTTAAAAGTCAGTGGTTGCAACCCTAATTAAATACAATCATTTACATGGGTCCTCAAAAGGGACTGTAAATTACTGCCAATGAATAATTCCTATGAAAAATTAATCTAATTAAAATGCCCTTTATTGTCTTCTAGACTTCATCTGCCACTGTTTTATTAATATTCATTTTTTAACCTTCATGTATAAAACATGCACCTGTACAGGGGATTTCAAAAGCACTTTGAATGTTTTTTTTTTCTCCATCATAATCCTGTTTTGCATACTTGATAATGTCTAAAGCTCGAACGGATAATGCGTCTCATCTGTCTCTCCATCAAACCAGAGGATGGGGGGGTGGGGGAGGGGGGGGGGGGTGGTGTGAGCCAGAGAAAGAGAATGGAAATACAGTAACTGGGTCATTTTATTTACCTGGGATTTGCAATAGCTCCCTTCTATATTTGGCCACTGTACTTCTGTTTTCATTGCTTTAATAGCTTGTCTCTTTTTGAATTAGGAAACCACAGCCAGATTTCCAGAGCCATAGTGGCAATCAAAGTGCTGGACATAAATGACAACGCCCCTGAGTTCGCCACCGAGTACGAAGCCTTTCTCTGTGAGAATGGCAAACCTGGACAGGTAAGAGGGCATCAATCTAACCCACCAGCAGCATCTCCCTCTCAAAGCTCACACGTAACGGTCAGCCACGGTAAATTATAGCCTATTGATTTAAGAGAGAGAAGTAAGCGACACCTGGGTGGCCCTTTTAGCTACTCTCTCCCTCCGCAGAAAACGAAAACAATCAGATCCATTCAGGCCCAGTTACAGCCTGCATCGCTCTAGCCGACATGCAGTGTCTGTGACTAACAGTATTAGTATGTACTTCCTCATCCTCCGCCCTCTAACACACTCACCATGAGAACATTCTCCATCCATGTGGGGAAAAGAATGACCAAAATGATGACGGCTGGGTCCTGCTTTTCAGGGAGCTGTTAATCATGAAGAAAAATAACTTGTCTTGAACTGGGGTGGCAGATATATAGATGGACTTGGCACAGAGAAGTGGGCTGCCAAAGCCGCGCCCCTAAGCTTAGGGTCTTGACTTTTATGAGTGAATGGGACCGATTTTTCATCCTGTGTTGTCTGCTGTCAATGTCTGACCCCATATGATGTCAAAAGTGGAGTAATGGATGACCGGTCGCTCTCTGCGTGTCTGTGTCCACAGGTGATTCAGACCATCAGCGCTGTGGACAAAGACAATCCTTCCCAGGGACACACTTTCCACTACCGCCTAGAGGTGCTAAACAATCCCAATTTCACCATCAAAAACAATTTAGGTAAGAGAATATATGACTGTAATTGATGAATTGTAAAATATCGATATTGAACTAACTCGAACTAATGGCAGTTGTTTTGTACACTGCAAAATCTAATTAGTTAGACTTAAAAAAAACATGCAAACCGATTGCCTTAAAAAACGAAGTAAAGTGAAATAGTAATAGTATGTTGTACTGGCAAATGGTCGGTTAGTATAGTTCACTTACATGAGAGTTCTAGTAACTAAAATAGAATATATAATAAATACAATATAATTGTTACTATTGTTGTGTTTGCATGCTGAATGTTGAAGTCTGTGTGTGACTCAACATTGGTCTTTTGCATGATATTGTCACAAATATAAAGGGAGTATTGTATCAACCCGATTAAAATTTCACAATGTGTTTATCATTATTCGACATGAAAAATAGACTAGACTGATTTCGTTAGAAGCTATTGGTCACCTATTTCTTTCTTCCCTTCCTTTGAAACCAAACAACTGATTTCTTGTTGCAATCACTGCATCAATAAGAAAGATAATTACAATAAGATAAATGTTCCAAGTGCCCAACCAAAGGGAACACTAATCACCATAATGGTAAGTTGGAAAATCCCCAATGTGTTGAGAATTATGAACATAAATGATAAAATAATATGTCACATATAATCAAAATGTACTAATATATATAATATAATATAATTTGCGATGCAAACATACTAGTTTTTACATCATTTGAAACTGCTATACTAGAGGGGAAGATGTATGGGCATTAATTTGCGTTATTTTATTGTTATTTTTAGTTTGGACCTAAAACCTATCCCGTTTTTTTTAATGAAATTTAGTCAAGTAAAAAATGTACAAAAACTCTGTTACTGTCCACCACTGGGTAAAATGGCATTGGTGTTTCAGCAAATGTTTTTAATCTCATGTTTGCTTTAACATTATTGGTCAGATTTAGTGAAGGTGGCAAGTAATTTTTTTTTAAACACAATGGAGCATTAACGGAACTCACTGGACATTTCATTCCCCAACTGCCATGATACATACATTAACCAACGTAATCACGTTAATCTGTTTTGGATAAAATTCTACTCACTGGACTTTTCACTTTCAAGGTGTTACAAATGTGCCGGAAGCAACGTATTAGGCTTTTTTTTTCACAAAGGTGAGAGAGAGAGAGAGAGAGAGAGAGAGAGAGAGAGAGAGAGAGAGAGAGAGAGAGAGAGAGAGAGAGAGAGAGAGAGAGAGAGAGAGAGAGAGAGAGACATCTGCAAGCGCAAACATTGTGTGTCAAGTGCACTCCGGAGGCGTGCGTATGAAGGGGAAATCTGGTGGAATTAGTGTACCCAAAAGTTAGCAGATGTACAATTGTCTGGACATCAGCTATTTTGTACTCCCCAGTGCATTTTGAAAGAAAGCAAATGAACAGAATCCAAGCCGAGGTTTAGCAATACAACTTGATTTTGGGTGACTTACTCAAACTTGAGACTGTGCAGCAGATGGTTCGAAAATTGTTTGCTAAATACACTGATTTTTTCTTTCTTTTTTGTATAACCTATCCGACCTTCCTTTTCACACTGTGCTCCTGCTGTTCTCACTGCACAACCTAGCATTGCACTATGCTTTCGAAGACTTTAGAGAGAACTGTATTGATCTAGTTCCATTTGGCATGTGGTCTCATGGCTGACCGTTGAAGGAGCTGTTGTTTTGGCTGCTCACCAAAAAGAGGAAACGTGATATTTTTGAACTAGACGGATCAGACGTTACATCAAAAGAGCTTTGCCTTCCAAGGGACTGTCATGTTTTGAGTTAATATGAAAGTAAGAAAGAGTGTCAAAAGGAAATAAATTGTGGATTTCCATAGTCTATGTAAAGCGCTTTTAGTTACGTGACAGAAAATATATATAAATGTAAATGTAAAGAAATAAAATAATAATAATAATAATAATAATAATAATTATTATTATTATTATTATTATTATTGGTGTATGTCTCAATTATACAAAAACAACCTCAAGAAACAAAGTTTAAAAAATAATTTTAAAACTATGGGTTCTTACTGTTTTTCAAAGGAAAGGGGTTTACAATTGAAATTTAAGAATTTAAGAATTTAAGAACAGCACAGCTATTAGCACTAGGCTCATTTTCTATTTCAATTTTGTTTGAGAAATTGTGATTTATAATATGTGCATATTAATCTACAAAGCTGATTATTTTATAGTAATATTTATATGTTTATTCTGCTGTTTATTTATGTGCTGATACAATATATATTGACAACATAGTTTTAAGAACTGACTGATATGAAGTAATTATTATTATTAATAATAATAATAATAATTTAAGTAACACTTAATAAATATTACATTGTAATGTTATAATTATAATTTATTATAATAAATTGTAGTAAATATGTTATGTCTGCTATTAGAATGAACAAGGAATCCACAGAGAGCAATGGTAATAAAAATGTTACAAGAAAAAAAAGAAAGAAAGATGAAAACAATGAGTAGGAAAAGCCTTGAACAATGGACTAAGACAAGACAGACCTTGAGAATTGTAAGATGAAGCAGACAGGCGGAATGTCATTAGTGACAATCTCAGTGATATCTTGAGAGGTAGCATGTATTATGAGTCAGTCTGAGTGAGTTCAGGTTAAAGATGGCCACTCCATCACAGAGACAGGAGAAAGCTCTGTAAGGACACCAGGCTTTGATGCACAGCCCGAGGCGTCTGGTGCATTAAGGCCGCTTTCTCATCTCTTCTGCTGTGCGCGAATGTGAGTGTATGAGTGTGCATGTGTGTTTGATCGCGCTTGGCATCAAAACTTGTGCAGCAATATGTCCAAATTCGTGCTATATCCTGTTTCTTTTCATCACAGTATATGTTGTTACTTGTGATTAATGATTAAAAAGCACAACTTTGTGTATTGTTAGAGTCCCATAAAAGGATAGTTCACTCAAAAATAAAAAATAATTTCATAATTTACTCACTCTCTTGTCGTTCCAAACCTGTATGCCTTTCTTTTTTTATGTGGGACACAAAAGAAGACATTTTGAAGAATGTTTCAAAAAATGTGTCCCTATATAATGAAAGTCCAAAATAGCACTGACTTTCATTGTATGGACAAAATAAAAAATTAGAGACTATTTTTTTCCCCGATATCTCTTCCTTGTGGCCAAACATACTGTACATACGATTTTTAGATACTGTTCATTCACATTCTCTTTTTGTCATAACATTATAAATCATATTTTCCCTATGTACAGGGAACTTACCATACAATTATGGGTAAAAAAAAAATCAGTAGCAGTTAATTGCATGATTATCCATCCTGAAGTCTCGTCTCAAAGATCATGTGCAATGATCTAGATATGCTCATCACGGAGGCACACGTGCGGTCTTTGATGGTTCCCACCTGCACACACCAGGCAGGTTGTCTGAAGCAGACCTCTGGAGCTGAGCTGAGGAGGTTTGTTTGTGATGATGACTGTAATTGCAGTGGATGGTGACACGGAGAGGCCGATGTGAGCTGGGAACTACTAGCAGTTATCGTGACCTTAAAATTTGTGCTTCAGGGTATTTTGCCCTGGAAAAAAGAGATTGAAGACTCGAGCTCAGATTAATAGCTCCCATACTGTCCGAATATTACATTAGTCTTCATTTTGCAATAAATGTGACTTAAACATGTTCATGCAATATGTTTAATGCACTTAAACATAACAATATTTAATTTGACCATAACTGCGTAGGCACATTTAAATATAGTCAGATAATCATAGCAACGAATAAGGACTGCATATCAGTGAATATTCTTTGGAGAAATAAGATACATTAGTTCAGGACAATGTTCTTCACACTCAGTGACACATAAAAAAATATGGAACTTTAATTACATTGATAAATAATCTCACAGCATTTGCAGATAATTGCTTTGTGATCTCAGGGAAACAAAAAGAAAGCCATATTTACATTTTTCATTAGCATGTTTATGAGCGGAAATTAAATTCCGACCCTGTTCAGTTTACCAATATTTGTTCCAATAAGTTATATGATGTCCTTTCATTCTGTAGTTTTAAATGATGAACTTCCTGTTGTTCACCCTCATGAGAAGCAATAAATAAATACATACATTAACATTGCCGTGGTTTCTCCCAAGACTCTATTAAATGATAAAGCTTTTTCCATAACTTGGTTATTGTGTTGTATCCGTCTGAGGTATTATCTGAAGCTTTCACTCAGTAGCTGATTTTCTTTTCTTTCTTGGAATAAAAACTGAATGTTTTTACGGAGATATTGTACAGTGTGTCAACTGAAGGAGCTCCTTGAGACCTGGAGAGCTTCAACATATGTGTTGAGATATGAGGAGGCAGATAATGAAGTTACAACTTCAGAGAAGAAGCACCGGTGGAGGCTCCAGTTCTTTGCTCGGTTTCTTTGTCTGCCTTCCTGATACACTTTCACTACTCCCGTAGCCTTTGCAAGAGATTGACAGCAGAGATGAAGTTATGTATATCCATCTGTTTATTTATTTCTAGAATTGACCTTGTCTTTCAAATTTATTAGTGTGTTGTTTCCCTACCATTTACTTCCATGGATTGTCTTTGATTTCATACATCACAGCCAAACTTTATCTCTCCCTAGATAACTCGATCAGCGTTCTTGCCAAGCACGATTCCTTTCGGCGTCAGAAACAGGAGACGTACCTCCTGCCCATCATCGTGTCTGACGACGGAGAGCCTCCAATGAGCAGCACGAACACTTTAACTATCCGGGTGTGCGGCTGCAGCAGGGAAGGCATTGTGCAGTCGTGTAACGTCGAGGCTTTTGTTCTACCCATTGGTCTCAGCATGGGAGCTCTGATTGCTATTCTAGCTTGTATAATTTTACTTCTCGGTAGGTCATTTCAGCTGCCTCTTTTAGTCCTTTTTTTTTCATTTAAAAATTCACTTTGTGATTTGCATGTAAAATCTGAATCTAAAAAGCACTTGGTAAAATATAACTGCACAAGCCAAAGGGAGATATCACTAAGTGGATGTTCTTGTGCCTTTCAGTTATCGTGGTCTTGTTTGTGACATTGAGGAGACACAAGAACGAGCCTCTAATCATCAAAGACGACGAGGACGTGAGGGAGAACATCATCCGTTATGATGACGAGGGAGGCGGGGAGGAGGACACGGAGGCCTTTGACATCGCCACGCTGCAGAACCCAGATGGCATCAACGGCTATATGCCCAGGAAGGACATCAAGCCAGACCTGCAGTTCATGCCCAGACAAGGTCAGCACTCAGGTCCGAACGGAGTAGACGTAGATGAATTCATCAACGTACGGCTTCATGAGGCAGACAACGACCCCACGGCTCCACCATATGACTCCATTCAAATCTACGGCTATGAGGGCAGGGGCTCTATTGCGGGCTCCCTGAGTTCCCTCGAAACGGCCTCTTCGGACTCGGACCAGAACTATGACTACCTTAGAGAGTGGGGGCCGCGCTTTAGAAGATTGGGCGAGCTCTATTCCGTGGGTGAGAGCGACAAAGAGACTTGACCTCCAAGCACTACGGACTTTTTGCTTTCATCCACATAACGTGTGTATTATGCTACGGGGATGTTAGACACTGCTGTTAAAAGGGGGGAGGGGGGGCGCATTTTTAAAAAAAACTTCTTAGCGAGACCTAATAGCATTAGTCATCTACCACATCAGCGTGCATCGTAACGTCAGAACTTAACAGTGTCTGTAGTAGGAGGTCAATGATTCTTGTGGAGTGTGAGTTTAGATTAACGTCACTGAGTGTCTAGCAGTATTTTGGGTATTTGTTGTTCACTGTGACCACCAGAGGTATCAGAACTTTGATTCTTGGTAGTTGCTTGAAAAGACTGGATGGAAAGAGGACAATTGGGACACCTTGTAGCCCGCTGTGGCAGGAGAAACAGGACTCCAGAGGCCTCAACATGACACTGCTCCCCTGCGACAACAGATCTATTGACGTCATTTAGCCAATCAGATAAAGGAACATTTAAAAAGAAGGTAAACTAAATAGCAATATATTGTCTACATTACTTATGAATGTATTTGTGATTTAACAAAAGTGAGCGCAATGAAAATACATCACACTGGCTTTAGGATCTGCCTGCTGAGATAAGATTCGACCCTTTGATACTACGTGGCCAGATTTCTTGAGTAAACTGGAAAAGCCTTGAGGCTTGCTTTATACAACCCTTTGTATCCATATGCTTTAAGCGTGATTCACACTCAAAGATGATTAGAGTGTGTAAGACTGATTTGAGGACAACAAGAGAATTGTGGGAACAATGAGGCCTTCGTTTTACAAAAGCAAGCATTAAATACAGTCGTATTCCAATGTTTTTTTGAATATTGATGTGATTCTTCATTATTGTGTATGTTTTATATAAATATATAAATATTCATCGCCAGTCGTCTGTTTTGTGCTACAGGTTTGAGTATATTTGTACTTTTTATTTTATTGTATTTATTTGAGTGAAATTGTTATTTTTATTAACTTTTTAATTTAAAATTTCCAGCTTTTCCTCTTCAGCTCTGTTTCATTCTGCTGCATCACTGTTTTTTAAAAGCTGAACTGAATTTATGTACTTAAATTCACATAGTGAGATTCGTTAAGTAAACTAAACTGTGAAATCCGCAGAGGATTTGTTCTTGACCAGGAAAGGCAATTCAATATTTTATTGATATTGTATGTGTGTATATATACAATATATATATATATATATATATATATATATATATATATATATATATATATATATATATATATATACACATACTATATACAGTGATATCAGTGATCATTCTAAGCACAATAGCTGAAATCATCTACTTCATGTTTATATTTGACCCCTGCCATTTTTTAAATCAAAAGTCAGAAACCACTGAGTATGAAATACAGAAACAGACATTCGTAATGTGCTGCACTGTATAATATTAGAGCAAACAGAAAAAATATGTACATAGAGTCATTGCTGATTCTCTTAGCTTTTCTTTGAAGTGATAGGTTTTGTCTATGCACGTTAGCTATTGCACATGGGGATCTGGCACTGGAGCTGCGTGCATACTCTGTTTGTATCGATGCGATTCTCTTGGAGGGACAGTATATATAAAATAGTCTTTCATGCAAATCATATTTTCTACTGTGCTTTAATGCTCATAAACTTGTATGTTTAATTAGCTACTCTCTGTATTGTAATCTAAGATATCCATGTATTGTTTCCTACTTTGTGAAATATATTTTTATAAATACTTATGGGTGTAACGTTTCTTAAGTCAAGTATGTCACACTAGTGGCTGTTGATTAAGAGTTGAAACTAAATTGATTACATGAAATGCTTATAAATCAAATTAATCGCATCTATCATAATTTTTTCTGATATTTTTTTGGTAACGCTTTAGATTACAGCCCGGAAAGTACTGTGTAATTAAGAGGAATTTACAGTGTAACTTTCTGTAAGTATAGTGTACCTATGATGTACTTACATGTAAGTATAAGGGAACAATATGTAAAGCTTGGGGAATAAAGGGGTAACAACCAGGATATTAAAAAAAAAAATATTTATACTGTAAGTATTAAAGAACTAAGGGGCACTTATTCTACTATTATGATACAACAATTTTACATTTGGGAGATATTTAGCGAGAACATACACTGTGTACCTTTTTGTAATAATTGTGTACCAATACATACTGTATAGGCTTTTTAAAAATGACAGGGTACATATCTATGCATTTATAAAAAAATATATATATGCTTTTTTTTATTTTTGATAGCAAAAGTGCAGATGTTTAGGTTTGGGCTAACATGTTTCAAGGCAAGAAAAGCTAAGACTATTGCAATTTTTTTTTAAATACTGGGAAATATATCTTGTTTGATGTGGTTACAGGGTAAGTGGTGCTTGTATAATAAATAAAGGTTTCCGAGTCAGTGATATAAGATTGTGTGTGCATTTGTATTGTACTTACCCTGTAACTACGTGGAACAAGAGGGTAACAAGCACCACTTTAATTTGGTAACGCTTCCTTTTACAGTCCAGTTACCCATGTACATACTCTGTACTTATTTGAGTAATTACAATTACTGGGTAATAACTAGATACTAACCCTGTTTTAATTTACGGCCCGCAATGTCACACTTACCCTATAACTACATGGAACAAGGGGGTAACAAGCACCACTACATGAAAAAAGAGTATCTTTCCCCAATATTTAAGCAAAAGTTGCAATAGTTTTCGTTTTCAGTGCACTTTTGTAAAAAATATTACTGTATAGATGCATAGATATGTACCCTGTCATTTTTAAAAAAGGCTATACAGTATGTGTGTATGTTCTTGCTAAATTGCTCCCAAATGTAAGATCATAATAGTAGAACAAGTACCCCTTAGTTCTATGATACTTACAGTATAAATCTTTTTTTAATTCTCCTGGTTGTTACCCCTTTATTCCCTAAACTTAAAATATTGTTCCCTTTTCCTTATATTGTAAGTACGTTATAGGTACACTATAATTACTGAAGGTTACGCTGTAAAATCGCTTTAATTACGCAATACTTTCCGGGCTGTAATCTAAAGTGTTACCGTCTATGTTGTTTGATGGATTTCAAAAACCCATCACTGTCCAACAGCCAGCAGTAATCCATTATGCAGTTGAGTTTATCAGTCGTGTCCTAAACTTATAAATCCGTTCAGGATTTTTTCTGTATTATTTTGTAATAGTTCTATGAAAACATGCATTATAAGGACTTCTTTTTTGATGGGTTATTTCAGCATCTCATGCCATGAGCTGCTTGTTTATTAAGAGATTGTGTCAAAGGGTCTGGGTTTCTTTCCTTTGCACTCATTTAGCTGTTTCCTAAAACAAACAGCACGTCCTGTGTGACCGGCTTCTCAATCATTCTGTCCTGTCTGCGTCAAGTGGGGTTTGGCAAGGCATGCTGCATCTATATATATTCATTTTATACAATGTATTGTTTATAAAATAGGTTAAATTGACAGCCCTACATTAAAACAAATGAGAAAAAGCTTTTTACTATGGTTAGGAATATTTTGCTAAGAATTTATGCATTCATTGCCTTTTGTGCTTGATCAAACCTCCAGTTTCATTCCTTTGCAGTGATATGTCCCATTTAAATGTGCTGAAGAGAGGCTGTGATCAGTCAAAAGTTTGGGAACATTACAATATATTAATGTTTTTGAAACAAGTCGTATGTATTTATTTGATCAAAAATAGTATTCTTCTGAAATATCCTTACAATTTTTAAGTAATTGTTTTCTATATTAATACATTTAAAAATATATTTATATATTTCTGTGATGGCAAAGCTGAATTTTCATCTCAAGAAACATTTCTTCTTATTTAATATTTACATTTACATAACTGCTTAACATTTTTGTGGAAACAATGATACCATTCAAACATTTGTGGTAAGATAAAAAAATAAAAAATAAAAAATAGAGAGAGAGGAGTAAATTGATAAATTGACCAAAAGTGATAGTGAAGACATTTATAATGTTACAAAAGATGTAATAGATACATTTAAAAAAATGCAAATAATTGCTGTTCATTGAATTTTCTATTCATCAAAGAATTTCCACAATGAATTCATTTTATGAGAGATGCTGATAGATTTTAATGATCTATCCCCCACAGTGTTTTCCAACAAAGTGGAGGCTTATGAGTCATAATCTGCTTCCATCGCTCTTGTTCCTTTTGAAAGATTTGAATTTATCCTCTAACCTATCTGATATTAGATTGTTTTCGTGAATAACAAAATCTCATGAATCTTGTCAATCACTGTGCTGGAGTGGATTTGTCATTTGTTACATTGAAACTGAAAACAAACGAAACAAAAAAAACCCGTACAAGATTACTGTGCACAATCTCAACTGATACCCCTACTTACGCAATGATTATTTTATTATTATTATTATTATTATTATTATTATTGTTTTATTATTATTATTTTACTTTTATGCCCCAGGTTAGAATTACAACATCAAACTTAATATTAGATTGTTGTTGTGGTTGTATGTCCTCAAGTAGGTTCAGGCAACACTGACGAAATACAGAAAAGATATAAACAGTGTTTTGGTGCATGAGTTTTAAAATCAAAATGAATCAAAATAATTAAATAATATGTGCAGAAGTCATTAAAAAGTGTGGTAAGTGGCTTTAACTGTTGCACCCTTGAGCATGGCACTGAACCTCAGGCTGTTCCAGGTGCACTATCTCTTTCTCTATCTTACTGGAAGTGTACTGTATATTTCTCTGGGGGGAAAAAAGCATCTGACATATTAGAATTAACCAAGGAGAGAAAGAGAGAGAGATAAGTATGTGGTAAAAATCTTGAATTGTTGGAAAGCCATGTTTGAGTTTCATATATGATAAACGTAGGTTAGAAAGTATGTTAGAGACAAATACAACAAAAAAAATACTGGCCACACACTAAAGTGTTAATTCTGCTCTATTTTCTGTTCTATGCATGAGGAGCAGGCTGGTCAATTAAAAATCATTTAATTTAAGTGGGTAATACTGTATGACTTCAGATGTACTCTCTGCATATCCATCATTGGCATTTTCTATGCAGACTAGGTAATAAATTGGAAAATGGCATATGTCCCCATTAAAAGGACATCTTTATAGAAGTCAAGCAAGTTGGAACAGGCCATTACTCTGCCTCTCCCACAGATCACTGAAGCAGTGGAAATACACAGGCACCATATGACCACCCTGACACTTGTATTAATATTGTTGACAACTTTCAAACTTCTGATATGCCAGAGGATTTATTCTCTGATCCTACAGCAAATGTCTTTGTGCCATGTGCTGATCCAAGCTAGTGCTTGATGGTAAAAGTTTCAAAAGTGCCAGTGATATCAGAAAATGTGAGAAAAAAAGGTTACACTTTATTTTAACGTAACCTTGTTGCAGTGTATCTATACATTTAAGTACAGAAATATTAATAAACTGGATGTACTTACTATACAGGGTTAGGTTTTGGTTTAGGGTTATTTGCATGAGATTATATGCATAATTTATTTGTTATCACTATAGTAACAACATAAAACATGTAATAAGGACACTAAAAACTAAAATAAATTATGGATAATTACATGCAAATTACCCTAAACCAAAACCCAACCCTATATTTCAGCATTTGTTTCTGTGACCAAACTTGTCAAGAGTTAAGTCTTTTTAGTAAGCGCTTGACACACTTTACTTTTTATTCATTTCATAAGTTGGGATAATGATATTCTATGTTATATAATTGTAATCATTTATTATTTCTTTTTTTATTTAATTTTTCTAGAGTTACTTCTAATCCAAAACAAACTAAAACTTAAAGTCTGTCTGCCTTTTCTGATGTATTCGGTATACATGTCTAAAAAGGGCTGTGTGTTTGGCAGCTATTCTATTTATTTCCAGTTCCAGATATGCAAAGAAAAAAATCCATAATTCTCTCTCCGTCTACATCTTTCTTGGTCTGAAACAGCTTTTTCTCTGTGTTCATCTCCATCCTCCCACAGACATGGCTTCATTTGGGAGACCTTGGATATGACTCAGCAACACTTCAAGTGTCCTGTGGTTTGTAAAAAACATCTCCCTCATATTTTTAACATATTTGTGAATTTTTTTTAATTTTTTTTTATACACTCTACTTTGTGATAGCAAGTTCACAGTAACTCTTGATGGATCTTGGGACAATTATCGAGGTCAAAACTGAATGATGATTCAAAGTGACTAAATAACAGATCCGCAAGGCACTTGTGGCATATTCATGCATATTCATCAGAAATGCAGATAGGTTTGATGCATTGACGATTCTAAATAAAGCAACCCTGATGAAAATTAGATGGACATGACCAAATGATGATAGACATTGATGGTGGGTAATAAACAACAAAACAACTTTCGGGGGAAAGAATCTGTCATATATCCCTTTAACGCATGCCTCGGGTCTTTTAGTGACTTCGAACGTCATCCTCCTCCTCCTCGTTCATTTTTTTAAAGTTAGATATCAATCTTCTTCGTATTCCTCAATCAATTCATTTTAAACAATGAAACAAAAAATATGTACAAAACAGTTTTTTTGTACAAAATGTATAGGATCGCTAACAAAGGTGTGTAAAAGTGTAAGTATATTTTTTTCTGCCCAATGTAATCTTTGATGGCTGAATAAGTGCAATTCACCTGTCTGTTCATCAATGTATGATACACAATGATGAACGTCTCGGTTACGTATGTAACCCTCGTTCCCTGAGTAGGGAACGGAGACGTTACGTCGGATGAGGACGAATGGGGTTTCGCTTAGAAAGCCTATCAACTTTGAGTATTAAAAAACGAGCCAATGGCAAAGAAATGCCATGGGTCTGCGGAATTTGTATGACGTAACTCCGCCCCACCTCGTGGGTATAAAAGGAGGACGCCGGCAACATGCAGTTATGTTTCTTCGCTGAGGAGCCAAGACTGAACTCAGGCTATCCCCGCGGTATAGCGGAAGTGGCAGGAAGATGTAACGTCTCCGTTCCCTACTCAGGGAACGAGGGTTACATACGTAACCGAGACGTTCCCTTTCGTTGTCACTCCGAGTTACGTTGGATGACGATGAATGGGGTTATCAGTCTAATCACGCCACCTTCACAGCTGTCTTCCAGTGCCCTGCGTAAATCTGAGCCCTTGTAAGACTTGTAAGGACGAAGGACTCCTATTTAGCACAGGAATACCGAGGTACACTGGGGGGGGGGGGGGGGTACTGAGGTGAATACAGTAAACAGTAAACATATGGAGAATACTGAGGTGTCCAGCCGCAGGTGGAATATTTCAACCTCAGGGGTGGCTAGGTGGCTTGCCAAGGGAAAGACACATGCTCAGAGAGGCTTACAGTGGAAATACACGTGTGGGGGTAGCTCCGGGGAGGGACCATGCACACGGGTGGCACCTAGCCGAAGCACAGGCAATAGACACTGGCGCTAGCATCAGGGGTGCTGTAGGAACTCAGGGCTTGTGGAGAAGCTCACCTGAGGAGAATATCGCACGTATCCAGTCCGTGGAGTGGAATGGCGAGCAAGCAAAGACACCAGAGCAGGTCCAGTACTAGCTAGTTGAAGCGAGTACATGAGAGGACACAGGCTCCACTCGGAGATTGTAGAATCTGGCGAATGTGTTAGGTGTCGCCCAGCCTGCAGCTCTGCAGATGTCTGTTAGCGAGGCGCCATGCGCTAGAGCCCAAGAGGATGCCACACTCCGGGTGGAGTGGGCAGTCACACCAAGGGGGCACGGTCGACCTTGCTACTGGTATGCCAAAGCAATGGTGTCCACTATCCAGTGAGACAACCTCTGCTTGGAGAGAGCCTTTCCCTTCAGCTTCCCACCATAACAGACAAAGAGCTGGTCTGAGGTCCTGAAACACTGCGTCCTGTCTACATAGGCGCGGAGAGCGCGTACTGGACAGAGCAGTGCCAAGGCTAGGTCTGCCTCCTCCAAGGGCAGCGCTTGCAGGTTCACCACCTGGTCCCGGAAGGGAGTGGTAGGAACCTTGGGCACATATCCAGGCTGGGGTCTCAGGATCACGTGAGAGTAAGCCGGCCCGAATTCCAGGCACGCTTCGTCAACGGAGAATGCTTGCAGGTCCCCGACCCTCTTGAGATAGGCCAATGCAACCAGGAGCGCTGTCTTCATTGACAAGAACTTAAGCTCCACTGATTGCAGAGGCTCAAAGGGAGCACTCTGCAGGGCAGTTAGAACCACTGCAAGGTCCCAAGAGGGAACGAGAGGAGAGCGAGGAGGATTCAGCCTCCTCGCCCCCCTCAAGAACCTGACGATCACGTCGTGCTTCCCTAAAGATTTACCTTCCACCAATTCATGGTGTGCGGCAATAGCGGCAACATAAACTTTGAGGGTGGAGGGAGACAGCCTTCGCTCCAACCCATCTTGAAGGAAGGAAAGCACGAGACTGACCGAACACCTCCGGGGGTCTTCTCGGTGAGAAGAGCACCAGTTGACGAAGAGGTTCCACTTCAACGTGTAGGCGTGTCTCTTGGACGACGCTCTAGCGGAATTGATGGTAGCCACCACTGCTGGTGGTAGGCTACTCAAACCTGCCTCGTCCCGTCCAGGAGCCACACGTGGAGGTTCCAAAGATCGGGACGAGGGTGCCACAGGGTGCCCTGTCCCTGAGAAAGGAGGTCCTTCCTCAGAGGAATTGGCCAAGGAGGTGCTGTCGCGAGGAGCACCAGTTCGGAGAACCAAGTCCAGGTGGGCCAGTACGGCGCAACCGGAAGGACCTGCTCCTCGTCCTCCTTAACCTTGCGCAAGACCTGCGCGAGAAGCCTCACTGGGGGAAACGCATATTTGCGGCCCCGCGGCCAGCTGTGTGCCAGAGCATCCGTGCCGAGCGTGCCCTCGGTCAGGGAATAATACTGGTCGCAATGGGTCGAGTCGTGGGAGGCAAACAGATCTATCTGTGCGTCCCCGAACTGGTCCCAAATCAGCTGAACCGACTGGGGATGGAGTCGCCATTCTCCGGGGAGGGGCTGAAGCCGTGAGAGGTCGTCGGCTGCACAGTTTAGGGCTCCGGGAATGTAAATGGCTCGAAGGGACCTCAGATGCTTCTGACTCCATAAGAGGAGGTGGCGAGCGAGTTGCGACATACGGCGGGAGCGTAGACCACCTTGATGGTTGATGTACGCTACAGTGGCGGTATTGTCTGATCGGACTAGTACGTGTTGACCCTTGAGCAGCGCCCGAAAGCTGTGCAGGGCAAGGCATACTGCCAGCAACTCGAGGCAATTGACATGCCATAGGCGCTGGGGTCCTGTCCAGGAGCCCGCGGCAGCATTTCCATTGCACATGGCGCCCCAGCCCGTGGTGGAGGTATCTGTTGAGACAACAACATGCCGGGAAACTCATTCCAGGGGGACACCTGCCCTGAGAAAACTGAGGTTTGACCACGGGGTGAAGGTCTGACCGCAGGTCGGAGTAACTGAAACTCGGAGCGTGCCTTGTTGCCATGCCCACCTCGGGACTCAGTCGCAAAGCCAAAGCTGAAGCCGTCTCATATGAAGCAATCCAAGCAGCGTCACCGCGGCTGCAGATTCCATATGCCCCAGGAGCCTCTGAAAATATTTCAGTGGAACCGCACTCTTGCCCTGAATTTGTCTCAGACAAGTCAGCAGTGACTGCGCGCGCTCGCTCCATACCGAGAAAAGAGATCCTCTGCACGGGGCAAAGTTTGCTCTTCTCCCAGTTGACCCGAAGGCCCAGACGAGCTAGGTGCCGGAGCACAAGGTCCCTGTGTTCGCAAACCTGGTCTCGAGAGTGAGCTAGGATAAGCCAGTCGTCGAGATAGTTCAGGATGCGAACCCCGTGAACCCGAAGGGGAACAAGGGCTGCCTTGACGACCTTCGTGAAGACACGAGGAGACAGGGCTAGCCTGAAAGGGAGGACCGCGTACTGGTATGCCTGCCCCTCGAAAGCAAACCGGATGAACGGTCTGTGTCGAGGAAGAATGGAGACATGAAAGTAGGCGTCCTTCAGGTCGATCGCTGCAAACCAATCCTGGGGCCGAACACATTCGAAAATGAGTTTGGCGGTGAGCATCTTGAACGGCATCCTGTGAAGGGAGCGGTTCAGCAGGCGCAAGTCCAGGATCGGTCATACCCCACTGGTTTTCTTGGGGACAACGAAGTAAGGGCTGTAGAAGCCGGACCTCATCTCGGCTGGAGGGACAGTCTCGATTGCACCCTTCGCCAGCAGGGTGGCCATCTCTGCTCTCATGATGGGAGCATTACCACCGACCAATGTGGAGCGGACTCCCCTGTAGTGGGGAGGAGACCGTGCGAACTGAATCGCATAGCCGAGCCTGATAGTTCGGGCGACCCAGCGGGACAGACGGGGAAGCTCTAGCCAGGCTCCCAGGAACTGAACCAGCGGGGTCATGCGAACCACAGGCGTCCCCCCGGAGGGGCAGCGAAGCGGAGTAACTGGCCCAGACGTGGACGGCATAGCGGCCCGGTGTGGGGGCACAGTTAACACCCGCGCCCTGGCAGAGGGGGCCAGGGAAGGACCAGGGAGGTCGTCCCGCGGGGGCCTGCTTTGCCAGGGGTTTGGCGACAGAGCGGGACAAGGGCGAAGCGGCCCATGGACGGCACGCCGTGTCAACCGACTCTGGGACAGAGGGGGACGAAGAGAGCATGGCTTGGGGGCGGCGCTCTGTGTCGTTCGAGAACTCTGTGTGCTCAGGGATGAGGGGGTTGTTTCTTTCTTTAACCACATTAGGGTGCTGCCCACCCGTGGGTGAGCAGCGGGGAGTGGAGAACAAAAGATTCTCCCCCGGCCCTCCACCGGGGGAAGGAGTGGTCCTGCTACCATCTCCTGAGAAACAACCATCGTCCCTGTGCAGCCCGTCTCAGGAGCGCCGCTTGGCCCAGCGCTAGGCGGGGGGCGGGGCTGGAGAGGGCTGTGGCGCCTTCCTACGGCTTCCTCCGCGGCTGGGCCTGGGTGAAGGCTGCTGCTTTGGCCGAGCGGGAGGGGCGGGAGCCTTAGGAGGGCGCCCTCGGCGGGAAACAGGCTGAGGCGTCTGCCCGGCCGACGTCGAGGCAGCAGCGGGTCGGCGGGGCAGAATGTCTTTGATGGCCTCAGTCTGTTTCTGTGCAGTTGAGAACTGTTGGGCGAAATCCTCAACTGCGTCGCCGAAGAGGCCGGCCTGGGACAGGGGTACATCGAGCAGACGAGTCCGCTCGGTATCCCGCATGTCGGCCAGGTTCAGCCAGAGGTGTCTCTCCTGGACCACCGAAGTGGACATCACCAGACCCAGGGAGCGCGCGGCTACCTTCGTCCCCCGGATGGCAAGGTCGGTTGCTGTGTGCAGCTCATCAAAGAGCCCTGGGTGTGTCCTACCCTCGTGCATGTCTCTGAGCATCTGGGCCTGGTAGACCTGCAGAGGGGCCATCGGATGCAGAGAAGCAGCCGCCTGTCCCGCCGCTCTGTAAGACTTCGCCATCAGAGTAGACGAAAATCTACAGGCCTTGGATGGGTGCTTAGGCTCGCCCCGAGAAGAAGCACTCTGATGACACAGTTGCATCGCAACAGAGCGTTCAACCGGGGGAAGCCCAGTGTACCCACGGGCAGCTGCCCAATCGAGGGGAGGAAAGGCGGATGAGACCAGCGAGCGGTCCCGGGAAGACAGGGGGGTCTTCCAGGACTTGGAGATCTCATCATGCACGTCCGGGAAGAAAGGTATTGGGGTTTGCCGTGGACGCGGGTCGGCGGCCTTACCCAAAAACCAATCGTCCAGCCACGAGCGCTCAGGACAGAGTGGAGGCCTCCACTCTAGACCGATGCTCGCGGCTGCCCGGGAAAGCATGGACGTCATCTCCGGATCAGACTCAGGCACAACCGTATGCACACCGGAAGGTGGCAGCTGCGCTGAGTCCTCACTTCCAGAAGATTCAGACCTACCTCTTGATGCTGCTACAGACATAGCATCTTCCTCTGTAGCTTCAACCGAAACTCGCGGGCCACCCGAAGGTTGACCCGCGGGAATCGGAGGTTCACTAGCGGGCACCGTCACAGAGGAGGGGGGCTGGGGTCGCGGACAGATAGTCGGCGCCTTGTTCCAGACCGTAACCCTCAGGTCACCCTGGCCACCAACCGAAGTCGCACCCCGCGAGGGAGCACTAGATCGGGTTGTGGATGAGGGGACTCTCACTCTTGCGAGTTCATTGAGTCTCGACCTAAATGACGCGATGGTCATGTTCCCGCAGAGAGAACATGTCTCATCCACGAGCGCTGCTCTAGCATGATCCATGCCCAAACACACTAGACAGCGCTCGTGCCCATCAGAGTCAGACACTAATCTGCCGCAACCAGAAGTGCACGGGCGAGGCATCTTTAAAAAGACGTGCCGCGTGCAAGCTCTTTTATGAGAGAAACACTCTGAGTGTTGAAGCGCCCGGGGAGACACGCACTCACTGGCAAACCACTGCACAGATAAGCAGGAAGCGCGCGCTCACTGGAGATCGCCGTCACACCAACACCAGAGGAACTCGTTTGTGAAGCTGACAATTCAGAGATGGCTTGTGGAGTGAAATGAAACCCTTGGCTTCGAAGCGAGAACATAACTGCATGTTGCCGGTGTCCTCCTTTTATACCCACGAGGTGGGGCGGAGTTACGTCATGCAAATTCCGCAGACCTATGGTATTTCTTTGCCATTGGCTCGTTTTTTAATACTCGAAGTTGATAGGCTTTCTAATCGAAACCCCATTCGTCGTCATCCGACGTAACTCGGAGTGACAACGAAAGGGAACTGGTGTTTCACTCAAAGTCATCACAGGCAGAAAACAAAAGAATAGGAAGTATTATCAGCAAAACTAGAAATGGCTCAGCAATTTACCAAAAGTACTAAACGCAAACAAATTTTAGTGTCATGGTCACTTGATGGTGGATCTGGTGAAAAAGCTGTCAGCGATCAAAATATTGATTTTTATTGAACGAGACAGGCATAAGAGATAGGAACTTGAAACACAAGGGGACAGGGACAACAAACCAGCACTGGACTGCAAACACAGGGAGATTAAATAGGGAAGCAAACAAAAGAGGATAACAGGCAGGTGGGACAAATCAATAATCACATAACAAGATGGGAGGGGCTAGACAATTGACAGAAGAGCACATGGCACAAGCAAATACATGACAAGCCATGTGCTCACAACAAACCAGACTATACACAAACAAATGACAAACCGGGAGTGTCAGAGCTCTGTCACCAAACCATGATATCAACCAGACAGAAGAGACAGAACCCTGACAGGTCCATCCGTATTATATATAGATATGGGTATACTTGGATATATTTTTTAGTTTTTGTTTACTCCTGATAATGTTTTTAAATTAAATACTGCTAGAGGAAAAGTTACTTTGCAAACTTTGCAAGAGAACAACACAAGTGCTCAGAGCTGTGGTCAGTCCTCTGACTAAACAGCCATTAACATCAACAACTTAGCTCTGGATGGCGAGAAATGTCAAGCTGATGAATTATACAGCAGTAGAGAAATATGAAAGCAGTGCTAGTGCTCCAGCAGAGAATCAGATAAAAGGCAAAACCTCTTTTGCGAGTGGCGTATGTAGAAAATCAATGGGTTCTGGTCAGAGGCTCTTCACCACAGTACCTACCCTATTTCAAGAGCTCAGGCGCTGTTAATGATAAGACGAGGGTGCACAATCAACCGCAAGTCATTTCACATCTCTTCCTCTGTGGAAGTTGGGTCAGCTTAGTGTCAACTAAGTCTCCTCACAGACAAACAAAGAACAAAGAGAGCACAACATTCCCGAGACCACCCACGGCTGATCAAATTAGGTATTGACCAAATGCCAAGGATTGAGTGCTAGATGCCTTTTTGAGCCAGAGCCCAGTTAGTATTTACCAGAATCCTTGTCTGTGTAGTATGAAACGACATTAGTACGAATTATACCACAGTAATACAACATGCTCTTCCAGTACAAAGCACTTACCAGTTCTTGGATTATTTGTATTATACACTAAAGAAAATCATATGTACAGTCAGCTGGTCATTAACAACTATCCAGCTCATTGTATTTTATTCCACCTTTGCATGGCTATTACTAAGTTGCCATAAATTATTGGTTTCAGTTTCATTTATTGTATTATGAAAAAATATTTGCAGAACATGTTTCTTCAGCACTCAATAAGTGTATTTGAATGAGTACTGACTGAATATTGGAGTAATGCATGCTGAAAATTCAGCTTTACAAAAAGAAATAAATTTCATTTTAAAAATACAAAACAGTTATTTTAAATTGTAATAGTATTTCACAATATTAATGTTTTAATTAATTTTGTTTATCTTTATTTGTAGCCGTGATGAACATAAGACACTTTTTTTTTCAAAATCATTAAAAAATGAATGCATACTGTCTCTTCATTAGACAACAAAGAGAGAGGTGAAGTGAGCACATTCCACCACAGACACTGAATCGCCACAAAATCTCATTTATTTATAATATATATATATATATATATATATATATATATATATATATATATATATATATATATATATATATATATAGAGAGAGAGAGAGAGAGAGAGAGAGAGAGAGAGAGAGAGAGAGAGAGAGAGAGAAATATTAAAATAAATATTAGCCAGTGTTTTTTCATCCATTTCCAAATGTGCAAGCTAAGCGGTTTATTGTGCAATGATATATTAACTTAAGGTGGATGAGATGTTTAGATGACAAGTAAGAGTGAGCAGTAAGAGTTGTTTGCTATTCGAATCAACAATGGAGTTTAAAAAATACGACCGATGGACCAATGCAGAGGACGAAATCCAGCGGAAACAGCAAAGTCACTCACAGTCCTATTTCACTGGACTAATTTGACTAATCTTCACAGTACTTTAGACCATGATGGAAACGCAGACAGCAACAGGTCTGGGGGGAAAAAAAATCCTTGGACAAATTGTTCCTGGTAATTTCAGTGGAAACGCGGCTTAGGTAACACTTAATTAATGACCATGTTGAGAGTAAAAAAGACAATTGTTTACATATCAGATATGCTAATGTTCTGAATAGTAGTTAATGGGTAATTCTTTAAAAATGTTCATAGTTAGTTATTAGTTATTAATAAGGCCAGACTCATTCAGTAATATTGTATTACCTAAGGAGTCCTAAATTTGCTTTTACTTAGTGATTAGTTTATCTTGTTTCCATATTAGTTAACAGTAGTAACTGAAGTGTTAATGTAGTACTACTCATGTGTCCTGTATTCATGCATAGTTTAATTACGTCCTGATTTTGCAGAGTTAGACGCGTTCCTGGGTCAACATATTTTGTTGACCCTGGAACATCATTCCTGTTCGAAAATTTCATCCTAACCATATTCTTACCCCTAAACATATCCCTTTAAGTTATGCCTAAAATCAGAGTGCAATTATAGGTGAATAGCCTAACACTGATGTTGAAGCACCTAACCCTGGTTGGAAGCCTAAACTTGACATAAACTGTGCACACTTCATTCAAATCTGATTGGCTGATTGAATGTTGTTCCAGGATCAACAAACATGTTGATCCAGGAACATGTTGAAATCATGTTCTGCTCTAAACCGCTAATGTTTGTAAGTGGAATTTTGCTGTGTTAGGCTTTCTTATGAATTTTTTTCACACAAAAAAAAACTAAACAAAAAACTCCAACTCTGAAAATACTGCACAAGTATTAGACAGGGACAAATGCACTGGACCAAAAGGATGATGCTAATAAACAAACAAATAACTGCTGAAATGTTTACAATCTTGTGCTGAAATAGTGATAAATTAGTTATTTGCTTGCAGAGAAAGTCGGCTCACTTTTTAACTCAGCCATCAAAGACAAACTCAAATCCTAGTGGATTACATTATTTTGATGTAAATGGGGCACATTAAACTGCATGTCTGGACAATATGGGTGTTTTTGAATTTTGTTTATTCGCAGAGGTTAACAAAATACCTCTGGTTGATTGGTCTCGTGCTCTCAAGGATAGTAAAGAGACCAGAACAAGTGGATCATTTCTGTGCTAGATCTGTCCAAACAGATATGCACACCATCGTGTTAATTAGGCAGAGAGACTTTAATACTTTAATGGAAAATTGTAAGCTTTAAAAAAGAGACTATTTCGACCTGACTCTCAGCTAAGAAAGACAGGGGCTGATTGAAAAGTATGTGCTAAACTAATTAAACCTGAGAGAACATGTCAAAGGGCAAAGGAGACACAATTAACTACCCAGGCATCTCATGTGTACTGCTGCAAATTATGCTATGTGCAGGACTGAAATAACATGCATTGAAGTCTATGTGCGTTAACATTAGTTTTCCCTTTGCTCTGTGTCAGGGAGCACCCTATGATTACTCCAGAGGTGAACCTTGATTACATCTCACAATACCACAGGACTCCATTTCTGATTAAAATCGGGAGCTCTCAGCTGGAAAGATTAATACATTGATATTAACAATTCAGCTAAATGACACCTCAAAGTGATTCTTTTTAACTTAACAAGCACAAGCCACATGGATAAAAAGAAATCGTTTAGATGAAGTGTTGGAATTCAAGGCCTTGACACTGGGGAGAATCTGAGACATGGCTGTATAGCTCAACAATTAAACTCATCTAAACTCATTAAATGGAATAAATGAGCCACTACACGAAGGGTCGTGGGTCTTGAGTGAAGAAAAAAAAGTTTTGCTTTGGAGATGTGACAGTTCAACGTCTCACTGGACTGCTTTAATGTGGGATGGTGATTCTGTAAAAGCGTGTGTTTTGCATCTGATGTTTCAGAGGACATAATCATGCCTTGAGGGATTTTTTGCAGCAGGCAAGCAGGACCTCTTCTTAAAATACAAGTATAATGGCCCTGATATACTTCAAGAAAAACGAACTGGTGTAACATATTTTTGAACAAAATCAGGCCAAAGCGAAGTTTGTTTCTTGGAGTTCAAAAACATTTTCGGAAAAGTTTGCTCTGGCTGGTAAACACCTTCGGTTACATAATAGGTAGGTATGCTCTGGGGCCCTGACTTCTTTGACAGAGCATTTCTTTTCTGGGCAAGGTCAACCATCAGTGAATAAAAACACACTGGAGAGATGCGTTAGAGTACTTTGCACTTCTGATTGAAAGCGACACTTCTCCAAAATGACACCGTTTTGAGATCACAGTTCTGAGATCCTGAACATGCTTGAAAACTCATGAACCTTTGCACATGTGTCAGAACTGGCGAATATTTACATCTGATATGGGTTTCAGAATTAGGTCTGGCAAAATGGTTCGATAGGCCAACCTACAACATTTTAACGAAGTGCCCCTCCCACTACATTTTAAGAATGTTAAAGAAATTTTGGTACAAAGGCTACTTGTAATGTCCCAAATACCTACAAAAAAGTATCTTGGAGCAAAGCCCCACGTTTTTGTGTTTGTACTTGAACAAACTCCTCCTACACTTTTAATCAGATCATCTTCAAATTTGGTGAGTGTAATCTTAAGGCCTTTGCGATACTAAATTGTGAATATCTTCAGTTTTCGCCAAAGGGCGTATCCCTGGTGGCCTGAAAAATGGGGATGTTTTGCCATGTAACAGCAGTTCCCTTTCGTTGTCACTCCGAGTTACGTCGGATGACGACGAATGGGGTTTCGCTTAGAAAGCCTATCAGCTTCGAGTATTTAAAAACGAGCCAATGCCAAAGAAATGCCATGGGTCTGCGGAATTTGCATGACGTAACTCCGCCCCACCTCGTGGGTATAAAAGGAGGACGCCGGCAACATGCAGTTATGTTTTTTCTTCGGAGCCAAGAGTCTCTCTTCACTCCACAAAGCCATCTCTGAACTGTCAGCTTCACGAACGAGTTCCTCTGGTGTTGGTGTGACGGCGATATCCAGCGAGCGCGCGCTTCCTGCTTATCTGTGCAGTGGTTTGCCAGTGAGTGCGTGTCTCCCCGGGCGCTTCAACACTAGAGTGTTTCTCTCTTAAAAGAGCTTGCACGCGGCACGTCTTTTTAAAGATGCCTCGCCCGTGCACTTCTGGTTGCGGCAGATTTGTGTCTGACTCTGATGGGCACGAGCGCTGTCTAGTGTGTTTGGGCATGGATCACGCTAGAGCAGCGCTCGTGGATGAGTCATTTTCTCTCTGCGGGAACATGACCATCGCGTCACTAAGGTCGAGACTCAATGAACTCGCAAGAGTGAGAGTCCCCTCATCCACACCCCCATCTAACGCTCCCCCGAGGAGTGCTACTTCGGCTGGTGGCCAGGGTGACCTGAGGGTTACGGTCTGGAACCAGGCGCCGACTATCTGTCCGCGACCCCAGCCCCCCTCTTCAGTGACGGTGCCCGCTAGTGAACCTCCGATTCCCGCGGGTCGACCTTCGGGTGGCCCGCGAGTTTCGGTTGAAGCTACAGAGGAGGATGCAATGTCTGTAGCAGCATCACAAGGTGGGCTTGATTCTTCCGGAAGTGAAGATTCAGCGCAGCTGCCACCTTCCGGTGTGCATACGGTTGTGCCTGAATCGGATCCGGAAATGACGGCCATGCTTTCCCGGGCAGCCGCGAGCATCGGTCTAGAGTGGAGGCCTCCACCCTGTCCTGAGCGCTCGCGGCTGGGCGATTGTTTCTTGGGTAAGGCTGCCGACCCCCGTGGTCCACGGCAAACATGCTATGGCCACTCTGCAGGTCTACCAGGCCCAGATGCTCAGAGACATGCACGAGGGCAGGACAGACCCAGGGCTCTTCAATGAGCTGCGTGCCGCAACCGACCTCGCTCTCTGGGCGACGAAGGTAGCCGCGCGCTCCCTCGGTCTGGTGATGTCCACTGCGGTGGTCCAGGAGAGACACCTCTGGCTGAACCTGGCTGACATGCGGGATTCCGAGCGGACTCGTCTGCTCGATGCGCCCCTGTCCCAGGCCGGGTTCTTCGGCGGCGCAGTTGAGGATTTTGCCCAACAGTTCTCAACTGCACAGAAACAGACTGAGGCCATTAAACACATTCTGCCCCGCTGACCCGCTGCTGCCTCGACGTCGGCCGGGCAGACGCCTCAGCCTGTTTCCCGCCGAGGGCGCCCTCCTAAGGCTCCCGCCCCTCCCGCTCGGCCAAAGCAGCAGCCTTCACCCAGGCCCAGTCGCGGAGGAAGCCGAAGGAAGGCGCCACAGCCCTCTCCCGCCCCGCCCCCCGCCAAGCGCCGGGCCAAGCGGCGCTCCTGAGACGGGCTGCTCAGGGATGACGTTTGTTTCTCAGGAGATGGTAGCAGGGCCACTCCTTCCCCCGGTGGAGGGCCGGGGGAGAATCTTTTGTTCTCCACTCCCCGCTGCTCACCGACGGGTGGGCAGCACCCTAATGTGGTTAAAGACAGAAACAAACCTCTCATCCCTGAGCACACAGAGTTCTCGGACGACACAGAGCGCCGGCCACAAGCCGTGCTCTCCTCGTCCCCCTCTGTCCCAGAGTCGGTTGACACGGCGTGCCGTCCACGGACCAATTTTGTCCCTGTCCCACTCTGTCGCCAGACCCCTGGCAGAGCAGGCCCCCGTGGAATGCTGGTCCTTCCCTGGCCTCCTCGGTCAGGGCGCGGATGTTAACTGCGCCCCCACACCGGATCGCTATTCCGTCCACGTCCGGGCCAGTTACTCCGCTTCGCTGCCCCTCCGGGGGGACGCCTGTGGTCTGCATGACCCCGCTGGTTCAGTTCCTGGGAGCCTGGTTAGAGCTTCCCCAACTGTCCCGCTGGGTCACCCGCACCATCAGGTTCGGCTATGCGATTCAGTTCGCACGGTCTCCTCCCCGCTACAGGGGAGTCCGCTCCACTTCGGTCGGTGGCAATGCCCCCATCATGCGAGCAGAGATTGCCACCCTGCTGGCGAAGGGTGCAATCGAGACTGTCCCTCCAGCCGAGATGAGGTCCGGCTTCTACAGCCCTTACTTCATTGTCCCCAAGAAAACCGGTGGGTTACGACCAATCCTGGACCTGCGCGTACTGAATCGCTCCCTTCACAGGATGCCATTCAAAATGCTCACCGCCAAACGCATTTTCGAATGTGTGCGGCCCCAGGATTGGTTTGCAGCGATCGACCTGAAGGACGCCTACTTTCATGTCTCCATTCTCCCTCGACACAGACCGTTCCTCCGGTTTGCTTTCGAGGGGCAGGCATACCAGTACGCGGTTCTCCCTTTCGGGGCTAGCCCTGTCTCCTCGCGTCTTCACGAAGGTCGTCGAGGTAGCCCTTGTTCCCCTTCGGGTTCACGGGGTTCGCATCCTGAACACTTTGCCCCGTGCAGAGGATCTCTTTTCTCGGTGTGGACATTGACTCGGTCGCCATGTCCGCGTAGCTTACGAGCGAGCGCGAGCAGTCACTGCTGACTTGTCTGAGACAAATACAGGGCAAGAGTGCGGTTCCACTGAAACATTTTCAGAGGCTCCTGGGGCATATGGCATCTGCAGCCGCGGTGACGCCGCTCGGATTGCTTCTTATGAGACCGCTT
Organism: Meda fulgida; assembly: GCA_030578275.1. NCBI lineage: Eukaryota > Metazoa > Chordata > Actinopteri > Cypriniformes > Leuciscidae > Meda > Meda fulgida. The sequence continues at coordinate 26,765,463 of CM060622.1, forward strand.
CAGCTTTGGCTTCGCGATCGAGTCCAGAGGTGGGCATGGCAACAAGGCACGCTCCGAGTACCAGTTACTCCGACCTGCTGTCAGACCTTGACCCCGTGGTTGAACCTCAGTTTTCTCAGGGCTGGTGTCCCCCTGGAACGAGTGTCTCGGCATGTTGTTGTCTCAACAGATGCCTCCACCACGGGCTGGGGCGCCATGTGCAATGGACATGCTGCCGCGGGCTCCTGGACAGGACCCCAGCGCCTATGGCATGTCAATTGCCTCGAGTTAATGGCAGTACGCCTTGCCCTGCACCGCTTCCGAGCGCTGCTCATGGGTCAACACGTACTAGTCCGATCAGACAATACCCCCACTGTAGCGTACATCAACCATCAAGGTGGTCTACGCTCCCGCCGTATGTCGCAACTCGCCCGCCACCTCCTCCTATGGAGTCAGAAGCATCTGAGGTCCCTTGGTGCCATTTACATTCCCGGAGCCCTGAACCGTGCTGCCGACGAGCTGTCACGGCTTCAGCCCCTCCCTGGAGAATGGCGACTCCATCCCCAGTCGGTCCAGCTGATTTGGGACCAGTTCGGGGACGCACAGATAGATCTGTTTGCCTCCCACGACTCGACCCATTGCGCCCAGTATTATTCTCTGACCGAGGGCACGCTCAGCACGGATGCGCTGGCACACAGCTGGCCGCGGGGCCGCAAATATGCGTTTCCCCCAGTGAGCCTTCTTGCGCAGGTCTTGCGCAAGGTCAGGGAGGACGAGGAGCAGGTCCTTCTGGTTGCGCCGTACTGGCCCACCCGGACTTGGTTCTCCGAACCAGTGCTCCTCGCGACAGCACCTCCTTGGCCAATTCCTCTGAGGAAGGACCTCCTTTCTCAGGGACGGGGCACCCTGTGGCACCCTCGTCCCGATCTCTGGAACCTCCACGTGTGGCTCCTGGACGGGACGAGGCAGGTTTGAGTACCCTACCACCTACGGTGGTGGCTACCATCACTTCCGCTAGAGCGTCGTCCACGAGGCACGCCTACGCGTTGAAGTGGAACCTCTTCGTCAACTGGTGCTCTTCTCGCCGAGAAGACCCCCGGAGGTGTTCGATCAGTTTCGTGCTTTCCTTCCTTCAAGATGGGTTGGAGCGTAGGCTGTCTCCCTCCACCCTCAAAGTTTATGTTCCCGCTATTGCCGCACACCACGACTTAGTGGAAGGTAAGTCCATAGGGAAGCACGACCTGATCGTCAGGTTCCTGAGGGGGGCGAGGAGGCTGAATCCTCCTCGTTCTCCTCTCGTTCCCTCTTGGGACCTCTCAGTGGTCTTAAGTGCCCTGCAGAGTGCTCCCTTTGAGCCTCTGCAATCAGTGGAGCTTAAGTTCCTGTCAATGAAGACAGCGCTCCTGGTTGCATTGGCCTCTCTCAGGAGGGTCGGGGACCTGCACGCATTCTCTGTTGACGAAGCGTGCCTGGAATTCGGGCCGGCTTACTCTCACGTGATCCTGAGACCCCGGCTTGGATATGTGCCCAAGGGGCCTACCACTCCCTTTCGGGACCAGGTGGTGAACCTGCAAGCACTGCCCTTGGAGGAGGCAGACCCAGCCTTGGCACTGCTCTGTCCAGTACGCGCTCTTCGCGCCTATGTAGACAGGACGCAGTGTTTCAGGACTTCAGACCAGCTCTTTGTCTGTTATGGTGGGAAGCTGAAGGGAAAGGCTCTCTCAAAGCAGAGGTTGTCTCACTGGATAGTGGACACCATTGCTTTGGCATACCAACAGCAAGATCGACCGTGCCCCCTTGGTGTGACTGCCCACTCCACCCGGAGTGTGGCATCCTCTTGGGCTCTAGCGCATGGCGCCTCGCTAGCAGACATCTGCAGAGCTGCAGGCTGGGCGACACCGAACACATTCGCCAGATTCTATGATCTCCGAGTGGAGCCAGTGTCCTCTCATGTACTCGCTTCAACTAGCTAGTACCGGACCTGCTCAGGTGTCTTCGCTTGCTCGCCATTCCACTCCACGTACTGGATACGTGCGATTTTCTGCTCAGGTGAGCTTCTCCGAAAGCCCTGTTTTCCTCCAGCACCCCTGATGCTAGCGCCAGTGTCTATTGCCTGGGCGTCGGCTAGGTGCCTCCCGTGTGCATGGTCCCTCCCCGGAGCTACCCCCACACGTGTATTTCCACTGTAAGCCTCTCTGAGCATGTGTCTTTCCCTCGGCAAGCCACCTTGCCACCCCTGAGGTTGAAATATTCCACCTGCGGCTGGACACCTCAGAGTTTCTCCATATGTTTCCTTCGGGTCATATGTGTATTTTCAAATGCCCCCCCCCCACTGGGTTGGTGATAATTACATATTTCCTCTAAAGCTATGGGATATGCTTCCCAGTGTACCTTGGTATTCCTGTGTTAAATAGGGGTCCTTCGTCCTACATATATCGAGGGCTCAGATTTACGCAGGGCACTGGAAGACAGCTGTGAAGGTGGCGTGATTAGACTGGTAACCCCATTCGTCGTCATCCGACGTAACTCGGAGTGACAACGAAAGGGAACGTCTCGTTACGTTACGTCTTCCTGCCACTTCCGCTGTACCGCGGGGATCGCCTTAGTTCAGTCTTGGCTCCTCAGCGAAGAAACATAACTGCATGTTGCCGGCGTCCTCCTTATATACCCACGAGGTGGGGCGGAGTTACGTCATGCAAATTCCGCAGACCCATGGCATTTCTTTGCCATTGGCTCGTTTTTAAATACTCGAAGCTGATAGGCTTTCTAAGCGAAACCCCATTCGTCGTCATCCGACGTAACGTCTCCGTTCCCTACTCAGGGAACGAGGGTTACATACGTAACCGAGACGTTGCTGTAACTCAGGCAATCAATGCCCCAAACTTCACACCTTTGATAAGAGTCTTGTCCTGAACACATGTTGTTTTTGAGATGCAACACTGAGAGGTGTTTATGTAAATAAAAGAAGAACTCTATTCTGATAAATGACACTGCTGTTTAAGAAAAAAAAACATTGGGGAAATGGTACAAAAATGATGAGAACTGATTTAACTTCACAGGGAAGGAAAAGAGACTCGGAGGAATGAGCAATAACAACTAGCTTCTTTACTATTCAGAAGTAAAAACAGGTTTATTTCAAACTAATTTCCTTTGCTTTACATTACGATTTTCAGTAACATTTTCCCAAAATAATTTGAATGCTCAGTAATCTTACATTTATTCTATGATTGTCTTTTTTATACAGTATATAACTGTGCTCATATGTTTACCCAAATATGTGCAAATAAGACAGCAACATCTAAATATATCCATGGTGAACATCCAGTGTGCCATTAATTGGTTTCAACATATGAGAGACTGCAGTGCAGTGTGTGTAAAAATGCAGTTCAGAAATGTTTGAACTGCATGTAGAGTTTCTCTTTTCATTTACTGTACATGTGTTGAGGACTGGTGTAACTGTGATTTGTGGTGTAAGATACATGCCAAAAGTTACTTTGAAGTTTTGAGTGATACTCAAAACTAAAACGAAATCTTGAACCTCTGGTCCAAACTATTTTTGGTAATAACAGCTACAAGAAAAAGTTTTGACAACAGTTTTCTGTTGTGTGCTTTGGGATCAAAGAGCTGTTTGATATTTCACAAAGAAAACTTGAATTGTTTTTCTCACTCACTTTCTCATGTGAACTATAGCTTTAAGGTCTTAAAATTAGATTTAAAAATGTATCTGCAATTGCTTATTGAATTTATTGCTTATTTAATTTATTGTATTTTTTTTGTGTGTGTGTCAACAAAGGTCAGTGGGGTATTAGTTTTAATTTTCCATTATGTGATGTTAATTTATTCTAACCCTAACCAAGGTAGCCATCCATTTAAAATCTAACGACAACGGCTGGTTTTGACATTTACTTTTCCATAGGCTCATTGAAGAGCCAATATGTCTCTTTCTACACATATGATCCTCTCTTTCTAATTAAATAAAGTGAAACAGCCTTTTGTTGCAGTTCCATGGATTTAATTTATGTCAGCAAGTTTCCAAAGGCACCCATCTGAATTTCAAATGATAAATGTAAATATAAATCCCACTCTTAGTGTAGCAATTACATTAAATCCCACATTATGGAAATATAGACAAAACCAACAAAACATAATTTAATTTTCTGCATTTAGTTCCTCATAGGAGTAAAGAGAGAGGAACAGTGCATTTAATTGAGTAATTTCTATGTGCTTAGTCTTCACTGAAAACCCAATTAAGTCGACTATAAGTGAAATATTTATATAGCACCAATCCTCTAAATGTGTTTCTCGTTGTTATAGTTTTTGAATGAAATATCAATGTGCAATAAAATACTGCAGCACTACTTAAAATTACATTATGGTATTTACACAGCCCTGATCATTGTACAGCATATATATGCAGTGGATGTAAAGGGATAACAATCTAAAATTATGTGATATGTATCCCTTAAATGCATGAATGTTTTGCAAATCATTATTACATATTCAGGTCTTCAGCAACCCGGATCTATAGCTAACACGGATGGATCTCTACCTGTTGTAATAATATAAAACTCTCCTGATATTAGAGTAACAATAACAGAAGAATAAAATAAAACATATTTTGTGACCTTTTGGAGCTTGGAATGGTGCAGTTTGAGATGTTTTATACCATCATCACTGTCCTCGTCAGCGCTCATTTCCCAGTACATTCAGCATCTGGCTCATATTAGCCATCCCAAGCATATTCTCAAAACTATCATTTTCAGCATCTTCAAAAACATACTCGGTTCTCTCTAGAGAGGGAACGAGTACTGCATAATATCTTACGCTATGGGGGAAAATCTCTTTTCCGCGAGATATTGAAGCCAAAAATTATCCTTAATTTTGAATCAATGTAAAACACTTTGCGGCAGCATGCAGACATAGGCGAGACGGCTCGCGCGCCTATTGGCTGCTCTGCGGCAAAAGCAGCAGCCTATCGAGAGAGGCCCTGCGTGACACCATCTCCAATGGGAGCGCTTCGTGCCCATTTCGTCACATCCCGCCAGAAAGGGCATGGCCTCATCCTATAAATATAGCTCGACAAGCTGATACAAACTGGTTTTCATCGCCGAAGCGAACCAGAGCGTGTTGTAAGCACGGCAAGATACGCAGTAGTCGTTCCCTCTCTAGAGAGAACCGAGGTTACGTTAGTAACCGAGTACGTTCTCTTACGAGAGTATCTCTCATACTGCGTAATATCTTACGCTATGGGGAACACAGTGTAACACGCCGTGCGTACTGGGATCCAACACCAAAGTCCCAAAGGCAGAAGCCCGGGGTTCATATAGTGCATAATCACCGTAGACTCACAGAGATCGAAAGAAGAGAGGCTAGAAGCGTCATTCCTTATAAAGTATTTCCTTATAAAGTTCCTAACTAAAATTCCTATAAAGTTCCTATAATACCTAACTAAAGTTCCCTATAAATTCCTTATAAAGTTACTGACGTAACCCCCGTCTTTTCTGGGTACCAGAAAATATCTGCTGTATAGACCCCCTTCGCTCTTAGCCTGAGATAAAAGTTCTATGGCCCCTTTGGTCAGTAGTTTCGCTATCTCGGCTCGAAGTAGATGAGATACTTCGTTTTCTACCGTCGTTTCGACTCGCACCGTATAACGGCGGGGACGTCGAGCGAACTGCAGCGAATAGCCTCTTTTTATAGTGTTTAGCACCCATTCTGATACCCCGGGACGTTTCGCCCACGCATCTGCGTGAATAGCCAGAGGTAGAATGAAATCTGGGCTCTGGCCACGGCATAACGGCGGTCGGAGAGCTCCGGTGTGCTGAGAAGTAAACACTGTGCTTACAGTGTCAAGGCGGGGGAGGGGGGGGGGAGCGGGGTTCGGCATGTCTGTGATAGAATGTGGGCGCGGGACAGAGGGTACACTCAATACACCGAGAACACCGTCGGCTCGCGGTGACTGAATGTGTGTTGGTTTCATTTTTACAGAAACCGTGGGACATGCATCGTGTAGTGTTTGTGGGGACTGTGTTGTGGGCACGTTCACTACATTTATTGCACAATCGACATGCGTCGATTCTATTTGTGCTAGCCCTGTACTGTGGCGGGCTGTGTCTGTGTGTGGGAATGGGCACTGAGACGTGGGCATTCTTACAACACTCATAACACCATCGGCCGTGGCCGGAACACCAGAAAATACACTCTTTATTGGATTTATCTGGGTAGCCGTGAGAACGGCTTTTGTGTGCAGACAAGCGGGCTGTGGGACCGGCTTGTTTACTGCGAAGTACACTGGAACAATCAGATTGCGTCGAATTGAACGAGCGAAAAGTTTTGGTGAAAACCCGGCCGCAGCGGGATTTGAACCCCGGCTAGGAAGGCTTTGAGACCTCGGGCTTAATCTCAATCTTCGGCCGGGGCCCGCGCTGAGGGGGGCGGCGTCCAGCAGAGCGAGAGCACGGTCTCTAGTCTCGGGCCTGGCGGCGCTGAGCAGCGACGGCAGGTGGTGCAGGCTGCGGCTGAGAGCCCCGGGCAGACGGCTGTTTTGAGCGGCCTTTTGCGGAAATAGAACGCTTTGGCAGGAAGTGCTTCATAGCCTACGAAGTCTTTTGTACCTCGACGAATCTGTCCGCAAAGTCTTTGACGGTAGATCCGAAAAGGCCACCTGAGGAGATGGGCGCGTTGAGGAACACAGAGCGCTCAGAATCTGTCATCTCAGACAGCGTTAGCCACAAATGTCTTTCAGCCACGGTGAGAGAGGCTATGTTCCGCCCAACGGCCTGTGCAGCGGCTTTTGCAGCGCGTAGAGCCAGGTCCGTGACGCTTCTTAAATCCGCCTCTCAGATCACTTCCGGTCCTTCCTCGTCCATTTTATGGAGAAGGTCGGCTTAGAAAATCTGCAGGATAGCCTTTGTGTGTAGCGCTGATACTGCTTGCCCAGCGGCGGTGTAAGCGCGAGCGTGCATGGCTGACATCAATCGGCAGGCTTTTGAGGGTAGCGCCGTCTGAGCACGCCGTCCAGCAGAGAGCGGGCAGAGATGGGATGTTACCTCTGCTTCCATTGGAGGAAGAGAAAGGTACCCTCTATCTTTCGCACCGTCCACAGTGAAGAATGTTGCAGAGACAGAGGTACGCATTCTGGCCGATAAGGGGGCGTTCCAAGATTTCGCAACCTCCTCGTGAAGCTCAGGAAGGAAAGGCGCGGGTCTCGACTGAGACGGGGCGGCGTCCTTCTTGAAGAAGCATCCGTCCAGCCTGTTGCGGGCGGGCGCCTCCCAGTCGAGGCCGAGGTTGTCGACGGCTTGAGAGAGCAGTCGCATCAGCTCAGATTCAATGCCGGCTCGTTTCCCAGAAGGCTCGCAATGAGGGCATCCGCCGTCAGCAAGCGCGAGAGCCGCATGATCTTCATCCAGGCAGGAAACGCAGATCACATCGCGGTCCCCGTCGCTGAGTTGGGCTCGGCACGAGCCACAGGAAGATGGCATCTTGAAAAAGACGCTAGCTCTTTTAGAGTTATAGAGAAGTGTGAGTTGCGGCGGCGAACAAACACTCTGAGCAGAGGTAAAAGATATAATATACGCTGGAAAGCGTAGCAGGTACGGCGGCTGAAGGCGGCAAGGTGAAGGCCAGCGGCTTCAGGTTGAAGGCTCATCCCGCAGAAGGCTTGAATCAACGGCGCGGCTTCTCACTCTGGATCCAGCGATACTTGAGCTTCGCTGAAGACATGAAAACCAGTTTGTATCAGCCTGTCGAGCTATATTTATAGGATGAGGCCAATGCCCTTTCTGTCGGTATGTGATGAAATGGGCGTGAAACGCTCCCATTGGATATGGTGTCACGCAGGGCCTCTCTCGATAGGCTGCTGCTGTTGCCGCAGAGCAGCCAATAGGCACGCGAGCCGTCTCGCCTATGTCTGCATGCTACCGCAAAGCATTTTACATTGATTCAAAATTAAGGATAATTTTTGGCTTCAATATCTCTCGGAAAAGAGGTTTCCCCCATAGCGTCAGATATTACGCAGTACGAGAGATACTCTCGTAAGAGAACCAATATTTTGATTGCTGACAGCTTCTTCACCAGATCCACCATCACGTGACAGTGCAAATACTAATATTTGATTGCGTTCATTTTTTGCAGTAAATCGCTGAACCATGTAAAGTTTTGCTGATGATACTTTCTATTCTTTTGTTTTCTGCCAACGGTAACTATGAGTGAAACATCACTTCATCATTGTTTATCAGACATTGCACCCTTGTGGAATAAAGGATTTGGATCCCGCCCATCAGACCACCTTCCCGGACAACTGTCTGTGCCTGCGTGTCAGTCTCAATGCCGCCACAAATGCACATTTGTCAGGGAGGTTCCACAACAAACATCATCATCATCTGCCTCAATCATTCATTTGTTGACACGGAAATAATTATGTTCAGCTGTGCACTCATGAATCACCATCATTATCACCTGTATATTAGTTCGGTTCTGTTGTAGTTTAGTGTCCGGTATTGTCTATCTTGGATGTGTTGTATACTGCTCTGTTTGTGTTGGAGTTCCTGTTGGAATTATTAAATATGACCTATTTGCCTTCATCTTCATCTTCGTGTGTTTTTATACAACCACCCTTGTGACACTTTTATAATTTATCTATTGCTTCTTGTTATTTTGTTGGTAATTAATTGAGGAATACTAAGGAGGTTGATATCTAACTTTAAAAAAATAATAATGAGGAGGAGGGTAGTGAATGATGTCACTAAAGATGTCACTAAAGATCTGAGGTATCAAACAACAACAGCATTCAAGGATTATTCTAGAAAAAAAATACTCAACAAAATGCAGCAGCATATTTTCACTGAATCTGGTTTACACGACATTAAAAGACATATGGATTTTAGCCTACAGGAATGCAAAATAATCATTATTCCAATGGACATAGCAACGGTTATAAATAGGCTCATGAAGTTTGTTGGTAGTCCAATCTTTAATATAAAATTGTCCCTATATGTCTTATTGATCAGTATCGGTGTGGTGGAATGAAAATTTTTCCAGTAAGAGTTCAGAGTCCAGACTTAATGGAAAAGAAGAAAGAAAGAAAGAAAGAAAGAAAGAAAGAAAGAAAGAAAGAAAGAAAGAAAGAAAGAAAGAAAGAAAGAAAGAAAGAAAGAAATGCTTCATTTAGCAAGGATATTAAACTGATCAAAAAAATTACGGTAAAGACTTTAACCCATGGTGAGCATTAGAGTCTTCTTTCAAAATCATTAAAAAATATTACCAACCTTAAACTTTTAAACTGTCGTGTATTACTTAATAATTTTCTGACATTTATCATTGTACTTTGCATTTGCTCTTTATAATTAAATATTGCTAAAGGCACTGTCTATAGCATTCAGAAACCTACAAGAAGCATGTTCTGCAGGTACTTGATGGAATTTGGTTTTCCCAAAGGTGGGTCTGCACCTGTACATTTCAACAGCCAATTTACAAGGTAACACCCTGCTCAAAAGATGTGGTTTTGACCGAAACTGCTTGCAACAACACAATGTTCAATTGCTACGTTTTATGTTCAGTGTACACAATTTCATTTCCACATTGCTGGATGTTGGGGAGCAGGAAGCACAGATGTGCTCCACAGGGCTCTGTTCTTCTCTAAAGTCAGCATTTTTCCTAAGTACCTCACATATGTGCACCTCCGGCCTGGATCCCATCCATGTTGATGACTGAGAACGGGGTTGCTGACTGTTAATTGTGTATCCTATATTTGTGTGATAGAGAAAGAATTGAAAGGTGGAGGAATAGTCAACTCATTGTCATCTAGGTGAATGGGGGGTTGGTAAAATGAAGAAGGAGGAGAGAGATTGATGCTACAGCTGAGACACTTCGCATGAGCCAGAGGGAATTAGAAACTCACAGAAGCATAAAATTGCCATTGGCAAAATAATTTCATCCTGGTGAAATATAAAGTACTCCTAACCTCAGAAATGTCCCGTAACACCCTTATATATTTATCTCAATCTTTGCTATCTGACAGCTTGTTTCAGAAGATAAGTTTGTTTTGCCTCAAAGTGGAGTAAACCTTATCAAGTATCATTTGACTCCACGTTGTTGGCATATGCAGCGGATGAGAAGTGCAAACTAATGATTGCCTCTAGTTTGTCGATGAGGCTTGGATATTATCTCCCACTGGAGGGAAAAAAATGGTGTTACATGACAAATGTGATATATTTTGTCACTACACTGTCACTCTGCTTGAAGTTATATTAATGCATTCAAAATGCAGTTGCAAGAAAAAGTATGAGGAATTACTTTTGGATCTCTGCATAAATTTGTTTGTCTTCTTAAATAATACACAAATAATGATACATTGTCTTTATTGAACAAATGTAAGCATTCACAGTGAAGGAATAAATATATGTGAATCCCTAGACTCATAACAAATACTTGTTGAATACTTGCTCTGCCCCACGAAAATACAAATTTGCTATTCACAAGATGTACATCATAATATCTACGATTAACAATCATTAAATAGAAAGCTAAAAAGAGTCACAGGATTATCTCTGAAAGTTTTCACATTCATCAGTCCACAGTGTGACAAAATGTCTATAAATGGAGATAGTTCAACACTGGCGTTACTCTTCCTTGGAGTGGGCGTCCTGCAAAGATGCTGAACGTCTGAAGATCAGAAAAGAGCACCTGGATGCTGCTGGTAAAACATTATTTGGTCAGATTAAACCAACGTTGAGTTTTATTTTGGGAAAAAATACACAATGAGTGAGGCACAGTACACCAACTTCAAAACCACTTCTCAGCTGTTAAGTATGTCATGGTTTGGAGATGATTTGTTTTGCTTCAGGCCCTGGACAGTTATCAGTGATTGAAAACTGAATTCTCAAGTTTATCAGGACACTTTGCAGGAGAATGTGCAGCCTGTTGAAGCTCAACAATTTGGGTGATGCAACAGGAAAACAATCCAAAGCGCCGGAGTAATTCAACGACAAAATGGGTTCAAGAGAGGAAAATATGCCTTCTGGAGTGGCTCAGACCAGCCCTGAGCTCAACCTGAGATGTTTTGTGGAAAGTGAATAATTCACACCAGACATACCAAGAATATTGCTGAACTGAAAGAGTTTTGTCAGAAGGAATGGAGCAAAGTTCCTCCTGTCCATTGTGCAGGTTGGATTTACAAACACAGAAAAGTGTTGGGTGAAAGTTATAGCTACCAGAGGGGGGTCAACCTGTAATTAAATCCAAAAGGTTCACAAACTGGTCAGTAAAGATGAAAAAGTATTATTGATTTATGTTGGGGCATGTATGACTCAGATGGGATTATATCACAATGTACTGTATGACTGTGGATAATTATTATTATTATTAATATTTTTACCTGAGCAACTATAAGAGAAAAATATTTTGTTCGAATAGGACTTTAGCTGAAGATCACATTTTAAGCGCAATTTCTGTGGAAATCCATGGTAAATCCTGCAGCTGTGAATACATGGCACAAATAGATTTTTCAAGAGATAAAGTAAATGTCATTATTAAACAAAATAAGATTTGAGTGAATTTTCTTTTAGAACAGCAAAGTGCCATCAGTACCCCAGCCAATTTTATGGTGTGCTGACATGAATGCTACATGATCAGCGAGACAGATGAGATTGAAGATTACTGAAGATAAGAATATCCTCAGATATAATCTCCAATTTGAATCTTCAGAAACAACAGTGTGTGTGAGAAAATTAAATCTGAGTATGTCAATAAAGGATTTCAGACAAATAACTGCGATGCGGTTACAATGGTTGGACAAATTTTAATTAAAATTTCCCTACTGCATTTCATCACATGTTGGATATTGATGCTGCCACTCAAGGGAATGTATCAAAATTGAATATTTTACACCACAGAGTTGCTGTGCTTCATTTATGTATTCCATACCTCAAGGGACCGGAGAGTAAATCGGGTGAATCATTCTGTACTGAGCTTATAAGATTCCAATAATGTATTTCAAGTTGATAGATGCTGTCCTTGAGAAAGTGTAGCAAAGTAGTCACTTAGATGTATTGGCAATGTGTCTCAGAAACATACCCAATGCTCTAAATACTAATGACACAGTGCTGCTGATCTCAGTGGCCTTACTACACTTTTTGATATTGATTTAATTAACAGCCATGCAGTTGTGTACATTCCGGTAATCGACTGCCTTAGAAGAACAATTATGCAAGTTAAAGATATATGAGCAATAATACAAAATACTAACAAATACAAATCTCTTTGTGGTTGTTATTAAATGAATGCCATTTGTAACCTAATACAGATCTTCAGTCAGACTATAACCTTAAAGAGTGGATCTCAACCTTTTTGACCTCTTAGGCCCACCATTGTCCACAATAATATCCAAAGGCCCCATTACTTTTCCAGTTATTTGTGATTTACTGGAGTTTTACAAATAATATATATTTCTACAAATATTTTAATATTAGCCTAGTAAAGTCAATATATTTCCCATATTTGTATATGGCAATGATATTTACTGAAAATTATAATCTACTGTAAACAAGTCTCATCAAAGTGATTAACCAACTATTAAATACCACATTCAATGTTATAGAAAAGAATCTTCATGACAGAAATTCACAAATATAAATATATATACACTCACCTAAAGGATTATTAGGAACACCACTAATACTGTGTTTGATCCCCTTTCGCCTTCAGAGCTGCCTTAATTCTATGTGGCATTGATTCAACAAGGTACTGAAAGCATTCTTTAGAGATGTTGGCCCATATTGATAGGATAGCATCTTGCAGTTGATGGAGATTTAAGGGATGCACATCCAGGGCACGAAGCTCCTGTTCCACCACATCCCAAAGATGCTATATTGGGTTGAGATCTGGTGACTGTGGGGGCCATTTCAGTACAGTGAACTCTTTGTCATGTTCAAGGAACCAATTTGAAATGATTCGAGCTTTGTGACATGGTGCATTATCCTGCTGGAAGTAGCCATCAGAGGATGGGTACATGGTGGCCATAAAGGGATGGACATGGTCAGAAACAATGCTCAGGTAGGCCGTGGCATTTAAACGATGCTCAATTGGCACTAAGGGGTCTAAAGTATGCCAAGAAAACATCCCCCGCACCATTATACCACCACCACCAGCCTGCACAGTGGTAACAAGGCATGATGGATTTGCCAAAATTCTGTTTATGCCAGAATGGCATATGGCATTTGGCTACAACAGCAGAAGACCCCGCCGGGTACCACTCATCTCCACTACAAATGGGCTACAACTGCAGAAGACCCCACCGGGTACCACTCATCTCCACTACAAATAGTAAAAAGAGGCTACAATTTGCAAGAGCTCACCACAATTGGACAGTTGAAGACTGGAAAAAATGTTGCCTGGTCTGATGAGTCTCGATTTCTGTTGAGACATTCAGATGGTAGAGTCAGAATTTGGCGTAAACAGTATGAGAACATGGATCCATCATGCCTTGTTACCACTGTGCAGGCTGCACCATGTCACAAAGCTCGAATCATTTCAAATTGGTTTCTTGAACATGATAATGAGTTCACTGTACTAAAATGGCCCCCACAGTCACCAGATCTCAACCCAATAGAGCATCTTTGGGATGTGGTGGAACAGGAGCTTCGTGCCCTGGATATGCATCCCACAAATCTCCATCAACTGCAAGATGCTATCCTATCAATATGGGCCAACATTTCTAAAGAATGCTTTCAGTACCTTGTTGAATCAATGCAACATAGAATTAAGGCAGTTCTGAAGGCGAAAGGGGATCAAACACAGTATTAGTAGTGTTCCTATTAATCCTTTAGGTGAGTGTATATATATATATATATATATATATATATATATATATATATATATACACATATTTAAAAAAAGATACAATTTGAGATCAGAAACGCATCACGTAGCCTAACTGTAAAAGTAAAAATAAAATAAAAAACTAACTACGCTTGTTTGTAAGAAGGTTGTGAATTATTAAGTATTCAATACGGCTGTCACATGACAAAAGAATGAAGACCCGAAGACTCGAAAGATGAACTTATCATTTCTGTTTTGCATAGTGTAATGGGTTTGTGACGGGAAGAACGAACGACTCGAACCCGAACCGAAGACTTGAGAGATGAACTAATCAGTTCTCTTTCCGGACCGGTACTGGCACTGCAGTGCATTTAAATGTATATAGGGCTGTTTCACACGGCCCAGATCAGGCACTGACGAGTCAACTGAACTAACATCTCCAAGTTTGAACCCGAAGAAACGAGAGGCAGAGAACAGACGTGATAAATATGAAGTTGCAAAAGAAAGAACGTCTCGGATCAGGAGGTGAGGTGAACTAACAGACTGCAATAGCCTGAACTTAAGACCCAACTCAATTAATTAAACATTTTGGTTTCTTATTATTTGGCTTTGGCTGCATTTTTTTTTTGTTTTTTTTGTTTTTTTGCTTTGAGAAGATACATTTGGTGGAGACTCATATTCATATATTTAAGTTTGTTTCTTGTAAGCTTTTGGGATAGCCCATCAAGTGTTCATGTATTTCCCTTTTTTTTACTAGGGCCTGTTTGACCACTGTATATAAATGTAGCCTAGTTGTGTAGAATATAATATAGAATAACCATATAAACAACATTTAATGTTTAGCCTTTTTTTTGCATTAAATAATTGAATTATTGAAATATACTGACTCATTATGTAGTGTAGTACTATTTTTACTCACACACCTTAAATGCTTTTCTAATAAATCACTGTCTGAGAAAACCTGTCTGAGAGAGCAGTTAAAGAAAAGTTCACTCTATGAAGAATATGCCAGATTCCAGTCAAGTCAAATAAGTATAAAATTTGTTAGATTTGCAAAGGTCAGTCATAAGTCTTCAAAATTGTCACTGCCAAAATGTATCTGCCATTAGTTGTTTCTAAATTGTCCAAAAACAAATCCAAGTCTTTAGTCCAAGTAAGCCTTTTGTTACCAGTGTACCATTATCCAGTTTATCTTCTGCCTTTAAGGACATATAATTATTTGAATATAAAATTATTTAGAAGTAATCCCCGGGAATTTAATGCCTGGAGTAGTGAATTCACTGGATGCCTTCATTTCGGTCCAGTGGAAAACTAGGTACATGATAATAGTACAAATTTAGTCAGCTTTTTGTACCTCTAACAAGTAGATATTTAACCCACAAAGTCTGTCTGATCGCCCGCCTGTGAAGACGTTTCTAATGTATTTTGGTAATGAGTCGCTTACTCATCTTTGTCTCAAACAATGCCACGGACCAGCGTTCAGCGACGATGATGAGAGACTGGTAGGGGATTATATGACCTTTCCTATTCCACCCTTTATTGAAGCTGTCCTGCAGACTCTGCACCGGTGGTATTTACATTAACATTTCAATACATCCAGCCCAGCCAAAGATAAAATATTCATTTGACCTTTAAGGAGAAAGACTTACTTAAACACTGTCATGTCATTTAACCTTAAGAAATGTACAGCGGCAGGGCCCGGGAGCAGAAGTGACCCTCATTACTGTTTAGCTTTAGAGTTAAAGTGACCCTTCCATTGTTGCATTGGAAGAGTTCTTTGTGTAGAATTCATCCTGCCATCTGTACACACCGTCTCATCTTTCTGCTCTCTAGATTTGGTAGGTTACGATGACGAACAAGGCGCCGCTAATTATGATGCATTAACAGAAGAATGTTCCTCTCTATCTTGGTCTTTCACGCAGACACAAGCACACAGAAAAACCGAGACCCCACATCTGCTTGGAAGGGAAACAAAATGGATGCATGCCCTTTGGGAGCCCAAGCAAATGAATACTGTTGGCAGAACAATTAGCATTTAAAAGGGAGAGTAACCTTTGCTCAATACATCATTTTTATTGCTGTGGACGTTCATTTTTACCAAATAGAGGGGCCCGTGTGTACGCGCATGTGCGTGTGTTTGTTTAGGCGTCAGGGAGAAATAAAGAATTTGACACTGTTTGGCTCAGGTAGCAATTGTGGTCCTAAAATATGGTAATTCTAGCACTTTCATACATCGTGGGTACAGCTGGTGGAGAAGAACTTGCGTCTGCAGTGCTTTCATGTTACTGACTCGATTAATTATTGGTAGACGTTATGAACACTAATGAGTACACTATCCCTTTCTACATCTGCCTGTGGAGTCGTTGCAGTAATAATTGTTTGGTCTACTTGCATTACTATTTGCATTTTTGAAATGTTATTAATAGAGACAGAGACAGGCAACGATGCGAGAAGAATAGGGCTGTGGGTGGCTATAGTCTGTTCGCACGTCTAATGTAATGCAAAGTCCAAGGCATGTCTCAAGTCTTCTCTCACAAGTCACAGGTCTTTCAAGGCTAAATATAAGTCTCATTCCTTTTATCCCTTTGCGAGTATAAAGAAAGGTCTAAAAAAAAAAAAAAAAACTGTATATATCTGTATAGGAATATCCTTAAGCAAGTAAGTCATACTTATAACAGAATGTGTAGTTTTACATGGTATCAGTGATAATTTGATATTTTGATTATATTGATGATATATGATAAAATGATTAGATTATACATTATAAGTCAGGAAGGCAGGGACAGATTTAAACATCACAGTATTTTCCTTTCTGTTAATGCCAGGCAGTTGAAATTTAGGTTACACTTTTTTTTAAGGTGTCTTTGTTACCCTGTAATTATACATGTAAGTACTGAGTAATATTAAGTATCTACATGTTCTTACTATAGTGTTAGGATTAGGGTTTGGTTTGGTTTAGGTTTAGGGTTAGTTTCATGTGTAATGTATAGTTATTATTACTATGTAACAATGACATTGAAGTGTTACCGAAATTTTCATGACAGAATATTTAATCTAAATAGTCCCAATATTCTGCTAAAATATTTCTGTTTGCATTTTACACTGGTTTTTAATTTAGTTAAGTCAAAAGTCAGTTGCTGAAGTGTGTCAAGTCATTATTTTGTGACTCCGAGTTTGACTTCTGTTAGATGGAATACTTGTTCTGCAAAAGGTCTTTTGTAGTTTACATTGAAGTCCCACAGTGACTCTACCATAATGCTAACCCTAACCTTTGTAACAGCAATTGCAAATATTGTGATAGTTTTGTAAAATAGATACATTGTATTAAATGCTTTAAATGTTAATGTAATATAAAGTTTGAGCAATTCCTTATGTACCAATGAATAAACACAGTCCGCTTACCTGATATTTACTGTGCTGAACAATGTTTCATTATTACAGTTAGAAGATTGTAAATTTCAGTGACCATAAGAAGGTTTGAGGTTAGAGAATCATGCTTTCATGTGAATGAGAATGTCTATTTTTGTATAACCCAGCTGAGGTTCTGACCACATTTATAAAGGCCAGACCTTTATAATTTCCAAACCCCATATATGTTTGCAAAGACATTTTTTTTAAAAGAGGCCTAATTGGAGCACTCCAAACTTTTGTAATCCAGTGTATTCTGCTCCCCCTCATCTAATATTACATTTTGAGTCGTTCTTTTTTCAAAATAAATCATTCTTATTCTTCACCCATATCTATTAATAGTACGTTTTTTGATTCTGTTAGTATAAAGAACAACATAAAGAAAAAGAATATGATGGAGATAAGTTCATTGGAAATGATGGACTTCAATGCAATTACCTTGATAATCTGCAATGATCAAAACTGGAAGTCCTCTCACTATCTGAGATCTGAATTCTCAGTACAATATTACAACATCCATCATACGCAAATTCTGCATGTCAGCCTATTGCACAGTCTTGCAAGCTGCAAACACTCTTTCTAGTTGGGTGCCAGTTTAAATTTATTAAATGTTTTGCATCCTAATCCATCTCTCTTTGGTTGACAAGTAACCACATCTGTACAAAAATGGACTGTACAATCACTTTTACAAAACTCTACAGTTTTACAAAACGTTCAGACATGTAATGTCTTAAACACATTGACCATATTCTCTCTTGCTAGCTGAACATACTTTAAAATAAGCAAATGTGGCTAGGATAAATCCGGTGACTGTAAAGCCGTCCTTTTTGTGTATTTAATTTCACACATATTTGCACAGGAAAATTACATTTTATTTATCTAATATAGCAGGGAATCCTTGGAAAATATCATGTCTGTGGATTTCCTCAGGACATTGGGCTGTAAACATAACCCTGTAGGTTTAAAGAGAGTGCATAGAGAGAAAGGAAAAATAAACTGACAAGTAACAAATCAATAGGCATTTACCTTTAATGATAAAAAAGTGTATTCATGTTTAAACTGTTATGAAAGAGCTTTTCATATACACAAGTGTAAAAAGCATGCACAATGTTGCTCTCCATTGCATCAGTAACAGTATGCAGTGGAAAACTGACAACCTGTAGGTTTCCAGCTATCGAGTTATGTTAGAATATAACTAATACTTTATTAAAGTTTTTTTTAACACAATCATCACTCTTATCTGTGTCAATAAATTAAATACTTAGCATTTTTTACATTATTTTTTGCGTTTGTCAAATGCACATTTGCACAAGAGATTGATACTGTAAGAAGCAGCTGGATAATTCTGCTGTGGTTTTTCCAGCTGAGAGAATCTATTGGACTAATACAAGGCCCAGGAATAATATAATATTTATTGCTCATACTTTAACAATGACAACTCACAAACTGAATAATATATCACTAATTCTGGAGAAATGGGACAAAACATTTCACACAACTTTGTCTGCCATTAGTTTCTGTTTTTGTTTTTTAAATAGCAAGCTTTCCACTTTGAAATGAATCGAAGATGATCACTTGGGTATTTTTTACACAAACATGTACAATTAAAATGATTTGATTTTATATAATATATCCAGTGGCGTGCACAGACTTCTGCAGGGGTGGAATTGTGTTCCGGGTAAGGGGGTTGCCCCCCTCTATAGAAATCGCCTTCCGGGGGGTAGAAATCATGTTCCATTGGGCACTGCAACACGACCGAAAAGGGCACTTTCGTTTACACGATAAAAGGGGCAAGGGCTTAAGCATTCTGTTTTGTCACCACGAGCAGTCGATCCTGTCGATTTTTCCTTATTAAAGTGTATAGTAGTATATTTATAATATTTGACACGACAATTTGTTTTCCACTATTTTACCCATAGTGATAGGCTAGGAAAAACACTCCTTTTGTGAGGAAATGGAAGCATCAGGTAAACACATCTGAACATGTTTAGCAGATTAAATTATAATTACAATTCAAAATAATAATCAGTGTGTTCTAATAATCCCGGTTACAGACCACCACCTACACTAACCCGTTTGCATGCATGTAACCTGCAGTGAGATCCCATCTTTAAAGAGAAAAACTCGTTTTGAACTATGTGCAAGTATTTATTCCTTCATCCTTTGCTTTACTAATCATTCCATGGGCAAACAGTTAATAACAAAGGCTGCAAAAATGATCCCTTCTCTTGTAAGAAAACAGGAAAATAGATATCCCATTCTGCATAATTTAGCCCTGTTCTCATTTCTTTCTTCTTTTTTTTCTTCTATGTTTTTCTTTTTCCTTTTTCAGAGTGAATAAAGGTTGTGGAGTGGAGAGATGCATAGATGGATATGAGTCTCTCTCTCAGCCACTCTGGGATTGATGTTGCCCCCATGCATCTGGAAATTATACGAATAAATATGAACTGAGTGGTGATGTGGCCTTGTGGCACATTATGTTGATTAAACACAGTAAATAGAAATTCAGCTTGTATTGAGAGCAGTTTATCGCAATCAGCCACTCACTGTTTTTTTCTGTATTTTCCATTTAAAGTTATTGAATTTCTACTTTCTTCTATTGCACATATTAAATTAAAGCGACAAAATTATTTCCAGATGGCAGGGCATAAAGTAAGTGTGCCTCACAAATCTCTGTAGGAGCACCTTAAAGAAACTTAAATTGGTAACACTTTAGAATACTGTATCTTACTTACTGCATCTCTAATAAGGAATTATTGAAGAACTAGTAGGTAATTCTTCATTAACTACTTCTTCACTGCTGGTAACTACTAAGGAAGATGTGTTAACTAATCAGTATGTAATAGAATTGTATGATTGTGTTAAGTAACAGTTAGTTAATCAGTAACTAATGAATTATGTCATACCTCCTGAATAACTACTACTAATTATCTACTAATTAAGGTTCAAGAAAAATAACTAAGTAACTAATACAAACTAACCTCAGATTAGTTTTTATATTTTATATACTGTACTGTGTGTGTCTGTTTTCTTCAGCATAGAATGCCATTGAGTAAATTCTTGTATTTTAGGCAACAACTGAGGGGAACTGAAAATATAGGGAACTTATTAGTAATTAATAAAGAATTATTAGATAATTCTTCAGGAATTATTTATAACCTGGACAACACAGTCTCATCCCAAGGCGTCATCTAACTGACGCTTTTGACCATGCGTCAACATGCCGACGCACGTGGCACCCTTAACGCGTCAATATGAGACGCTCATCCTCGGGCGTCATCTACCTGACGCTTTTGACCATGCGTCTAAATCCGACGCACATGGCACCCTTTAGCGTCAGTTAGATGACGCTTCCGTTATGGGTAGGTTTAGGTCTGGGGTAGGGTTAGGGTTAGACCACTAGGAGGCGCGTCTCATATTGACGCGTAAAGGGTGCCATGTGCGTCGGCATGTTGACGCATGGTCAAACATGGTCAAAAGCGTCAGTTAGATGACGCCTTGGGATGAGACTGGGTTGACCTGGAACAGTATTCTAAAGTGAAAATACAGGAAACCCATTAGTAATTAATAAATAATTATTCAGGAATTAGGCAACTTATAACCTGAAACAGTATTCTAAAGTGAAAATATAGGGAACTTATTAGTAATTAATAAAGAATTACTAGATAATTCTTCAGGAATTACTTAGAACCTGAAACAAGTGAAAATATAGGGAACCCATTGGTAATTAATAAAGAATTACCACATACTTCTGACTCAAATAAAACTTACTGTAAAAAAACACTATTAACGTAATCATCTATAACCTTTGTAAAATACAATACAATGACTCGTTTAAGCTACATGATATCTTCCTTTATTTCAGATGATATTTTGTTTTAACATGTATACTGCCTACATTTAAACTCATTTAACAAACATTTTAAAATCAAAAGTTAAACCTTTAAAAGTAATTCAAGTAATCAACTGGTCTCGTTTCCACGGTAGTGGGATCTCTTGCGGGAGCTGGCCTCGTGTTCAGCAGGGAAACTGCTTTAACTTCAGACCGCCCTGCGTTTCATTCATAGACGAAATATGCTGGGACTGACTCCATAACCTGCCCATAAACACACAGTGCACAGCTCTAAGAACATATTTTAACATCTGTTGTAAACAGATTCACTATCTTTATGAATAAAATAATTTGTTTTATTCAAGGGATCAGGCGTTTCCATCACGCAAAAAAGACAGCTAGGTAGGCTATAGGCTGATATAACATACATGATATAACTGACATTGGGTCCTTGTATGTTGCCTTGCATAAAATAAAATGATTTACAGCACAGTAATGATTTTATAGATTAAATAAAACGTACACAAACCTGTATTTCGCAGAAGAAATGCACCAAATCAGCGGCACTGAGAACTCTCCAGAAGAGGATGCAAATGCCTGCGCTCTTGCATCACCAAATCACTGTAAAATGTTGGCTACCGTGATATTGCCAGAACTTGAATGGTGCAAAATACGTTTAAAATGTATAAGAACTAAGTATAGTAATATGCTTTTTACTTTTTAATTACCTTTGTACTTTTACTAAGGTAATTCTGAAAATGGCCTAATTATAATTTTACTGCATGGATTAATATTTTATTGGGGTATCTGTACTTTTACTCAAGCACTTGATTTGTGTAATTCTTCCACCACTACAATGCTAAAAAAAACTGGATTATTGTAGTGACAACTTTGTATGACTGTTCATTAGTAGTTACTTCATAGTTATTTTTCTTGAACCTTAATTAATAGATAATTAATGGTAGTTCTTCAGGCGGTATGACATAATTCATTAGTTATTGATTAACTTTTACTTAACACAATCATAAAATTCTATTACATACTGATTAGTTAACACATATTCCTTTGTAGTTACCAGCAGTGAAGAAGTAGTTAATGAAGAATTACCTACTAGTTCATCAATAATTCCTGATTAGTTATGCAGTAAGATACAGTATTCTAAAGTATTACCCTTAAATTCTCTAAACTCCATAAACTCTTCAAACTAAAACAGAAAAGAAAAATAAACTGAACATTATGTAAAAAAGCAAACACATCTTGTGCATTAATTAGGGTATTTTTAGAATATGTCCTGCTTTAAATGTTTGCTGTCATAATGTTTGATAAAACTAACATCTTGAAAGGTTACATTTACTCTGTTTTAAAGTAAAAAAAAATGAAAGAAGAACCATTTAAAGAAGAGTGAAATGGCGCTTTTCCACTGCATAGTACGGTCTGGCTCGGTTCGGTACGGCACGCTTTGTGCTTTTCCACTGCACGGTACGGCTCGCTTCGGTACAGTTTGTGGCGCTTTTCCACTGCATGGTACGGTATGGTACGGTATGGTACGGTACGGCTCGCTTTAAATGGGTACCACCTCTGTTGAGGTTCCAAGCATACCGTACCGTTCCGGTACTAAAATGTGATGTGAAAACACTGCAGATCACTGATTGGTCAGACAGAATTGTGATTACCAGAGTCATTGTATTTGCAACACGAGACACCAACCCGCTAGATTTAAATAGCCAGCAAAAGCCACCGCTGTAGCACCTGTTTTTAAACTACTTGCTTACTTTAGTAGTATTTTGTTTTGCTGCCATCAGCCACATTTGAAACACATTTCTCCGTCTTGCAGTTAAAAACATCCACATGCCGAGAATCAAGAACACCATCCCCTCGATAGGCTCCATAGTGGGATAGTGGGATTCACCCAAAAATCAGGTGTTTACATTTAAATTATATTGTCATTTACCCACCCTCATGTCGTTCCAAACATGTTTGACTTTCTTTATTTTGTACAACACAAAATAAGTTATTTTGAAAAATGTTTATTTGTCCACACAAATCACATTGGTGCTGGTGTAATTTTGGACCCCACTGGATCCCATTTTATGGGAAAAAGCAGAAGAAACAATTTTCAAATAATCTTAATTTCAATATATCTCCTAACACTTTCCTTTTGCTGCTTTAAAAACACTGCCATTTCCTTTCCGGAAATGCAAATCTAGTAAGTTGGCTTTTGTTAGTAGTAACCTTTATGTCCTATTACTCAATGGCCATTAACGGCGGTCAGTCTGTTTGAGTGTTTAATTCCATTTTGCAGAGTTTAGTTATTAACAGTAGTGACAATGTTCAACCACCTAATGTTGCACATATCATTGTAAAAAAAAAAAAAATATATGTGGACTTTAGAGTAAGAAGTAAGAAACTAAACATACAAAAGAAAAAAAATGGAATCATTTGTACTTGAGGAGCTGATAGGAGAGGAGGTTTTGCACTTCCATCTCATTTTAGTCAAGCAAATCTACAATCACAAAATAATTGAAACCACAGAGTTCTTAGAAGTGTCTGTTTTTCTAAAAACAAAGTACATGTAACAGGTAGCATTTTTATTTTTTTTATTTTTTTCTTAGTTTAAGAGTTTTGTTTTAACCTTGGTAAAAAATAAAATCATAGAACGCGTTTGAAAAGTAGAAAACATGTATGACTCAAAGTACACGTTTTCCATACTGACCACCCTGGCAGAAAGCACACACCTCTAGGTTATTTTCTACACTCAAGGTCAGTAGAAGTCGAGATTTAGCCTTAGGTTTGGCCAAGTCTATCCCAGTTATTTTGTTACTCCTGTATATTTATTCATTTATTTATTAAATTTGTTTTTCCATCTGTATAGATGTTTGAATGTCAGAGGGCTGTTGGTGGCATGCCCTTCGGGTAAGTAGCCCCGAATGCTTTGTTGGTGAGGATGAGACTCTGGAGTGTACGTTCACACTCAAAGGCCCCGGGAGGTCATACGGAGAGCGAGGCAAATGCCTGTCATCCTCTCTCTCAAGGGGGGGGGGGGGGGGGGGGGGGGGGGGGTATGTCTGAATTATCCCACCCTCACACCAATGAGCAGTGATAGACTGTGTAGGATGAGTGTCTCAACCTTATTCCTATATTCAAACTTGTTAAAGTTCATTTAATTAAGGATTTATAATTGTAGGTTGTTGGGTTGTCATCAACACCATTTAAAGATAGACGGAGGCCTTCCTTCATCTTTCTATATATACACACACTGCCGTTCCAAAAGTTTAGGAACGGTACGTTTTTGTTTTTGTTATACTTTTTTGTCTCTTTGGGTGCTTTCACAATGGTTTGGAGTGCCTGGTCCGAACCAGAGTTCGATTACTCCCCCCTGCCCCTGCTGGACTGTGTTCAGATTATATTATTTGGATATGAACCGCGGTGCATTTGTGTCATCAAAGCAGCATATCATCGAGAGCAAACCCTGTGGACTATCATAATCACAAAGGTTGGCATTCAGTAATACTACAAGGAGAAGTAGATTACAAAATGTGACAAGGAAGTACAGTATACTTACAGCTTTCTTTCCTTTGGTTAATTAATTATTTACTAATCATAATTTTTTGCATTTTGTTTATAGTTTCACAGATGTTTACGTTGGATGGCCTGGAAGGACTCATGATGTTGGGGTATTGGCAAATTCCGATATTTATAGATATTTGTAGCTGAGCATCGGCAGTTCTCTTTACGCAAGAGAGGGTAGAGAAGTTCAAGTCTGTGAAAGTTTGGGAACTATGATGAATAGGCTTGAATGGAACAAACATTATCTATCTTAATAATTTGCTAGAATTAATCATATCTAATCATATTCATAGCCCATATTTGTATATTATTATTTTTGTTTATTTTTTGCTTTAGCACTCAGGTCATATTCATAGCTTGGTAATTGATTCCTCTATATGTAATTGGTGACCCTGCCTATCCAAGCCTTCCCTAGCAGTGATACACTCACCTACGAAAAAGCAGCACTTCGACCATTGGTTGAGCTTAGCAAGGATAGTTGTGGAAAACGCATTTGAAAGCCTTAAAGGAAGGTGCAGATGCTTACTTAAGAGAATTAACACTGTGTCAGTGTCATATGTAGTGCTAGCATGCTGCGTTCTGCATATTTTCTGTGAAATCCACCGTGAGCAATACCTGGACAACTGGGACTGTCTCCAAGAATGTATGGAGCCTGTAGTTGACAACATGGAGGACAGTACATCTGCTGTTCCCATTCGCGATGCATTGCTGATACATTATATTGCATGAACTAGTTGAGAAAATGTTTAATGAAATTGTCACATTTGTTTTTTTTCTCTTAGATTTGTTTAAAATGTTGTTCTGTTACATTCATTTTTTAATATAAAACAGATTAATACAGACAACTAGAACAGAAGTCTGAAAAATGTATCAAATACTACAAATATGTGGTATTAGTCACATAACAATAAATACAGAAAGATAATTACAACAATCTGTATATATATAAAACACAATAAATAAATAAATAAATAAATAATTTGAAAACTATTAAAAAATGTGTAACTTCCAAACATTCATTTGTTGATGAACAGTGCTCTTTTTTCATGCTTTTACATTTCAGGCTTCAGAACTTAATTTATACTGGATTTAAAGATTGAACTTGAAAATTTTTTTTTCAAACTCTGCATCCAAAGTCATGAAGCTTTGTACTTACATACATGAGGGTGAGTAAATGATGACAGATTTGTCAGTTTTGGGTGACGTATCCCATAAAACCATCAAGCTTTTATAAGTAGGCCATCACCCTTTCATAAGGCTTCTCATCACTATTACGGTGGATGGTGCAGCATCTCGTGAGTCAACATGAACTGATGATGTTCCAGACCTCCATTGGTGAGTAAAGGGCTGGCGAACAGTTGACTGGGCACCACCTGGAGGAAACATACTTGCTAAGATGTTGCCAAACTGGCTAATAGCCTCCTGTTGCATTGCCCGCATCTCCCTGGACATTTCCAATAGGCCTACTGTTTCTCTTTGCTGAAGTTCTCCCTCTGCATTTGCAGCAGTTGCTCCTCTCTGGCAAATAACTTTTCCTCAGACTCATTGAGGTGATTTAGGATTGCAGCACTCATTGCCTGAACATGATCTGCCTTGAACTTTTTTATTTTTTTCCCAGCTATTTATTTCTGGTGTGCTTGCAGAAAATGAAGACAGTGGTTCAAGTACAGAATCAATGATGTTTATATAATCAATAATGATACATCAAAAGAAAGCAGATGGAATTTACTCAGCATCAATATATTACATTAATGTAATGTATTGTAAGGCTAGTGTAATCAGTGGGAAAATTAGAGGATGTGTAATTTACCCCGATATGTGTTTGTTTGTCCAGTTGTAAATAAAGTAACGTAACAGTAATTAGAGACTGATATCAGAAGACATACTCCTTGTTGGCGGACAAATTTCTTCTACATCATCTCCATCTTCAGTAGCGCTGTCAATTGGAGATTAACATCTTTCTTCTGCCTGTGTCAAACATCCAACTGCATTTTACTGACAAAGCACAGGGATGATGTCCTCAAATAGTATCACACATATCATAAAAAGATAATGTCTTGGGAGTCATTCCACTGGTATTGTTTTGATCTTTTGTTTTTAGGTAAAAACTTCAGAATTTTGAGCTTAGCCATAACCTGCTCAAAGTCTCATTGCGTCGTTACACGGAATTTTGATCAGACACAGAGCCGCTTTAGAGCAGCCTTAAGCCGGCTGTGTAAAGATGCATTTATATACAGCAGCTGACTAGTCCCTTCCTGTATGTATGTTAGTGTGGCTTTCTGTTCACTTGTTACCAAACATAAGTACAAAAATGATGAAATTGCAATTTTAGGTTAAAGGAAAGAATTCTAAATAAAAATTTTGTTGCACTGCTCCAAAAACACACAATTGTGTATTTGGACGTTTGACTCTAAACCTTACAGTTACTGAGACATAAACCTTTTGTGACAACTAGCCCCCGACTTCTCTAAGGTGAAACGTGTGGTCTCTATGGTGCAATCCTTCATGGCCCTCAAGGTTGTCAGCACATACCAATTCCATTCCAGCCTTTGTTTTGGAGGATAAATCTTTCACAGGCTTGGTTTTATTGAGTTTACTGGCATGATTTGTTGGCCTCGAAGGTCTTCTTCCTCTCAGCTCAGATCCTGCTAACACAGGTGTCTACAGTCCACCATGGTCATGACTGTCAGCTATATATGATGAAAGATGTTGGAATGAATAAATACACGCACACACAAAAAACAGGTGCTTTGAGCCTTTCTCCCTCACGGCTAAAATGGGCTAGACTCATAAAACTCTTATGGGATTTTCTCCCTGGAATTACAATGTGCTGCACATTTGTAAGATTCCAGGTTTTGCATGTTGCATTTTTAGTGAAATAAACCAGAAGAAAGATGCAGTGTGTCAAGTTATGGACTAGATTGTATTTCATTGGCACCTGTGCTGTGTTGTAGAGAAACTGCTGGCATACATTTCAAAGTTTCAGGTGCACATGTTCATACCCGCTTCAGGGTATCTCCTATTACATTCAGTATATGCTGCACGTTTTGAAGTACACTTGTTCGTAAACATTTGCTAAAGAATGATACATGGCACTGACCTGAGGTAACTGCCGAAAATCAGTTGATAAAGAGTGTTATATATCTATTTTAACCTCTTGTAAAGGGTCTGTATCTGTAGATGCACTAAAAGACTTGGTTAATTTTTCCCTCTGCTGTGATTGATTTCCCAATGTGAGGGCAGATTTGGTTCAAGCTTTTGTCTCTTTGTCAGCCTCACTTCAATGATAATTCCTAGGCTAAAAGTGCAATATTTTGCAGACGTGATTACATCTTTCACAGTGGACCGGTTCAATGAGGATGCACAGTTTAGAGTAAGGATTTTGCTAGAGGGCTTAAGTGATAAACATGCAGAAAGCTGGAGGGCTGCTGTCTGAACCTGCTCTGAACCCTGTCTCTAACAGCGCTTAAAGTCAAGGCAAAGCTGCCCTCCGTAGTAAAAAATGACAAGTCCTTAATAAACAATCTGTCACATTCATTCCATATTAATGCCAGACTTGCATCTCCTGTCAGTCTTCATTCTGAACTCCAATTATACAAACTTTGCTGAGCTAGAAAGGCAGTTTTTCTCTTCCATTCATTATAGTATAGCTGATGAATTGAAATGCTCTTCAGAAAGCCAAAACATTTGTGCTTTCTATTTGAACATCCTGGCAGGCTATCAAATTGTTTCAAGAAAAATGTTTTCTTAGTCTAAATAAAATAGATGCGTGTTGTCTATATGCTTGTTTTCTCATCAGACTTTCATGATCAGAGCATTCCTTAAAATAAATGAATGAAATAACCTCAACATAGGCATAATTTTTATTTGAACAAGGAAGAGGAAGATGCACTGTTAAACTTAATATATTATGTTAAATTAAATTAAAAATATAAAAAATAATATTTTTTGTAGTAGCAGTAGTACTGTTTCACTATCAGAAAAAACCCAAAGAGACAATGGGTCTCATTCACTAACCATGCCTAGGATCAAATTTGTACGTGGAATCTGCATACAAATGTTTCCACATAAAAATCATGATTTATTAATAACTGTCGTTCTAAAACCTATTCTAAATTTATATGTAGGAACAACTGGAAACATTTTATGCAAATATTTCATACCTTAGTTGTGGTGCGTATAGACACACACACACACACACACACACACACACTGTATATATATACAAGTATATATATACAGTAAGTATATCGTACAAGTAAGAAAAGGTGCGTTATAGCTCAAGCTGCAAATTTCCTGCATTTTTGTGTTTGAACTTTGAGGATGGCACAACTGGCATTGCTCGAGGATCTTGCTGGTGCGTGTCATTAGAGAGCCTCATGTACGCTGAGAGTGTGAAAGGAAAGGGTGTACGGAAACCCTTATATGGACATGGTTTGGGCATGTTTATGCAAATTACTAACCTTGGGCATGCGGTCACTCATTTAGAATACTCCAAATTCATTAACGTTCGAATGAGGTTAAGAACAAATCCATGTGCACACACTGTGAATTAGATGGACATTTTTTGTGAGAAGTTACCCTGTGCATATAAATACAAATAATCCACGTAATTATTGTGAATGAGACCCATTGATCCTCCACCTACACGTTTGCTCTCAGCCTTGCAAACAAAACTGTGGGAAATTAAATATTGTATCTCTGTGGGGCAACTCTGAGGGTGTTATAGGGTTTTATCAAGAAAATCCATCCTGGTGCTCAGGCACACATTGACAGAAGGATATTTTGATATATTCAAATGAGGCAAACAGTTTTCTCCCTGTCTTCTAAATGGACAAACAGTGTGCAATGTGCGGCACAAATGAAACTCTGTAGACCGTCACACTCTGACCGTGCAGGAGTTGCCAGAGGAAAGGGAACCCCTGTGTGTTTTTGATTAAATTTGAAAAATGGTTTGGAGACCCCTTTGGTCTTGGCTGATGTGTGTGGTCTGAGGTCCTGCATTGAGAGTAAATAAATAAGAGAAAATGGCTGCACGCCGTGGTGAACGTGGGGTGCTTTCGGCTGTTTTCTGGCTGCCTTCCCCTGCTTTGGAGCAGCCCAGCTGCCACCTACGATATTCCACATATGACATTTATCCAGGCGATGCCATTGACATATGATTCAAAGCAGCCTTGCACCACAGCCAAGAAAAGCCCCCAGTCACATTTGATGAGGCTGGGGACGACTGCTTTACCCTGGTGTGGCATTCCAATGTTTTAAACTCCAGCGCTCTGATTGAGCAACTTGTGTAAAGAGAAAATTGAGAACAAATGCACAAGGTATCAGACATAAACCTACATTAGCCTTTTCTCAACAGACTTCTGCACACTGATGTTTGCGAAGTGTGAAAATATGCTGCTTTAGTTTTAGCTCAGGTTTTGCAGATCAAAAGTCACTTTTTATCTCTTTCACCTTTCTGTAAAAGAGAGAAACATGTGGACATTCTCTATCCAGAAAGGGTTCAAATGGGCAAAGTCAAAACCACCAGTCCTTAATTCATTGCCTGTTTGTACGTCCACTTGGCCTCAGTCACGTTCACCTCAATCATGATGTCTGTGTAGAGCTTCTCTCGTCTATATTGAACACACTAAAAAATCAGGGTTTATTTTGCTAGACAAGGCAAAATAGTCTCCCTGTCACTCCCACCTAATGTCAAGACTAGATTGGACTTTGTTCTTATATGCCACTGTAGCAATGTTCAGGGAAGAAGGAGGCGGGAACCGGCGAACCATCAAAATATAATTTATTTAAAATAAAACAAACAAACGAAAATACCGCCAGCAGCCCCTCGCGGACGACTGCTGGCTAAAGTAAAATACATAAAACAAACCAACTAAAATACAGGCCTATTCCTCTCTCGATCATCAACGTCGTCGCTCCTCCTTTATGCTTCCGCTCCTCCGTGAGAGATGCGAGACCGGTGTGCTTCACAGGTGTTGCTCATTAGCAATCGCACCACCGGCCTCGCGCCGTTCTCTCACGTCCCTCGGCCGTCCTGTTCGCCACATACCCCCATCGCCCCTCACAGGCCGGGGGGTACCCACGAGCCTGTGCCTACTCCCCCCCCCGGCGGCGGCGATCCCTGGGGAGTATGGACAGACAAACCGAGGGAAACGGAGACGGAAGCATGAGGAGCGACAGATCGAGAGAGGGGAGAGAGGAAAAAAAAAAAAAAACTTGGTCCGGTTCCCACAACGCGCTGCCATTTGGTCCCCCACCAGCTGTGCGCTGTCCTCCGCGGTGCCTGGCGGTGACGCTGGGTAGCCCTCGGTGGACGGCTCGACGCTCCTCCGCCGCCCGGTGGACGGCGACGGTTCCTCGGGTGCCTTGGGCAGACGGCAGGAGTCCCCCGCTCCCTGCTCCTCCCCTTCACTGGTGGACGGCAGCAGGCTCCGGCCCACGGCGAGCGGCGGCGACTCCTCCTCTCCCTCCCGGATGGCAGCCGCCCCTCCAATACCCAGGCGGCCGGCAGCGAGCTTGACCGTCCCACCGGCAACTCACTCCAGCGCACCGCCTCGAGCGTCCCTGGCCGCGAGTCCCCCGCTCCCTGCTCCTCCCCTCGCTCGGCGGATGGTAGCAGGCTCCGGCCCACGGCGAGCGGCGGCGACTCGCGCACCATGCACGATGGCACCGCGGATTCCCCACACCGGCGAGGACTCTCTGACAGCGCGTTCCTCCCTCTTCCCGGGTTTCGGCACCAGTGTAGCAATGTTCAGGGAAGAAGGAGGCGGGAACCGGCGAACAATCAAAATATAATTTATTTAAATAAAACAAACAAACGAAAATACCGCCAGCAGCCCCTCGCGGACGACTGCTGGCTACCGAAAATAAATATAACTGCCAGCAGCCCCTCGCGGACGACTGCTGGCTAAAGTAAAATACAAAACAACTAAAATACAGGCCTGTTCCTCTCTCGATCATCAACGTCGTCGCTCCTCCTTTATGCTTCCGCTCCTCCGTGAGAGATGCGAGACCGGTGTGCTTCACAGGTGTTGCTCATTAGCAATCGCACCACCGGCCTCGCGCCGTTCTCTCACGTCCCTCGGCCGTCCTGTTCGCCACAGCCACCAATGTCCCAGGTTTCCTTTGCAAAGAGCATGTTAAAGGAAGCTTGATTCTTAGCACTCCCAAAAATGGTAGATTATTTTTTTAAAGACCACAGAAGTTTTCATCATAACCAAAAATGATCAGTCATATTAAATAAATTGACTTTGTATCATTAATTAAAACTGTCTTAAAGCAACGGATTATTCAAACAGCTGTGCTTAATGAGAGTAATATAACACAGTTGTCATTTCACATTTTGAAAGTCAATTACAAAACATAAGGAGGTTATAAATGTTAAATTAACAAAGGTGTGAACCATTAATGAGTCAGTAAACTGATTAAAAGCTCAAGTGTTAATTGGCAGACACCATTAAACTGTAATTGTTGAAGGGGCTTTTTTGTGCACAGCATGTGTTTTTACCCTGACACGGACATTGAAATCATCTTTGTTTAACGTAGATTTGCTTTAATATTACATCTCTTACCCTTAGGAGCTTGCCTGTAAATGTCAAAAAGAGATTACAGACTACAAGTCATCACAAGCAATGAGACCTCATATGACAGCTCTGACCTCAAAGATAGACACCACGATTCAACCTAACTGAATAAGTCAGAGAGTCCCAAATCACAACAAAATAAGTCCTCAACAGCTACTATACATTCCACAATCTAAATCGCTATGCCCAACATCGACTCATCCGCAATGTCTGGAAGTGAGTGACATAATGGACTACTTGCACTGAGCTTTGTGACGTACTTACATTTTCAAATATCGTGGTCAGCTAATGTCTGTTTAAATATGTTTCAATGCTCTGTAATCACCTAGTTGACTAAACAGCTCATATAATATATTTCTGCAAGAAGATTTACAAATAAGAACATTTTCATAGACAGGAGAAGAGATATTCTGATCATTACTGTGTACAGAATTTTCCTAAATCAATGGAAAATAAAGTTTTAATCCAACACAAGCAGATCTTAGAAAGCAGTGGCTGGTTAAAGCTGCAGTCCGTAACTTTTTTGGGTTAAAAATTATCCAAAATAAATATTTTAGCAAGTACATAACTAGCCAGTGTTCAAAACTATCTGCTTGCCATAGCTCGATTCAAAACGGTAAGCTTGTAATAATGTTTTTAATTTCAGTGGTACTGGTGGATTTCCGCGTGAAATTCGAGCATGCCTTTGCGTCATTACGTCACATCTGTACACATAAAGATGATGTTTCGGCTAGTAGGCTATGTTGCATGTGAGGATGTTGGAGGTGGAGATTTATAGCCTTTTCTCACAGCGCTTAATATAATTTAACTTGTCAATTTGATGGCGGATCCAGAAAGGTTCAAACGACAATCACCAGTGACAACTTTTGTAAAATGCAAAAGACTTCGGAGTGGCTACAGGAAAAAAAAGAGACTGCAACCGGACCATACAAAAACAAGGATACATATCGTAAGGGCTTTTGAAAGGTTCAAAACGAAGGCAGAGATGGCTATTTTTTCTGCTGGACAGGTCAGACATTTCAATGGTTGTATTATGTAACAGTAGCGCAATTGTTCACTTAATTCATACAGTTGCGGCGTACTGAACTACAGGTCGCCCTAATACACATCAAATGTAGTCATGCAATGCTGATGTTGTTAACATTAACAATTTGAGAACAAAGAATAATTTGCGCGGTTTGACGTGATATAAGCGATCGTTAGATTTAATCATCGTGATTTACTGCAATGCTTTTTTCCCCTTAGCTGGTCAGAACAAAAGTGGATGTTACTTAATTGTTCAGATGACATTTTCCAGTGAATTTTCTTATGTTGGTCATACTTTCAAAAAGTGGAATCTGTAATTGCGAATGCCTGTATCCACACCAGCACGGTGACTGACAGGACATTCTCCTCAAAACGTTGGATTCATCCGCGCTGTGCTGTGCCGAGGCACAACCCACGTAAAGTTGATAATTCCGCGAATAACTGCAATTGCAGATTTCGAACAGAGATGGCGACAAAGAGGAAAAGCTACGGACTGCAGCTTTAAGATACGAGATTACTTCACAGGGTTGTAGCAATAATCAGATGATCAGCACAATCATGTGGTTTTAATCAACTAAGTCTCCAATTAAGTAAACACTCCTGTTTCTTTCACAATCTGAAGAATGGAGATGTCATGAGACTTTTTAAGTTACTGATTCACACACAAGCAAATGGTGATGGGACTTAATTAAATGACCGATGCCAGAAGTGCCCCCGCGGCGTTTTTCGCTGATAAGTAATCACAGGGTCCTCTGTCTTACCACATGTGACCCAACAGGAGCGCCTCTCTGGCCGGAGATCCCGTGGTGTCCCCTCTTCAGGACACCTCACAAACACAGACAACCTTGTGTGATGAACCACACTGGTCATTGTAACCAGACTTAAAACTCATCAATTCAAAGAATACGCACACACATATCATTGCCCGGGAGGGGGGTGAGCAAAAGTTCACCACATCTTCACCAACGAATGACCCAGCCACGTTCACAGTACACACACACACACACACACACACAAGGACTTTTTCTCCAATCTCCTCAATTGAGAGACTTGTACTATGATATATTCGATATGTTTTTATGTTTGCCCATGTTCCATTGGGGTTAGATGTGATCGTATTATAATTCTAAATGAACAGAGGTGCTTTTAGATGCATTTTTAATGTAACTGTGTTTTCCTATAATGTTTGTATGTCGTTCTTCACACCTTTAGAATCCTCTTGATCTGACCAAACCATATATATATAGGTGCAAACCGTAAAATGTATGTTACTATGTTTTATCATCTCTGGAGTAAAATTGAACGCATTTTTACATCATGGTCATGAAACATGCAAAGTCGATCTCGAGGGAACAAAGGAACACTTATCCGCACACTTTCCTCCCAGCTGATTGGTGCATTCACGCCAGAGGAGGCGTAAACAGAAGTGTCTTTAAAGAAGACCACCAAGCACCTCATCTTTGGTTTTTGGTTTTAGTTTTGGAAGAGTAAGGAGGGGGGAGAAAGAACTGCTTCTTCGAGGGAACTTCGACTTCGGTCTGGACTCTTCCCTCTCCTTCGATCCGATGTAACCATCATACTCGTGATCCCCGCCCTGGGGGATCTTTCCTCTTCTTTTCTTTTGTTTAAGTTTGTTTTTCCTTTGTTCATTTCACCAGAAATGAACTTAGTCTGAATTATTTATTTGGTAATTTACGTCAAAGACCTTTAAGCCTTCTTTGAAACTGCGCGCTCCAGACCGCAGCAAACCACGTGACGCTCCAACGGAACACACAAAGACCAGCAGCTCACACACGCCGCAGGGCTCAGACACATGAGAACTATATGCAAGTATATTTGAGTTACCAAGATTTTAGAGCATTAAGACTGTTTTTCCGTGTTGTCTCTTAAAAGGTTTAAATGTCCAGGTGAATTTTGCCAAGCTGTGATCCTACGGATCTCTCTCTCTCTTCCCAACTCTCTCTCCCTCTCATTTTTATCTTTCTCTCTCATCCTATTTTAATTCGTGTTTGTAATGTTTTTCGTTTTGTTTGTTTCGGGTGTATATACATATATTCTGTGTGAATTGTAGTTCGATGTATTATTAGTCCAACTATTAAAACCATTATATTCTTGATTGCCTTCTGTCTAAAATGCTCATATTACAGAGTCAATGAAATTTCGATCATAGCTACAAAGCTTTCATTATTGACTACGTTGCGTAGTCTAATTTTATAAACACAGGAAAATTAATGTTCACGGCCAGAAAATTGATATTTCTTGGAGTTTATAAGAAGGGATAACTTTGTTGAGAAGTTGATAAGTTAATTTTACGGCCGTTTGCTGGACAAACAGTTCGATAGCTAAATTAACTCCATTAAAGGTTATCTCATATAATCGATCTGAAAGTGGACCATTGACATATGAATGAGAAATTATAATTCGTTGTGATTGATCATCCGTGTGTACAATCAATCTATTTTCAACTTCGATAATTTAACTGTAATATGCAATATATTAATCATATTCATGATTAATTATTAAAATTCCCTATATATAATTTGAGCTAATTTAATGTAAAACTAAATGTTGTTACAGTTTGGTGGAGAATGCGGGCAATTTCAAACTTTGTTTTATGAGCAATCCAGTTTCAATCTGTGTATATGGTTATTAATTTTTTTTTTTTTTGTGCGCGTTATGAAATTGTGAGATAAGTCGCAACGCGAACTCACTCCTAACCGACTGAGGCAAAAAGCCGAAGTCAGTAACGTTACATTTTTAACAAGTTGCTAAAAATATGCCTAGACAATTGTTAGCACTGTTAAATGCTAAGACTGCAGTACTTTAATATTACAAATGTCCTGTTAAGAGATGAAGAAATACCTCTGCAGTTGATACATTTCTAATATTTGTTTTAAATCGCTGTGAATGAAGAATTCTCACGTGCGTATTACCGGTTTGAATAAATATGTTTTTAAGCGAGATTCCTTTTAAACATAGGCCTTGCATGCAAATATCGTTATTGAATTCGGGGTTAACCCAGTGATATTCAACAAAAACGATAAACTCCTGGTCAAAAAATTGGCGTAGCTACCCAATTGAAGATCTAATACATTTAAATCATAAGTGCTATTGTGAAAAATGTTTATTGGAGTTCGAACCAACAGACGAAAATTCCTGTTGTCCACATTTGTGTATGTGCGGCGAAGAAATCCCGCCATATACTCTTGTGCAGTATAGCACCAAAAAGATCCGCAGAGATCTTAATTGTATACTTGTGATTTATTCCAGAAAATCAGTGCGTGACGCGAGCTGAAAGCTCTTAGCTTTTGAATCACATTAAAAAGTGGTTGTAATTCCGCTGACTAAACACTAGAGGGAGTTTAGAGGTCTCAAATTACGCCCCGCCTTCTAACTTCGGCATGCATGAGTGCTATTACGCGAGGGCCGTTTCAGATAATGCTCTCTTACTGCTAAAAGTCCACCACCTAGTAGCCGCCTTCTGAGTCGGCTCACTCAACTCTCCTTTTCTCTCTTTTCAAATTCTGTTTTGAATTGCCTATCTCTACTTTTCTCTTTTGATTGTTTTATAGTTATTGATGATACTTTGCTGTTATCGTTAATTATTATAAAATATTATCCTGATTTTTCAATTCCCTTACATGCTTAATTAAATTTGGTTTTAAGCCGGTTTGAATTTAAATTTACATCGTATTTGCCTGTCAGTCACTGATACCCACTTAGAGGGACACGCACCCTTGTGGCATCCCCTGCTAAGACGGTGCATCACTTTTCCTCCTTTCATTCTGTTTTGAAGTGGTATATTTCCAGTTTTTCATTGGCTTTATTTTATTTATCACTGATACCTTACAGTAATCGTGATCATCATCAGATATAATTTTGATCTTTACTTTTCTTACACTTATTCAAATTTTGGTTTGAAACAAACAAATTTCGAATTTAAATTTGAATTATGTTTCTCAGTTCAATTTTTTTTAAAATTTATTCTTCGTATTGATACTTCATCACAACTGTATCCTTACTAGATTAGATGTTACTTAACATCTCTTTATACACTTATTTAAATTGAGTTTAAACCGGTTTGAATTGCAATTTAAATTAAGCTGTCTTTTCAACCAGGTTGACCACTGAGAGGAGGTACGCCCCCTTGTGGCACAAACCCGCTACTACAGCTTGCCTCCTCCTGTGTCATCCTGCGTTACTTATTGATATCTCTTCTTTTAGGGATTAGGTGATTCTGATAATTAACATTGTCATAATTCCCTTTTGTTTTTACCATTATTTAGTAAAGCCTTTGCTTTTTATTTTCTACGCAAGTACTCAATTTGGTTTAGACAAAGAAAGCCTTAATTCACTTTAAGTTTTACTTGTTCTTCATCCTGTTTTGTATTCATAGGTAGAACACTCTCTTATGCTGTGGTGATTTGACAGTCATCCCTGGTTGGTTTCCAGCGAGCGGGGTCGTCTGATCGGCGTTACCGACGCCTGCCGTGCGTGAGTCTCGGACCCATTCTGTTTCTTTCCATTGGTGCGGCACGCAATAAGACTCAGCAATTTGGCACTCCAAAGGGAAGTCAACCACACTAGTCGACACACAAGGCAATTTTGGAATAATTACTCAAACCAAGGCTCGAAGAGGGGCCACTCTTTTTGAGGGTTCTGGGGAAAATCCACTTTGCTGTGCCGTCTGGCAAGTTGACACCTTGGTATTGCCGGTTGTGTTTAAAGTCAAGTTGTTTGAGAGGGCGCACCTTGGTACAGATGAACGGAAGGGCCCGGGGACACTGCGGTTGAGTGTTAAGGGACGACGGAAAGATTGACCGCGACGCTGGCTCCGACCAGGGAGGACCTCAATTCACCCCAGGCAAGCTAACATAAGGTAAAACCCATCCACTTAGTATAGGCCACAGAATATTAGATATTCCCCCGGTCATTTAAGTGTTTGGCCCATCCCCTTTTCTCCAAGCCACACATAGCAGGCTCAGGCCTCCTTATCCCCTGTAACACTTCCTGTGTTATTATTCACTCCATTTCATTACAGACCTATTCACTTTTATTGTTTCATTTTACTTCAATCTTTCCCATCTTGCTATTTTTCTGTTCTGTTGTGATCTGTTCCTTTCAGTTCACCTAGAGACTGAACCTACGAGAGACACCAAGGAAAGCTAAATAACAGGTTGACAACCAAGCTGTTAGCATCAACAGATGACCCACTAGGCTACCGCCCTGTCAAAATCTTTATTTAGGTCCCACGCTGACCTACGCAAATTGTCCCCACATAACTCTAACTGCCTGCATCAGTTAGCCGAAATTCTTGTAGACGGCATCGCCCGTATTAGTATTATAGCTTGTAAACGAACTTGCATTGGTCTCTTTGTGTGTGCTGTGTTCCTCTCGCCCACAGTGAGCCAGTATGTTCCGATCTTCCAGCCCCGCAGTCCACTGGGACAACCTCGAGACATGGCTGAAAGCCATGACGACTACCTTCCTGCCCAAGGTCGCCAGTGACTCAGAGCCCCCGAGCCAAAAGCAGCTGGACGCCGACTTGGACAAGCTGACGGCTCACGAACCGAGTCAAAGCTACAACGACAAAGACTGGGCCCGACACGTCGGAAACCTCGCTCTCAAGCTCATTGCACAAGCACGCCTCCACGAAAGGAGCCGCATCGCCCTGGAGCATGAAGTAGCAACGCTAAAGATGCAAGCGGAGGAGGCCCAGATCGACAGTCGTCTAGAACAACTACTCCTCGAAACCAAGGAAAAGGATGACACCGACCCCGAGCTACAGAAGGAAGTGGAAAGACTTCAAACTGCCCTGTCTGATCTTCGTATACACACAGACCGAAAAGAGCAGTCAGAGAAAGGAACCAGAGAGGAACTCAACAAGAAACTCCGAGAAGGTGAAGCTCTCCTTGCAAGAGCAGAGACTGAACTAAAAGAAAGAGACAATAAAGCCAAGGCCTGCGAAAAACACTTGCAAGCGGCCCAAGCTAAAATCCACGAGCTTGTTCAGCAGAGACACTATCTCAAAGACGAACTTGACATTGTTCACAGAGAGCTGAAACACTCATATAGACTGCAGAGTGACCGGGAAGGGGAAACACACACCACAAAGTTTCTCCTGACCAACCGGTCCGCACCTTTCAGCCAACAACCCAGAGCTGAAAAGAAGGGCGAAAGCCCGCTGTTCAAAACACCACCAGCCAGCCCGCAAGAACCCCCGTCAGCAGCGAGGGGGGGGGAGCCTTTCCAAAGAACCCCTGCCACTAACCACGGCATGGCTCCCAAAGAACTTGACAAGCTGGCCAGAAACATCCCGACGTTCACTCTGAACCCTGCAGGAGGCCACAATGTGCACGCATACCTGCAAGACATTGACTTTCACTTACAAAATGTTACCAACGCGACCGCATGGAACAGATTGTACCTGCTAAGAATTACTTCCAGTCGTGAGGTGCGCAGCTTCCTTGACCGTCAACCAGAGACTATCAAAACGGACTACCAGCAGCTGCAACAAGCTTTGATCCGTGAATTCTCTGATCCAGAATCAGACCAAGGGTTATTCACCGCCATGGACCTCAAGCAGGCCCGACGTGAAACCCCACAGACCTACTACAGCCGACTCCGACAAGCCTACTTCGGAGCACGGAACCAGCCAGGTATGGAAGAGGACGTCAATTTCAGAACTCTGTTCCTTCGAAATCTACATCCCACAGTGAGTCATTACTTAGGCATCCTGGCCTGTCCCCTTAGCATGTATACCCAACAGCTACGAGACTTGGCCCACAAAGCTCACATTAAGCAAAAGACTGTGTACGAAAAGACTTTTAAAGACCCCACAATCTACTCTGTCTCTGAACACTACTCAGAGCTGCCTCTAGAGGGCGCCCCACAACACCACAGCCCTTTTTACAGAGAGTCAAGACCGTTCCAGGCCAGCAGAAGGCAGCACGGCCGTGACGGTGCTCATCCAAGGCACCAGAGCGAGCGCTCTGAAAGATTCTGGGAAGCCAGCCGGCGACCCAGAAATAGCCAACCCCCATCACCAAGAGACTCAAACCCAGACATCCTACGTCTAAGCGTAAGGCCTGAAACAGGCACCCAGAACACTGCTCATCAGCATCAGACCACAGAGCTTACTGTCACACCACAAAGTGACAGCATCACCCAGCCACCACAGCTGACAGCTGCACAGCCTAAGCATGACAGCACAGTTTCCCACGACTGGGTCCAACATCACAAAGACCCAGGAAATGCTGCTTTGTCTACCTGCCTCCACAGCGAACAACACGAGACCGGCCCTAACCGCCCATCGATCACCACACCAACCCGGACGCCAAAGGTCCTGGGGAACCTGATCGAAAAGGGGGTGGCCCGGAAACCCTACCTAGCCATTACTTTGGAAAATGACGTGAGACTTGAAGCACTGGTAGACACCGGCGCAGACCTTACTTTAATATCAGCTGAACTTTTAGGAAAACTCAGAGCTAAAGCTATGAGACAAGATCGAACTCTTACATCCCAATCGTGTGAGCTGAATGTGCAGTCGTACAGCCAGAACGACATCCGGCTCGAACAGGTAGCTCCCATTCACCTGACAATTGGTTCTATGAGTCTGATCCACCCGGTGTACATCTCACAAATGGACACGTACCCCTTTCTGATTGGCAAAGACCTGCTAGACTGCTCTGAGCTTTTATTAGACTTATAAACACCTGACCGTCTGGGCCCAAGTTCAAGAACCCCGCCCCCTCCGGTCACAGAGGTCACGAGAACTACAACAAAGCCAGACTCCAAAATCACAGAGTTCCCCGGAACTCCAGCAGCCATCCATGGGTACACAGCCTCAGCACCAAGTCAAGGTTCAAGTTCGCTACCCTGCAGCTTCCAGCTCACCAAAGACCACGCAATGCCCACTCAACGATGCGTGACCTAATGCAGAAGGCCTCTTCTGAAAGAAGTCCTAAAACCCCGCTGATTTTGAACTGCAAAACCAAAAGACACTGCACGAACACAGTGCAAGACTCTGCTAAAAGGGTCCCTGATCAGCATAGGACATAGAACTTTTAAAAGTAGATGAAAATGTGTGCTCAAAGAGTTGCAAGACTCTGCATTCGTAAAATTAGAATTTTACTGAGTTAAAAGAATCTTAAATGGACGTGTAAATCTCAACGGCCAACAGACTATGCACAACTCTTTTGAAACAAACAGTTTCTAGATGCTGGTTGAATTGGCACTGCTAAACATTAGGTTTCCTGACAATGAAGGGTTACAAGAAACACTAGCTCCAAATAGGGCATACGTCACCTTACCGCCAGAGTGTAGGAAAACCACCTCAGCCTTAAACTACTGTTAACCTACAGGCGTGCATTTGATCTTTGCGATCCAACTAGAATACAACGTGCAATACGCATTTTTGATCGCTGGCTTGTCTAAATGCAGATAAAACGATAGCTGGAATTGACATCTCTACTTTAAGTGAAAGAGTCTTAGATTTCCAACTAATATCAGTAAGTTCAGCCGTAAAGCGTAAGTCTGTGTGACAAAGGAATCTCATTTCAGCAGCCTCTAATCTGTACCGATATCTATTCTGCTTTGGTTAAAAAGAAATCCAAATTGCAGTATGACTAAACCTGTGTCGGAAAAAGAAAGCTCAGAACAGAGTTGTATATATGTAGACCTGGGTGATGCTCCCCTTTCTACAATGTAAAGGCCTTACAAATTATTGTTAGATTGATGTAATTCACCTAAATTTTAGCTGCATCTACAAGCAGAGAGCTACCTAGCGATCAAAACTGTTTACTCGCTGAAAAGTCAGCATTTATGCATGAGAGGAACGTAACTATAGATGCTTAGACAACCTTTGACTTACAGCAAATCTATTTCCTTACTCGGTAAACAAATAGAATAAGTTGTGTAAAGTAAAGAGAAGAGTTACATGAGTAAAATTAGCAAATGCCAAAACAGTCGCATTTTACTTAATGTAACATCAAGTTCTCGAAAGACTTAAAGTATAGGCGCCCCCTTTTAACCCGTTAAAAGGTGCAGACACTTTTCAGGGACTGTTGAATTGTTCTGACATACTCTAGTTCCCATGACAACAACTTGTCACAGGAAGTGCTAACTTGTGACGTCACTTTGTAAACAAACCAGCTTAGGTGGCTAAGCTACCCTAACCTAGTATCCATCTACCTTAGGCTAAGCTAACTTAACCTAGCATCCTTCCAGCCTTAAGCTAAGTTAGCCTAACCTAGCATCCATCCAACTTAGGCTAAGCTAACCTAACATAGCATCCATCCAGCGTAGGCTAAGCTAAATAATAACTTCCACAGTTAGAAGTTAGCATCATTTACTTGAACCCTTAATCACCGTTGTTTTTTTTTCACAGTGCAAAGTATTCTAGAATACTTT
Source organism: Meda fulgida (assembly GCA_030578275.1). Taxonomy (NCBI): domain Eukaryota; kingdom Metazoa; phylum Chordata; class Actinopteri; order Cypriniformes; family Leuciscidae; genus Meda; species Meda fulgida. The sequence goes on from CM060622.1 coordinate 26,808,090, forward strand.
CCTTAACACCAGTTAGGATTTCTAATTCACTTTCCGTGTTTGCAACTCTTCTTAGCTAAAGTTCACCTTCACTAGTTTAGGCATAGTCCTTGCTAACCGTCGAAGGCTAACTTTGCAGATGCCCTGTTAATTAAACTTAAGTCTGACTACATGTAAACTGTGTAGCTAGAGAAGAATTCATATAGCAATAGGAATTTTCATCACTAATGCCACTGATTATTCTCGCCTTCAGATCATTCCCGTTGTTTTGATCATTTTATTCCCTTTTGCTTTTAATTTTACTTTGTTTTTGTTCTTTGTTAACTCTTTCATTTCTTTGACTTTGATAATAATAGCAGTCAGCTATTCCCTTGGCTATTCAGTCATCTATATGATTTAATTTCATTTCCTCTCTTGTTCAAATGTGGTTCCATTCCCCATAGGGCCCAGAAAGGAAACAGAGACACCCTTATTTGTTATTTTGGCGTAGTTTCAACCAGTGTACTCATTTTGTGACCCTGCAACACAAGTAATTTCAACAATTTACTAGGGCACAACTATGGTCCAGAGGATTGATAATAAGCACAATTCAAATAGGAAAGCTGTCCTTTTCCCCCTATCATTCACTTCGTCAAGCCGTAGTGAACCACTAGTTCAGTCCAGAGAAATAATTTAGTCATAAGAACCATCTTAAGTCATTTATTTCATCTTGGCTATGCCCCTTCCAGGAAATACTCTCGGAACCACATACATCTTAGCCTCCTAAGATCCACAGCTAAGATAAGATACAAGACACATTTCACTAGCTAGCTACACGTGAAACACCTAGCTTTATGCTACAGACCTAGCGAACCAGTTAAACCGTGGTTCTGAACTTTTAAGGTCATGCATGCGTCTCTCACCACAAGTATGACAAAATGTCACAGAGCCCCTGCTTCACCTGACCTTAACCTTCCAGCTTACCAAAGACTATGACAAAACAATGGACAATATGAGAAACCACCTCTCAGACCCCTCCAACCACCCAAGCACGCCGTCTGCAACCACCGATAACCGGTGCCCCAGACAACTGCAGGTCACCAAACACATGATGCGTGCACAGGACAACATTCTACGTTATGCACCTGATGCCATCACAGCGCCAAGGCTTGTGGTGCCACAATGCAGAAGGGGGGTCATGCCAATGTATGCCCATGACGCATCACGTGCTGCACACCGCAGCACCAGAACCACTTACAAGACACCGAAGCAAGTGACACACCGTTGTCCTCGAAAAGAAAAGACTGTCCTAGCCAACCAAGGACGACACTCGCTGAAATGTTTCCTACCTTTCTCTCTCTTCTTTTTGCCTTTACCAGGATGCTGCCGTGGTTTGCCATTCTGAGCCTTCAGCCAACCAGAGGGCAGCCGCAAACGGACAGCATCTCACCGGGTCCGGCATCAGGCATCGTCCTAAAAGAACAAATGGGATTCCTGATAACCAACTGCCGCACACACACCCAGAAAGTGTATGTTCAAGTGGACCCCCGCAACGTGTACCTAAAACCCTACCCCAGCATAGTAGCCCAATTCAGCTGGGCCAGTGCCCGATGGACAGAGGACTCCCTCGCTCACGCTGAGGCCACTGTTGAGCACATACTCAACCAACTTGATAAAACGACTGTCACACAAGCGGACTTAAGTGGACACAACCGCCGTGCCAAACGGATCCTAGGAGCTTTGCTCAGAGCCGCCGCTGCTGTCGGAACTCTGTTTAACGTTGACATATCCAGTGTCAATGCAGTGAACCTAGCCACCGTGAGACGGCATGTGACTGAAATTCAAACTGAGATCCCACTGCTAAAAGAGCAACTTACGACACAGAGTGCCTCCCTGCAATCACCCACAAGACATTTAAGGGAACAGTGGTAATTCTCAACACTCACAGCGTTCTGCTGAACCAGACAGTGAACTCCATGAAACAGCTATTTACTGTCTCCCAGAATGACTTTGCTCAAACTCAGCTGGTCACAGCCCGGATGACAGACCTGCTGCGGGAGGTGAGCTCCTCCATTGACAGCCTAGCCATGGGTAGAATTCCACCGTACCTGATACCCTTAAGCCTGGTGCAAACCATGCTGGCTCCTGCCATCACCACGCCAACTGACCCTCTACAAGCACACCATACCTACTCTCTGGGTAGCGCCATCCCACTCTGCGTCGACTCCGAGCAGAGGAAAGTGGGTTTTCTCCTGAACCTACCCATCATAGAGTCAAGCCGACTCTACCAAGTAAAAGACATTGTCAAGGTCGGATTTTTGAAAAGTGACACTCACATCAAGATTCGCACTCCAGACGTGGTGGCCTACCACGACAGCAACCCACAGCTGTACCTGGCCCCGAACCTGCACATGTGCACATTGACCAAAGACATTCACTATCTCTGCCTTAACAGACCCTTCCTCAGAGACAACACTGACGGAATCTGCAGGCTGCAGATCAGCGACACCCGCTGCCCTGCCGAAGCAAAGCCTCGCACTCAAGGCATCGAGACCCAAGCAGAGATTGTAGGTGACAGGTGGCTCGCTAACACTCCAGTGCGCACAGCTGCACTCACTGCACCATCCTTCACCTGGACGACCTAGCCCTGTACCACCTTCCGAGTGAAGAATACCAATCCGAACTGGAAAAATTGATTGAGGAAGGGGGGGTCACAGATCATAGACATTGCTGCCCTTGACACAGCCTTACAAGCATTGTCCAGATTGCCCACCCTGAACACTTCACCTGTTGTTCAAGCATGGTCCGCCGCTGACACGGCACTTTGCATTTCGACAATCATCATGCATACCGACGACTCAACGAGATGAGAGCCTCAACAGCCAGGCTCACCCAAGCCATGTCCGGAGGGTTCCGTAGGGGCCCTCGGAAAGAAGACTCCCCGCTAGAGAACGCGGAAAACCTCATAGAGCTGAGCCCTCAGCCCTAACCATCATCTGCAGCATCCAACCTCCATGATTTACCTGCCACCTGACCAATGCGGTCGTGATGGTTCAACGAGGCCCACCCACACGGGTCCTGCCGAACCATCAAGGGGGGAATGTAGCAATAATCAGATGATCAGCACAATCATGTGGTTTTAATCAACTAAGTCTCCAATTAAGTAAACACTCCTGTTTCTTTCACAATCTGAAGAATGGAGATGTCATGAGACTTTTTAAGTTACTGATTCACACACAAGCAAATGGTGATGGGACTTAATTAAATGACCGATGCCAGAAGTGCCCCCGCGGCGTTTTTCGCTGATAAGTAATCACAGGGTCCTCTGTCTTACCACATGTGACCCAACAGGAGCGCCTCTCTGGCCGGAGATCCCGTGGTGTCCCCTCTTCAGGACACCTCACAAACACAGACAACCTTGTGTGATGAACCACACTGGTCATTGTAACCAGACTTAAAACTCATCAATTCAAAGAATACGCACACACATATCATTGCCCGGGAGGGGGGTGAGCAAAAGTTCACCACATCTTCACCAACGAATGACCCAGCCACGTTCACAGTACACACACACACACACACACACACAAGGACTTTTTCTCCAATCTCCTCAATTGAGAGACTTGTACTATGATATATTCGATATGTTTTTATGTTTGCCCATGTTCCATTGGGGTTAGATGTGATCGTATTATAATTCTAAATGAACAGAGGTGCTTTTAGATGCATTTTTAATGTAACTGTGTTTTCCTATAATGTTTGTATGTCGTTCTTCACACCTTTAGAATCCTCTTGATCTGACCAAACCATATATATATAGGTGCAAACCGTAAAATGTATGTTACTATGTTTTATCATCTCTGGAGTAAAATTGAACGCATTTTTACATCATGGTCATGAAACATGCAAAGTCGATCTCGAGGGAACAAAGGAACACTTATCCGCACACTTTCCTCCCAGCTGATTGGTGCATTCACGCCAGAGGAGGCGTAAACAGAAGTGTCTTTAAAGAAGACCACCAAGCACCTCATCTTTGGTTTTTGGTTTTAGTTTTGGAAGAGTAAGGAGGGGGGAGAAAGAACTGCTTCTTCGAGGGAACTTCGACTTCGGTCTGGACTCTTCCCTCTCCTTCGATCCGATGTAACCATCATACTCGTGATCCCCGCCCTGGGGGATCTTTCCTCTTCTTTTCTTTTGTTTAAGTTTGTTTTTCCTTTGTTCATTTCACCAGAAATGAACTTAGTCTGAATTATTTATTTGGTAATTTACGTCAAAGACCTTTAAGCCTTCTTTGAAACTGCGCGCTCCAGACCGCAGCAAACCACGTGACGCTCCAACGGAACACACAAAGACCAGCAGCTCACACACGCCGCAGGGCTCAGACACATGAGAACTATATGCAAGTATATTTGAGTTACCAAGATTTTAGAGCATTAAGACTGTTTTTCCGTGTTGTCTCTTAAAAGGTTTAAATGTCCAGGTGAATTTTGCCAAGCTGTGATCCTACGGATCTCTCTCTCTCTTCCCAACTCTCTCTCCCTCTCATTTTTATCTTTCTCTCTCATCCTATTTTAATTCGTGTTTGTAATGTTTTTCGTTTTGTTTGTTTCGGGTGTATATACATATATTCTGTGTGAATTGTAGTTCGATGTATTATTAGTCCAACTATTAAAACCATTATATTCTTGATTGCCTTCTGTCTAAAATGCTCATATTACAGAGTCAATGAAATTTCGATCATAGCTACAAAGCTTTCATTATTGACTACGTTGCGTAGTCTAATTTTATAAACACAGGAAAATTAATGTTCACGGCCAGAAAATTGATATTTCTTGGAGTTTATAAGAAGGGATAACTTTGTTGAGAAGTTGATAAGTTAATTTTACGGCCGTTTGCTGGACAAACAGTTCGATAGCTAAATTAACTCCATTAAAGGTTATCTCATATAATCGATCTGAAAGTGGACCATTGACATATGAATGAGAAATTATAATTCGTTGTGATTGATCATCCGTGTGTACAATCAATCTATTTTCAACTTCGATAATTTAACTGTAATATGCAATATATTAATCATATTCATGATTAATTATTAAAATTCCCTATATATAATTTGAGCTAATTTAATGTAAAACTAAATGTTGTTACAGGGTGTTAGTGCTCTAAACTAGTCACCACGATGCTGCAGTGTGTGTGTGTGTGTGTACGTGCGTGTGTGCGTGTCCATGTGTGCGTGTGTTTGTGTGTGTGTGACCTGTTAAATACGATTAGAGCAAAGGTTTTAATCACTATTCTGTGTAATTTTACTATATGTATGTCAATCACATATTTAAGCCACAGTTCTTGAGTTGTTTATGATTAAATATGTTTAACATTGCTAAATTTATTTAAGGCAGGAACCACATTCTTACAACTATTCTAAAAGACTGGAAAATGCACCAATGCACACTAGCAAATCCTGTTTATCAGTCTAATGTATAAATGGAAGCCCAACAAGAAACAAGTACATAAGACAATTACATGAAAAACATTGTTAATGAGATGACCAGTACTGGTCTGCTGCAGGTTAGTGGGGAAATTAGTTTTATTTGTCATTCAGAATCCACATTTATAAAGGGAAATTACATATTTACTGGAACAATTGAGCAGAATTGACACTAAAGAAGATATTTTGAAGATTGTTTTTATCCACACAATGATAGAGCATTGACTTTGTATGAACAAAACATCAATCTTTTTTGATAAAAAGAAAGTCATATAGGTTTGGAACAACATGAGGGTGAATAAATGACATGATTGAAAATACAAAGACAGTGGGTGAATGTGTAGGTCCCTCCATGCAGAAAGTACGACCAGCCTCTGGCAGGCACACATGTTTACAGATTGTCATGCAGAATGTGACTCAGCCCATGGGCATTGCTCTGATTCTTATCACTGTCGCACATCTGATGAGAAAACAGTGTCTGACAAACACAGGTACTTTTACATTCCCCTCGTATCTTTTTTTAACGATTACATCAAAGCTGGGTAACACGGGTGCCAATATAGAGACAAATCTCAACCGCATCTACTCGTCAGAATTCCTGATATGAAATGACATTTGATTTACAAGGAGAGGGGAGAAGGAGGACAAAGTGGACAAAAAAAAAAAAGCAAAACCAGACAGCCTGGATAATGATTCTGAGTGGAGGAACATTCAGGGGGCTGAGAGTTTGACAAGCCCACCAGTATGGAAAACCTATAGGCCTGTTTGTACAAACTAAATCAGACAAATATATAATGGATGTAGAAATTGTATGATATTAAGAAAATATTTTGTCACACTATAGCTGGGTCATTTCACTTCTAAATATAGACCTCAATGAAAGGCTGCAGGAGCTCCTAGTTTTAATCACCTTCTTTTCACCGGCTTTTGTGAGTAAATGAAAATTTTAGGTAGCCACTTTGCTGTCTAGCTGTTCTGCTTTATAGGCTGAATGATGGCTGACACTGCCAGAGCTTTGCGGGGAAGGATGTGTGAGCTTTACTGTCTCCGTGCCTGATGTGTTTTTACAAAATTGTGTCTTTTCACCATGCTGAACTGTCAGCAGTCACAGCGTCTGCTTCTCTCCTTCACATGGCAGACCCATCCAGACTGACAGACCATTCCCCACAGAACTATGGGTAATTGGCATTCAGAATCATCCAAATAATAGGGAAAGGGCTACAATTTCTGGAGACATCCCCTCCCCTCTTATGCCTCTTTCAACACAAGCACGAAAGTTGTGTTGCCCGCACCCAATCGACAGTGGGACTGCTTTGCATGCAGCGTGGTGGGCAGCTGGTCCCTAGGGGACTGGGAGTGGCAGAGACGGCGGGAAAAAGCTCTCTATGCATGAGGAGAAATCTCCTTCAGGTCGGTGTTTTCCCCCCGGTGGATTTCTGTAGGGATTTATGACCTGTCACCTCAGAGCTGGTGGGGAGGTGATCTCTCAGTGTCAATTTCAGCAGCCCTACGTGTCAATCTCAGAGAAGGTTTTACTCAACAAACCGCACTAGTGGAAATATTAACGAGGGAAGAGAGAGTTGGCATATTTGCAGCCTCAGCTCTCTGGGTTGTGAAAGTCAAGGAACAATGACACTGTTAGGAATGCTGACTTGGCCGTGAAATTTCAGGGATTGTAATTTTTTGGAGAAGGTTTTGATAAATCTGGCAAATCAAGCATTTACAATTCTGCTATATTTGCAGCCCAAGCTACATTAAAAAAAATAATAAAAAAAATACATATATATATATATATATATATATATATATATATATATAAATAACAATACATTCACAACTGCAAACTTGCTCAGAATGAATAATAATCTAATATAATAGTTCTCTCTCTCTCTCTCTCTCTCTCTCTCTCTCTCTCTCTCTCTCTCTCTCTCTCTCTCTCTCTCGCTTATTAAAGGTCATCTATTGAAGGATGGTATGAAAATCACAGCATCACTTTGATTTCTGAAAGAGATGTGGTGGATAAAGGCTTTGATATATTGGAAGGTAAAATCAAACAAAGCTGAAAAGAATATTTGTTTCCAGGAAATATATAATTATGGCTACTCTCACAGCTTTATCTGAGATCAAAAGATACAGATATTTCTCAATTAAGTAAAAATTATCTGTACTAAATCAAAGAATCATAGTTATGAGTCTTTGTGTCTTTAATCATACACTTGACCGTATGTATGTCAGTTTCACCTCACATTGTAAAGGGTTTTTAGTGATCAATTGGATTTAATTGTAAATGAACAAGCCCAGCAGTGGACCAACAACAGGGTCAGAATCAACAAGTGAGCCTACTGATAAATGTATTGATTTTTTTTTTTTCCCCGCATGTAAGGACAAAGAGATCTAATCAATTATACGTTTTCTCTTCAGATCATTTTAAGATAACACATTTTATTGTTTTCTGGAACACTGAGGTTGATGCAATATTGAAACCTGACCTACATCCATCTTTACCTCACTATATGAGAGTTTTAGGAGGTTTTAATAATCGGTGCATATTCATGAACAGGAATACAATACTTTCTCACCATGAGCTCATGGAGAGATTTCCTTTAGAAGCAAAGATGTGCCGCCAGGAGAGGATCTGATTCATGTGCACACAGACAATCAAAAAGAAATCACTAGCAAGCTTTGGATCTTACCATCAAACTTCAGCTATCACTGAGATACGTAATCTTTTACCATAAAGTTCCGCTCATCAAATATGGCTCATATAAATATTTCAAGATAATGTACAAATTAACAATGTTATATTATGCAAGCCTCAATAGAGTGCTGGAGAGATGGTGTATTTGTGTAGGCCAACCCGGAAGTTGGCATCACACTGGTTCTCTCAATGGAATTTTCTCCTTTGAATTTTGGATTATTGCAGGGAATCAGCTCTGTGATCAACAAAAGTTTATAATTCTTGCAAGTTTTGTTCATCAAGATAATCTTCACAAATTAACAAGATTAAGCATTTTGAAGCCTAAATATACTCGACAGCTGCACCACTGACCTTATTCACAGCAGTGGCATTTTTAATGCGAATGAAAGTGAAGCTGTGGGAGACAAACACCTCTTCAGTGGATTGTACTGTTATTTAATGTGTTTTTTGGATTGTTCTGCTGTTGAAACACTGCAAAAATATCTTAACAAGAAATTTCTGTGGACATAAAACAACATAAGCTGTGGAAAATTATAAGTGATCTAAAAGCTTTCACAGCGGGTTCCATAGAAAACAATAAGTTTATTCCTCACAGCCTCGCTTTCATACCTGTCATGGCGCTGCTCTGAATAAGGTATATTAAGCTTCAGAAAATTATAAAACTATTTAAAATCTACATGTTGTGAAGTTTTAGTTGGGATAGTTTACAAGAACACGAGCATAAACACAACAAGGCTGTACAAGTGCACAAGTGAGTACTATAACAATTAAAGGGGACCTATCATACAAAATGTTTGGACATAAATGTGTGTCGGCAGTGTTTGTACACAGCCACCCTATAATGGTAAAAATCCCCTGAGAATAATGAGTCTGAGAATAAGACATTTGCAGTTTCTATTCACAAATGCTTAGGCCCCACAATTGCTGACAGACTCCTCTCTATTAGCATAGACCCTGCCCTGAGTGAGCTGTTGTCACATGTCCATTTGTTTTGATTTCTGTTCTTGTCTGTGTTTGCTTAATCTGTCAATTAGTTCAGTTCTGTCTTTCTCCGCCCCCTGCCTGTTTGTTTCTATGGTGTTTCTTTGGTTAATTCAGTTCAGGTGTGTCTTGTTAATTTGCTCTTCAGTTCTGTCTTTTTAAACCCTGTGTTCTGTCTTGTTCTTTGTCAGTTCTTATCATTGGTTTAAGTTGGTTGTTCTGTTCCCGTTCCTTGTAAGAGTTGGATTTCGTTCAATAAAAGATTGCTTCCTCCATTGCTACAACCAGATTGTAACAGCTGTACATAGTCCACCATGTTTATCCCCTCGCCAGAACATTTAACAGCAGCATTCAAGTAAGAAATATATTCTTATTTAAGCTATTATTATAGTTATTAAGTCAAGAGCAGTGAGTGATTTTCTGTTTAACTTTTTCATATTAACAGCATATATAGCCGTATATTATGCTGTTTTCACTTTAATACGCAGATCTAATATACACCTGCGATTTATTTACTTGCTGTTTCACAGACATAACCGACTGTATAATGTGAACTTTGTTTGACATAACCGTGTGTGTATTTGACAGTTTAAGCACAGTAAGACTTGAAAGAGAACTTGGTTTAATACTCACGGTATGCACCGTCTGACAGCCAGCTTTCTGTGCATGTGCTTCAGATGTGTGCACTCAGAAAACCTTGCAGTATATCAAAAGTATCGACTAATATGGGTTTTAAACACATGCCGATAAAAAAAACTTTCATGACAATGAAGAACTGCACAGAACTGGGGGCAGTAGAAGTCTTGTTCCAGAGCTGGGGCCCTTAAAGAAGATCCGTATGGGCCCTCTTGGCCTCGGGGCCCTCTGTACACAGTCCCCCTTTTCAATCTATTCATTTTGAATTTTTTAAAAAATTGTGAGAATGTTAATACTCACATGTAAAACTGATATTATTATGTTAAGTTAACTACATCTTTGCATTTTTAACTAGATATTTTCTTGCAGAGTTTCTCACAGCTCATTTTATCTCTGTCCAACCCTGCAACTGAAGGGCTACCATTCTGCACAGTTAAGCTTTATCCCTGATAAACTCACCTGAAAAATCGTACCAAAGTCTTCAGGATTACTTTGAAAATTATATGTTGTATCATAAATTACATTATATGATTGACTTGGGATGGAGCTAAACCCTGTTGGACAGTGGACCTCAAGGGCTAGAGTTGCCCACCCCTGAGGTTGAAGACGAGTGAAAATACAAGAAAAAAAATACAAGAAACGTGTATGACTACATTTTAGGAGACTTAAACATGTTATACATGCAGTATATTTTTAGCACATTTTATATATTTTTTGCATCAAATAAATCAGGAATATTGATGACTTTGGCCTTTTTTTTATACCTGAAAAGGGAAACGTATCCTGGGAGATACAATTAATAAAATCCAAACTACATGAAATATTTAAAAAATTCCTTTGGATATTTTTTACTTAAGTCCAGATGATATAAAAAGTGACATCAAATGATTTTTTTTTTTTGCTGATCATTTTCCACTCTTACCTGTTTAAGGATTCAGATCAAGCCCTTAGATTTAGATCTCCATACTTTTGCAGCATATGATTTAGAGTAATTGTGCAACATACAAAGCCCAGTCTCATATGGTAGTATATTCAGTTTGCAATTATCAAATTGCATGCCAAAATAACCTGCACATGATCATAGAAAAACATATATTTTCCCTGCAGGTTCGTACAACACCATTTTATCAGTTCACACCTCCCCTCCACAGGATTGTGGGTCTTCTCTCTGTGCAAATGAAAACTGGCTACCTTGATCACACTCTGAGAGAAATAAAAGTAATATACAAACACTTTTTTATGTTCCAAAGCCTGAAATAGATTATTCTCCTGGTTTTACAGAGGAAGAATGTGACTATAAGAACATATTGTGAAGTTGTAGCTCGTTCTGCCTCTCCACATCAAAGGCTTATGCTGACAGAGGCTCATGGTAAGAATGGTTGTTTACTAGGTAGATCATACCACCTGCCTCTCCCTTCCACCTTCATGTCTCTCTGAGGCATCTTTCAGCCTTCATTTAGTTATTTTTATTTCCTCTCTTCCATTCCTTTCATCCATTTCCCTCTTAGACACAAAGGTGTCTTTGTCACTGTCATTTTTCTGTGAAAAAAAAAAAAAACTTTGGACACTTTGAAAAGCACAGGAGATGGGAGGAGAGAGAAAGTGGGAGGAGGAAGAGAAGATTATGGAAAATGTGTCCCTTTAGAGCACCGCAAAGAATCATCTCTGTTTGCTCTGTGATCTCATCTCACTGTGTTCCTCCCACTATTCAAGAGGCCTGTCAGCCCAATAAAGAACTCTTCTTCTGAGTACTGCACTGCACCCTGTATCATGGTGCTGTGCAGGCGCTTTCACTTAACTAAGGATTCATTCACGCAGAGTTACATTTAAGTGTTAGAACAAGTTGTGTGATTAGTTGAAGTGTTTTTTTTTTTTTTTTTTTTTGAAGAGCCTGAATTTCTGCATACATTTATGACCAATTTACCCTGCACCATACAATGCAGAATATATTTTGAAAGGACTGGGGTGGGAAAAGTGACGAGAAATGACAAACTCCTATATAATATGTGAGTTAAAAGGATAGCTCACCCAAAAAATGTAATTTATGTCATCATTTATTCAAACTCATGTCTCTCCACTCACATTTTTATTCTACACACAAAAGATATCTTGAAATATTTATTTAAAATCACTGGGGTCCTGGATTTGTTTACCTAACATTTGTCAGAATAACTTATTTTGTGTTCTTATAAGGGTTAGTAAGGATACCAGGTTTTGGTTTCACTTTATTTTGATGGTCCCTTTAGCAGATTATGTTGCCTATAAGAGACATTGCACCTACATGTCAACTAACTCTCATTAGAGTGTCATTAGAGTATTTGTAGACTGGCAGGGCTAGGGTTAGAATAAGTTGACATGTACTTGCAAAGTTACTTATAGTTAGTTCACACACAGAATCTTCAGAATGGACCATCAAAATAAAGTCTTACCCAAATTTTTAATTTCACTAATTGCACTATAGGTTATAGAATAAGCATTTTTTTATCATGCTGTCTGAGAAGAGTAAGAAACATCAACATGTTTGTTGGTGTTTGTCTGTGCAGTGTGAATTGGACTTAACTTATACTACCCTACAGAACTGTTAGGACTTCTGATGTGGATTAGATTGTGGCACAACAGGATCAACAGTGCAAACCAATGTGAAAGTATGCGGTGTATCTTAAATCTTGTTTTTAAACAGTGAAATGATAAAGTTGGCTTAACAAGGACTGGTTGTGGAAACAGCTGAATTGTTGTTTCTTACCTGTCAGACTCTTTCCTAAAAATATGACCTCAGAGGAGAGTGAGACACCTGGCCTGGCCAGAAATAGAAGTGTGAACGTACACGCCATGCACAGCACTGTCCAGCAGAATCAAGCCTGTACCGTGACACAATGCAAAGGGGGCAGCCGACTGAATGATGACAAGTGAAGAGCCATTTATCTTCATTTACCCTCAATCCCCTTGTTCCACACAGCCTGTTGCTGCCTCCTCTTCATAATAGGGCACTTGTAAAGCTAGATAATAAAGAGGGGTGTGACAGAAACCTTCCAAAGACACTCGCAGACTGTCAGAAGGAAGAGCTTACAACGGTGCTAAACAGAATCCCAGCGACTCTGAGGGGCTGGTTTGAGAGGCTCAGTATTTCACAAACTGTGCCACAGCCGATTGGCATCATTTTTTTTTTTTTTTTTTTTACACAGTCTAAAACTGCTGTAACAAATGAAGTGTGTGAGGGTTGTAAAGGGGGAGTATGTTCTAAATCTTAGTAGTAGTTTTTCAGGAAAATTACAAATGTGAAAATATTGAAATTGAGGAGCCCAGGGCTAGATGTCACATTTTATAAATTGCTAGATATTAGTCTCTAAGGTTTAGAGTCATCAAAATTAAATGTTTTATTTTATTTTTGGCTAAATCAATGGACTGACATTTTGGTGAAGATTTACAGTTTACAGTAAGGGTGCACTAATATGCATTAATTCATGCTTAACTAATGCATGGATAATCTTGAGTTAATGTATGACTCATGAAGAACTAAACCAAATCATTAAGGATTGCCACATCAGCAACTAATATACTATAATATGTTAAGTCATATGTGAATATCTCTTAATTAAATGTGTCATCATGGATTAATTCTCTGTAAACATCTACTATTAAGAAACAGTAGTTAATGTGTTAATTACCACATTGGGTCAAAAGCCAACTTCCAGCTACATGTTATGACTTTATGACTCTACTTGTTAAGGCACATAACTTTTAACTCATTTTTTAAAGGGCACCTAATATGCAAAATTTACTTTTACATGGTGTTTGAACATTAATGTGTGTTGGCAGTGTGTGTACACAACCACCCTATAATGACCCTCCATCCAGTGCTTTTTTTAATCTCCATAAATAAGCACCATCTCAGATCAAGCCTTTTCAGATTCTGGGTAATGTGACGTACTTTTGCACAAGCCCCGCCCACGACTGTTGACTCACACTGCCGTAGTAGCATATAGACCTGCCTTGAGTGAGCTGTACAAGCCCGATCTCATCAAAGTGCGTATCAATACCATAAATGTTATTTCTCGTGCCATTTATACGCCAAAAATCGTTTTTGCGTGCATATGATACGCACTTTATGGCGTGTAATACGCACGCACCCCCATCCCCCCTCCCCCTAATCCTACCCAAAGGGTTTTCAGTGCGTAGCATATACACGCAAAAAACATTTTTGGCGTATAAATGGCACGAGAAATAAGATTCGTGGTATTGATACGCACTTTCATGAGACTGCGTTGGCTGTACACAGTTCGCGATTGTTTCGACCCCGGAGCAGCTGTACACAAGAATGTCTCCTATAAGCGATTTAGATGTTTTGTTGTTGAATGTACGAATGAACATAGCAGTCGTCATTTACTCCCAACATCTGAGCTGCTGAATACGCAGTGGATTACTTTTGTTTTTGAAGGGAATGCGACCCCCAATCTACCTAAATGCGTTTATGTTTGCATGAATCATTTTACACCAGACTGCTTTGTGAACGAGGGTCAGTACAAAGCAGACTTGCTAAAAAATTGTTACTTGAGGATGGATCTGTACCAACTGTTGTGTTCGTGATCCAGCTTACAGTCTCTGGATTGACACTGGTCACGGCAGTAATGAAAGGGACAGCACGCACTTTATTAAAGTTCATCAGAGTTGCTTTAGAGATATAAAGTTTACCAGTTTATTAAGCACCCACTAAAAAGGTCTGTATATTTGTATATTTGAGAGAGAGAGAGTTTATGAATAAGACTTAAATGCACATTTTTTTTTTTTTTTTTTTACTATTTTACTCAGCTCTTACGGGAATTTTCTGGACTAAAACAAATGCTTCATCTTTTGTGTGAAGTACAATAAACTTAATAAAACTCATCAGTACATTTTTGGCCATCATTCTGACGAGGTCCGCTACAACAGGCTTGTACTAATAGTCGATAAAAGCAAGATGACAAATAAGTTATAACCGTAATTAAGCTAAACTATACCTGTTCTATCTCCATGCAGCACATATTCTCTGTCTCTGTAGGCATCATTGTCCGACTCCAGTTCGAACTGAACACTGCTAGTACAGTTTCTGTTCTGACATTTTCATTCCGTGAAATGAGATATTCCTGACACTGAAGAATGAGCTCTTGAAGCTCCGCCCTCTGTGCAAAGAGCAGCAGCTCATTTGCATTTAAAGGGACACAGACAAAAACGACGCTTTTTTCCTTACCCCCAAAAAGTGGCAATTTTAACATGCTGTGAAAAAAATTATCTGTGGGGTATTTTCAGTTAAAACTTCACATACACACTCTGTCACAGTGTCTGTTTTGTGTACCCTTGGTGTCCACTAGAGATCTCTTCCCCATACCGTCACCACCACATCATGAACTGCAATTCCCATAATCCTTTTCTGAACTCATCACTGATCATTGCACACAGCTGTTCCCACTCACATTGTTTTTATCTGTCTATTTATACCCTGTCTGTTTCAGTGTCTGTTATGGAGTCCTTGTTTGATGTCAGGTTGCACTCTGAGTTCCTTTCCTGTTTTCAGAGGCGGCCGATGACGCTACAGTGCCCCCAGAGGCGGTAAGCTTGATGCCACCGCCTCGCCATCATAAACGGAGGAAGAGGAGGAAGCAGGCGTCCACCTGCCTTGTCAGGTTGCACTCTAAGTTCCTTTCCTGTTTTGTTTATTGTTTTGGACTGTCTTTGTATGGATTTTGACCCTTTGCCTGGCTGATTTATGATTACGGATTACCCCATTAAACTGCAATTGGATCTTACCTTTTTGTGTGCATCTCGTGACATACTCTGGGGACATCAGAGACCTATTTTACATACTGTAAAAAGGTGCATAATAGGTGCCCAATAGGTGCCCTTTAAGCAATAAGCGAGAGGCTGTGGTGTATGGTGAATAAGCCATGGCTGAAGGACACTGAAGCAAGAATGAAGCCAAGTGCCTGCAACACCTTCAGCCTTGACTTATTCATCTTTTTTTTTTAAATGGTTATCACACAATATAAAAATATTAAAGACAAAAAAATGATCAATGCAACTTTCAGGAAGTAACATCACTGAATGCCTTACGCTGGAAAAAAAATGTCTTTGTCATGTCCTGAGTCTCTCAGTCCGTGGACAGCAACAGAATGTTCCTAGGTGTAATGCGTCATCTCATGGAGCTAAAAACAGACTTGGAACTGTTCTCATACGCTGTCATTTTTTTTTTTTTTTTTTTTTTTACACCATATGTGATATTTCCTCACATAAATAGGCTACTTCTTATACTTTTATAATGGCTATCATTGTTCATTTTAAAGGCACAATATATAATTTTTGCTGCTAGAGGTTGCTTATTCAAAACAAATGCGTAGCTTGATGATGCCATGAATGAGCATGGAATCATGGGAGTTGTTGTCTCCACTTCAACATCCAATGAAAATCAATCCGACCGGCTCTGGCAGAAATCATGTTCATAGATGAGCAAATGTTTTCAAGTTTTATTAACGTTCAGGGCCGAGATCTATGGGAGTGGAACGAGGCCACTGGAGTGAATGCTATACTGATAGATACCTGTGCGACACACCGGTCTCGAGTCCAGCGAACTTTTATTATACTTATGCTGCAGTTTGCCACTTCCGCTCTTTTCGTTGCGTATGCGGGGTAACAGTGCTGTTTTACATGCATAAGACAATCATACTAAATACATTTGAGTGTGTTACTTTGCAGTAATCTAGATCGATATTAGAATATCATATTAATAAAAACTGGATGACTTATGTTGCTAAACTACAAGCAATTCATTTTAAAAAAGATTGTATGATGGAGAAAGCACTTTCTGATAATGCTAATAGCCACTTGACAAAATAGTGTTGTCTCTGAGGCATGGTCAGAACAGTGTACTCGTGGTAAATCAAGAAAACAAGCGATTCAAATAAAACTAACCATGTTAACAATTATTAACAATTTTATTTTGATAAATGTATCCAAACAGTTTTTCACCTGTCTAATAAAACACATCATATATGTATGTGTCTTTGGTGTTTCCATCTGGAAATCGAAGGTAACGCAGATATGACGTCATTGCCAAGCGACATAATGACACGGTTCGTTACACTGGTTAAAATTGTGGATCAGACAATACGTCAGTGGTAGCCTATCTGAACCGACAAGGGGGACTCAGATCGCGCCCTCTGTGCAGACTGGCGCATCAGATTATTGTTTGGTCCCAGGGAAAATACTGTCTATCAGAGCAATGTATATTCCGGGGGTTCAGAATCAGGGAGCAGACATCCTGTCGAGGGAGGGGCTGAGGCCCGGGGAATGGAGACTTCACCCAGAGGTGGTGAAGTTAATATGGGAGAGGTTTGGACCAATGGAAGTGGATCTATTTGCGTCTCGAGAGACGTCCAACTGTCCACTTTGGTTCTCCCTCTCACTTCCAGCCCCACTGGGATGCCATGGTACAGGCCTGGCCGAGGCTTCGCCTGTACGCATTTCCCCCGATCGCTCTGCTCCCGGGAGTCCTGGAGAGGGTCTGTCAAGAGGGTCAGTCTACTTCTGGTTGCCCCAATGTGGCCGACCCGAGTATGGTTTTCAGACATAATATCACTCCTGATAGCTCCGCCATGGCAGATTCCTCTGAGGAGGAGGATCTGTTGTCTCAGGCGGAGGGCACAATCTTCCACCCTCAGCCAGAGCTGTGGAAGCTGTGGGTCTGGCCTCTGAGGGGGTTCAGTACCTAAATGCTGGTCTATCAGCTGGAGTGGTTGAAACCATACTTAGCTCTAGAGCTCCATCTACTAGCAGATTCAATGGCCTCAAGTGGAATGTGTTTGTCACTTGGTGTACAACATGAGTTAGATCAATTAAACTGCCCGATGGCTTCAGTTTTGGAATTTCTTCAAAATCGTTTCTCTGCGGGTCTCTCCCCTTCCACGCTTAAGGTGTACGTGGCTGTCATTGCGGCTTTCCACGCACCATTAAGTGATGGGCCTCTGGGGAGGCACCAGTTGGTCATTCGGTTTCTCCGCGGTACTTGGAGGACAAGGCCGGCAACCAGGTCTAGGGTTCCTGGGAGGAGACCCCGGGGAAGACCTAGGACACGCCTTTGTGTCCCCCCGGAAGAGCTGGAGGAAGTGTCTAGGGAGAGTGAAGTCTGGGCATCTCTGCTTCGACTGATGCCCCCGCGACCCAGCCCCGGATAAGCGGAAGAAGATGGATGGATGGATTTTTACTTTAAACAACACGTTATAAGACCCAAACAACAAATACATTGACTAGCGCTGTCATGGAAAATTCCCTTAACTGTTGAAAGAACAAAGACAAAGATTTCGCTTTGCTCAGCAGACATTGTAACAGATGTTTTTTTCATTATGGATTTAAGATTGAACTGAAGAAGGAATGCTATATCAGATGCAGGTGAGATATTTGCTTAGCTGATCTCTCTCATAATACTCTTGTAGTTTTTCTTCAAAGAACAAACTCTTGTTTTATGTTGCTAAGGGTTTTGTGCGGTGATGCACAGAACCGTTTGGTGAAGTGGTCATACTCGTTTTTATTGTGAATAAAACACAGCTATTGATAAATCAGAATCAATGACTGGAACTAACACATTGTCAGAGCATGTGTTTGAAGGTCGGGTGAGTTTGCTGCAAACAAATATCAGCGCACCAGAACCTGAACTACTGACAGCTGTTACAGTACATTGTGTCTACACCAGACACGACCAAATCTATTTATCCTTACATCAGAAGTAGCGCAAGTGCTTAGCCTTAATACCTCAGAAATAGAACAGGGCATCAGTTTACTGTCAGTAATTTGTTGTGAAAATGTTGGTCACACTCTACAGTAGGGACCAAATCTCACTATTAACTCACTATTATCTACGACTTTTTCCTCAATAAATTCCTAATTAATATTTAGTAAGGTAGTTGTTAAGTTTCGGTATTGGTTTGTATTTAGGTAAGGATGTAGAATATGATCATGCAGAATAAAGCAATACTATGTGCTAAATAAGTACTAATAAACACCCAATAAGCAACTAGTTCATGGTGAGAATTGGACCCTAAACTAAAGTGTTACCAAAACGTACAATAGCTTTTTGTGTAGGCAAGACTTTAAGGTTTACAGACTTTACAGAAAAACAACAACAAAAAAAAACATATTCTTAGAAATATTTGCGAGTACAAAGTGTAACAGCAAACCTTGGTCTCTCATGCAGTGTCATGGGACACATCGTATACCACATTCCTGACAAAATAAATAAAACATTTGTAGTTCTGATTGTGTTTTTTAAAGGACAAGATGGGAAAGGTGTGTAGATTGAAGTACAATGCATCATATTAACAAGGTATGATTTGCTGAGGGTATATGCCTCTGCTTTTGCTATCCCTCTTTCTGCTCATTCATTTTTCATCCCCGTAAACGATAAGTTTTCATCCCCGCTTCTGGTCAGACGGTTATGCGGTTTCAGATTTCCGAGAGTAGATAATGTACAGTAAGTTTTCCTATATGCATATTAAAACATGCTACAGATTCTTCCATGTTGGATGGTAAGGAATTGAAGTAATATGTTATAATTTTAGGTTTCAATTTTATTTAATGGCAGGTCAAGAGTTTTCTAGCTATTCCCGTCCTCGTAAAACGTACATGACACTGAACTAATATGGAGCGAGGATAAGACCGATATTCTCGGATAGATTTTAATACCTCATGGGGCCTGTAAATTGTATAAATAAATGTGAAACTATTATTTTCTGTATTTATTCTATTTTATAAGAATTATACTGTATTTCTACATACATGTCTAGATTAAAATGTCAGTGATGACATTCTTGTTCAGATATCCCCCCTCTGATTTTTTTTGTTTCAAACAAATCGCGCCCCAGCATATTAACAACAAATCTCTCTCTTTCTGTTTTCTTCTTTATCTTTTTTTTTAAAGATCAGACTGAACGCTGAACACATCAGTTTAAATTATACATCAATTGAGATGTTAAGCAAATAATTTAATCTCACATTGTTGTGTTATCTCTCATTCTGAGGGTGATGATTTTTAACTGATGGCCAATGGTGTGAATAAATTTGACACATTGTGCACCATTTGTTGAACTGTGTGAGCGCAAGAGGCCAGCCAAGATTCAGAAATGTCAATATCCCATTCTCGAGAAAACTGAGAAAGGGAGCTCATTCCACCAAGTGTGGATGTGTTAATCACATCATGGGAGGGCAGATCTAGACTCTGTCACACTTTGTAAGTCTGAATTAAAAGAGTGAAGGGCCTCCCTGTGTTTCATGCCTTGGCTGTAAACAGCACAGTTAAATGTTATGTTCCTCATTATGTTGTAAGTGGGTTAGCATATTCATTTGCCACTGAAGTAGGTTATACCTAGAAGCGCCTTCATCCCTGATTAGCATGTCATCAACAAGCAGTTTGTGCCCACGCTGGCCTCTTGACAATTCACATGTGGCCAAGATAATGAAAATTAAAGCAAAAAATCAGAGAGAGCTTTTGGTCCTCCTCTCTGGAGATTTGAACACTAATTGAAGTGAAAAATGGACTTAATTTCTACACTCCCACAGTAAGAGTTTCCTATATCCAAGCTGATAGAAAATAACTAAATAGTATTACCACTAATTAAGGCTAAGCAGAATAAATTATGCAAGCGTATAATACTCCAGGGCAAGTACTAAAAAGGAATTACATGATGGTGCGGTGCCACTAAAACTAGCGACTAAATTCAATACTAATAAAGCGTGCTTCAGTGGGCAGGGCAACAACAAACAGTCTCGGCACAGAAACGTTGTGCACTTGAGGAATCTGTACGGAATCTTAACTTAAATCTGCTGTTAGTAGATCCCTGATTGTTTTCAGACAAGAACTGGCAAATAATGGGTGTTAGAGTCCTGCATTTATGTGTACTAAGGTGTCAAGGAAAAGGAATCGCGGTAAATGGTTGTGCAATTGGAATCACCTCTTTCATCATGATCCTCCAATGAACTTGGAAATTCACAGAGAGCTGTGCTGGTATTCCTGTATTCTCCATGCTCTCATTGAGCACTGTCAGTTCTGTCCAGCGCGTCTGTCTGTGGCTACGGCTTCGACGCCTGGCCTGTGAAAAACTCGGCCTGCCCCTTTGGGTCTAATTCTAGGAGACATATTTAGTGCATGATTTAGCTAGCAGACCTACAGCTGTGTCCCAACACTCATGACAAGGCCACTGGGCCATCACACAAGTGTAATTAACCCGTTCATTATGAAAATAAGGCACCATCATGCATAATTCTGTCTTCAGCAGATGCAAGGATGTGCTTGGGTGAGCCAGGACTGTTCGTTCCACCAAGCATGTGATGACATCATTCTGTCGTAAGTTATCTCAGGGGAGCGAGGGGAAGTTTTGCAGTCAAGAGTGTGGAATTAGCTGAGGATTCATCTCTTTGGATTCTATTGGTCTGGTCTGGTCCTGATGGTTTTTTTTTTTTTATGTTGTTGTATAGAGAAGATCATTAGTCAGACTCATGGTTTTCTGGATACCAATGCCACTCTTGCTGGGCTTTTAGAGTCTAATTAAATGCAGTGATTTTTCAGAGTGGATTAGTAATCATGTCACATTTGCTAACTTTTGCACATGCATGTTTAATATGCTAATGCTAAACAAACTTGTAATTACCCATACTGAGCACAGAGCGTGTGATATTTATGAAAGGAGAGACACAGCTGGGATGGTCGGCGCTCTGTTCTATTCCTCCTTGTGTGTGTGTGTGTGTGTGTGTGTGTGTTGGACAATGAGACAGATGGACCTTTTTAAAACTAAGGAAAATAAGTAAAGACAGCAACAGTCAGTTGAAAAAAAGGAAAACAAAAGAATGATTTAATGGACAGCACAAACATATGGCAAACATATCCTTGTTTGCATTTCAGAAAGACTTGGGAAAATAATACTGTAACAATTAACCATTTATTAACAGCCCAGCAAGCAATATAAAGTTCTTTGGTGTAGGCTCCGTCCGTAGCTCGCAATCTGAGAGTACGGACTCTCCATTTCCTGCCACCCCCTTTGAGCTACGGGAAGGGACCATCTTGGTGGTGGTGGTGGTGGTGGTGGTGGTGGTGGTGGTGGTGGGTGGGGGGAGGTGGAGGAGAAGGACCATCTCAGTGGTGGTGGGGAGGATGGAGGTGAATGGAAGTGTCAGCATCTACGAACTCAGACATGTGTCAGTACCTATCTCATATACCACAGTATAAGAACACGATTGGATAGATGAGAAGGTAATGAGTGACGTAACAATTGAGTCTTCCAGGTGATACTTATGCTAAAGCTTCATGTCCGTGTGATAAATGTTATTTATATTACTACTACTAATAATAATAATAATAATCCTTCTATTAGTTATTATTATTATTATTATTATTATTATTATATAATTGCTAAGTATATCATAAGAAATGTTTGTCATTAGATTACAAGATATTTTGTTAACTCCATCTGGATGTCTTTTGGATTTGGATTTTTCTTTGAACCCCTTTTAGGATCATAGGCTCAATGACATCCTGTGTGTTTGTTATTATTTGTGATCTCTGTCGCTGTGTAACATCCGGTGGCTGTAATCTGTGTTAAGAAATATATTTGGTGATCCATTATAGGAAAGCTTAGGGTGGAGATTCCAAGTAATGTTCAGCAAAATACTGCAGTGCTTTCTGAGATTTATTTCTGAACTGTAATTTGTAATTTCTTTCTAAATGTTTCTTTCTAATATTTGTTTCTGATGCTGATTTCTTTCAGATACTTTCTCTGGTCTGAACCCTGATCAGCAAACCATTCAATTGCATGCATCTGAAAAGAGCTAGATAAAATATTTACATAGAACAGAAGTATAATTTGCTTTAGATGTGACCATTCCCTTTCAAATTAAGGGTTATCTAACTGTCAGCAAAAGAAGAGGCCTTTATGTTATTATTTTATGTTGTTCCTCTGTTGAGAATATGATAGCACCTGGTTAAAATGTAACAGCTCAGCAAGTGCCGTCTGACACATGAACACTGCTCTAATCTATGAGCCAAAGCCCTTGTGTTCCTCTAAACATCTTTGGCAACGGGTCTTAACGGAGGAAAGAATGGTGAGCATGCTTGATTTCATTTAAAAGATCTTGATATATTACATAGGATTTAACATGAAGCATAGTTGATAGTTGAACAGAACAGTCAGAAACAGAACAGTTAATTTCAGAGGCTAGGAAACGTAGTGATCATATCAAAAACAAAATGTATAAAAAAGACTAATCTAGTTTACTCCATTAAAACACAGAACTGCATTAAAGAGCCATCTTTCTTTCTCTCTCTCCAGCGCTCAACGGGAAGTCCTACCTGCTAAATATCACATGACCCTGCAATCTTTCAAATGTAGCATTCCCGTCTTTCCCATGGGGCGTATTGTAGGTGCATTGCACACCACTAATGGAAAGCGGGATGGACGATAATGCGCATTGCTCCAGCGTTTCCCGTAGTTTCTGCCCCCCAGGCATCGCACATTGTTCATCAATGCTTGCCCAGTTCATTATAGCACTTAGAGACAGGCTAGGTCATAGCATCCAAGCTCTGGGTGAGTGATATGTGCACACACAATAGGCCATCATTTACCACACATCTCTACTGTGTGGTGGTGTGCTGCAGCCTTGCCTTTTTGCTATTCATCACAGCTAATGTTTTAATATTGGCACTTTAAAAACAGAGAGGAGTTTTTAACATCCATTACCTTGCTGGACCAAGGAAATGGATGATACTTCTATTCACAAATTACAAATTCACAAATTACTTTTGAGTTTTAGGGTGTCTGAAGTAGAAATTTGATAAAAAAATTAAAAATTGATTGCTAATTTTGGCTCTTCTGTGTAGTATTAAAGAAAATATTTCATAGAAATAAAATTAAATACACAGAATGAAGTCAACAAGGCCAAAACTCGTTGCATGGCTCACACATAACACACCTTAACAATAAAAAACACTGAACAGCCTGGTTGGGTTGAATCAATAGAGAAGCTCTCAAGGAACTAATACACCCTAACTGTGAAAAATCAAGCAATATTATCCTCAATAGCATCGCACTATAGGAAGCTCTATTGATTGTGTGGTCAATATAAAAAATAGCCTCCAACATGCAACTTTGTTCACCCTCTATTGCTGAATGTGCTAGGTCAACTTTCTCTGCAAAATAAAGTGGAGGACATAATTCAGCTGATTTAAATGTATAATCCATAATGAACATTGTATAGCTTTATAATTGTGGCATGAATAAGTGCCATGCCATGTGCTCTACAGCAAATAATGAATTCATGACTAGATGTAGCTGTCTAATGAGTGCAGAATTTAAATAAGAATCAGACCAAGAATAGAAGCGTATTTCTATATTCATTTTATTTGGCTGTACTCGTTCATGCTCAGATCGTCGGCTGGAAAAAGGGAGTTTAGCTAATGTTGTGAGCATATTCCAATCAGTCTTCTCCAATCAGTGATTGGAATTAGATCCAACTGTTTCAGATGTACAAGCACCATCCATGAAATAATGAATCGCTTGATATTGCTGTCAAAACCCCATGTGCATAGTTAAAGAATATGATCCACATGCACGGGGACAGAGTTTATCTCACTGGTGGAGGCCAAAATGTCACAGTGGTTCATAAAAGCCTCATTAAATTCCCAATTATTCACATTATCTTCAGAGTTACTCTGAATATACAAATCCTCGCCAAAAGGACAGCGTAGTTTTGAAGGGAGCAGTGTTCCTTCTCTTCAGCATGCAGAATAGATAATTGACAGGGGGATCTGACAATGAAGACCATGCGCAAGACTGATGCGCGATGAAGGGAGTCACACATTACTACTTCCAGTAAGTCAATCAGCAGGATTCAGCATACAGAAAGCTTTCCCTTCTATCTTTTTGAACTGAAATCAAATCTCTTGTTTTCATTAGGGAGACCCACATATTCCCTTGCTCTCTGTCACGTAGCAAGCTCCAAATGTTTGAGCTTTTGTCATATTTAGCTCATGCATTCGCTCTGCTGCATATCAAATCAGAAAATAAAAATAAAATAAAAATGTGACAAAATATCACTCCATGCTGTGCAAATGTTTATTTCCGGTGGGGATTTCAGAAGAACAGATACCGGCACAGGGATGAAAGACTGTTGTTTGATGTTGGCTGTACCAAAGGCACACATTTATGTTGTGTTCCTGTTTTACAAAATGTAATGTGAATGACACTTTGCAGTAGATGAAGAGGGTTAACACAACTAAATCTGCTTAGTTATGCGAGTCATTATTAATACTTAAATTACTTGACAAAAGTGATTAAAATGTTACAAACGATGGCATTAAAAAATACAAAGAATCCTTAAAACTACAACAATGTAAGTGTGTAATGCGATATTTCATACTGTGTCTGTTTCAAATATTGTTATGCATAGCAATAATTATGACAGTGTGTCAATATCAAGTGGTTAAAATAATTCCACTTTATGTACTTGTATTTCATTAGAATTTCTAATACTTATGTACAGTACAAACAGTAGAGCAGCAGTCATGTACGCACAGCCTTCAGTGGCCATGACCCCATAGTGTATTCCCACTGCCATACATATCGCAACAGGGGTTATGTGATACATGAATCAAATTCTTGTCAGATCTGGTAGGATATCAGCAAAATTGCTTATGAAAAAAGCATGAAGATAATACAGCACCTCATGAAGATGTCTGGATGGAGGCAGAGACTCAGTAGGGGACTTGTACTGTGCATAGTCTCTGTCCTGGCACACCATAGCCAGAGGATTCATTTACACTTAGAGTGCCTGATTTCATGCCTTTCTAGTCTTTGGAGATGTGCTTTGAGTAGAAATAAGACCATTTTGTGTTTTTCAAAACCAGTTAAGGTCCAGAATGACAAGACTCCTGTCGTTTATAGTATAGATTTAGCAAAGAAAACTTCCAAAGTGGTAACATTTATTTTGCATTCCATATAGCACAGGAACACTCGTATTGAACTTACTGGATGAAGAGAGAGAAGAAAAAATGAGAAACATAAGATTTGTTGTTCTATTTTTGTTGTACTGTACAAATTATAATTATTGAGAACAAAATCAGGATATTAGAATGATTTCTGAAGGATCATGTGACAAAGGAGTAATGATGCTGAAAATTCAGCTTTGCCATCACAGGTATGAACATAGAAAACAGTTTTTTTTTAATTGTAATAATTAGAGATGCACCAATGTACTGACCAACAATCGGTATCCACCAATAAAAGCTATTATTTTCATTATCAGCCATAGGCCACTTGTTTGAAAACAGCCGATGATCACTGATCAGTGCCCATTGTATCCTGTCAATCATAAGGGTGCGATAAAACATGGCCGACAGCAACTCACATTGTGTATGAAGAAAACCTCTTGTGTTGAGTTAGGGGAAGTTAATGCGACAATAACGCATTATCAGCTAAAAACAGCGACAAAAATCTTTTTGACCCTATGAATCATCCGTAGTTCAAGCCAGGGCTGCCAGATCTGCAGTTTTTCCCTATACTAATCAGTATTTGTAGCGTGCCTCTTTCGCAAATAGCTCCGTGCTTTGTTACTTCTAAAAAGATAAAAAGGTGTCATCTTTTAAATTCTGTCCATTTTATCATGAAATAATGTATGTGTAAATGTGTTTTGATGCTCTTAAATGTGACGTGACATCGCTGTAGTGCCTCAGTTCAAGCAGGAGCACGTTTCGCAAGTCCTTTCTTCCACCTTAATACAAATTATGGTTCCACTTAATTTCCATAGTCCACTTTAGAAAATCTACTAACTATAAGTAACTTTGCAACTACATGTCAACCAACTCTCATTAGAGTATTAGTAGACTGTAGTAAACTGTCAGTAGACTGTTAGGTTATGGTTAGGAATTAGGGTTCGGGTTAGTAAAGTTGACTTGTAGTTGCCAAGTTAGCTACTTATAGTGGGGGACCATCAAAATAAAATGTTAGCAGATATTAAGCATACAGTCTACTAATACTCTATGACAGTTAGTTGACATGTCGTGGCAAAGTTACTTATAGTTAGTGTAAGGAACTTAGCTATAGAAAATATTAATAATCAATAATAACTTTGATTTATGAGTTATGATTAATTATGAATATTTGGGTCAGTTAACTGGATTGACTTGACATGGCTAAATTAATATTACAGTCAATTAATCAGTTCGTCCAACGAACTCTTTTGATTATTCATTTATTCTAAGAAAAGAGTATCTTCCATGGCCACAGAAGAATAATTATTTCTTAGCATGTACAGTGCTTAGAGCATGTAACAAGATCAAGAGCGTAAAAGACTTTGTTTGCAAGCAGTGAATCAGAACCAAGTACATAAAGTCCACAAATTTTATTAACTAATCATAAACATGAATAACTAAACAAACATACATAAATACATAAATACATGTGTAGGAAAGAGGAGTGAGAGATGAAATGATGTAACGATGGATAAGATCCATCTAACTATGAGAAGAACCAACAGCATTTCATTTTCACATTTCATTGAATTGAATACTTGCATTTGTAGTGGGAACAATTCTTGAAGTTGTGGAAAATTGAAGTCGTTGAGGGTTCCGGCAGTGGCAAGTGGAAGTTGTTTGAAAGTTATCTTTCTCCATGAGTGGATGGCTGGTTTGGTCAAGGCCTGGGGCCCTGGGCCCTGTTGAGGCCACGCCGAGCACCCAGGAGAAGTGAGGAAGTCGGAAGAGTGGGTGATTGGAGTCGTGGTTCCAAAACTCCTGAGATTACCCTTGGTTCTTTGTGAGAGAGTCTTCTCTCTCCTGCATGTCTGCATATCTGGTTGGATCAAGGCCTGCTGAGCCCTGGGGCCCCGTGGAGGGGGAGGGGGTTCCCCAGTATCACCAGAAGCAGTGTTGCGGCTGGATGAAAAAACTAAGAGAGGGAGGTCACATGTGGACTGTCTCTAATAAAGCCTGAGAAAGATCCAACCCCTAAGGGTTGACTGGGCCAATAAGCAAGGTGAAATGTCCGAGTGGGAAAGTTGCTCTAGTTAATTTACGAGTCTTTGTCCCAAGCGTGATTATACCTTCATTAATGCTCAGATAGATATAACACATCCACACTGCATTCTAGAATAAGGTGATGTACATCAAAGTGTGAGTCAGTAAATGAGTATTCATTTGGTAGGAGGCATGATACAGGTGAGGTTACATTGATAGTTAGTTGGTTGTATACCAAGGTACATACCATAATATATACATAATAGTACACAAGACACTAAACAATTTACACTGTTTCTTTCACAGTTTTATGCGTGTTCATTTATAGATCTGTATTAAAGATTGTTTCTGTCTTCCCATTGTCTCTCTCGTGCGCATATGGCCACAGGAATGTGGTCGTAAAATCTCCTTATCAGCCCTGTAACATGACACTGTTTCAGCCCTGGTGTTCGTTTCATTTGGGATGTTAGTTTTGGGGTTTCATAAACCTATGTATATAATGAATAATTAGTGTGTGTCTAATGGGTCCAGACCCTACATTAGAATGTCTAAAGAGACCCACATTAAATCTAGGTGAAAAATACAGTACAACTGTATCCTGTCTAATGTAATCACTCAATCAGTGTTTCAATCGTGGAAAGATTCAATAAAACAGCTTGTGAACAATATTACTTAATGTTGCATTTACCTCAGGACAGTCCTCTGTTTGTTAGTTAGCTTTAAAAAAACAAAACAAAACAAAAAACTAGAGAGGAGCTTATTTACTGTTAATTATTTATGTATGTTTTAATAAATTTGCCATAAAGACAAGTGCTTATGAAAACTAACTTATATTTGTAACTGAGTTGTATGCAAACATCAACAACAGCTTTTATTTTAGTGTAGGCTAAATATTAAATCTGGAAATAAATAGCAGTATATAATAGCTCTAGAGTTATGTTACAAATGAGACAGTTCTCTTTATAGTTTGCAGCATTATTTGAGAGAGATTTATTTTCCATAAGAAAAAACAAACTATCGGCATTGGCATCGGCCGATATCATTCTGCCAAATCGGCTATCGGTATCGGCTGAGAAATTTCATATCGGTGCATCTCTAGTAATAGTATTTCACAATATTACTCTTTTACCACATTTTTTATCAATAATGCAGCCTTGGTGAGCGTTAGAGGCTTCTTTCCAAAACATAAAAAAATCGTACCTACCACAAACTTTTGAATGAAAACACCCAGTAATGATGGTATAAGTGATGATAAGTGGTAATTGTTTTAGAACAAATCTTTTACATGAATGAACCGTGAACAAAAACTGAACAGCAGAAAATGTTAGAGTTGTCTTGTCATTTGCAGGATGTTTAAATGCTGTTTCTGGATGCTCTTAGTAGATGTGGACAAATTTTAATAAAGGATTTTAAGGCTTGTTTATAGTTCTGAATGACTCCGTTTAGTTTAAATGACCAAAGCTGATACTGGTTGTGGCCAGTTCTTTTTCCCATTAACTAATGATAAGTGATATCGAATGGTCATGAGAATTCAGAGTTTTGTATCATTTTGCTTAATCGGGGACAGTGTAAGGAGACATGTGGCTAGGGTTGGGAATCGTAAGAATTTTTTTGGTTCCGGTTACGATTCCAGTTCCGCCAAACAATTCCGGTTTCGGTTCCGGTTCCCATTCAATCAAAATAATTAAAACAACTAATAAAAATAGTAGTAATGGGATATCATTTTTGTGTTTTATTTCTGATACTTGTCAAATGAGTTTAACAAACTGGCAATGTCAACAAATTCAACATAATATTTAGCAATTTTTGCAAAAAAAATACATTTTTCTGAAGGAAAATAAACATTTCTGCATTCTCAGGGATAATTTAGGACCTCTCCTATAGCTTATTGTATCTCCAGCAGTGGAGAATGCCCTCTCAGAGGGGTAGAATATCCTTGAACACACATGTAAGATCCAGACAAAATTGGTTTGAATGATTGATTCATAAAGACTTCACTTGTTTCATTACTGGATTAAACCGCTCTAGCAGTTAATAAACAGAAAAGCATGCGTCTTGCGGAAGAACATTGTAGCCGGAGCTACTTCTCTATGTTTATGTCGTATGACGCGGGTTGAGTCACGCAGACACTGGGCTACTCCGCAGCAGTGCCGAACCGACCAGTGTAAAGCAGTCCGAGTCTAAACGCTTATTAGCTACAGGCTTACTGTAGTGATTCAGGATAAGACAAAAACACGGTTTCAAAAAAGGCATTCATGATGTACTTCCTCATTATATACATTTTGTAAATTCTGAAGCAAATTATCATGATGTGGCACATTTATTTGGATTACTTTTTAGTTTTAATTTATTTACGTAATTATTGTACACATTCCTTATAGCCTATAAAGGACTTTTGGCACAAGTCTTGGAATTCGAAGAAACTATAGGTTGTTAGGCATAAAAAAATAATATCAGTCATCCCAGCTGTCATATTCATGCAGTCATTAGTGTATTTCTGAGAAATAATAGGGTAATTGATAAAGTCTTCTCAAAGTCTTCTTTTTTTTCAATTTTTGTTTCATTTATTTCTTTTTAAATGGCACAATGAATGACTAGAACTTCATTATCTTAGAACACTAATACTTCACATTAAGAAGCAGGTAGTCAGCCTAGTGCAATATTACTCACAGAATACCTTTCCAGACAGAGTATTCCATGGACAGCTGTTGGCTGTGATGCCTAATTACGGTGTGCCATTTCTATTATTGTTGCCTGTCAAATATGTAGCACTAACGCTTAAAATCAAGCACACCATGAATCAATTGGCGTTCTGAACTGAGCCAAGCAGGACCCTTTGGACAGCATTCAAAGGCTGTTCTGCTTGTTGTGAGCAGGATGAAGCAATAAAAACAATGTTGTCAATACCTTCAGCCACTTAAAAAGAAACCCAAAATACAATATTATGCCTTGGGAAACAGCAAGTACAATCTAGTTATTTTGATTAATTGCTGCTGTACACAACTAAATTTAAAAGTTCAATTTAAATTCTTCCCTTGCGGGTGCTGCCTAATTGCTGTAGTGAGCGCAATTGAGTTTAGTTAGTTTCTTCTTTTTCAAGAAAAGAAAATGAATAAAGATTGAAAAGATATAAACAAAAATGATTCCTCAGTTCAGTTCAGCATTGCTTGACACACAGAATTCTCAAACAGATTTCTAGCTCAAGCCAAGCCTTCTGATAAAAAAGAACGTCTGTGAGTTTTTGTGACCTTTGTTCAGCACAACTTACACATCCTGACCACTATCAGTGCACGTCTAATGATCGACAACATGACATTTTCTATCGGTAAAATGTCAGATTCAGCTTATTGTATGACAGACAAATGCTGTAATGGAATTCATTCCTTTTTAAACCTTAGCAGTGAAAAACATATAGGAACTCCCTGGGGAAATCAACCGCAGCATTTAATATGTTCTGCCCACGGTGTGTGAAGAGGTGTGGACCTTGGCTGTACTCGTACACGAGATGAATTCATCATGAACACATCTTAAGTCCCACAGGGACAGTCATATGTTGATCACCACTTCTTTTCATAGATAACTTGAACAAAACTTTTTGGCACTATGGATTAGCGGTATGTCTGGAGGAAGAAGAATGAAGCGTACTGAAAAGAACACTGTCTACGGTTAAGGTCCTCAGAAACTGGTGTCTGGTTATACAGCTCGTTTGCAGCCGGTCATAACAGCAAAATTGTGTTTTTGTGCATGTGTAAAGGTACTGTATTTCCAATTTTAACAAAAAATTCAAAACCGAACAAATGTACAAATAATACACAGATTTTAACAGACAAATTAATGGAAGTGACTTATTAGAATTATAAACATCAAATTTCTGCATATGTCCTCCCCCCCTTCCATTCTACTTCCATTGTACTGTACTGTCACATCATAGCCTTGATTTTTTTTCCCAACATTATGCCACAAATGGTGTCAGTTGAGCTTAACTTGTATTTTACCCGGAATATTCATTTAATGAGAGCATAATCAGGCCTAGACCTGCACCAATCAAAGCCATAGGAACCATAGACTCCAGCCAGTATCAATAATTGCACTGCCAAAACCAAGGTCCTCCTCAAGAGGAATGGATAACATAAGATTAATAACATGTAATTACTGAGGGATGATTGGACTGTCACTGTGTCGAAAGCAAAAATTAAACGCTTCCTGTAGGAGAGGAGCATGTCCGTAGACATCTGTGTCATCGCTGCTCAGCTGTAGCGAGGAATGTTTCTATCGTTCTCATCCATTCATTCTCTCTGACTGCCTCTGTCTGTACTTTCGAGGAGAAAATCCCCTATAAGAGTGAGCCCTCTGGAGCTCCCAGCCAGCTTTTGTCTGATACAAGGACTGTGTGGCACTGTGGTCGCCTAAGCAGGTGTATCTCATCCTCTAGTAACAGCGTGGCAGATTGGCCCACTTGTTGAGCACCTAGAGCATAAATCTGTCCTCCTAGGAATGGGAGCCTTCACTAGCATTGAGTTATCAAAGTCAGGGCTCAGAGAACAGTTTGGGCTGCACAGACATATGTGATAATGAGGCAGCAAAACATGCAGCAGAGTTTCATCCTGGACCTGCAGTCTGACCTTTAAAAACGACACAACTACATTCAGGAGAGTATTCAAATTACTTTTATGTGGGCTAAAGTTGCCGACCCCCTATAATCATTAAACGCACAGCTGACAAGCTGTTCTCACTGCTGCATGCTGGGCCAGGGCTCGGAGAGGTGATGCCACAGAGGTCAATGTGGAAAAAAAGGAGAAGCAGCTATAGAGATTCAATATTAAAGACATATTCATAATGAGAGGCCCAGGGACAAACTGCAGTTTCTCAAAAATCACTGCTTCAGAGCCTACAGCTCCATATATAAGGGAGTGTTAAAATGATATTGAATGTTTTTACAAGGCATATATCTTTAAAAAAAATCTTTATTCAAGATGTATTCATGTTTTTGCCAGTTCTGTTCCATAAATGACACTATTCAATATTTTAAATGTTAAATCATTACTATGCCGCATTTCTACAGTAATACTGATCATGCAAGTCGGCTGTCTAAAACATACATATTGCATCGTGTGGATGAAGGGAAGTTTCTCTCTGAAGTCAGTTGACGTAATCGCATGGTTAACTATGATTACCTAACAGCTGCCAAGGAAATCCACTGTAAGAAGCAGAACTCATTTCTTGACAACAGATTGGGGCTTCCTGATAATTAACACTGAACAAACAGCATAATATCTGACACATTTGAATTCTACATGCTTTGCTTTTCATCCCTCATCAAAAGCTTTTGACTACTTTTGATCAAAGTTCACAGAGGGCATACTACTACTACTACTACTACTACTACTACTACTAATAATAATAATAATAATAATAATAATAATTATTATTATTATTATTAGATGTAGAATAATTATTATTGTAGCTCAATCATTAGAGCATGATGGATCCAAGGCCATGGGTTTGATTCCCAAGGACTGCATACCAACGCAAGTCACATTAGATAAACGTGTCTGTCAAATGCTCAATGAAAAAGAGAACTAACAAATATAAAAAGAGGCCCTTTCATAAACACCTTTATAGGACAAAACAATAACTTAATAATGCATTCAAAATGCAATATTATACCTCATTTTCCCGTATTAACTTTTCTGTGTAAATTCTATGTACTTCAACTACATGTAAATTTGGAAGTCATGGCACATCAGTGGCACTTATCTCTCCTTCACTTAGAGAGAGAGAGATAGAGTGAAGACGAGAATGTGTGAGAGTGACCTCTCTGATAAATTTCCTCTATTTCCGCTCTGTATGAGTGAGACCTGATGGGGAAGGCACTTCATCATTGAGAAAGGCTCTCACGGTTCTGCCTTCAGCATTTCTCAACTTAATACGTTGTGGGAATGGTGCTAATAATGTTTTGAGGTATGTTTGTTTTGGGGAAATGGTTTCATATATCAGTTTGATGTGGGTTTTGAGTGCTGACATCTGGTTTAAGGAAGTTTTATTATGAACATTATCCACATACCAGATAGTGTGTGAAAAAAAGGAGCTTTTAAGGTGTCTTGTGTTAATTGGTCATTATTGTTCACAATCACACAATTCGCTCAAGTGCTGTATTCTGATTTTCTTTTTAAAAAAAGAATCCTCTCATGGTCCTCTCAGCCATGCAGTGACAGCAGCTAATATTGTAGATCACATTTGTTTGAAGTGGGCAGGATACTGTGCATTGTACAACGGTCATTTATCAGGTTTACTGACAGTCTGTGAGAGGGAATACAGTGATATTACAAAAAAGCAAACAAAATAATTAAAAGTTTGTAAGATGTACAATTATACAGCAATGTTGGTTAGCAGGTCTGAACTGAAATAGTAGACTTTACGTGTAGTGTGTATGTTCGTGTAGGTGTATGTGAGGTTACATACATGTGCAGAAACCACCAGAAGCAATTCTTGTCAGGAGTTTTGTTGTTCATTTCCCCCAGGCCTGCAACACTGCATGTTTCTCCAGCAAGTTGCATGTTTCTCCAGCAAGTCCCCAGGTTTCACCAGTGTTATCTCTTTATTACCTCCCTCTCTCTTTGCTAAAATGCCCTATCGGCGTTGATTAAGGTATGCCAAGAACCTGCTTATGTGTTTAAATTATCTGCACCTTGTGCTTGGGGACAAACATCCACAGTGGAGCCAAGGGAATGCATTATTCCTGAGTTAGAAATTCTTTGAGGATCTCAGCTTTGCATCTTATTTGGTTGCTAAGCCTGAAGACAAGCCCCAGGGTTTTGGGTTCATAATTGGGCTGATTAATGCCTGATGTCTGATGGTGATAAAGTTTAGGGTGAAAGGGAAAAAAGGCTCTCCATGTGTTGCTCAGCAGTTTATACTCAAGAGCTGCAAACAGATTAGGTGATCGCTCATGTGTCAGGCACAAAAGTAAAGAATAATTGTCTCCCTAAGCTTGTGCTTCAATAAGATGTTCTGACATAATATTATTTATTTGCATGTTAACCTATGAATTGTGTGACCTGAGGACACCACTGAATGCAGTATGTATAGAAAAGTGCACTGTGGAGTTTACCTATGACAAGCTCAACCCAAATGGCACCTTTATGTTATGCTGTGAACGGACTAAATCTAATTTTGCTGTTCTTTATGATTATTGCTTGTCATATTGTGTGATATGATCCGAATTAGATCTGGGTTAAAGCCTATAGCCGACAGTGTAGCATCACTGTTGTATTTACTATACACCAGACTACACTCATGGATGTCATGTTCCTATATCTTCATGAAAAAAATTATATTGTATGGCACCACAAAAAAGACATTATGCTAATGTTTTGGTTTGAAAAGGAGAAATAAAGAGACTAGGTTGAAACATGTTCCAGTGTAAATGCAAAATAATTTAAGGCGAGGTGAATTTTAAATCCAAGTGCAGTTTTATATACACATAATATTAAAAAAAAAAAAAAAAAAAAACATACACTACACTACACGGCCCCAAAAAAATTACCAAAGACTGATATTTAATATCTGACAACAGACAAGGTAAACAATATGTTTTAAATAGACAGGAGAACCAAGAATGATTCAAAATGAACCGACAAGACTAATGAACATAAACAAGTCTGGTAGACATGAAGCAATCACAAGACACTGCTGCTTTTTTTATGTCACAAAGCAGGATATGTGACATACCCGGGTAAGTTTATGGATAAGTAAATGGATAACCTCAACTTTGGGTTACAATAACAGAGGTAACTTTTAGGGTAGGTAGCAATAGCGACTTACTCTCTGAACATAGCCTGCTTCAAAATAGGTCACGTTCCAGGATTACTTTACTACAGGTACATGCCTTTCAGTTTCATAGGTATTCTGCACGCATACCCTTTTAATGCTAACCCTTTTTAGGCTCCAGTGTGAGTGAATGTACAGATTACACATATATAATATTATATGAAGTTGTTTATAATAAAGCATTATTATAACATAAACTACTGTTTATTTTATTTTACATCACAAATCTTAAAACCAACATTTTCAATTCACACATATCATTGATCTGAAGATAACCTTGCTTTCTTGAAGCACCCCCAGGGGTGCTTATTTTGCTATATCCACTTCTTTAGCAACACCTTGAAAGTGAATAGCAGGCACAATAATGCCAGTACCATATACTGTATATATATATATATATATATATATATATATATATATATATATATATATATATATATATATGTAACACTTTATAATAACTGCACGCTATTAATCATTAGCTAAGCATGAGTAAACAGTTAATTAATAATTTATAAAACATTAATAGACATTAATAAGCAGTTCATAAATACAGCTTTAAATGTTTTTTCTTGATTTATAAGCATATCTATAAGGTGTTTGATAATTGTATTTTCATACTTTGTTAATGATTAATTAATCATTTCTAAATGAAGTATAGCATTATTTACAAACCAGTTATTTAAGAGTTGTCAGTGGTTCATAAGATCATTTAGAAAGTGTAAGTACATGGAGTAAATTCAGGTAGTTATAAAGCATTTAGTAGTGGTCAGTTAACTGTGTGTTTGAGCTCATCTAAAGGAGATTTAAAGATTAATTTATTTTCTAAACAGAAGAATTAAACAAACACAACTCAGTGATACAGAACATAGAAATTTTAGCAGACTTTAAATCTCCTTTGTAAATGCTTTACAAGGCATGAATAGTCCTCACTTTAGATGAGCTCACAAAATAGTTAACTGACCACTACTAAATGCTTTATAAATACCTGAATTAACCCTGAATTACAGTATAAATACATGTTATTAAAGCATTTATTAACACACTAAATAACTATTACTATATATCTGGATAATAAGATGTATGAATGTCCATTTAAATAGTTTATTAATCATTTACTTACACTTTCTAAGTAATCTTATGAACCACTGACAACTCTTACATAACTGGTTTATAAATAATGCAATACTTCATTTAGAAATGATAAATTGATCATTAATAAAGTATGAAAATACAATTATTAAACACATTATAGGTATACTTTTAAATCAATAATAAAGCATTTATAGCTGTATTTATAAACTGCTTATTAATGTCTATTAATGGTTTTTAAATTATGAATTAACTGTTGACTAATGCTTAACTAATGATTAATAGTGAGCAGTTATTAAGTGTTACCTATATATATACAGGTCCTTCTAAAAAAATTAGCATATTGTGATAGTTCATTATTTTCCATAAAGTAATGATAAAAATTAAACTTTCATACGTTTTAGATTCATTGCACACCAACTGATATATTTAAGGTCTTTTATTGTTTTAATACTGATGATTTTGGCATACAGCTCATGAAAACCCAAGATTCCTGTCTCAAAAAATTTGCATATTTCTTCCGACCAATAAAAGAAGTGTTTTTAATACAAAAAAAAGAGTCAACCTTCAAATAATTATGTTCAGTTATGCACTCAATACTTGGTCGGGAATCATTTTGCAGAAATGACTGCTTCAATGTGGCGTGACATGGAGGCAATCAGCCTGTGGCACTGCTGATGTGTTATGGAGGCCCAGGATGTTTCGATAGCGGCCTTAAGCTCATCCAGAGTGTTGGGTCTAGCGTCTCTCAACTTTGTCTTCACAATATCCCACATATTCTCTATGGGGTTCAGGTCAGGAGAGTTGGTAGGCCAATTGAGCACAGTAATACCATGGTCAGTAAACCATTTACCAGTGGTTTTGGCACTGTGAGCAGGCGCCAGGTCGTGCTGAAAAATGAAATCTTCATCTCCATAAAGCTTTTTAGCAGATGGAACCATGAAGTGCTCCAAAATCTCCTGATAGCTAGCTGCATTGACCCTGCCCTTGATAAAACACAGTGGACCAACACCAGCAGCTGACATGGCATCCCAGACCATCACTGACTGTGGGTACTTGACACTGGACTTCAGGCATTTTGGCATTTCCTTCTCCCCAGTCTTCCTCCAGACTCTGGCACCTTGATTTCTGAATGACATGCAACCACTGAGCAACAGTCCAGTGCTGCTTCTCTGTAGCCCAGGTCAGGCGCTTCTGCTGCTGTTTCTGGTTCAAAAGTGGCTTGACCTGGGGAATGCGGCACCTGTAGCCCATTTCCTGCACACGCCTGTGCACGGTGGCTCTGGATGTTTCTACTCCAGACTCAGTCCACTGCTTCCGCAGGTCCCCCAAGGTCTGGAATCGGTCCTTCTCCACAATCTTCCTCAGGGTCCGGTCACCTCTTCTCGTTGTGCAGCGTTTTTTGCCACACTTTTTCCTTCCGACAGACTTCCCACTGAGGTGCCTTGATACAGCACTCTGGGAACAGCCTATTTGTTCGGAAATTTCTTTCTGTGTCTTACCCTCTTGCTCGAGGGTGTCAATGATGGCCTTCTGGACAGCAGTCAGGTCGGCAGTCTTACCCATGATTGCGGTTTTGAGTAATGAAACAGGCTGGGAGTTTTTAAAAGCCTCAGGAATCTTTTGCAGGTGTTTAGAGTTAAGTAGTTGATTCAGATGATTAGGTTAATAGCTCTTTTAGAGAGCCTTTTCTTGATATGCTAATTTTTTGAGATAGGAATTTGGGGTTTTCATGAGCTGTATGCCAAAATCATCAGTATTAAAACAATAAAACACCTGAAATATTTCAGTTGGTGTGCAATGAATCTAAAACATATGAAAGTTTAATTTTTATCATTACATTATGGAAAATAATGAACTTTATCACAATATGCTAATTTATTTGAGAAGGGCCTGTATATATATATATATATGGGTACAGTTTGTGTTAGATTACTGAATATGTGTCATTGCTTTCGATTATCTCAGTTTTCACAGTCCACACTAAAATGCGAAAATGGAGTTTTCAAATTGATTCATTTGCGACAGTGTCTTCAAAATGCTCAGTTTTCACTGGAAAAATTAGCCTTAATTGGAAGGCTGCATTCTAGTAAGTCTGTGAATAATTCAGTGTGTTTTGAAGGATGCATTGTGTGTGTGTGTGTGTGTGTGTGTGTGTGTGTGTGTGTGTGTGTGTGTGTGTGTGTGTGTGTGTGTGTGTGTGTGTGTGTGTGTGTGTGTGTGTGTGTATACAGTATATAGCGATAAGTAACATAACAAAAGCTGTCAGACAATGACTTTCATTTTACTGAAGTGGTGCACAATATATAATTTGCACACGACAGACGTAACAAGTACTTAAATCTTAGTGTATCAAAATGATACAGCACTCCACAAAAAACACTGTAAAGCCCCTTCATCAAACAAGCACTTCTTTAATTAAACCGCCACAGATTGCCATCAGTTGACTAATGGACATCTGATTATGGCTAAAAAAAAAAAAAAAAAAAGAAGAAGACTGGATTTTTTTTTTTTTCTTCATTTTCAAAGAGAATGCAATTATTGTGTGCTTATCTCAAGCAATTCCTGATGGGTTTTCCATAATGATACTGTTCTTGATAAATCTGCACTATATTGTTGTGCAAAAAAAAAAAAAAACTGAAAATGATTAAAAAATGTTTAATGTTTATTTTTAAGGTTGTTCAGCAACCTGTTCTCATTTACTACTGTGTATGAAACATCTCTTTATATATCTGTATATATTAATATTTTTGTCACACTCAGATGACATGGACTTTTGTTTTCAGTCAGTATAATTTTCCCTTATAGTTAGTTTGTTGTCATGAGTTTCAACTGTGCACTAATCAATCATCTCATTATCCTCTCACTATTTAAGTTCAGTTCTGTTTGTGAGTCTTTGTTACATCGTGTTATGTTGGTTATTCTGTTCATGGTCCTGTTATTCCTGAGTGGTTTGTGAAGATTTGAGTTTGTTTTTGAAAATTAAAGTTAAACTTGCAGCACTTAGATCCTCTTTTATCTCGCCTGCAACCAATGTTTAGATCATTTGAGTATAAAACGGTTAGTTCCCATCCTTGATTCTGATTGATCAATAGCTGTATTTTATTCACGATAAAACACGGCTATGGCCGCCTCTCCCAATGGTTGTGTGTATCACTACACAACAACCCTAGCAACCACTCCTAGCAACGTAAACATGTTCTCATTGATATTGTTCATTGAAGCTTATAGAGTAGAGTATTGTGAGAGATCGAGTAAGCCAGTGTACCTCCATTCACAGTAGATATAGCATTTTCCTTCAGGTCAGTCCTAGATTCGTAATAAAAAAAATCTGTTTAAACCTCTGCTGCAATATCTTTTTATCTGTATCTTTTTTTAACAGATAAGGAGTTTTCCTGTGCCCTGACATAGTCATTTGTCAGTTGCCTCTTGCTTTTCCGTGTTCACAGGTTTTAGTCCTTTCAATATAAAAGTCTTCTATGCTGACAGACTCACTCATAAAGACAGTCTTTGCCACAATCAAATGGCAAAATAATGTAACTTCTGTTGCTGTTCACAGTCAGGGACTTTTTTTCCTGCGGAAGGAAGACTTTTAGTGATTTTACTTCATGAAAGTTGCATTGAATCTTATTTTTTGGCTTTGATATTTGTATTGTGTGGTAACCGTTTTATAAAAGCAATAAGGTACTCGAGGCTAGTGCTGTATCGTGAATAAGTCACGGCTGAAGGGCGTTGTTGGGCACGACACAATACAGCACAGCCTCATGTACCTTATTGCTTACACACACACATACACACACACATACATATATAAATACATACATTATATATATATATATATATATATATATATATATATATATATATATATATATATATATATATATATATATATTAAGGACTAATATATATAAATTAAATGTTTCATGTGCCAAGGGTTCCAGAATAGAAGTTTTCAGAAGGATGTCTTCTGCTGTTTAAAAAAAAAAAAAAAAAACTTGTATAACGATAGCATATCATCGATCTGCAGAAGTGGAAGAAGTGAGATTAAAGCCTACACAGCTTATATAGAATTAAAAGTACTCCATATATTTTACTGCATGAGCTCCAACTTTAACACAGTAGGCTACTGCCTTAAACGTTTGATAAGAGGGGGATGTATAAGCAGCTGTTTTAGCAATTAAAGGATAGCATTCCCATATTAAAGAAAAAGAGCCATTATACAGCCTTTTTTGTCATTATGTGGATGATACTGTATATTAAATTCAACTTGAATATGAAATCTCACTTTAGTACATTATCAGTTGTCAATTTGAACTGATTAGACAACTACAGAAAAGCATATCAGTTCTTCTCTTTAATATGGCACATCACCAGAGCCGCTTAATACGTACCATGAAACGATTGCCAAGGACACTGGTGAATGAGTTGTGTCTCCTCATGCTCTGGCTGGCTCTGAGGGAGTCCTTGAAGCCTATTCTGCTCTTGAAAAGAAAAAAGAAAAAAAAAACTATAAATATAAACCTCACTATAAATATAAACTCTCCCCTTTGTTCCCTTATGCTGTAATTATTGACATGATTTTCACCCTTGATCTTTGCATGACACTGGGGGAAATGTGAGCAAACTCTTAAGAGCGGTGGCCTGGAGAAAAGGAGACGCAGCTCACTCTTTCCGGACACACTTGGTATGCAAGGCACTCGACCAGGCAGCCAACGGGTCTCTGCTGCAAATTTGCTCACATTTGTCCAAATTTGCTGTCGTGAGACAGGAATGGAAAGACAATCTTAGGCAATGCTATAAAACTGATAAATCATAAACAAACTTAAATGAAAATTTTAATTTGGTGTAGTGATGAGAGGCACCAGAGGAATGATTTGCAGATGCATGAAGATAGATTGAAATGATACATGACACTCTCATCGGTGGTAAAATCATGTCCATTATGCATAGCCATCTGCAAATGTTCTCTTGATTACAAGTGATTGTTAAACTGATGGTAATGATATCATTATTTTCAAGAGGGCGATATAACAGTGGAGTAATATTGTGTTAATTGAGTAGATAAAGAACGCATTGAAAAACTCACTCATCTGGACAGGTAGAAAGGAAGTACACTGTCACCACTCGCTTGGGATATATAACGCAACATAAGCCCAAATATCTTTCAACTGAAACAGAAGACAGAACACTCAAAATATCTACAGATTCTACTGAACCATATTGCTGAAATAATACATCCACCAATTTCCTGTGATCTATGACATAGCATACTTGCTGGGGGTGGTTAATTTACGGAGATGACAGAGATCTACTGGCTGCCCATGATGAAGCTGTCAGTAGCCCC
Organism: Meda fulgida; assembly: GCA_030578275.1. Classification (NCBI taxonomy): domain Eukaryota; kingdom Metazoa; phylum Chordata; class Actinopteri; order Cypriniformes; family Leuciscidae; genus Meda; species Meda fulgida. Next base: position 26,850,136 of record CM060622.1, read on the forward strand.
CCCCCCCCCCCCCCCCCCCCCCCCTCCTCAATTTCCAATTTTCAGCCTGTCCCCTCTATTCTGTCAGATTGCTGCAACGTGTGAGACTAATGGTCACTCTGAGAGGTTAAAAACTTCCAAAAATAAGCATAACCTTTATTCTAGTCTCTATGACAGATACCACAACGAATGCAGGTTCTAGCACAAAGCTGATAATGTTAAAAGATCTATGTTAGGTATTTCCATTCCATTAGATATGATCATGTGCCCCCTCAGATTTTTGTGCAACATGGATTTTTAATGAAACTTCCAAAAGTTTCACAGTTGGTGTGGGTACAGAATTTGTAGTGCCCCAAAGTTTTGAAGCCACATATGTCATTTATGCAGAACCAAGTGGTTTTTGAATGCCGGTTGTTTGGGTGAACCCGTCCAAATTCGTACAAAATATTCATTTGCCAATACAATTAATAATATTATTAATATTACTAGTCATGTCGTCACCTTGGAATTACATGGTTCTATCTGACATTATGTCAAAATTTAGTTTTTCACATATTCTAATTCTGTAACAACTTATTTACATTATGTGAGGTTTATTTATGCTGTGTACATTTTGGGACTTTTTATTTAGAAAACAAAAAGGTTCTATCTACAAAGTCGAATGGAATGCAAAGACTTTCAAGCTCAATATCTCAAAACTGCTCAAAATGCAGATAGAACCTTATAATTCCAAGGTTTTTCGAAGTATAGGATGAATTTGTGCTCAAATCACATAGAGTTTGATTAGATGCACAGTCATCGATATCAGCAACACAAGATAATGGAAGCATTTTGTTGTCCTTAAAGTTACTAGCGTTTGTGAACTACTGAACTAGGAATATACCCTTGAACATTATTCATTTACTTGTCTGACAACTGGCTTGCTATAAGCCCATAAGTGCAAACCAAACAAACTCCATGGTTTTCAAATATTTGTGTATGCAAAGTCTTGGCTTGAGCCTTCACATTTGAGATGACAACGATGTCAGATTGTTTGTATACAAGATTAATTCCCATGTTCCTAATACTGTAAGGAATGAATCAAAATATTCAATGCAAACAAGAGTAGTGTCCAGAGTAATATTTTCTGCCAAATAAATGTCCGGTAAGTCCATACAGAACATGAGTGGCCTATTAAATAATTATTTTTGATTCATTTTGCTTTTGTCTCAAATGTTTGGAGCAAATTCACAACTGATGCACACTATCAGTATTAAGCAGATGAAGAAGGATAAAAAAAAGATGGCGAAAGACTGGGATTGATTACAATTGTTAATCAAGATCCAGTTGAATGCACTCCAAGAAAGTGCTCTTAGTGAGAGAGGTATGCTCCATCAACTGCTAGAATTCGTTCCCTCCATGAGGATTAGTTTGTAAAGTTTAAATAAGTTCCCCTTAACTATTTAATGTTTTTGTAATAAGGGTGAGCATAATGGAGCAGGCACACACCATAAAGCAGTACAGGGCCTGCAAGCTTCTCTGAGCATTCAACCCATTCTATTGCATTAAATGAATATTAGCTTCACATTATCCAGTGAGACATATCAGCCCTTTTGTACACTTAAAGTGTTTTTTTTGTTTGTTGCAAAATGCATTATTTCAACTAGAATGGGTTTATGAACATCGTGACTATTAACACATAAAGTTGCCATGACCAAATATGTATTATTATTTTTTATTTATTTTTTTGCTGAAGATAATTTATTTTGTAGAGGACCAGGTTCTTGCCAATTACACAGATTATATTTGTGAAGCTGACAAGTTGAGTGGCATTTCTTGTGCCACAGCCTCTGTACTTATTATTCTTTTTTTAACCTTCAAATACTTGATAATTGAGGTGTGTATGAAGAAATAGTTCACCATTTCTTTTTTATTTTTTATTCTGGCTTCAATTACTTCCCCCTAGTAATCTATAGTCCAATAATAGTCTTCTGGGGAAAACACAAAATAGATATTTTGAGTCCAGCAATATACGTAGATAATAATGATGTAACAAATTAGCTCTATGAAATCAATAATAACTTGTTATGATTAATTATGAATATTTGGATCAGTTAATTGGATTAACTTGATGTAGCTGAATTAATATTACAATCAATTAATCAGTTCATCCAATGAACTCTTTTGATTATTCATTTATTCTAAGAAAAGGGTATCTTCCATGGCCACAGAAAAATAATTATTTCTTAGCATGTACAGTGCTTAGAGCATGTAACAAGATCAAGATTATAAAAGAGACTTTGTTTGCAAGCAGTGAATCAGAACCAAATACATATTGTGCACAAGCTTTATTAACTAAATTTCAAACATAACTAAATTAAACATACATACATGCATACATAGGTAAAATGGTGAGTGATAGAATGGAACTGGAAGCAGGAAAAGATCAATGTAACTATGAAAATAACCATCAGCTTATAGTTTTCAGAGCACTTAAATGAATTGATACTTGCATTTTTAGGGCCGGGTACACAGTTCTTTAAGTTGTTGAAAATCAAAGATTTTATGGTTCCGTGAGTGTCACATGTTGAAGTTGCCATCCGTTGGATTAAGAAGATATGATAAACTTGCATGGTTAGTTCGACTGGTTGAAAGTTCTCTCTCTCCATGAGTGCATGGCTGGTTGTGAGTCGAGGCCTGCTTGCTGGCCTTGGGCCGGAGAGGCCATGCAGAGCACCCAGGAGAAGTTCATGCCAAACTCCTGACGTACCGAGAAGGACCAGAAAACAAGAGATGAGCTAATCTTGTGATCAGTGATTTTTAAAGCGTGAAGATGTCACACCCTCAGGGGGTCTGTGTGCCAATAAGAAGAGTTTCCTTTGGAGGGAAATTTTTACGACCCATTGTTCTCTAGGAGCCATTTGAGAATGTAATTTCATTGGGTGTTAAAGAGAAGAATCTTCACGATTCTTATAATACTAATGCGTCACAAAGTTGGCAAAAATGTAATGTAAATTAACAAACGGGGGACAATTCTCAAGTGGATATATTTATAAAATATATAGGATTAACAGGGTTTACCACTCTCTGAACATTCCTTTTGAGGTCGTAAACGTCTTCTTATCATACTTATTGTGTCCTGTAACAGGACACCAGGTTCTGATTAATTAAATTGGTCCACTACAATATTCAGTAAAACTTCACAATCAGGTTTCATTAGTTAACATTAGTTAAAGGTGCTGTAGGACATTTGGTGAAATGTTAACTTTAGCCTGATAGCAGTAAAAGCGTACGTCCCGTCCTGCACATCGTCGTCCAAAGCCACGCCTCCTGAAAGCACAGCCAAGAAGACCGGAAACGTCTCGGTTACATATGGTAACCCTCGTTCCCTGAGGGAGGGAACGGAGACGTAGGTCATGACTGACCAATAGGAATCTCGCCAGAGAGGCCAATCTACAAGCTTCAAGTGAAACTAAAACAGGCCAATGCACATTGGCGTGCAATCATTTGCATCAGCTGCGCGACCTCGTTAGCGCGGGTATTTAACAAGCAGCTGAGCGATTGCACAGTTAGTTTTTTGCTGAGGAGCCAAGCCTGAGAACCCCGGCGGGCGGCAGCAGATGTGGCGACGGGACCTACGTCTCCGTTCCCTCCCTCAGGGAACGAGGGTTACCATATGTAACCGAGACGTTCCCTATCGGTCAGTCACTACGACGTAGGTCATGACTGACCAATAGGAATCCCTACCAAAGCGCCACAGCTGCTGCACCCCATCCAGCGCCCCCGTGCAAGCCTCTACACCTTCTTGCCTGGAAGGACGATAGGAGGAGGCCTACACAGAGAGTTTGACACTGTTGTTCCGTGATAACCCACACAGTGACATATTGGATAACACTGGGAAAGCGTGCCTTTCCTGTTTAGGAAGGAACGCTGCGGAAGCCACTTCTTCAAAGAGTTACGTGGAAATACATATGGACTAACCCGAAGGCTGTACTGCATATGAAATAATGGGTGACTTAGCCCAAGGGAAAGACACGGGCTTCCGATAGGAGCATCCGTGGAATATATACACATATGGGATCCCCGTAGGGTCACACATATGGAACCCAGCCCAGATCCGGTTCTCAAGGATTCAACGGATAAGGGCCTGGCGCCGGACGCTCCGCCAAGTCCGGGCCGAGGGGTTTTGGAGGACTCGACAGGTTTTTCACTCTGGAGCAATAGGGGTGCACAGTAGGGTGCAGCAAGCCGACAGAGCCGGACCTCTCAGTGCTTCTACCCGTTTAGGGTGAGAACACGGGAGGAGACCGGCTCTACACGTAGGCTATAGTATCTAGCGAACGTGTTAGGTGTCGCCCAGCCCGCAGCTCTACAGATATCTGTTAGCAAGGAGCCACGTGCCAGCGCCCAGGAGGACGCAACGCCTCTCGTAGAGTGTGCATGCAACCTAAGCAGGCAGAGCACGCCCTGTGCTTGGTAAGCCAAGGCGATGGCATCCACTATCCAGTGGGCCAACCTCTGCTTGGAGACAGCCTTTCCCTTCTGCTGGCCTCCGTAACAGACAAAGAGCTGATCTATGGTCCTGATGCTTTGAGTTCTGTCCACGTACATACGCAGAGCGCGAACGGGACAGAGCAAAGCCAGGGCTGGGTCTGCCTCCTCCAAGGGCAGCGCTTGCAGGTTCACTACCTGGTCTTTGAGGGAGTGGTAGGGACCTTGGGCACATAGCCAGGCCGGGGTCTTAGTACCACGTGGCCGTCACCCGGCCCGAACTCTAGGCACGATTCGTCGACCGAAAATGCATGCAGGTCTCCTACCCTCTTGACAGTGGCCAATGCAACCAGTAGCAAAGTCTTCATGGAAAGAAGCTTTAAGTCTACTGATTGCAGAGGCTCAAAGGGAACATCCTGAAGTGCTCGAAGCACCAGGGAAAGATCCCAAGAGGGTATGGAGGGGGGTCGAGGAGGATTTAATCGTCTCGCCCCCCTAAGAAACCTGACGACCAGGTCGTGCTTTCCAACTGTTTTGCCATCTATGTGGTCATGATAAGCAGAAATAGCGGCAGCATGTACTTTGAGGGTGGAAGGGGACAGTCTACGCTCCAACCCCTGCTGCAAGAAGGAAAGCACAGACCCTATCGAACATCTTCGGGGGTCTTCTCGGCGAGAAGAACACCACTCGACGAACAGGTTCCACTTCAGGGCGTAAACACGTCTTGTGGACGGCGCCCGTGCTGAAGTGATGGTGTTAAGTACCTCTGGGGGTAAGTCACCTAGAACCTCCGCGTCCCGAGGGACCAGACATGGAGTTTCCACAGGTCTGGGCGCGGGTGCCATAGGGTGCCCCGTCTCTGAGTCAGGAGGTCCTTCCTCAGAGGAATGGGCCAGGGAGGGACTGTCGCGAGGAGCATGAGTTCCGGGAACCAAGTCCGGGTGGGCCAATAGGGAGCCACCATAAGGACCTGCTCCTCGTCCTCCCTGACTTTGCACAGTGTCTGTGCAAGTAGGCTCACTGGGGGAAACGCATATTTGCGGAGGCCCCGGGGCCAGCTGTGTGCCAGTGCGTCCGTGCCGAGTGTTCCCTCGGTCAGGGAGTAAAACAGCTGGCAGTGGGAGGTCTCTGAGGAGGCAAACAGGTCTACCAGAGCCTCTCCGAACTCTCTCCAGATCAGCTGAACCACCTGGGGGTGGAGTCGCCACTCTCCCGGAAGCACAGCTCGTGATAGCTCGTCGGCCACACGGTTGAGCACGCCGGGGACATACATGGCTCGAAGCGACCTCAGATGCTTCTGACTCCAGAGGAGGAGATGGCGGGCGAGTTGCGACATGCGACGGGAGCGTAGACCACCTTGTCGGTTGATGTACGCAACGGTCGCAGTGTTGTCCGTGCGGACCAGTACGTCCCTGCCCCGTAGCGGCCTTTTCAAGCGGCTCAGAGCGAGATGTACTGCTTGCAACTCGAGGCAATTGATGTGCCAATGCAGTTGGGGAGCCGTCCACACCCCTGACACTGCATGCCCGTTGTACGTGGCACCCCAGCCGGTGGCAGAGGCATCTGTGAATACCACAGCATGCCTGGAGACCTGTTCCAAGGGGACTCCTGCCCGAAGGAACGAAAGGTCTGACCACGGGCTGAAGGTCTGACGGCAGGCCGGTGTGATTGCCACCCGGTGAGTGCCGTGATGCCACGCCCATCTCGGGACTCGGCCGTGAAGCCAGTGCTGAAGCGGTCTGATATGAAGCAAGCCGAGCGGGGTTACCGCTGCTGCCGCTGCCATATGCCCCAGGAGCCTCTGAAAAAATTTCAGTGGGACCGCCGTCCTGCCTTTGAACGTGTTCAAGCAGTTCAGCACCGACTGAGCACGCTGCTCTGTGAGGCGCGCTGTCTGAGTGACCGAATCCAACTCCATACCGAGAAAAGAGATCCTCTGCACAGGGGAGAGTTTGCTCTTTTCCCAGTTGACCTGAAGACCCAACTGGCTGAGGTGCCTGAGCACGAGGTCCCTGTGTTCGCATAGCTGATCTCGAGAGTGTGCTAGTATGAGCCAGTCGTCGAGATAGTTGAGGATGCGAACGCCCTGTTCTCTCATGGGAACAAGGGCCCCCTCCGTGACTTTCGTGAAGACACGGGGGGACAGGGACAGCCCGAAGGGTAGGACTTTGTACTGATATGCTCGACCCTCGAACGCAAAGCGCAGGAACGGCCTGTGTCGAGGAAGAATCGAGACATGAAAGTACGCGTCTTTCAGGTCGATCGCTGCAAACCAATCTTGGGGACGGATGCATTCGAAAATGCGTTTCTGCGTGAGCATTTTGAACGGTAGCTTGTGGAGGCTCCGATTCAAAACTCGCAGATCCAAGATCGGTCGTAACCCACCACCTTTCTTGGGTACAATGAAGTAGGGACTGTAGTGCCCTGACCTCATATCGGCTGGAGGGACCGGCTCTATCGCGTCCTTCGCCAGTAGGACTGCGATCTCCGCACGCAAGACATGGGCATCGGCTGCTCTCACTGTAGTGGAGTGGATGGCCCGGAACTTGGGGGGACGCCGGGCGAACTGAATCGCATAGCCGAGCCTGATGGTCCGAATGAGCCAGCGAGACGGACTGGGGAGCGCTAACCAGGCTCTCAGAGACCGTGCAAGCGGGACCAAAGGGACCGCAGGCGTACCCGGAGTGGGGCAGCGAGGTGGAACACAGGGACGCGGCTCGGGGGGCTCTCTCTGGGAGGCGGCCCGTAGCGGGGTCTGTGCGTGCTGTGCAGCACTTACCTGGTTCCACAGGGCAGGAGGTGCAGGAGGCGGCTCGGTGGCGTTCTCGAACTGCACACTGCTGCTCACTGGCGAAAGAGGAGGCGGATGAGAGTGGTGAGGATTCTGTCCCCCCACTGCTCTCCGGTCCCCTTCGGACCCAGAGATGGTAGAAACTGCTCTTTTATTGAAAATGTGGGTACCGCTGGTTTTAAGGCCAGCGGCGGAACAAAAGGAAACAAAAGATTTTCCACCCGGCCCTCCTCCGGGGGAAGGAGCGATGCGGTCATCGTCTCCTGAAGAGCAGATCCCTCCATCTCCGGGTCGCCCGTCCTAGGGCCGCTTACTCCTGGCTTTGCCGCCCTTCTTGGCGGGGGCCTGGACGGGCGGGGCGCCCTGCCTGCGACTGGCTCCACGGCGCCGCTTAGGTGGAGGCTGCTGCTGCGGCGCGGGAGCAGGGGCAGACGCAGGAGGACGCCCTCGGCGACGAGCAGACTGAGGAGCCGCAGGCGGTGGAGTGGAGGCAGCAGCTGACCGCCGCGGCAGGATGTGACTGATCGCCTCAGTCTGCTTCTGTACAGCCGAGAACTGCTGGGCAAAGTTCTCGACCGCGCCGCCGAAGAGGCCGGTCTGGGACACGGGGGAGTTAAGAAACCTGAGCTTGTCGGTTTCCCTCATGTCGGCCAGACACAGCCAGAGATGGCGTTCCTGGACCACCAAAGTGGACATCGCACGACCCACAGACCGCGCGGTAACCTTCGTCGCACGAAGCGCGAGGTCCGTCGCGGTACGAAGTTCTTGGAGAACTTGTGGGTCATGACCAGCCTCGTGCAGGTCCTTCAGTGCCTTAGCCTGATGAACCTGCAACAACGCCATAGCGTGTATGGCAGAGGCAGCTTCCCCGCAGGCCTTGTAAGCCTTGTCGGTTAAGTCCGACGAGTACCTACAGGCGCGCGAAGGAAGACACGGTTCTCCACGCCAAGTGGAGTTAGGGCACAGTTGCATAGCAACGGCCCGTTCCACTGGCGGGATACGCGTGTATCCCTTAGCTGCCCCGCCATCAAGGGTGGTGAGGGAGGAGGAGCCACCGGGACGGTTTCTGGCAGTGAAAGGTGCCGTCCACGTCCTTGTGAGCTCCTCATGCACCTCCGGGAAGAAAGGCACTGGAGTGGGTTGCTGAGAACCAGCGCGCGCCACCCCGAGATACCAATCATCCAGCCTCGAGGGCTCGGGACACGGTGGAGGGTTCCACACGAGCCCGACCCTGTTGGCGGCCCGGGAAAGCATGGCCATCATCTCCGGGTCCGACTCGGGCACCGCTGGCACACCCGAAGGAGGCAGCAGCGGCTCCGAGCCGTCGTCCGCGGAGCGGTCTGACCCACCCTCCGATGCAGCGATCGACATCTGGTCGTCGCGGGGAGCGCCGAACGAAACGACCGGTACACATCTCGAGGATGGTCCGGCGCGTTCCGTTGGCAGCTGAACTGGCTGCGGAGCATGAGAGGAGTGGGGGTTCCTAGGGGGTTGGTTCCCCGAAGGAAGCGCGCTCACTGTAATCCTCAGGTCACCCATGTCACTGCCGGAAGCAACCCGCGAAGGGGGGTTGGACCGAGGTGCAGGCACGGGGACTCCGCCCCTTTGCAGGAACGAGAGTCTCGACCTCAGCTCCGAGATGGTCATCTTCCCACAATGGGTACATGACTCATCCACGAACGCTGCCTGTGCGTGTTCGAGGCCCAGACACACAAGGCAGCGATCGTGACCATCCCGCGATCCCAGGTAACGACCGCATCCAGAAACACACAGATAGAACGTCATCTTGAAAAAGACGCGAACTATCTGTGTTTGCTCTTTTAGGAACTACTCTCACTGGTGCTGAAGCACGCAGGGGAGCAGCCTCAGCGATCACAGGGGATGTGCACCCGACTGTGCGCTGGGAGATCTTACCAGCCGTTAAAACAGCTTTTTTATTTTGCTCTTTAAAGAGGAGGCTGCTCACGCTGCCGTGCTGTCGCGCCCAGCACCAGAAGAAAAAGAGAGAAGTTAAAAAAAAAAGAAAGGCCTGTAGAGTTCTTCCACTGTAGTAGAGGCATCGAAGTGTTTGGCTCCGAAGCAAAAAGCTAAATGTGCAATCGCTCAGCTGCTTGTTAAATACCCGCGCTAACGAGGTCGCGCAGCTGATGCAAATGATTGCACGCCAATGTGCATTGGCCTGTTTTAGTTTCACTCGAAGTAGATTGGCCTCTCTGGCGAGATTCCTATTGGTCAGTCATGACCTACGTCGTAGTGACTGACCGATAGGGAACAACATTATTGCAATAGCCTACATCATGTGTCATTCACCGGTGAGAAGTCTTTATAGTACAGTTAGTAACACTACAATACCAAACATAAACACATTCTAAAAAACTGAATTAGATGCAGCAAGTTTTCGGTTTGTTTAGCTGAACTTTTCATTTGTAATAATATTTATAGCATGAAAGGGTTTCCACGATGAGAGTCTGCTTGGCTCCGATGAAGATACTGTATACAGATCGTAGATCCTTTGCCAGTGCCACTTGTTGTCGGTTCAGAAGGAAAGCCAGGTAGTTGCTGGTTGCCTGCCATTCTCGCTGTCTGCACAGCGTACGTGAACGCGCTGATGACTCATTATATCTGCGTACACAGGCTGCGCAGTGGTATACAAACACATATTGACCAACAGGGAACACATGATGCTGCATTCGGACCGAACGCAAAGATTGAACGAACATTCTATGGTCCTACGCCTTCCACAGAAGACATAGATTTATAAAAATACATTTAGACCGCTTAACAGAGTGATTCCTATCAGGATATGAGGAGATTTTCAAGCAGCATAATAAAAACTATTTCAGCAGAGAACCATCTACGGCACCTTTAGTTAACTACTTTAGTTAACTACTTTAGAACAAATAATTAACAATGGTTCTACAGCATTTGAACAGACAATGAATAGTTGAATTTTTATGAATTAACATTGACAAAGAATAAAAAATACTGCACCAAATGAATTGCTCATTGTTAGTTCATGTTAGTTAATACATTAACTGATATTAATAAATGAGACCTCTTTGTGAAGTGTTACCTAATACAGGTCCTTCTCAAAAAATTAGCATATTGTGATAAAGTTCATTATTTTCCATAATGTAATGATAAAAAAAAAACTTTCATATATTTTAGATTCATTGCACACCAACTGAAATATTCCAGGTCTTTTATTGTTTTAATACTGATGATTTTGGCATACAGCTCATGAAAACCCAAAATTCCTATCTCAAAAAATTAGCATATCATGAAAAGGTTCTCTAAAAGAGCTATTAACCTAATCATCTGAATCAACTAATTAACTCTAAACACCTGCAAAATATTCCTGAGGCTTTTAAAAACTCCCAGCCTGTTGCATTACTCAAAACCACAATCATGGGTAAGACTGCCGACCTGACTGCTGTCCAGAAGGCCATCATTGACACCCTCAAGCAAGAGGGTAAGACACAGAAAGAAATTTCTGAACAAATAGGCTGTTCCCAGAGTGCTGTATCAAGGCACCTCAGTGGGAAGTCTGTCGGGAGGAAAAAGTGTGGCAAAAAACGCTGCTCAACGAGAAGAGGTGACCGGACCCTGAGGAAGATTGTGGAGAAGGACCGATTTCAGACCTTGGGGGACCTGTGGAAGCAGTGGACTGAGTCTGGAGTAGAAACATCCAGAGCCACCGTGCACAGGCGTGTGCAGGAAATGGGCTACAGGTGCCGCATTCCCCAGGTCAAGCCACTTTTGAACCAGAAACAGCAGCAGAAGCGCCTGACCTGGGCTACAGAGAAGCTGCACTGGACTGTTGCTCAGTGGTTGCATGTCATTCGGAAATCAAGGTGCCAGAGTCTGAAGGAAGACTGGGGAGAAAGAAATGCCAAAATGCCTGAAGTCCATTGTCAAGTACCCACAGTCAGTGATGGTCTGGGGTGCCATGTCAGCTGCTGGTGTTGGTCCACTGTGTTTTATCAAGGGCAGGGTCAATGCAGCTAGCTATCAGGAGATTTTGGAGCAATTCATGCTTCCATCTGCTGAAAAGCTTTATGGAGATGACGATTTCATTTTTCAGCACGACCTGGCACCTGCTCACAGTGCCAAAACCACTGGTAAATGGTTTACTGACCATGGTATTACTGTGCTCAATTGGCCTGCCAACTCTCCTGACCTGAACCCCATAGAGAATATGTGAGATATTGTGAAGAGAAAGTTGAGAGACGCAAGACCCAACACTCTGGATTAGCTTAAGGCCGCTCTCGAAGCATCCTGGGCCTCCATAACACCTCAGCAGTGCCACAGGCTGATTGCCTCCATGCCACGCCGCATTGAAGCAGTCATTTCTGCAAAAGGATTCCCGACCAAGTATTGAGTGCATAACTGAACATAATTATTTGAAGGTTGACTTTTTTTGTATTAAAACACTTATTTTATTGGTCGGATGAAATATGCTAATGTTTTGAGAAAGGAATTTGGGGTTTTCATGAGCTGTATGCGAAAATCATCAGTATTAAAACAATAAAAGACCTGAAATATTTCAGTTGGTGTGCAATGAATCTAAAATATATGAAAGTTTAATTTTTTTTCATTACATTATGGAAAATAATGAACTTTATCACAATATGCTAATTTTTTGAGAAGGACCTGTATTCATGTGCATTATACCAGGTCTTCCAAAGCCATACAATCGAAACAGACAACTTAAGTTGTAATTTCAGTAAAAGGCTTCTCTTTGTCCTAGTTATGAAATGTCATTCACACTTGCCTATATTCAGACATCACTCTTTGTTTGAGAGCTACGGTGGAGGCCAATATTTTCAGCAATTTGCGGATTTTCTTTTCTCACACAAAGCTATCCTACGGCTTTAGAAGAGTTATGAAGAAGGCATATGGACTATTTTTATAGACATTTTTGTCTTTTTTTTTTTCACAGCCACTGATCTATTTGTGTGTGTGTGTGTGTGTGTGTGTGTGTGTGTGTGTGTGTGTGTGTGTGTGTGTCTGCGCGCACGTGTGTGTGTATGTGTGTCTGTGCAAAATGTCTCCATTTATTTTCTACAGAGGGAAGAAAATCATACTGGTTCTGAACAATATGATTGTAAATAAATGATAACAGAAATTGTTAAAGCTTTTACATTATTTAATTTTTATTATTATTATTATGCTATTTATTTTATTAGCACATTAACTCATTCTCCAACTTCTTTTCTACCTTCTCTCTCCTTGATTCTCCCTCCCTTTCCTTGTATCCATGCTTTACATTCATAAGCAGAAGGTTTGGACAACTGGAGCAGGTAGGAAATGTCGGCTGTTGCAGCATGGCAGAATTATTAATGTCACCCTGTGACTTACCCATATGCTGTTAGGTGTGGAGTCAGCATGTGCATCTGTTTACTCCTTCCACCCAGACACTGCATAAATATTATGCACCTGAAAATCCACTCTGCAGCCCGAGATCAAATGATTTCAAACGTCTCATTCTTTCTCCACTGAAAACAAAGCTTGGCGATGCGTTTGCCCAAAGACACGTTTTGAAATTGGGCGCTGGACTAACGTGATAAATGTTTAATTCCTTTGTCCCATGACAAATTCATGGGCAATTCTGTAATCAAATAGAGGAGAGTAATGTGACAAAAACAAGGGGCAATTGTGCTCAGGAAAGTCCATTTTCCTGGTTGGTATGGAGATTCTCTACTCCACTCTTCTCCCACTTTGGCAGCTTGTGTGAGAGAAGAGAAGCCTGTTTGGCTGAAAATGAAAGGGCCCCTGATATTTGTGCTGGGAGATGGATTTCTTTTCGGCTGCTGACGATTCTGAATGCAAAAGCGCAGCATTTTCCAATCATCTTGCCAAAGCCATTCAGCATCTGATCAGCGGGTGCCCAGGGCATAGGGTTCAAGCAATCCCCCATACCTGACAATCACATGACCAGCTGGCACACCAACCCTCACACACCACCTCTGACCAGCTTCAGATGAAAGACAGCAGCTGCCAGTGTGGAGAAAGGACAATAGCAAAAACTTTTTCTTCCAAGAGGGTGAATGTTTGTGTACTGCATTTTGTAATACATAAAAGGAAATAGGTTTTTAAATCTTTATAAAACACACCCATAAATTCAGTTGAACTATTTCAGTTAATTAAATTAGATTCATAACTCCATGATGTAATAACCTGCAACTACTATAAACATAACCAGCTTTATCATACATCCAGTACACTCAAATAAAGTGATACTACTGATACTACTTTCCTATCACCCAGCTCTTAACTGCTAAATGTGGACGATTAGTCACAATAATTAGGTGTTAAGGTAAACATTAACATAATTCATTTCTGCAAAGCTGCTTTTAACATGTGTACTGTTAAAAGCACTACAGTTAAATAATTAAAAATTGACTTGAAAAACAAAAAAAATCTACACAATAAATACAGTAAATACTGTTGAGAAGCTATACATTCTTACCAGATAGCACAGAGTTGCTCCCCATGTACTGTCCAAACATGGATCATTGAAGATCTTTTTGACCCTTTGAAATAAATATCATACAACTCTAGATTAAAAAAAGTGGTCCATTTTGTATGCCACAGTACCTAAACAAAATGTACAGTATATGTAGATTCATCCCTAGAAAACAACAGAATGGTTTTCATGTGGTACTATTATGGACAATTTTTATATTATTAATAATTAATTTTAATATTATATTATTATTTTATACAATTAGTATATACATCATGAGACATATGATAAAAAAAATAGATCATGTGTTCAGTTCCCACAAAACACATTTACATGCAAAAAGCTGAATTCCAAAATACTGCCTCTTGAACAAAACATCAAAATGGCATTGGACTTTTTGTACTATATCTCATTAAAGACCGAATGGTATTAATCACTGCAGTAGTTTGTTTCTGAATTCTTAAAATAATTGCATGCCATTTTATACTGCTGATTACAAATGAATATAATTAGAGTGTAACTTAAAATATTGGCCATATGTACTGGGTAGTAAAGCATGGGCTCTGGCATATCTTGTGTATTTTGCTCATAAATTTATTATTATAATATCCATTGGTGCTCTGTGCCCTTTATGTGATTTACTCCTGCTTTAATAAGTTGTAATTTATTAGCAGCATGTTGGCCTATTTGAGACATATTATACACTGATGTTTAGCCAATTACAGTGCCACACTGAGAAACTGGTAACAAATTGGACAATACGGTCCTAATTAAGGCTTATTGGTTGTTGTGCTGAGGTGGCGTTTCACAATTGTCTGATTTACAGCAGAGCTTTGGCCGGTGGTCATTGTCAGACTAATGCGTTATGGAATGGCACTTTAAAACCCTGCACTGTATCTTAAACAGACACTAACATAAAACATCATGCTCACTGGCCCGAAGCTTATTCTAACAAGCCACTTGTTTGAACCATACAAACATTTTTGGACTTTCTTCTTTAATCCTTTTGGAATTTTTTCTTCTTTTTTTTTTGGAAAGAGAGATATTACAGTATTAATTTATGATATTGAACCATTGTTACATATGAGTGTTATATTTACTTTGCAAGTTGTTGGAGAGGATATATACTGTGTGTGTAGTTTTTCCTTGTGTGTTTCTCTGTCTCTCTTGCCTCCACCATCCAGCTGTGATTACTCACAGGTGGAGCTGTTAAGGAGGAGTGACCTGATTGGGGACGGGAGTGATTGCCACTGTACTTAAGCCAAAAGCCACTAGAAGGCAAGCCTGCAACATTTAGCCAAAAAGAAAACCTAACGGCTATGCTAACGCTGCGGCTGTAGCGGTACGCAGGGAAGAAGACCAGAGGCTGTTTTGGTTTAATGGATGTCAATTTAGAAGAGGCCTCACTACACTGAATGAACTGCTTTTGTGAGCAACAAAACTAACAATGTGTGATTATGATTCAGGCAGCATTATGGGTCAGAAGTCAGATTGGGATTGGAACATTCAAAATATTAAATCCAGTTCTATCTGGTTGAAGATCGGATTCATCACGCGGTATGGAGACGGGTTTGTTGAGGATCAGTGCTGATGGCTGTCGTGTCGATGAGTCCTTCACAGGGGGGAGTCCAGTTGACACAATCTCGGTTGTGGTCGTGTCTAGGCGCAGGTCCTCCATCTCATCTGGATACGGCCCGGATCCGGCTGACTACGGTAAATCCCGAGATAAACAGATAGACTTATATTAGCATGCATGCCATTATTCTCATGATGTAACAAGTACATACCCTAGTAAAAAAAAAAATAGTATTATTATGCACAATTCATGTGAATGTACTTTAGTATAACTATATGTATTTGTAAATACAATAAAGTAATCTTTAGAAATAATAGCAAAGCTTAAGAATATGCCTTTACTGACATTTCACAGAGCGCCACGACGCATGCGCAAGAACTGAGAAGATGACGCTCACGATCATTTGATTGGAAAGTGTGAACGGTAATCCATTCATTTTGGGGGATTGGTAAGGCACTTTTACGTTTTCTCGTTGGTTTCTCACAATTCGGACATCCAGGAAATGCACACTTTAGAACCATTTTAAACACTAAATCGAGACCCATCTGCGTCATCTTCTCAGTTGTCACGCATGCGTCGTGGCACTCTCGTGAACTCGCATTGTGGCGCTCTCGTGAACTCACTGTGTTTGTCAGAGGCAAACACAGAAGAAAAGTAATAGTTAAAATAAAGTTTTTGTTAAAATAATTACAAATTGTAAATAAAAAATTTTGTTTTCTTTTTGCGCACAAAAAAGTATTCCCCTTGCTTGATAAATTTAAGGTCGAGCCACTGTAGTCACTTGGACTATTTTAACAATGTTTTTAATAACTTTTCTGGGCCGGCAGAATGAAATTACATTGAAGCCTATGAAGGAGTGAGCCAGCTCTCAGATTTCATCAAAAATATCTTAATTTGTGTTCCGAAGATAAACGAAAGTCTTACGGGGTTGGAACAACATGAGCGTGAGTAATTACTGACAGAATGTTTATTTTTGGGTGAACTAATCCTTAAAGTGCATTAAGGACTTGTTGCAATTATGCAGTCATCAGTTTAGAATACCAAAAGTACAATTGCAGGATATTTATTTTTAAGTACATAAATATGTAAAAATGATTGTAGTATACTTAGCATAAAATAAATGCATTTCGAATACATTTTAGTATATTTATTTTTCTCTAGGATAATGGTTTGAGTAGAGGTTTAATCTATTTGTAACAACCATATAGTTATTTATCAACACGATTCTGACTAAACAGGCCAGTATTTTCTCTTATAGAAGAATTTGCAAAGTTAAAATCTTTTATGTTTTAATGTTTTTGCTGTAAGATGTAAGTTGAACTTCATGTGTGTTGATCTCCCTTAAGGGATAAGCTAATTTCATTCTCCTAGCTGCTCAGCCAAGGTTTGCAAATAATGTTGTAATTTTCAACTCTGAAGAACACCTGCACCTTTTGGGATTAGGGGAAAAAGGTTGATGTCTGTTTAGAATGTACTGAGTCTCAGCACTGGGTACTTTAGTATAGGAGACAGCTGCTAAAAACAGCTTCATGTACAAAACAGAAGAATCAAGATACTGGAATTGTTTAAACAAATCATTAGAATATTTATCTGCACATTAACATTTTTTTTTTTATGAAACCGGAAGAACGTCATTTTCAAGGTTAAAATGTAGGCTATGCCAAAACAGAGCTCCGACTCCAAAGGTGTTTACTAGAGGAGATGAATTGTCTGAATACTCGTTGTTTTCTTTGTCATTAACTAAGGTTGATTCATAGTGATCCTGAAAACGGCCACAATGGCCCAGCAGCAGCAGCAGGTGATCGTATCCCAGCAGTGCCATATGTTTTTCCTGGCCCATGTTTTGCCTCCTCCAGTCTCACAGAAGGCACATACACAAACAAACCACATTATGGTCAAGGGCCCTGAGGTGTAGGATCAGAGGAGCACCGCACACACACATCCACACCCGCCAGCTCATAATGAAAATGCCCCTTACAGACACAGCTGAACACTGTCACTAGGTCTTCACTTTAATGGAGCACTGATAGATTTGGAATGTTTGTCAGTATATTAATATAAACTACTCATATATTATTTCTGGGTTTATGGATTTTTAAAGGCCTTGCTTGTGTTTAAGTACGAAGCTCTTTAGTACATTAAAATCCACAACTGTCGGCCTGTTTAACTGACGGCATAAAATGCCGAACAATGGCTTCAGCTGTGTGACTCACTGTCTGTTAAGATCACTCCTCAATATTCCTGGTGTAAACACTACAAACTTGACTTTCTAAATCTATGTAAATCCGAGGGATTACTTGCAGACAACAGTACACACATAATGACAGTGTGAAGGCTCTGAAAAATCAAGCTAGCATGTTTAAGGGCATGAGGAGACAGGAGGCTCAGAAAGAAGGAAACCATCAATAAACCTGTCCTGAAGTCTTTACTGAGGTTATATTAGTGCAATCTATCAATAATGTTGTGGGAAATCCATAATATACAGTGGAATTTCACCCCGTGTGCTGTTCTTTTTATGAAGTGCAATCTCTCCTGCACAGCTCTGTTCTGTGGGTGCCATTTTTCAAGCACTCTGATGCGGAATGGTGTTGTCAAAAAATATAAAAACTCTGTATCGTCTGCAATTTTTATGCCGTATATCCATCAACAGAGCCTGCCACTCAGTTTGAAGCCACGACGATTGACTATGTGACTCTCAGCAGCACCAAGTCAAACTGGGTGAGTGAAATGCTGTTTAATGAATTATTCATTTTTTTTTTCTCTTATATTGGACAAAGGGCTGTAATTGGACCAAGCTTTTGAATTTTAGATTTTTTTTTTTTTTGTAGGGGGGATGTCACAATTGCTTTGCAATTATTCTAGTCGAACATGCAATTGTACACGAAACTGAATCTGAATATGGATGCAGAGAAATGTGCCTACAATAAAAATAGCTGACCTTTACGGAAGTGCATTAATACGAGAAGATGCATTTGACCAAAATGATGTTACTTTCTGGATGAAATATGTCAGCAGAGCACGATTACTGCTCAAAATGCACCTGACAGAACCCATACAACAGGGTTTCTTTTATCTCACTGCGCATGATGAAGATGCGTCATCATAAGATTCTGTTGGCGACACAAATATCATACTATGCTGCTCATAATAACCATGAATCATTAGATGGCCTCAAACTACTAGTGAGGTATGACATGTCAGATGAAGATGAGAGTGACAGCATGTTCAGCACCTCTAAATGTTGCTGCGTAGAAGCTCAGCAAATCCCCATCTCTCCCATCTTGCCTGCTTCAAAGTTCTTTCAAATGTGCTTCTCATCTTTGGAGAGACGTGCTCCTTTTGAACCGGCAGCAAGACAAAAAGAGCTTTCTGAAGGAATAATGGCTGTTTATATGGAGTGCGTCGTGAGGAGCTGTCAGGCGGTGCCTTTAAGTTGATTTGCTAGAGTGTCAGAGAAGCGGGACTTTGGGAGGTGAATCATGGATTGTCAGAAATCAATTCTCAGGGCCACTCTCCTGAGAGACTCAGAGCCATCAGGCATGAGAAAATAAATAAACCCAATCCTAAGAGCACATACTTTGCAATATAATGGGTATCCATATGCAATAGTATAATTTAGCTGCAAAGGGTGGCATTTGGTCAACAGGAAATTCAATCTCTGGTCTTTATTTCCACAAATCCTTTATTATTTTTCCTCCTTCTTAGTTTTCTTTTTTATTTATTCTGTTCTTGCTGCAAGATAATAAGATATATTGAACTCAGAAGTAACTCAGGAGCTGCTCGCTATAATGTCTTCAGGAAAACTCCAGGCACGTTAGGTATTTGTCATTCAATAGTGACGGGCCAATTTCCGTTTTCATCTCCTCTGCTTTGCATTTCCACTAAGGCTCATTAGTACTCCCGTATTACTGTTCACTGGGGCAGGTAAAATTGTTTGTCTCTAAATGGCAGGTAACATTTTTCCGATGCCATTCATAGCTGTGGCAACTAAACACATATGCAATATGATCATGATGTGCAAGAGACCAACAGTGCTCCTCAGGGACTGTATCATTGTTCCCTTCTGTTTTTGCAAGTGTGCTGCTTGATGCATGTGAGCAAGATTTAATCAGCACTTGTTTCAATATGGATGTTTGTCATAAAGATATACCTGTTTTCTTTGTCTTTTCAGGGGCTGCATCAATAGGCTGTATTACTTACCATGCATTCATATTTGTTAAAACAATTGGCGAAAGCAAAGCGCTGGTGTTTAGTCCCCTGGGACATTTCTGCTGTAACTTTTATTGTCACTGTGGTAATATATGATATAAATCCTGAATGGCATTCCATCTGATCGGCTACCATCAAATTTACTCTCTCCAAGGAAGTATGAGCCAGCCCTGATGCAGCCTTATCATCTCAGATCGGATTCTGATGTGTTTACGTCTCATCTCGTTGATTCAAAATTGAGTTATGGCCCACCTCTGCTTTGTCCAAACATTTTCAAGAAATGGAGCTCTCAAGCTAATGTAAACAGCATAGCTGCTTCAATACTCCCTCTGTTTGTTGCTGTTGTTGCTGTGAAGAAGAGCGCTGAAAATGAACCCAGCTGTGCTGATCTATAAGATGAGAAGGCCACAGTATGAGTTTACTGCCTGAGATCCAGCTTTCAGTGAATTGGGAAGTTTTCAGAATCAGAAAAAAAAGACTTGACGACTAATCACTGGAAATCTAAAACTTGTACTTTGCAAACGACCAATAGCTCTCCCCGATTGCCCTCCAGTATCCCAGTGGTCTCACAGATTGCTGACACAAGCTGATAGTGAAGAGGCCATAGTAAGGTTTCCATCACAGCTCCCCAATCTCTTGATCCTTGATCTTTATATGAGGTAAAGAATGCTTCAGCACTAAAATGGAAGGACCATGGACAGATCCATGCCAGATACCATGGACAATTACACAGAAACAACTGTTTTACTGAATGATAGAGCAGGCGTTCCTAAATGTTTTCATGACAGAACTGAACTAGGTACATATAAGCAAGAATGATTTTTTAGTTAACTTTTCCTTGTCATATTATTACATTGTAAAGCAGAAATATGAAAAAACAAGTTTGGTAAGATTCTATTTTTATAATTACGACATGGCATGGACATGATTGTTTCAAACAGGCTATGGGTTTAGAAAGAAACAGTGAGTTTTTAAACTTTCATTTTCAACTCTGACTTTTGTCTTAACAACAATGTTTGGTAACACTTTAGAATACTGTTCCATCACTAATGAATAACTTTGCACTGGAACAAATGAGTAACGCATTATTAACATTCTAGTAACAAATCTTAACTAACAACCAACTCTGATTAACAAATTAGTAAGTAATGGCGCTCAGTTGATTGTCATAGTTCACTATTAGCCAATCAATAACTCCCTTAAATTGACTGAAGTAACTGAAAATGTTAAGGTTTTTGCAAGGTTTTGTACAGTATTGACTTAAATGTTACTACATCTTTCTAAAGGGACTACTGGATCAGTATTGTAAAGTGAAGATCTTGGTAAATCACTAGTAATGACTCAAGTGTTACCAAATCCATCGGAATGAATTACTATCCAAAACCTTATAAAAACCTCAAAAGCTTCCAATGACTTCAGGCATTACTAGAGAGTTATCATGTTTTTTCAGTTTATAATACAGATTAAAATAATTAATTCCTTCTGAAGGATTTGGTAATACTTGAGTCATTACTAGTGTTTTCTTTGTAGAAATGATCTTCACTTCAGAAATTATTATACATTATCCATTATTCATGTTAATTATGAACCTGTATATAAGTAGTTCTTATTAATCCTCTGGGAGCTATGAAACAAAATTGTATTTATTGATTGACTAATAGTGACATTCCACTGAGCGCTATTACTTACTAATTCATTAATCAGAGTTTCCTGTTAGTTAATAGTAATTAGAGTAGTGATAATGTGTTACTCATTTGTTCCAGTAGTTATTCAATAATGAACAGCATTGTGTTACCATATTTTTTTTGTTTTTATTTTTATTATTATTAATAATAATAAATCAGATTTCCTAGACAATTGAACTATGTTCAGTATCTATAGAAGCAAAAATTCAGTTTAACAGATTAATCAATTATTATTAATATATCAGATTTGCTAGGCATTTTAACTGGATACATAGTGCAATATAATGTATACAGAAACTCAGTCAAGCAGTTGAACTGTATTATTGTTGTTGTTGTTGAGAAGAAGAATAATTCAGGTTTTCTTTGTCATCTGAACTACAGCTGGTATGTGTAGAAGCAGAAATCCAGTCGAGCAGGTGAATCTCAAGCCTTGCTCTGCACCAGCCACAGGGGAATCAAGCACTTGCTGCAATACAATGAAATAGCCATGCCATAAATGAGGCAGTTTCCAGAGGGAAGACAGTAAGGAAGAGATTAGTTGACTCCCCACCAAGGATGCGCTGGCTGTGCTGAAGACTTGCACTTTCTTCATGCCCTTCTTCTTCTTCTTCCTGGCCCGCCCAGTGGTGTGCCACAGACAGGGAGTCTCTATATGCACCACTGACTTGAAGCCTTGTAGCACAAAAGCTGTGTATAACCTACTTGTGTGTCCCAAAGCACAACAGGTATCTGAAAATACCAAGTTACCAAATACCCCCTGAAAAAAGAGCCTTTGAATGCCATGTGCAAGCGATCAAGTAAACATGAGGGAGTGTGTGTGTGTGTGTGTGTGTGTGTGTGTGGCAATTGAGTGCATGTGTGTTTATGTCTGCTTCTCCACAAAATTATGCTACAACTTCACATAAATTACCCTGTAATTTAGAGGGTTTGCTATAGTAAAACTCTCTGTCCTTATAGATATTAGTGACACGTCGTTTGGGTTCAACACTCAGCAGGTGAATATCGTGAATGTGAGTCTCTGCTCTTGCACAATCAGGGATGTGTAAAATCAAACTCTTCCTTTTTCACATCTTAAATTTTTTGTTAGTGTTGAAGGTCTGTTGACTTCATCTTGAAAAGAGCTGAGCTCTCGCATTGATTTAACTCCTCCTAAAAAGCAAGCTCTGGAAATGAATCCTTAGTGGCCATAAGTGGGGTATAAAATTTTACACCCTCTGTCTTACATCACTGGCTGATCCATAATGATGGTTTTGGTCGGCCACTGCGTGATGAGGCACATGGGGGAGTGAGAGATTATTAGATGTGCTTGTTGAGACTTCGTGTTTGCCAGGAATTTAAACTAGACATATAGTTTGAGGCAATAGATTGTGATCGGTGGCCCTTCGTGATTGCTAGAGTACATATTGATTAAATTGATTTAGACATGCATCAATTTTAAACCCTGCTAGGGAGATAGAATGAATATTGAGGAGGCTGACCGAGTTAGGAAAGGAACTAATAATGTGATTGCCAACACCACTTCCCCCTCTAAACATGAAAATTGATTTAGACAGCAATATACTACATTTACAGATGTGTTATTGAGATGTGGTAAACTGGCTTGCTCCTAATGCAGAATTCCGCCTACATTACAATGCATTTGTTGACGTGTGGCCCTAACCCATGTGGCCCACACACTCAAAAGGAAGTTTTGGTGAATCATGAACTCCTATATACTCCATGAATTTACACAGACAGTCGAGCTGGTTCTCATGTTCCATAAATCCAAATATATGTGGATAAAAGTCTTTACTTTTATTGTTCCTTCATCCTCTGTGTTTGCTAGCTGTGGTTTGGCCTCCTCCCAATCTTTAGCTTCCTATAAGTAGCTGGACCACATCGGATTAATGATGAATCACCTCCTACTAGTAATCAATCAGGTGGGATTTCTTGAGCCTCAGCGGGATTTCTCATCTCTTAAAGCATCCAGGCCAGCTTCAGCCTACAGGACCCCAGCTGT
Organism: Meda fulgida; assembly: GCA_030578275.1. Classification (NCBI taxonomy): domain Eukaryota; kingdom Metazoa; phylum Chordata; class Actinopteri; order Cypriniformes; family Leuciscidae; genus Meda; species Meda fulgida. The sequence goes on from CM060622.1 coordinate 26,873,314, forward strand.
CTCTGCTGCCCCGCTGATAGCCTTTCTTAAAAGGAAATGTCCCCAATGTATGGTACTTAAGAAACAGGGTTTCTTTGGTTTTGATTCATCCATTTTAATGTGTTAAAAATTCATGTTTATTCATGTTTGTATCTAATTGTCACGGTGTGGGTTTGTCTTGTCATGTTTAGTGGTTCCCTGTCTGTCTATTAGTCTTCCCATGTGTTTCCCGTTAACCACGCCCCCTTGTTATCCTGTTTAGATCGTTTGCCCCGGTATTTAAGCCCTGTGTTTCAGTCCAGTCTTTGTGAGTTCTTGTATTGTTGTTATGCTGTATGCACGCTACCTTGTTCCTGTATCTAAGTTACCTTGTCTTTATTAAAACATTGCTGCACGTGGATCCTGCCTTCGTCTTTGCTTCAGCTGCTTCATAACACTAATAATCAGAGCAGGTAAAACTCAGAATTAAATAAATGACCCATTTTCAGTATATTAATATACATTTTAATTAAATATGCCATAAGAGGATATGCTGCCTACAAGTGACTTGGGAAACTTGTACCTCAGAGTCGGACATTCGTCGTTATTACGATATGCATGGAAACACAACACAGAAGGAGTCTAAACAAAAACAATTATATTGTGAGCCAAATAAGTACATCAGAATGCAAATGTATTACAATGATTAAATTATATCACATTGAAGTAGGTATGTGTACTCATGACACATACATGCACATGACAATTTTCTCAAAATGTATTAAAATCTTAAGCTCAATAATGTTAAAGATTGTATTGATCTTTCATCTAATGTAAAAGGTTATTTTATGAGAAATGTATTACATTATGAACACACAGTAACAACTTAAAATGCAATCATTCATATTACCAGCAAATGATGTATAAGTGAAACAATGTTTACTTATAATTACAATGCTTATATTTCAATCTGACGTAAAGCAAACAGTGCACCATACATCTCACCTTTAAAATGACTGAAATACAGTGTGAAATTAAAATAACTTGCATAATCAATAATTATAATCCACTACAGACATCCCTTTCGCTCACTGATTTCTATACACAGATTACAGAAATACTTTATTTTACAGTGTCCTTGTTACACGTTACATGTAGTTACTATAGTAATAACAATAAATTATGCATAATTACATGCTACAACTAACCCAACAACAAACCTAATCCTAAACATAACTCTATAGTATGTAGGCCTACACATAGCTAATTTAAATTACTCAGTGCTTGAATATATAATTAATAATTACACTGTTACAATGACTACTTAAAGTGTAACTTTACAGATTTATTATATATTATATCTATATTTTTGATACGTTGCAATGTTTCAAATCGACAAACCCCTTCCAATGTCACAAATGGGAAACTTAGGTATTATCTAGAATTTTATGTTTCCTGTTCATAAGAATGACTTTTCAATTGTAATATTTCTGACTCCCCTTGAAGGGCACAACTAATTGGATTTGGAATTGGAATGACAGGAAGAGGAAATTACTGAATTAAAAATAAATAAAATTATCTACACAGGTGACACATTCTTGTAAATGAACTGTTCTTCCACCTTGGTCAAAAAAAAAATATATAAAATATGAAGAAATATATAAATGTGTAACTACTTGATATATGAGGCATTTCAAATATAGTTCTAAAACCTTTCCAACTTTGTTATTTTAAACTTTTTTTAATGTTCACACCATTTTTTCTACATGATGTGTGACTGCTCTTTCAGTTGCACAACAGAATACATTGTCAGAAACAATGATGATTTTAAAAGCTCTGCTTGGGTTTTTTATAGTCTGTGCTGTCACCTAGCACAGGGCTTAATGGAAACAGGTCCATGTTGAGCCCCAGACCTTTTGTCTCATGCTACAGCAGTTCAGGATCACACATTATATGCACCTCTCACAGCGGAGTGCAGCTGAATATATTGTGTGAAATGGTCAGAACAAAATCCTCAGTTTTTGTGCTGAATATTGTTCCTTCTGTTCAAAGTTAGATCACACTGAAATGCAGCATAGGGCTTACTTGTTTAACCTGACAATAACTTTCACTATGAGAGCACACATTCCCCTACCACTGGCCTTAGAGGATCAGTCACGCCTGGAGGACTCCTGCCAAGCACTCCGCAGAGTGTGTAAACCACACACATCCACGCCACAGAAGCACTGAAACAAAGCAACTCATGCTGGGTACTGTTATACACTTCTCTACAAATATAAACCCATACTGAGTCATAAGGACTCCAACTCCTAATACAAATATGTGCCAACATTTTTCACCCTGGTTACTGTTGGTTGCTGTATATAGTTCACTGAAATTCAAACACAGTATCCTTTACTCCTTTCAACACAAAGTACGACAGTTTTAGATTATACATTAATAAAGACTTATTTTCATCCTTGCACAATACGTTATGATGACCTCAAAACATTAGTGTGTGATTTGTAAGCCAATACATTTTTGATGTTTGCATCACATAACCAGCTCCATATTAATGGCTTTTATGACATAGTAAACTTGCTTGGTAGCTCCCCAATTACAGCATTGCACTCTGGTGCAAGTTCTGTAAAACAAAAGCACTCAAACACTTGTTGAAGAAAGCTAAAATGGCATGATTGCTTCAGCAAATGTGTTTTATCTCAGGTTTTCTTTTGTCAATACTATCGTTAGGTTTAGAGTAGGGTTTAGTATAGATGGTACATTATTTTTTTAAACATTACAGAGCATTAATGGCACTCAACGGATAATTCATTTCCAAAGTGCCATGATACGCAACAACCAACATAATAAAACATTGCCAGATTCACATTCATCTTTTTCCGATAAAATGTAACATGCTTTTCGCACCACTTACTGGATATTTCACTTTGAGAGTGTCGCGAAACATGCAAAACAAGCAACAGAATATTATGTTACAGAAATATAGCCACTGGCTTGTTTTTCCAATGAGCCTAGGTTGCAAAACTAACCACTTCTGCTTTGCCCAAATACGTCTGTTGTCATCCACTTGTAATGCAAAGCTTCCGTTTAATATTGTGGGTTAATTAAGTGTTTTTGTGCACCAATTATGTTGTGTTTAGGATGAATTCCGCTATGTTGTGGGCTAAATCCCATATGTTGTTAGTTAATCCCTTTGTAGTTGTTGTCTTAATAGTGTTGTGTTGTACCCCCACAAGTCTTACTGAAAGAAAGAACAGAAAATTGGCATCGTATTTCAGCTAACAAAAGTCTGAGCATGCTCTATCACACCCACTCTATCTCTCTCCCTCTTTCTGAGCAAGTATATGAATACATTTGCACATATCTGAGCCTGAAAGCATTGGTCTGTGATCTAGTTCAAGCTGCGAGTTTTGGCCTGAACCGATCCTTTAAGTAAGCCAGGCTGCGTTGGTGGGCTGAGGCTCGGGAGGGTGCTGCAGTCGCAAGGAGCGATTAATATGGTGGGCGAGGGCAATGACCTTCTTGTCTGAGTGAGATCTTCCTGGCCACTGATGCCAATTACACCTTCATGCCATCAGCTTCACACAGACACCTTCTGAACTGCACCTCTGTCCTGTAATCCCGTAGGCCTCTACCATCTCAGAAACCCCGGAGAGGAGAAGGACTTCCGAGCAAATACTACAAAGTCGCTCCTTGTCTCCAAGGGTAATCTTCTCTTTACATATCACTCTGAAGTCCTGCACCACTTCAAACCCAATTAATGTTCCTGCTGCTCCAGGTATTGAGTTAAATGTTCTCTTCTCTTTGAAATCTTGCAGTGGAGGCCATTAAACAAGAAAATTGGCATGATTAATTAATTGGTAACTGTCACGTCAATGCTTTGAAAACTCATAGAGGCTTTATTTACCATTCCCGGAAACACTTAACAACTGGAGGTTAAGTCGTGAAAAATGGCTATTTTTATCTAAATGTGACAGCATAAAAACACATTATTATATTGACAGTGACAACTTGGTGAGCTCCGGTTGCTGCATACAAGCTTGTGTGTATATGTGGAGTAGTAAATGCAATCCTTTTTCTTTGTTAATGTAATAGATCCACCAACAGAAGGATTTTGTTTCATCCCTTGCTGGTGTGTTACTGGAACAGTGAGGGGGAGGAGGGGAAGCGGGATCAGATGAAAACCTTTAACACAGAGAGTGGAAAGTGAATTGCTCTTCTTGCACATTTTTTTGCATCAATGTGGACTGTAGTTGGTAATCAGATCCAGTGTGAACAATTCATTTTAGATTTGAGTGAATCTTTTTATAGTTAGTTTATTATAGTTCACTCTTCAAGTTGGATTTTTTTACACTTATAGCTCATCAGATATATGTTTTAGAATCTCACGATTCGATTTCAGTTTTTCTGAACTGCTAAAACACATTTCTTGAAACCATCACCCAGGTTATAAAAACCTTAAAGACAAAACCATATCTTCAAACTACATTCAGAGAACATCTGACTCTTCTGGCAAAATCAAACAATAGCTTCAAAATCATTTAATCTGTGCTCAAAATCAAATAATGCTTTCAGATCTTACACATGGACAGTCAAAATATAAACACTACAGATCATTCATTACATATTAATGTTCTATATAGGTATAATACCCCTATGTTCAACTTTTAAAATTAGCACCAAACTTCTGAATGCACCTTAAATTTAAATCTCATCAGTCTGTCACTTTAAAGAGCTTCATACTAATATTGTCCTCATAGAATAATAATAAAAAAAATAATAATAATAACAACATTAAAAATTAATTACAATAAGGCCTCTTTCAGAGAACGAGGCAAATTTGACCACAGACTACCTCGCTCACCGCAAACATGAGGTCTGTCCTGCCTCTTCACAGGGATTCGGTTTAATTGCTTAATTATAAATAAATGCTTAATTATAAATAAACTCCCCTCTGGTGCATCACACAGTTATCTCAGTGTGCAAATCAACCCTGCCACTCATGATATTTCAAAATCTAACTCGAAATCTCCTCAAAAACACATTAGCGTGGGCTCTCGCATGCTCTCTCTGTCTGTCTCGCCGGCTTCCTCCTGGAATGCCCTTTAATTACAGGTTTACATCAGTCCACAAGGTCTATGGGACCTGAACAGCTGCTCTGCTCAATGGTCCATTTCAAAGCGACGTAGCCTCCTGAAGTACCTGCGTGTGTGAGGCAGATGTTCATTAGCTAGCCAGCCTTTCATCTCTGCGCTGATAACAATGGGCTGGCAGGGTTTCTTGTCCTTTCATGGTGGTGTCTCCTCCATCCTCTACATCCTCTCCTCCCCTCCTTCCCTTCTACATCAGTCTGTGCCAGAACAGCCCAAACAGTCAAAGTGTCAAAAACTTTCTGAAGTTAGACGAAGGGGCCATTTGACTGTAATGAAAGATTGAATTGTTCTCACAGTGATAAGAGGAGTTAAGTCATTAAATACACGAGTATCTAAAAGGGATAAATGTGTATTTTGTGTCAACTTCAAGGTGATTTTGTGTGTATTTGTGTGTATTATTGCATGGGAGGAAGCAGAGATAAATCGACGTTGATGATATTTTGCCAGTGCCCATTTAACAGTCCCTCCAGAAAAACGTGATTATGCGATCGCTGAATTCAATGCATAATCAGCCAAAGTCTAAATATTTATGCGGAGGTCACTATTTTTCAAATACTCCGCAACTCGCCGCTTGAGTTGCTGATTTCTGCGCAAAATATGCGGGGCTTGCATGATTTCATAATCCCCGCATTTTCGTCGCAAAAATAGTCACATATATCTTAGCAGAAAGTTGAAAAATGTTGCGTTTTCTTCGCAAGAGCAGCCATCCCCCCCTGTTGCCATGGGAACGTTATGAAGTGACGTAACTACGCTACGTGAACAACATCGAAAAGCTACAAACCCCGCGAATAAGCCATGAAATTAGAGTTGTAAGTATATTAGTATGTAAATTTGTTACAGTAAGAGATTGCACTTTGTGCATTGGAAGCACTTATTTTAACAGATGTCTGTTTTGTATAGCTACCTCATTTTTACAGAAGTTGTAGCATATTCCTTTTGTAAAGCTACAGAACTTGTTTGACTCATCAATGTTTTGTAAGTTTGCCATGTGTTTATTAAGGTCTGAAATAAAACAAGATGAGAACTTAAATATTCCAGCACTTTCTGTGATGTAGGCTAGTATGCTTGCATATCATAGGAAATAATAATAAATTACTCTTCACATTAAGGTAGAAGTCTAGTGAGAACAGGGTGTTGGGGGAATTACTTTTTTTCTCACTTTTTCATCAAACCCCAGTTTTTGCAAGTTCCCGCAATTTCATCGGATAAAATTGCATAAATATGCATATTCTGCATATTCCATCGCATTTTTTAAGTAAACTTGCTGCATAATCAAGAATTTTTGCCCGCAACAATCACAAAAAAACTCTGCATTTTTCTGGAAGGACTGAAGGCAGCATATACTTTGTGGAAACTCACCACTGTGTTGAGCCATTCGCAAAGAATAAGTTCACAATAGGTTTGCTCACCGGGATCCACTTCTAGCTTGAAACCAATTATCAAAGAAAGCCCAATGGACTTTAACAAATGGGGCGCACTCTTAAATATCCATGAGGGTCAAAACATTCACATCTTCACATGAGTGGCCCTTCTGGAAAAGACAAGAGAGCGTCATATATATTGTCTGGTTTAAAATAAAAGGAACAAGGGGCCACCGTGAAAAGCTCTAAAAACATTTTGACATTGCAGGAAGTATTATCCTGCATGATTTTATAAAAAGTGCACATAAAATAATTAAGTGCTGTTAGACCATAGGAACAGTAGGTTATTGATAGATGGCTATGTAATTCAGCTGTCATGAACAAAAGTGGCCGTTTTTTCTTACACAGGAATGTAAAATGAATATTGTATTTGTATGTGCACTAACTAAAGCTGCTTCAGATGAATGAGCAGTAATGACTGTAGGGGATCTGTAGCAAGAAACATTTTCTATGTAAATTGCGGTCGTTTATATTCCCATATATTTTATCTTCCTCTGTTCTAATGTTGACATGATTTGAACATCATTGTGTAAATAATGTCACAGATAAAACAATAATTCAAAGCAGAATAGATGTGGAATAAATGGAATTCATTTGCAAATTGTTATGAAAACAAGCAATGACATATTTGTACAATGCTATTCTCAAGTTGATGCCTCAAATAGAAGTAGACTGCATTATTGGAATAGAGAAGTTTAAAACACACTTTGTGAATTCATAAATATGGTCAAATCCAGATTGCAATTTTAAGTATGTTAGAAAAACCTTAAAGAGCACATGTTTTAAATAAAAAGTCTGCAATGACATATAGACAGCGTCAAAATAGACAGTGTCAAAAGTTGTACTACATGCAGTAGCAACGGATCATTCCGTGTTATTGTGTCAGTTCAGTGGTTCATTTTATTTTTGTGAATACATGGCCTCTAGCCCCATAGTTCCACAGAATCACAGCATGGCAGATGCTCTTTTCTTTATTCCATGGTATACAATCCCAATATCCATGCATACTCCATATCCCAAACGTGACACATCAATACAAAAATCACCAATACGAGCGAGATCCCCCAAATGTTCCTTACGCACACACATCATGTTACTACAGTATGTTTATGCCTACGTGAGGATGAATATTACAGCATTGTATTAATGGTGAAACAACATCAGGGCTGCCACACACATTTTGAATGACTGTCGCCAATCACATATCCCTTAATGCCTAGTTACAACAACAGAACAATGCTAGAATCAGAAACCTATAATAATAACGTCCAGATATGTATTTATTTAAGGCAATACAGGAGAGCACATGGCACATAGAAACAAACATGGCTAGCCATGTGCTCACACCAAACATTACAAAAACTAGAGAAAATGGCCAGTCAACACTATCACAAGCTATGTGCTCAAACAAAACATGACACAAACACGGTCAATGAAAGCACTCACCGACAGCTTGTCCACACAAAACAAGACAAAACGAAAGCACATGGCAGAAGAAAAACAATTAGCTGTGCGCTACACAAGACAACAAGAAACACGAACTACGTGCTACACCGAACACAAAATACAGACAGAAGAGTATACGGCCTGAACAAAATCAAAATTGCACCGTGAATTCATGTATTATTTTGAGCTCTTTGTGAAACTATATAAATTATTATAAGGCCTATGTGTTATTTGCATTGATATAGTCATATAATTTCTTTAAGCTGCCTTCTCGAACTCTTGCTGCAGCAGCAGTTTATTCTTGCCTTGTAAATGCATTTAATTTCATGATATTTTTTCATAATGATCTCAGAGTTTGTTTAACTTGCTTCAGGCCTCTGAGTGCAAAAGAACGAGCAAATGATCATTCCGTGCGCTTACAACAGAAGAAAACATACTGAGCAAGAATGCCCGAACCCCAACACATAACCGAAAGCAAACTAGGCTGAAGTGCAGGCATGTGAACAGAAGACGAGTTTACATCCCGACCAAACATGGAACAACAAGCTCATAATGACAAGACAGAAGAAGTGTCAGAGCTCTGTCTCCAAACCAAGAATAAACAAATAGAAGTGGCAGAACCTTGACACTGCATTCCTAATGCACACTAATGCACAGTATTTTTCCATTTTTTCAATAACATTTACAATATTAATGTCACCACAAATCTTTATTAAAAAGTATAGGCTATAGTCTACCATACTAATGTCTAATCTGCTAGCACTTCAAATCCATCTACATTATGGAGCCACGGACAGCAGGTTAAATGCACCTCAATGTTAAAGAGCCCTTTGAAAGATGTTTAAAATGTCAATATATAATTCCATACCAAACTTGGTAACACTTTATAATAACTGCACACTATTAATAGAAAGTGTAAGTAAATGATTAATAAACTATTTAAATGTACATTCATACATCTTATTATAAAGACACATAGTAGTAGTTACTTAGTGTGTTAATAAATGGTTTATTAACACGTGTTTCTACTGTAATTCAGGGTTAATTCAGGTAGTTATAAAGCATTTAGTAGTGGTCCTTACTTTAGATGAGCTCACAAAAATAGTTAACTTACCACTATTAAATGCTTTAAACTACCTGAATTAACCATGAATTACAGTAGAAATGCATGTTAATAAAGCATTTATTTACACACTAAGTAACTATTACTATATGTCTGAATAATAAGATGTATGAATGTACATTTAAATGGTTTACTAATTTACTTACACTTTCTAAGTGATTTTATGAACCACTGACAACTCCTAAATAACTGGTTTGTAAATAATGCAATACTTACAGAAATACAGAAATTCTTCTTAGTAAAACAACTGTATTGTAATAGCTCATTGTTTTTTGTCCTTTTTTCTTCTAAACTGCTAACCTGAACTTTTAGTTATTAACTTGAATGCATATAAAGTCACTGTATATTGTCCATGTCATTGTAACTTAAAGAAGCACATGTTTTGCTTTCAGTGTCACTGCAAACGTAGTGTTTTGTAGATGGCCCATCGCTGGCAGGGACACGCAGGGTGTCAGTGCAGGGTGATATGTGATTCTGATATGCCACTAGCACAGCCAAGAATGTCACAGTAAGAAACTCAAAGCTCCATCACAACTCTTTCTCTCAGTCTAGGGCTGGAGACCCATGGCTACAAATGACTTGTTTATTTCAATCTGCCCAGCATGACCATGAGCCTTTTAAGCAGAATATGATTAAACTGCAGTGTGCAAGAGAGAAGTTTATCAACTGAGCTTTCAAACATGTGTCATAGTCCGTGTACTGAACAAACATTTCTCCACTTTTAGAACATCTTTGCAAGACACACGAGATGCACTGAACAATAAATAAAGTCTAACATTTGGCAGCAGTCAATGTTTTGATCAGGGACGTTTTGTAAAATTTAGTTGTTTGGCCAAAAGTCAAGCCTATGATTCTGCTTCAAATGAAGATGCATTAAACAGAGGCGTCCCATTTATATATGAATTTGGGTTTCTTCCAGACTACAGGCCCTTCCCGTAGCTTGATGCACCATTTTCCTTTAAGAGAAATGTGTTTTCACAGTTCACCAGGGAGAGTATTGAGCTGTTTACGCAGAGCAATATGATGCCATCATTAGTCGACATGATCCATTTTGGCAAGTATTCTAATTGATTTTTCAATGCATCACTGAAATCATTGGGGGCCTCAGAACCTAGCAACTTTTCTCCTTGCAAAGACGACTTAACACCTCACATGTGTAAAATGTGGCAACACTACATTCACTTACATTCGCATAGACACTAAAACGCACAATACTGAAGGCATCTAAAAAGTAAATAATTTACGTATTACAACTGTACACAGACATGTAAAAAAAAAACTTGTGTATCATCTACGAATTATTAATGCATAATTAATCTGTTGATTTTTTGTATTCATGATCCATTAGATTATGTTTTCAATCACATTTATTTAGCAGAGTTTATTAATTTACTTAAAATGATATTATAACATATTATTCTGTTCTGTGTGACTTCTGGTGCAAACGCGATTACACAATTAAATTACAAAGACTACACTTTTATTAATAAATACATTTTAATGAATACAATTTCAGTTATCTGAAAATTACTTATGTAATTATGTAACAATCCCTGGTTCTGTGTCTGTTGTTTTGTTTCGACTATTATGTTGAAATGTATTCTCTGTTTTCATTGTTTCTGTACTCCCTTCCTGTGTTTCTTCTTGCATGCTTAGATGTTAGTTTATAGTTACCATCATTAGTAACACCTGTCTATAATTATTGTTGATTTCTCTGTGTATTTAAGTTTGTCCTTTTCAGTTGTACTTTGCTTGTCATTGTTTTGTGGTGGATCGTGTGTATTTTGAGTCAAGTGTTCCTAGATGTTCCTTTCTATTCATGTGGAGTCTTGTCATTAAAATATTGCGTGTAAGTGGATTCTCTGTCTGTCTTGTCTCTCAGCAAATGTTACAAATTAAAAAAAAGGGCATTATCCATATAATTGTTATTGCAGCTAAAATTATTTAGCCTGTTTTGTTTCTTTTTATTGTTGAAAAGTGGATAATGTCAACGCGTTCTCACCCCAAGGCGTCATTTAATTTACACTTTTGACCATGCGTCAACTAACTGACGCTAAAGGGTGCCTTTAGCGTCAGTTAGATGACGCTTCCGTTATGGGTAGGTTTAGGTATGGGGTAGGGTAGGCGCGTCTCATGTTGACGCTAAAGGGTGCCATGTGCGTCGGATGTAGACGCATGGTCAAAAGCGTCAGTTACATGACGCCCGAGGATGAGCGTCATCTAACTGACGCTAAAGGCACCCTTTGGCGTCAGTTAGTTGACGCATGGTCAAAAGTCTCAATTAAATGACGCCTTGGGATGAGAACGGGCTGATAATGTTTAGGTTTTAGGATAGAGTTAAGGGATGAATAAAATGGTCAAAACTAAATAGATATATTTCTGAGATATAGATGTGTTAAATTATGTAGCTGCAAATACATAATACTGCTTACATTTTAGATGCTTCCGGTACAAACAAAGGACATTCTTCTACCTCTAAATGTTATGTATGAATATGCATGTTTCAGCAATGAGACCAGACTGGATTTGGACACTGATGGACAAGGTTTTTGTTTGTTGATTTTGTTAGTTTGTATTGAAAGTATTGAATTACACTTGATGATTAAGATGATTAAGATAAAAATAAAGACGAGCAAAGAGAACGAGTAGGTGTTTCATCCCTTTAATTTACATGCATGTTGGGGCAATAAGATCGCTTTATTCCAGAATTAGAGCACAAGCACATTTCCTCAAGGCACATAAAGTCAAGCAAATGCTCCCTCCCTCATCCAGCCCCAAGACATTACCAAGGACAAGAGAAGTGTGTGAGGTCACATGCTATATGCAACCCCCAGGAGCCTTATATCTGTGGAGACTGCAGTCCATCCATACTGAACCATTGCTACAACAGTGGGTTATTATTTTTGATTGAAAGTATTATTATATGAATTTGTTGTCTCTGTAAAACAAACACCTTCAACATATAAATTATGCAGCTGTTCTTAATGATGCCTCAAATAATAAAACAATGGGCCATTTTACCCAATTTAAGTTGCAGAATAAATAATTAGAATTGGGTCTAATTTGTTCAGTTACTGAATCCTCCTTCGTCAGGACAACTGTTTCCTTCTGCATTTGTCAATTAAGCTGTTGACATCAGCCTCAATCTGCTCAAATTAATTCTCTCCATATCAGAAATTTGCCAAACATCTGATCATGTGACTTGTCCTAATTATTAGAACATTTACTCAGTAAACAAGAACATCAATATAGATTGTGCATCTTTAATTACACAATTCTGGACTTCACAAGAGAAAAAAAAAATGAAGAGAATTATGTCTAACCTCATTTTTGACAAGCACCTGAAATAACTGTATCACTGAACGCCTGTCCATGGGAACAGCTTTGAAGATATTGCATTTGATAGATGCCTTCAATGGGACTTGGAATGACAGCTATGCATCTGCTTGTAGATAGACAAAAAAAAAAAAAAAAAAACTTTGGCCATTCCCTTGGCTGCTGCCTTGTATAAAATTGAATTGAATTTGTCTTCAGACAGTGTCACACCCTGAATACTCACAATGGCTGACGTTGCAAGAGCTGATCTTAAGTTTATATGTGGGTGGAAAATGAAAATGTGAGGCTGCAAGCCATTCATTAATGAGATCCATGCCATGGTGTGACAGATTCAATATGTTTGTCATACTACAATAAAATAAAGTGAAATCTTGTTTACACCAGAGAGGTTGTATGTCCCAAAAGTTTAGCTTTATTTTCTGTTACCAATCACCATAGACTGCATTACTGGACAGATTATCTCATTCTGTTTTCCTTTCCCTCTTTCAGTTATTGTTGCTATGAAATCCAACTCCAGGCATAAGAACACCCTGCTATTTTGCAAGTTCTCCCACTTAGAAATCATGGAGGGGTCTGAAATTGTCATCATAGGTGCATGTCCACTGTGAGAGAAATAATCTAAAAAAAAAAAAAAAAATCCAGAAATCACAATGTATGATTTTTTAACTTAAGACGGGACTTGACATGTGCTGGTTTAAGCAGGGGAACCTTCCGTACCATGCATGATTTCAAACCATGACGTCTTATTACCAACAGTAACCTTGGAAACGGTGGTCCCAGCTCTTTTCAGGTCATTGACCTGCTCCCCCCGTGTAGTTCTGGGCTGAATTCTCACCTTTCTTAGGATCATTGAGACCCCACAAGGTGAGATCTTGCATGGAGCCCCAGTCCGAGAGAGATTGACAGTCATGTTTAGCTTCTTCCATTTTCTAATGATTCCTCCAACAGTGGACCTTTTTTCACCAAGCTGCTTGTCAATTTCCCCGTAGTCCCGTACCCCGTAGCCCCGTAGCCCCGTAGCCCCGTAGCCCCGTAGCCCTCCTTTCCAGCCTTGTGGAGGTGTAACATTTTGTCTCTAGTGTCTTTGGGCAGGTCTTTGGTCTTGGCCATGTTAGTAGTTGGATTCTTACTGATTGTATGGGGTGGACAGGTGTCTTTATGCAGCTAACGACCTCAAACAGGTGCATCTAATTTAGGATAATAAATGGAGTGGAGGTGGACATTTTAAAGGCAGACTAACAGGTCTTTGAGGGTCAGAATTCTAGCTGATAGACAGGTGTTCAAATACTTATTTGCAGCTGTATCATACAAATAAATAGTTAAAAAAAAAAAAAAAAAAAAAAAAAAAAAAAAATATATATATATATATATATATATATATATATATATATATATATATTGTGATTTCTGGATATTTCTTTTTTAGATTATGTCTCTCAGAGTGGACATGCACCTACGATGACAATTTCAGACCCCTCCATGATTTCTAAGTGGGAGAACTTGCAAAATAGCAGGGTGTTCAAATACTTATTTTCCTCACTGTAAGGATCTGCCGCAGTGTCACTCCTAAACTAAAGCTATGCACCAATTTACAACATATAAATCTGGTTGTCTAGCAGATATCATTAGGACTATGACAAATGTCAATAATATTGACATAATATTATGTTGCAGCGGGAAGTGCAAAACTTAAATTACTTTTAGTGAGTACAGAAATTATGGCATGACATAAGAAAGAAAGAAAGAAAGAAAGAAAGAAAGAAAGAAAGAAAGAAAGAAAGAAAGAAAGAAAGAAAGAAAGAAAGAAAGAAAGAAAGAAAGAAAGAAAGAAATATTAAGGCAAATTGAGTCAAATCAAATGACATTGCAGAGCTTAAGTCAATTATAAATAAATCAATGGCCCTGAGTCAGGCTCATGTGACAAGTTTTGGGATAGACAGGCCAACTCTTGTTTGACTAACAGGCAAAGAATCCCAAGACTCTCGCCTATATTTCACTAAGTCTAGTACATTCTGAGTATTGGAAGAGAGGAATGAAGATGAGCAGGGAACTGCAACAAGCACTATAAGTGAGAAGAACATACATCCATGCTTAAGGGGGCTTTTACACTGGGCTCGTTTGTTGCGGTCCGAGCCCGGGCGCGATTGTTCCCGGTGCCCCCCCCCCCCGCAGCGTTGATCTGGTTTCACACTCAACTTGATTCTATCGAACCCTGTTGCCTTTGCGTGCATATTAGCCTACGTCATCGCTAACGTGCACGGCGCATGATAGAAAATAGAACACAGAACGCAATATATTGTGTTTTTTATTAATTCGCTGCTATTATGCACAGCTGAGTGAACAATACAGGTTTACTGTACATGTGTCACATAAGCTTCTGCTGCTTGCAAACAGACTATTTTGAGGAGACAGTGGATTTCCAAATGTGTTGCCCTGATGCACGCGCAATGCGCGAATACACTGCCGGCTCACTCTCGCTCGTATCCAATGTAATTCATCGACACTATCATCCCTTACAAGTGTTTTATTTAACTGAATGCATCACAATAAGCTAAAATGCATGCGCAGGTCACTTTACTTCCTGAACAAGTGCGCACCGAGTCCTTATTGCTTTCACATTCACGCGAACCGTGGCACGGTTCGGGAGCAACCGAACTCAGACCACCTCCTCCAGGTAGTCTCGGGTTCGATACCCCAGTGCGCACCCGGGTCCCATGACTGCGTTCACATTAGCGATTTTTCATGCGAACTTTGCCCCGTTCCGAACTAAACCGCCAGTGTGAAAGCCCCCCTAGTTTCATTATTAAACCAATTTTGGTTGTTAATTTGTTATATTCAAGAGAATGAACACATAGCATAATCCTACATTTATAGTGGTTTCAGTTAAATTATACTTTCATAAGTGTTTGTGTGCTTAGTTTAATCCTTACAGCTAATTACTTAAGTGCTATAATTACATGACAAATAAATTTAGGAACACTTTCACCCACAATGAATTCAACTGGCTTAATTGGTCCCACCGCAAGTTCTTTGTAACATCCATGAAATTGCCAAATGGCTGGTCCTTCCAAAGAATGTTTTTTTTTTTTTTTTTTAATAACATAATTGCATTACTCCATGTGATACCAATTATCACTGGAATCAAGATATATCAGATACCAGCTTCCCATGTCTCCCTAAGCCAAACAAAAAATGAGTAGAAGTGTTTCTTTAAACTCATCCCCATCATTAAAATTAATTTAAACCCTTGGTTGAGTGGGAACATCCCAGAGCAACTTACCAGCTGCCTTAAAACATCCCTGACCATATCTGTGCACCCTAGTGGCTAGTTTGGATATTGATGTGAAATGGCCTGCCAACTTGCCTCATCTCTGGCCACTTGCCAGCAACAGGAAAGAAATAATTATACTAAAGGCCTAACCCTCAATGAATAAGATGCTGCCATTCAAGTAGATGGATGAACCCATGTTCAGGCTTGTTTGTTGAACTACATAATTAACAAAAAACACTATGATATATCATAATCCTCTGAATCACCACATGTATGTTCCAATGCAAACATTTATGGTTACATCTGTTTGAACCAAATTATGTAACCAGTGGTTGAATGAAACAGCACAGGATACAAAAATTACTTTTGGGGCTTTATTCTGGCTGCTGTCTCTATGAAAGACAACGATCGAAAGGAGCAAATATTTAGAAACAAAAATAATACAAATGAAATGACAGTGTCTTTCTGATTTTTTTGATGCGCTTATTTGGTATAAAAGACAATTTATAACACAAACTTAATGAAGTCAAATTAAATGAAAGACATTGGAATAATGAAATACTCCAATTAAATATAGACTAGTACAAATACGGATCAATTATATGATATTATATTATTATCGTAATCACTTGTACACCAAAATCTGAAATGATATGCCTCCAATTATCCTTTGAGGGTGGTTTGATTGGCTGCATCTGGTTTTCCAAAACAACTCCTACACTGCACACAAGACCAGTGTGTTTCTTCTGCTTTGTCTACTGCAGAATTAGATATAATAAGTTGGAACAAAGCAAGCACTGGTCTCTGTATTCATCTCATAATTTTATTCTCTTCTTTCTTTCTGTAGGATTACTGCTGTTTTTTTTTTTTTTTTTTTGGAGATCTGCTCTAAATTTTGAAACATCACCAAAAGGGGGGCTGTTATCACTGTATCACAGTCACAGCTGAAGCTTTGCAGCATTTTTCAAGTCATCTGAGCCACTTCGCCTCAGTTTGCCTCTTCAACCAACCCAACCCAACCTGCCATACACATACTCAACCTCCACAAGTCAGCACTGAAAAACTGTGCAAAAACTTCAAGCAGCTGTTTTTTTTTAGACTGACTAGTTCTCTGAAAATATTGCCCTCTAGAATTCACTCTCTTCAGAATGCTGGTGCTGTCAGTCGATCGAGATGGGCAACGGAGCACGTGTGAGATCAGGCAGTTGTTTCAGTGGACTTATATCTTCGACCTTCCATCATTTCCCAGCACATTTGACCACAACTTGTCCTGCAAAGTGCCCATGTTTGCCATTACCGGGATGCTATTTTAAATGTTATAAAAAACAGTTTGGGGACGAAGGCTGGCGTAGGGTTACAACTAGGAGCTCCGCGATCAATCAACCTTTTTCCCCTCTCGCTCCATCTCTCCCTCAGGTTGTTGAAACAAACATAAAAACCGCATATTAGGTAACATAGACCCATTTAGAAAGCAATTTAAAGCACTCCGCAACCGTCTCTGCCGGTGAAGAAGTCTAGCCTCTTAATTATCCTGTATCAGTGTTACAGAAAATGCTTCCAAATATTACTCTTTGTTTTCCTGCTTTCAGCCTCCAGCTTATGTAGCAGGCTTTTAAGTATCTCTTTGTGTTAGACTAAGGTTTCCAACATGGAGAGAAAAAGCAGAGGGTCTCATTGTTTGCCCTATGCCTCAAATTGCATTTTACAGGCATTTAAATATTTGTGAAAAATTTCAGATAAATCAAAAGCATGCACAGATAAAAACTCTTCTGTGGATATTAGTGTGATTGCACTTGCAAGCACAGACCAGTGAACTAATGCATTTATCTATTTCATGCATTCCATGTCGATGGTCTTCATTCCCATAGGCTGGTCATTTCCATGTGTCATTCCCCATTCAAAACGCTTCCCTAAACACCAAGGAGAAATTCTGAAAACCAGGCAATCTAGCAGCCACCTACCAAGGAGGAACATTTTCAATCTGCTTAACTCCTACCACTGAATTTAATTTTAATTAAACAGTTAATGAGCCATGGGATTAATGCCAATGGCTTTTTAAAGCAAACATCTATAAATCATTAAGGCCTCATTTGGAAGGGGAAAAGGAAATGTGCCTGTGGCAGACTGGGATCCTCTTCCCTCTCTAGGGCCTAGTGAACCCAAGCCCACGCGCCCATAGTGCGACATCATACAGGCAGGGCTATTGAGTAGCCCATGTTTAGTACGCTGTACATGCATCTCTCTTTTCCTCCATTTCACTCACACAGCAAGAGCTAAAAAGAGCCACAGATGGTACTCAAGCACAACAAACCTTTCTCGCTGACATTGCCTCCACATACTAAAGGTCAGCAGCGGGGGAACGGCAGACGATGGGGGTCCTATATGGGGCAACGCTAGCAGGGTTAGTATGACCAAATGAGCTTCCCCTCCACACTGCTGGAGCCCTCTATTACAGTCCTGGACACTGTTGAACGAAAGGAAAGGAAAGTGTATGAACACATGGTCAGAGGTTTTTCTTAAAATAGCAGTACTTAAGTTTTGCATCATGTTCCTTCCAATGACCACTAAAAGAAAATGTTGCTGTAAACATCAAAAGTACAAGTTCCATCACAAGCCTTTTTATTCTTTCTACAACAAATCACATAAATGAAAGGATCCATTTATGATAAATAGTTCAGCTTTCACTGAAACGGACATAAAGCCATTTGAATCATAAACAGATAAACATAAATATGTTTGTACATTTTAATGAAAATCTGACTAATGTGATTTTATTTTTTTATTTCCCCAAAATATCAACTTCAAATCGCCCACACATCATATCGCCTCTAAAGGAATGCAATCAACATCTTAACGCTATGTCCGATGGGGCTCTCATTTGTAACAATTAGTGCTCAGTCACATGCATGCTTCATGGCTTGAATCCAATTTAAAGCATCAATGTCTTAATAAGTCAGCTTCTAATCATAACTGCTGGCACAGCATCCAATCCCGTAATGACCCATAAATTCTGCTCCATGACTCCATTGATCATCACCCTCAGACGAGATGAGCCAGTTAATATTATCAAGATGTACTTTCATCTTAAGTATTCATTCATGATTACGCTGCACATGTATCAGCATCACTTTTACTCTTTTGTACTCTTACTAGCTTGTGGCTTTAACTAGCAAACACACACACACACGCACACACACACACACACACACACACACACACACACACACACACACACACACACACACACACACACACACACATTTGAATGCTTTTATTTGGATCTGAAAGACATTACAAAGAAAACAAGATCCAAATACTGTGGGAAGGGTATTTGACAAAGTGACAGATCTATGATTCATGGCTCACATACTTGTACAGGTCCTTCCATTTATAATATTCAACACATTAAGGATAAACAAAACATCTCCGTCTCCATATCTGCATGCTTCCTATGGTGGCTTAAACAGAGCAGAATTCTGCAAGCCTTTTTGCCTCCTTTTTTTGCAGCCCCCCTAACTGCACCCCCCTGATCACATTCTTATGGACATGGCCTAAACTTCCAAACACCAGAATTATTAATTTACAGTTGTATCCAAGTTGGTGAAAGAGACCTACCAGTGGTTGATATTTCAATAGTTTGGAATAGTAGCAAGCATACATGTACAGGTAAAAACAGCAGGCCACCTCAAACACACATACAGATTTAATAACCACATTTACAATTATAATGTCATGTGAGTATTTGGAATGTTTTTAAAGTAATCACTGTCAGATGTGTTATGATGAAACCAGTTAAATTGTACAGTGCTATGCTTGTAAATCTTACTATCATGTCCACAGATTACCTTTTGCAAGTCTTTTGCAACCAGATCAACCAGACGGTCATGTCTGGCCACAAAGTCCTTTATAATTGTAGCATCGGTTTAATATGTGAGCAACCGTTTCATTTTCCTGCTGAGTTGGATGCAATATACAGTAGGGTTCATGCTTTGATGGATACCATGTTGCCAAACTGTACTTTGTTGGAAGACACTGTAATCTTGCTTTAATCATGAATATTAGAATGTCATCTGAGATTGAGGGGTTTGTCAGGACAGAATGAGACACTGAATGGTCAGCAAATTGAAGTAATGCAAGTTTTCCTTGTAGTCTGAGACCTGTCCAGTCCTGTCCATTTTGGGTCTTTCTAAGATGAAGAATTGAGGCTCTTGCATGTTTAATCTGTAGCTAAGGTGTACTGTCTTTATTGAAGATCGCCAGGGTGGAAACCAGCGGATCGGAGATTATTTTGTCGTTGAAAGCAACTACTTCTCCGTCGGGTCCCAGCCAGGACAGCTGTATTCCTGTACGGCAGCAGAGATCTTTTAAATCTGCCAGTCGGAGCGCACTCCAAATCCGGCTGCTCTGATGTCTAACTTTCCGTTCTGCTTTAGTTTAAATCCAAGAAACTGGGACTCATTTGTGGAGGCAGCAGGTATTTTTCGACGCTGTAGATGTAAAAACAGCGATTCGCGTGATAGTTCTCTAACAGTTGTATCGTCATTGTTAGGCATGTTTAGAAGATGTCCTGTTCTGGAAGCGGTGTAGAGCCATTCAATGTTTGGGGCACCGAGACCTCCGTCTCTATGTGGCTGGAAGATAATGTCCCGAGTTGTACGACTATTAAGACAAAACCATTTCCTCACCAGCTTCACCGTTTCGTTGTTCATCGCTGACAGTGTACATTGTGGAATATGTATGCTTGGGAAAAGGTTTTTAATTTTAGCCTCTGAGATCAGCCTGATGGCTTCAACTTTTATCATTATGGGGAGTGGGGCAGCATCAATCAGCCCAAGTCCTCGGATGTACTCGTGACACAGCTCTGTGATCTGTTCCTCCCAATCGCCACTGATGTTAAATTTATGACCCAGATAAGGATATGTTTCGTGGCATTCATACAGTCGGATGGGTTTCTGCATTAATGAAAAGGCAGGAGGTTTGTCAGACTTTGCTTTATACCATCTGTTTCCTCCACTGCGTATTTCATAGAATGCAGCACATTTTGTATGTTTGATGTCTAAACCTGACCACCTTATGAACTCATCTGTGTGGAGGAGCATGTTGGAAATTACACTTTCATCTTTTGAGGAGATTTCCACATTGTCCGCATAGCCTTGCACTGGGTTTGGAGATTGCACACCTGCAGGCGCGCACTGGTACAACCACTTCATTACTGGCAAGTTAATCGCCAGAATGAAATTGATGGCGCTCCACGGGCACCCTGTTTTGATGCCGATTTTATGTGGTATGAGATCAGTTAGGGCACTTCCACATATGACTCGGATGTAAGAGTTATTAAAAACATCTTTAATTACGTCTGCATACAGCTGTGGTAGTCTTATTTCATCTAATTCGTAAAACATGACATCATGGGGCAGTGTGCCAAATGCATCACGAAAATCCAAAAAGACAGTGAAGAACTTGGTACATGAGTGTTTGAAGTCATCTATTCCCGTTTTAAGACAGAAGACATGTTCATTCATCCCCTGCCTATTGATATAAGCTTTTTGCTTTGGTGAAAGTAAAGTATTCCTGTCTCTAGTAACCAAGGAAGTATTTGTGACAGCATACATTTCATAAACACTTAGACTGTAGGTAGTAAGGAAATGTCTCTCCAGGTAGATGGGTTGTCAGGAATATTATATATTTTTGGGGGATACGGTGGATCAGGGCCCCTTTCCATTACTTTGGTACTTTACCATTCTCCAGACAGATGTTAAATATATTGGTCAGAATTGGACACACCATTTGTTTGGTAGTTTTCAGCGTTTCATAAGTCATGCCATCAAGTCCACTTCCTTTATCATTGGGGAGGTCATTAACCACTTTCTCCACTTCAGTGACAGTGAACAACAAAGTGTTAAGTTGGCTAGATTGCATTTAACACGCCTTCAAGACTCTCAGGCGCATTTGGAAGTGTTGTAGTTCTGCACAGATAGCACATTGTCAGCGCTGACTGGTACACTGTTGTTGAGAATAATTTGGATTGCTCTAGATTTTCTATTCTGCCATAAATATACAAGTTTATCTTTGCCCACCTGCTTTTGTTGATGGGTTCCACTCATTGGCACTCCCAGTGCTGGCTGAACGATGTCCTGCAAAAAGCGCAACTCCGCCTCGATCCAGCCGGCGAGAGAATCTGCAGTCTGGGTCTCAGGAAGGCCTCCGCTGACTCGCGGCATTCTCTTCAATACACGGGTTGTGAACTTCAGGAAATGTAATCCAAACTGCCTTTCATTTTGCCGGGTGATTGTAAAAGTTCCGTTCTTAAAGTAAACTCCATTTAAAATGGGAATGAGTCTGATCCATTTTGTCGGCGTTTCTCCTGAGAAGAGGAAGTTATGTTTATCCTCGAGGTGTTTCGTGTCCAGGGTCTTTCTAAATGCTATTTCCTGATTTTGGAATAGAATCCACTCATCCTGGCCCAGTGTTCTTACAGTGGTTGAAAAATCTGTGTAGTTTCCACCCGCTGGGTGATTGAGCACAGGGTCGCGAGTAATCGAGCTTTGTTTATAAATCCTGCCGGTCTGGAGCGCGTCTTTAAACGTGCTCTTTATTGTTGTTATACGGCACATTGTCAAAAGTAGTAGCCAAAAGTCAGCCATGTCAAAATACACTTCCCTGCATTAACGTTGGCAGTTACAACGGGTGTTGCTGTTGGAAAATCATGCAGGTGTGCACTCCAGTGCGGCCATGACACACACACACTTTGTAATCAAAATGTTGTCCAGCAGTGTTGCTTAAAAGAAAATATCTGCCAAATTAATTTTAATGAGGAAATTTAGATATTCCAAAAAAGAAGAGGATTGTCTACAATAACAAACCAAATCAGAAACATGACGACAACTGTTTTATTTATTTTTTAAATGAACAAAAGAGAGAGGAGAGCATTGCCCAGAGACATCGCCGCAGCTCTTCCATCTCATTGACATAGCCTGTAAATTAAAGGAAATTTAGCCTTGAGGTATGCAGTCTTACTTTTGAGTCTTACTGAAGTCTTAATGCAATTGACTTTAAAAGGCCAGTCTTATTAAGTTTTTAAACAACTAACATGCAAAACTAATCTAAAACAGTTTTATGCAACGGTCCCCCGATTTCATTTTGGAATTTTGCATTTTTTCTTTCATTCTTTTTTTGTGAACTCCTTTGATTTATTATAACTCTAAGTCTGAGTGTTCATTGGATTTCTTGCTGCTAAATTTGGATACCAAGTACCTGACAGCTCACACAAATGCACCACATGCACACAGAGAAACAAACATAATAACCCCACACCAGCCAGACTGTGATGGAGGCTCCTTACTGCTTCCAAGTGGTTTTGTCAGTAATTGTAAATTTTGCACAAAAAAAAAAAAAAAACTTTAGAGTACAGAAAGGAAAATCAATTTCAAACTTTTCAATTTGACAGATTTAATGACTGTAGACCCCCCACCACCCACCTGTGGGTAATATATTTTGTGATTTTTACACAGAGAGCTATTGTATTATAAAAAGAATTGAATTCCCAGTCTCCAGTGGCCTGTGCTAAATTTACCTTAAACTAAATCACCAAAGCCTACTGGTGCTTGACAGTGAAGGCAGGTGCTCAGCCTCCTTTCGGCTATTGCCAGAGAAGGCAAGCCACTCTCATTTTTACATGCCTTTTATATATATTATCAATTTAACCTTTTTTCTTTTGATTTTCTTAATATCATCAACATGACACTGGGAACTATTTTACATACACATACTGTATATATAGATGTTACATTCCCTTGAATGTTTCTTTCCTCAGAATACAGAGCCCTACACTTTAGATGACGCTGAAACCTTAATTCATGCACTAATCACACCACGGCTAAATTGTTGCAATGCTTTATTTCTTGGTCTGCCCAAAAAATGTATTGCAAGATTACAGTACGTTCAAAACTCTGCAGCAAGAGTTCTCACCTCCACCAGGCGTTCTGCTCACATTACTCCTCTGCTTCATGACCTTCACTGGCTACCCATAGCATCACGTATCCACTTTACGGTATTGCTTCTAACGTTTAAGGCATTAAATGGTCTTGCACCCCCATATTTGTCTGATCTACTTTACATCTACCGCCCTGCACGGTCTCTCAGATCAGCTGAACTTGGTTAATTGTCCATCCCTCGTTTCAGGTTGTCTACAGTAGGTGGAAGTGGAAGTTAGTGTTAATGCTCCAAAATTATGGAATTCACTACCCCTTACACTTCGAAAATATCTCATCTGTGGCTGCATTCAAGGCTCAATTAAAAACGTATCTATTTAACATGTGTTTCGTTTAATGTGACTGTATGTATCTTATGTGACTGTAATGTGTGTGTGTGTGTGTGTGTGTGTGTGTGTGTGTGTGTGTGTGTGTGTGTGTGTGTGTGTGTGTGTGTGTGTGTGTGTGTGTGTAAATGTATTGTAATTCACAATGTAAAGCGACCTTGAGCTACGGAAAGGCACTATATAAATAAAACTTCTTCTTCTTCTTCTTCTTCTTCTTCTTCTTCTTCTTCTTCTTCTTCTTCTTCTTCTTCTTCTTCTTCTTCTCCTCATTTTCCCCCTGCCACTTCCTTTTGATCTCTTCTCTTTTGTGTTGACAGTCCATAGCAACTTTTGCCAGTTCGAGTGATTTTCAGAGGAGAGGCTTATTCTTCCAGATTGCCATCAAGAAAACGAAGTTGACTTTGACTGAAAACAGCATCAATGGCCCCGGCTTTTTTCCTGACGAAAGTGGTGTCTAGTGAAGTGTTAACAGTCCTGACACTGCTTGTTTTATGTGTGCCTTGGCATGTCTTCTTGTGAGTCAAACCCCTGACGCATATTTTGTGATAAATAAATAAAGCCAGTGGAGAGGAACAAATACATACTCCAAATAGAAGCTGACAGCTCACAAGCTAGTAGATGGAACCCTCTCTCTTTTCTGCCGACTAGTACAGGCAGATGAGAGCAGCACAGAGAGTCTTGAATGAGATTTCTAGGGCCCTCTGTCCCACTCATAAGAACAAGACAGGCCCCATGAGACTGCAGAGCTACTATTAAGTGGCCTTTGACAAGACAACAAGCCATTCATGTAGAGATGAGCATACCTTCTGGGGAAGGTGAAGGGTTT
Source organism: Meda fulgida (assembly GCA_030578275.1). Taxonomy (NCBI): domain Eukaryota; kingdom Metazoa; phylum Chordata; class Actinopteri; order Cypriniformes; family Leuciscidae; genus Meda; species Meda fulgida. The sequence continues at coordinate 26,898,165 of CM060622.1, forward strand.
AAGAGCAAAGATGGATGTTTTAAATAATAATGACTCACTTTTAGGGTTTATCGCTCCATATTTCCTCTTTTCCCATTCCCTGAGGGAGGGCATTCGTTAAGCATGATGATTGATAATCTAATGTCGCCAGTGCACTTGTTCACCTTTGGTCTTGTATGCAGTAGGACTAATTGCAAAAATGTCAAACAGATCTTGTGCCTAAACTCACCATTTTTACAGTCCTGTCAAAAAGTGAGAAGCACTGCATTACACGGACGATTAGCCATAATTCCCCAGCTGAAGGAGGAGACCTCAGGCAGACTCCATAATCTACACTCAACCCTCCCTACACACACCTCCATTGCAAAGCACCCAGCTTTGTCATAAAATGACATTACAATATGCCTTTTCTGACTTGAACCGGTGTCTTGAGACTGCCTGGTAATGGCCTTGTAAATCACACATCAACTTTTACACTTCCTCATCCGATAAACAGCCTCCCAGATGATTCTGGTGGAGCAATATCCAGCAAAATCAGAAGCTGGAACACTGGTCTACTAGACGTTCAAGATTCTAATGTGCTTAATTCAACAACTTCACTGAGTTAAAAGTGTTCCTGTAGCTCAAACTGTATAGAGAGCATATAATGATAGCAAGACCAAGGTCATGGGTTCAGTTGCCAGGGAATTTATACTCTATTTTTATATATATATATATATATATATATATATATATATATATATATATATATATATATATATATATATTTTTTTTTTTTTTAAATGCAATTTATTCATGTGATGACAAGGCTGAATATTCAGCAGTCATTACTCCAGTCTATAGTATCACATGATAATTTAGTAATCATTATAATATGCTGATTTGCTGCACAATAAACATTTATTCTTATCATCAATGTCAAAACAGTTGTGCTGCAGAATTATTTGATGAAAATAACTTTACTGTCCCTTTTGATCAATTCATAATGCTTTTTTTTTAAAAATCTGTATGTGTCCATCTTTGAGCATATGTATGGAATAAAACATTATGGATAATAAAATTATGGAATGTTTACAATTTATTAGAATTTTTAGGACTTGTTTAGTATTTTGAAAGCTATCTATCAACATATAAATATTGATAGCTTTCAAAACACTAAACAAGTCTAAAGTTTCATGTCCTTTTTGACTGCTTGGTTTAATAGTAACTTGATACTCTTCACCCCACATTTAGTAAAAATGTAAGGTAAATTGTAGCAAACAGAGAGTGGTTACAACAATTTGAGATAAGTGGATTTATTTTAGGCATTTAACCATGATTAAATGATTGATTTAACAGGTTTAGGAAATGTATACTTTATTTTCAATATGTGCTCAAAAGCACAAGACAGTTTGGGGTAGAAGATTCTGATTTTCAAACGACATGGTCACGTTTTTAAACTATTCACATTCCTACATTTGAAAAACGAGACTGGTTTAGACAAATTAGACTGCAATAAAAAGTTTACAGAACAAAGTCCTCTGTATTTTGACAGCAGCTGGGGGATTTGAAACCTCTGTTGTAACAGTCCAGCTCTTCTAAAATATTCTCCATTACAATTATGCATTTTATTAGGATGACAAAAGCACGGCAGTTGTGGAATAGAAGGACCTTTGTGAATTCAGTGTTCTTACAAGTCATATTTGCCGCCTTGAGTTTCTGAACAATGACGTCTCCTGTTTCACTCCAAGTGCTTGCCGTCTATCACAGTGGTGGATGTTTTTTTGTAATTATGCTGAGTGCGTCTCTCTGAAGCCACATGTGCTCTGACTGTTCCAGTCATCCTCCGGACGACATTGAATGAATGTGTCCTCATCTGTGATGTTGACACGATTAACTTTCACCCACTGCATGTACTGTGTCACCACAGTCTTTAATCATCCCTCTGTCCCTGTGCCCTAAACCACACCTCCTCTCCTCCTCTATAGCACATCAGCTCTTCAGAGGGCATGCCCTTAAATATTGGCTACCTTTAGATCGGGACGGCAGAGAAACCGCCAATTACCCATATACATTGTCCCAACAACAAATTGCCCATTATATATGTGCTGCTCTTTTCATTGTTCCAGCAAGACAGCTTTTACAAGGAAGAACAAATCTAAAGTGAAAGCTTAAAGCACTTGAAATGGTGCTCCCTCTCACCCAATTTTACCCTCAGTCTTTCTTTTTTTTTTACACCCTCCTCCCTTTTTCCTTTGCTCATTTTTTTTCCATAGGTGTGCTGTGGAACTCTTCTCTACTTGCCCGCTTATTGTGCTAAAGTAATTACTCCAGAGATGAAGCTCATGAAGTGGAGAATTTGAAATGATTTCTCCATATTCATGGAGAGTGAAGCATGGAATATAGAAAACGATAAATTAGAAATGTATTTACAGAGAACCTGATGAGGAAGGTTAAACCGATTAGGCCCAATAGCTTTGCCAAGGAGTCTAAGGCAGACTCCACATGAGCTCTCTTCCTCTGATTGGTGCCCCCTGCTGAAAACGGTAATAATGCGGTTCTCTCCTCACAGTACTGAGCATCAGCAGGATATTTACTCCATGCAGGCTTCTCAGGTTATTGAGAGGGTATTTTGGCACAGCAATGTCCTATCTTGCATTTGGAAAAGGTCTCTCTACTGGATGGTTGGATGATTGCTTTCCTCCAATTAACCCCTTAATTGTATACATAAATTTCATTCATAAAGTGGAGTAAGCTTTATTAAAAATTGTTAATTTTCCAAAACTGTGAATAAATTCAATTCAATTCAAATTATTTGTATTTGCCTATTGTATTAAAAAGCCTAGAGGCAATTGGTTTAGTGTTATGTTGCCTAGAAATCTAGCCTAGCGGCAGCAAATGTACTTTATAGCAAGGGTTGTCTAGCAACTCTCCGTTGGCTTGCGAGCTGGAAAAAACAACCTCTAGTCACGCCAATCACATACTGTATAGAGTCGGTGGGCGGGCTTAACATAATCACGGCAGAGTTGCGACGGTTCCGCGTGAATTCCCTGCTACTTGAAAACAAAGATGGCTGCTGCTGCTGGTGAACAGGGGTCTTTCAAATCGGCTTTGGCCGCGACTCTGGAAGTTGGAGTTAAGCTTTTCTTTGAGAAAAGAACAAAGAACGGCACTGAAGTCTGTCGCTCTGACAACGCCATCTTCTTCATTGCTCTGGTTGGTTGTAGCTATTGCGTGCAGAGGGAATTTGAAAGATAACACCAATGGTGTGATCCCAGACCCAACATCTTGATGTGGGTCTGGCTTGTCAGGCTAGCAGTTATGTGTTATTGTTATTTGAATTTCAGCAAACAATATGAAGAGAGCATTAAACATGTGCATGCATATTTCTTTATCCCATCCCCCAACTTAATTTCATCACATTTCTATCTCCCCCACACATGCATATACTTTTCATTTTTTCTAGAAAGAAAGAAATGAAACAAGGAATTTGATTCATGTAGACGTAACATATATTAAATCTGTCAATCCAGTATGAAGGTACATTAAAAGTCTATAGAATATTTAGAGAAAATTTGCTTCCTGTGGTTTGATCCAAAGGCCCCTGCATACAAGTTCATCTAATTTTACTCATCCTCTCTTGATGTTTTTAGAATCATAATCCATATCCAATCTACAGGTAAATTGCTTTTTTTATGTATATAATAAAATATATATATGAAAAAAGAAAAAGAGTTTTTTGTTTATTTATCTGTGCTCCAAACTATTTAATTTAGATATGTCAGTCAGGGTTTAGTTTCCCCTACAATGACGTAACTCACTGCCTAAGTACCATAATACGATGCATTGTTGAAGAAATTTGTCTTTAAACTATGTTGGTTGATGATGTCTTGGGAGTTACAACTACTTAGTAATCCATTTGGAGATATTTTCTTTTGCAGATTTTTATTTATTTTTTGCTGTAAATTACGGACATGGTATCTAAGGACTAATTCTCATTCTCTCAGTTATTTCCATTTCACGAGTTCACACTTACAAATAAGTCATAGAATAAATGCATATTTGACGTGCTGTCCGAGGAGAGGGCTCCAGGCTCGGTATGCGGCCTGAACCCATAGTACTCCCCCCGTTCCTGACTGTGGAAGAATGAGCTAGGAGTGAGGAGTCGGGGTGGTGGAGGGATGCTGAAACTGTCAAAGAATGTTAGGTGAGTTGACAGTGGATATTTATATATGCTTCCTCTCGTGCTGATAGGGTAGACATGTAATAGTTTGTTGACGAGTTGATTGAAATGATTTATTTGAACGTGCTCCTCCCGAACCTTGCTTATAAAACATCATTTATTTCAATCATAGGCTCCTTCTAGAGCACCTATGCACATGCGCACTCTTCAAAAAGGGGCTTAACATCTTTTGACAAACTAAAAGGTGTAAATGAAATTCATATTCAAAATAAAAGATATAGATACAGAATGTCAGCTTACTTATGTTGGTCCACATGCCGTGCAAACAAGAAATGTCTCAGGTTACGCATGTAACCATGGTTCCCTTTCGTGGTCACTCTGAGTTACGTCGGATGACGACGAATGGGGTTTCGCTTAGAAAGCCTATCAACTTCGAGTATTAAAAAAACAGCCAATGGCAAAGAAATGCCATGGGTCTGCGGAATTTGCATGACGTAACTCCGCCCCACCTCGTTGGTATAAAAGGAGGACGCTAGCAACATGCAGTTATGTTTTCGCTTCGGAGCCAAGAGTTTCTCTTCACTCCACAAGCCATCTCTGAATTGTCAGCTTCACAAACGAGTTCCTCTGGTGTTGGTGTGACGGCGATCTCAAGCGAGCGCGTGCTTCCTGCTCATCTGTGCAGTGGTTTGTCAGTGAGTGCGTTTCTCCCCGGGCGCTTCAACACTCAGAGTGTTTCTCTCACAAAAGATCTTGCACGCGGCACGTCTTTTTAAAGATGCCTCGCCCGTGCACTTCTGGTTGCGGCAGATTAGTGTCTGACTCTGATGGGCACAGCTGCCACCTTCCGGTGCGTATACCGTTGTGCCTGAGTCTGATCCGCAGATGACGGCCATGCTTTCCCGGGCAGCCGCGAGCATCGGTCTAGAGTGGAGGCCTCCACCCTGTCCTGAGCGCTCGCGGCTGGACGATTGATTTTTGGGTAAGGCCGCCGACCCGCGTCCACGGCAAACCCCAATACCTTTCTTCCCGGACGTGCATGATGAGATCTCCAAGTCCTGGAAGACCCCCCTGTCTTCTCGGGAGCGCTCGCTGGTCTCATCCGCCTTTCCTCCCCTCGATGGGGCAGCTGCCCGTGGGTACACTGGGCTTCCCCCGGTTGAACGCTCTGTTGCGATGCAATTGTGTCCTCAGAGTGCTTCTTCTCGTGGCGAGCCTAAGCACCCATTCAAGGCCTGTAGATTTTCGTCTACTCTGGTGGCGAAGTCTTACAGAGCGGCGGGACAGGCGGCTGCTTCTCTGCATGCGATGGCTACTCTGCAGGTCTACCAGGCCCAGATGCTCAGAGACATGCACGAGGGTAGGACAGACCCAGGGCTCTTTGATGAGCTGCGCGCCGCAACCGACCTTGCCCTCCGGGCGACGAAGGTAGCCGCGCGCTCCCTGAGCCTGGTGATGTCGACTTCGGTGGTCCAGGAGCGACACCTCTGGCTGAACCTGGCCGACATGCGGGATACCGAGCGGATTTGGCTGCTTGATGCACCCCTGTCCCAGGCCGGCCTCTTCGGCGGTGCAGTTGAGGATTTCGCCCAACAGTTCTCAACTGCACAGAAACAGACTGAGGCCATCAAACATATTATGCCCCGCCGACCCTCTGCTGCCTCGACGTCGGCCGGGCAGACGCCTCAGCCTGTTTCACGCCGAGGGCGCTCTCCTAAGGCTCCCGCCCCTCCCGCTCGGCCAAAGCAGCAGCCTTCACCCAGGCCCAGTCGCGGAGGAAGCCGTAGGAAGGCGCCACAGCCCTCTCCAGCCCCGCCCCCCGGCAAGCGGCGCTCCTGAGACGGGCTGCTCAGGGATGACGGTTGTTTCTCAGGAGATGGTAGCAGGACCACTCCTTCCCCGGTGGAGGGCCGGGGGAGAATCTTTTGTTCTCCACTCCCCGCTGCTCACCCACGGGTGGTCAGCACCCTAATGTGGTTAAAGAAAGAAACAATCCTCTCATCCCTGAGTTCTCGGATGACACAGAGCGCCACCCCCAAGCCGTGCTCTCCTCGTCCCCCTCTGTCCCAGAGTCGCTTGACACGGTGTGCCGTCCACGGACCGCTTCGCCCTTGTCCCGCTCTGTCGCCAGACCCCTGGCAGAGCAGGCCCCCGCGGGACGACCTTCCTGGTCCTTCCCTGGCCCCCTCTGCCAGGGCGCGGTTGTTAACTGTGCCCCCACACCGGGCCGCTATGCCGTCCACGTCTGGGCCAGTTACTCCGCTTCGCTGCCCCTCCGGGGGGACGCCTGTGGTTCGCATGACCCCGCTGGTTCAGTTCCTGGGAGCCTGGCTAGAGCTTCCCCGTCTGTCCCGCTGGGTCGCCCGAACCATCAGGCTCGGCTATGCGATTCAGTTCGCACGGTCTTCTCCCTGCTACAGGGGAGTCCGCTCCACATTGGTCGGTGGCAATGCCCCCATCATGAGAGCAGAGATTGGCAACCTGCTGGCGAAGGGTGAAATCGAGACTGTCCCTCCAGCCGAGATCAGGTCCGGCTTCTACAGCCCTTACTTCATTGTCCCCAAGAAAAGCGGTGGGTTACGACCTGGACTTGCGCGTGCTGAACCGCTCCCTTCACAGGATGCCGTTCAAGATGCTCACCACCAAACGCATTTTCGAATGTGTTCGGCCCCAGGATTGGTTTGCAGCGATCGACCAGAAGGACGCCTACTTTCATGTCTCCATTCTTCCTCTACACAGACCGTTCCTTCGGTTTGCTTTCGAAGGTCAGGCATACCAGTACGCGGTCCTCCCTTTCGGGCTAGCCCTGTCTCCTCGCGTCTTCACGAAGGTCGTCGAGGCAGCCCTTGTTCCCCTTCGGGTTCACGGGGTTCGCATCCTGAACTATCTCGATGACTGGCTTATCCTAGCTCACTCTCGAGACCAGGTTTGCGAACACAGGGACCTTGTGCTCCAGCACCTAGCTCGTCTGTGCCTTCGGGTCAACTAGGAGAAGAGCAAACTTTGCCCCGTGCAGAGGATCTCTTTTCTCGGTATGGACATCGACTCGGTCGCCATGTCCGCGCAGCTTACGAGCGAGCGCGCGCAGTCACTGCTGACTTGTTTGAGACAAATTCAGGGCAAGAGTGCGGTTCCATTGAAATATTTTCAGAGGCTCCTGGGGCATATGGCATCTGCAGCCGCGGTGACGCCGCTCGGATTGCTTCATCTTTGGCTTCGCGACCGAGTCCTGACGTGGGCATGGCAACAAGGCACGCTCCGAGTATCAGTTACTCCGACCTGCAGTCAGACCTTCACCCCGTGGTCGAACCTATGTTTTCTCAGGGCAGGTGTCCCCCTGGAACGAATTTCTCGGCATGTTGTTGTCTCAACAGATGCCTCCACCACGGGCTGGGGCGCCATGTGCAATGGACATGCTGCCGCGGGCTCCTGGACAGGACCCCAGCGCTTATGGCATGTCAATTGCCTCGAGTTGCTGGCAGTACGCCTTGCCCTGCACCGCTTTCGGGCGTAGCTCAAGGGTCAACACGTACTAGTCCGATCAGACAATACCGCCACTGTAGCGTACATCAACCATCAAGGTGGTCTACGCTCCCGCCGTATGTAGCAATTTGCTCGCCACCTCCTCTTATGGAGTCAGAAGCATCTGAGGTCGCTTCGAGCCATTTACATTCCCGGAGCCCTGAACTGTGCAGCCAATGAGCTCTCACGGCTTCAGCCCCTCCCTGGAGAATGGCGACTCCATCCCCAGTCGGTCCAGCTGATTTGGGACCAGTTCGGGGACGCACAGATAGATCTTGTTGCCTCCCACGACTCGACCCATTGTGACCAGTATTATTCCCTGACCGAGGGCACGTTCGGCACGGATGCTCTGGCGCACAGCTGGCCGGGGGGCCGCAAATATGCGTTTCCCCCAGTGAGCCTTCTTGCGCATATCTTGCGCAAGGTCAAGGAGGACGAGGAGCAGGTCCTTCTGGTTGCGCCGTACTGGCCCACCCGGACTTGGTTCTCCGAACTGGTGCTCCTCGCGACAGCACCTCCTTGGCCAATTCCTCTGAGGAAGGACCTCCTTTCTCAGGGACGGGGCACCCTGTGGCACCCTCGTCCCGATCTTTGGAGACTCCACGTGTGGCTCCTGGACGGGACGAGGCAGGTTTGAGTACCCTACCACCAGCGGTGGTGGCTACCATCACTTCCGCTAGAGCGTCGTCCACGAGACAGGCCTATGCGTTGAAGTGGAACCTCTTCGTCAACTGGTGCTCTTCTCGCCGAGAAGACCCCCGGAGGTGTTCGGTCAGTGTCGTGCTTTCCTTCCTTCAAGATGGGTTGGAGTGAAGGCTGTCTCCCTCCACCCTCAAAGTTTATGTTGCCACTATTGTCGCACACCATGACTTGGTGGAAGGTAAATCTTTAGGGAAGCAGCACGACATGATCGTCAGGTTCTTGAGGGGAGCGAGGAGACTGAATCCTCCTCGCTCTCCTCTCGTTCCCTCTTGGGACCTCGCAGTGGTTCTAACCGCCCTGCAGAGTGCTCCCTTTGAGCCTCTGCAATCAGTGGAGCTTAAGTTCCTGTCAATGAAGACAGCGCTCCTGGTTGCATTGGCCTCTCTCAAGAGGGTTGGGGACCTGCAAGCATTCTCCGTTGATGAAGCGTGCCTGGAATTCTGGCCGGCTTACTCTTACGTGATCCTGAGACCCCGGCTTGGATATGTGCCCAAGGTTCCTACCACTCCCTTCCAGGACCAGGTGGTGAACCTGCAAGCGCTGCCCTTGGAGGAGGCTGACCCAGCCTTGGCACTGCTCTGTCCAGTACGCGCTCTCCGCGCCTATGTAGACAGGACGCAGTGTTTCAGGACCTCAGACCAGCTCTTTGACCTCAGACCAGCTCATTTCTTAGCCATTGGCTCATTTTTTAATACTCGAAGTTGATAGGCTTTCTAAGCGAAACCCCATTCGTCGTCATCCGACGTAACGTCTCCGTTCCCTACTCAGGGAACGAGGGTTACATACGTAACCGAGTCGTCTCTTCACTCCTCTGCAAGCCTTTCTCTGAGTCCTTCATCAACGATACGAGCGCAGTGCTGTTGGTGTTATGGCGTGTTCCAGCAAGATCACATAACCTGCTGCTGGTCTGTGCAGTGATCTGCCAGTGTGTGTGTTCTCCCTGGGCGCTTCAACACTCTGCCAAGCTTTTTTCTCCTCTCCTAAAAGAGCTGCATGTGGCGCATCTTTTTAACCCTTTCACACGTAAGTTTAAAATATTGTAACTGACCCCCCAGTGTGAGTTTTTCAAGGCGACCGTTATTTAGAACCTGTCACTTTAATGTTTCCATGGTGACGTGTCATTGCTTGTCACGTGACACAGCGCGACCACAATACAGCGCTGAATGAATGATGATCTGCTTTTATGTATTTTTTCCTTTTTTATTCAAAATATTCACAAATGTATTAGCTATAGCATGAAACACTGATATTCTGATTGTCAAATATGTGCAAGTGGATGTGTTTTGTTGTTTAAACACCTTTATAATGATTGCGTTAGTTGAGCTGTATGCACGATGGGCAGCGCCATGTTGGTTTGTGCCACAGTTCAGAGAATCGGATCTGTTGGATTTACAACACGTCAATTTCTCCACTAATCACGAAATACATGAAAGTAAGTGGCCGGTGAACTGGGAGAAGAATAGGGCAAAATGTAAAGCTACTTACACACTATCTAATGTCATTTATCTAAGATGAATAAAATATGTCATCTTATTATAATGGAAAGGATTATTATTGCCGCTTCCATAGACATTAGTGTGTATTTTACAAACTCAAAATCATTGTTTTGCTAGTATACTTATGTGTATTTTAATGTCTGAAACCTAAAATAAACATCATGTGGTTGAAAACACTGAATAGTTGTGATATATGTAAGCACTGAGCGCGTCTGTCTCTGGCTCAGCGCTAGCCAACGCGCGAAAGCACGTTTGAATTTAGCAGTTGATCAAGTGATGCACTGACAGTTCTTATCACACCGGTGTGATCGTACGCTCCAGGGATCAGCCAAGACTGATCACACCGGTGCATACGTACGAAAGGGTTAAAGATGTCTCGCCCGTATTTTTCTGGTTGCGATAGACAGGTGTTGTCTTTTGATGGACACGATCACTGTCTGGCGTGTTTGGGCGTTAATCATGCTCAGGCAGTGTTCGCAAATGAGTCATGTTCTCATTGCGGGAACATGACCATCACGATGTTGCGATTGAGACTCAATGACCTCCAAAGAGGTAGAGTTCCCTCCTCCACACCCCAATCTATTTCCTCCACGAAAGGGGATACTTTTGATTGTTGACAGGGTGATCTGAGGGTCACGGTGTGGAATAAAGCCCTAACGATTCCTCCTCGGGCCACACCCCCCTCTTGCACATTGCAACCCGTGAGGCTGTCGGATGAGCCCCGCGTTTCATTCGGCGCTCCAGAAGATGACACAAATTATATCGCCGCATCACAAGGTGGGCTAGAGTCTTGGGAGATGAAGACTCGGCTGTGCTGCCTCCTTCAGGAGTGCCAGCACTGCCCGAGTCTGATCTAGAGTTGACTGCCATGCTTTCCCGGGCAGCTGTGAGCATCGGGCTAGAGTGGAACTGTCTGCCCTGTCCCAAGCGCTCAAGGTTGGACGATTGGTTTTTGGGGGCGGTGAGTGCTGACACTTGTCAGCATCCGCCCCCAATACCTTTCTTCCCGGAGGTGCATGAAGAGGTCAAGCAGTCCTGGAAGTATCCTTTGACTTCCCGTGATCGTTCATCAACCTCTTCTGCCTTCTCTACCCTCGACAGGGCGGCGGCTAAAGGGTACACTGGAGTCCCCCCGGTGGAGCGCTCTGTGGCGATGCAGCTGTGTCCCCAGAGTATTTACACCTAGCATGGTGATCATAAGCAACCCTCCAAAGCCTGTAGGCTTTCGTCTACTCTGGTGGCGAAGACCTATAGAGCTGCGGGGCAGGCTGCCTCCTCACTTCATACGATGGCCATCCTTCAGGTCTACCAGGCCAGGGTACTCAGAGACATCCACGAGGGTAGTGCTGATTCAGAGCTCATGGAAGAGCTGCGTGCTGCCACCGACCTCGCTCTACGGGTGACGAAGGTGACCGGACCCTCCTTGGGTAAGGTGATGTCCACTTGTGTGGTCCAGGAAAGACACCTATGGCTTAAACTGGCTGATATGCAGGAAGCTGAGCAAACCCGTTTCCTCAACTCCCCCATATCCCAGGCTGGCCTCTTCGGTGGCCCGGTCGAGGACTTTGCCCAGCAGTTCTCAGCCGCCCAGAAGCAGACTGAGCCAATAAAACACATTCTGCCCCAGCGGGCAGTTGCTGCCTCCACCCAGCCGCCGGCTCAGACGCCTCAGTCCGCTCGCCGCCGAGGGCACCCGTCCCACAGAGAGTCGAACACTTAATGTCACTGTCTGACTGGAGCTTATGGGAGCAGAGGCCTCAGCAGAACAACTCTCCAAAGAGAGAGGAGGCCAGCAAAACTCAACCTCAAAGACAGTTTATCAAGGCGGCCCCAAAGAGGGCTGAACACGTGATGTCACTGCCTGCTGGAGCTCAGGTGAGTGGAGGACTCAGCAGAACTACTCCCTAAAGTGAGAGTCTATTGAATGCAAAGTAATAGAGAAACATTTGGACATCGTAAAATGTTTATAATGTGTTGAAAATATTTCTTTAAAAAAAATTACATTATGAAAACCCCTTAGAAAATAAATACTGTCTGCAACCTTGCTGATTAAAGTGAGGTGAAGACCCTGGCATCATCTTCTTTCTCATTAATATAGTTATCATCCCATCTATAGTTTACTTAAAATGTAATTAACAGAATAGTGTAAAGATCAACGTGTTGTTAAATTATGCTGGTTCCTGGTTGATGTCTGTGTTGAAGTAGCCTAAATGCCTTGTCAGCTCTGAGCATTATATTGCATGTATTATTTTAACCAAGCAATTTATTGCAAGGACTCCATGACCGTGGCTCAATATGAGTCATTATAAAGGCAAAGAAATTTCGCTGCAATCCTCTCCACAAGGGTGACTGTTAAATCCCTTAAAGCAAAAAAAAAAAAAAAAATAAGAATAATAATTCTCCAGCAGCAGAATGATAATTTTAAGACACACAGTAGAGCCACAACAACTTTCTGACAGTTTCATCATACATTACTCCTCCATCTCTTGAAATTGACATTGTTAGCTTTGATCAAAGCCAAAACAGAGCCGTGATATTCTGAAAGAAGTGTTTCATATGATTTCTGTGACAGACTGTATATCTTCAAAACACTACAAGTCCTTGAAGGGATACACTCTGTGTGCATGTGATCTGTTAGAGAGAGAGAGAGAGAGAGAGAGAGAGAGAGAGAGAGAGAGAGAGAGAGAGAGAGAGAGAGAGATTAAAATAGAGAGAGGGAGAATGTAACCATGCTAAAAGCAACATGTGAGAATGACCATTTGTAAGAGCAGATGAGAGACAGTGGTCAGTCTGAGAACACCACATCTGAAACAAATCCCAGCCCATTTGTATCACCAATGGAATGAGAGTCTATTTCTTACACACACATGATGAATATACGGTATTAAGGTTCGGACATAGAAAATTAATGGCTTACAATACAACTCGGCAAAAGTGGTGATGTCTCCCCCCAAAGTGTGAGAACTCATGGCCTCTTGTGTTGGCTCTTTCCATTCATCATGATCAGGGCACAGTTTGAGGCACTGACCTGATTAGTGCTACATCTCCCATGTCACTCTGGAGAATAGACACTTTCTTTGTCACCAAGAATACCATCAAGCTTGTTAGGAAGAAGATAACTCTCCTTTAGTAAAAGAGGAGCTATCTTGGGAGGACAACTCAAAAGCAGCCTTATTACAACTTTTTTATTCTATTGCTCTTCTTTTTCCTTTGCTGTGTTTTGTCTGCAATGTGAATTTGAAGAACTTTGATACAAAATATGCTGCTGCTTGTGGACACAGACAGTGGCTTAATGTTTGATTACTGAAGAACCTCTTACTGTCTCATTGGACTAAACCACTTAAACAATAAGTGCATAGTTCAAATCTCTAAAATACCTTGAAAATAGTGTCAATGTCAACATAACTAATAACTAAGTTTAATTTGTATTCAAGAAAGATGAACAGAATGATAATTAAATGATTTTACTGAAAACGTAGGGCTACATTTTACATGAGATTAATTAAATCAGGTACACAACATACATGTACGATTACATATTCCATCAGCACAAAATGGTGCAAATATACATGTGAACTAAGTTACTTGCTAGTCAGAATGTGCAAACAGTCATGTTCTGTTTCTTGTTTAGTTTCTAGTCTTAGCTGTCATTGGCTGCGTTTAACTCCACTTTTAGACCTACACTCGCAAACTTCCTTAAGCACTTCCCCTTGGGGGGAATCCCTACCACGATTTTGAAGTGGGTCCAACTTCGTCAAATGGATGGGAGGAATTTATTTGGACATACCATTGACCCCTCAATTTTGACCAAGGGAGCAAGTGTACTCGAAATGTCTATTTCAGGTAGATCCAAAGACTGCAATGCACCATGACTGTAATGTCACAGCAGTTTTCGGTTAATTTACCCCCACCCCACACAACTCCATTGTATGATATTGCCGTTATTTTGACATTTAACCACATTTAATAGTTGTAATTACCTTAAGCTGACTGTTTTAAAACAGTTATAGTTATATGTTTTTTTATTGTTAACTGTAGAAAGGTTAGATGTTGTGGGAAGGAGGCGGGAACCAGCGAACATTCAAAGACTTTAAAGCTACAATGTTTTTTGTTTTGTTTTTTCACCGCTAGGGGTCGCTAACCTCTTACAATAACAAAGGCATTGGTTGATGATGTATAAGCAGAATTATGGAATTTCGTCATGCTGATGGATCTAATAATGTTTATGGATGAGTGAATACATTGATGTTTTTAACAGGACTGTGGTATGAAGCAGGGCGCGATTGCTAATGAGAGAAAGATATCATCGTCACACATGAGCCCCGCGGATATAAAGGAATGAGGACATTTCATTCTACCGAATTATTACCCGCAAGTCCTGAATTAATTCTCACACAGGTCAGTTTATTAGACGAATGAAACTTGTGAGGTAACGCAGCGCTGTTTCACTTGGTCTACACTATCACACTAAACTGCATTTGAGTGTGTTTAAAGTTATTATATGTGTTAGATTGTCTGTAGGATACTAGCAGTAAGCTAGATCAACATTAGAACATGCTGATCATATTCTAACATTTCATCATGTTGAGCTATATAACATTGATTAGTTTTATGTACATTTGCTCACCTGTCTAATAAAGTACATGCAAGAGCGGCGTCTCTGTCAAGTCGAAGTTTGTCACAGACGTTGAGCTCATGGCATCTCGAAAACGCCATGCTGATATTGATCCTCGTTTTAGTTCTCCTTTTCTCCCAAAGTCTGCTTGCCATGTCCTCTTTCGTCCTTCACCGTCGTCGCTCCTCCTTTTATGCTTCCGCTCCTCTGTGAGAGATAAGAGACTGGTGTGTCGCGCAGGTGTCGCTCATCAGCAATCCTTCCACCAGCCTCACGCCGTTCTCACACAGCCCTCGGCATCGTCCTGCTTGCCACATTACATTTTCTGTTTGTGTATTTTGTAATATTTTATATAAATATAAAGAAATATTAACAAAAATGTATATATTTAATTTTTTAACAGCCCGTGTAAACATACAGGTCTATAAAATGGTGCCTAAATCAAATTCATAAGGAAAAAAAAACTGTAAATAATAATTCAGCTCCACGTGTGCATCTGAGTGAATGAGATGGAGGGAGTTAGTGAGGGAAGGGCATAAAAAACTGGACTTAAATTTGGTCTGTATTTGCCTATGTTAAAAAGTCATTCATTAGTTGTCATGGTTGTTAATTACTTACACACCTGTTCCCTGTTTCTTTGATTACCATCCTCAGTTTATTTAAGCCTTCAGTTCTCCTCTGTTCGTTATCTTGTGTTAACTTTACGTTGATGCATGTAGGCTTCATTTGTTCCTGGTGTTCATTAAAAGTGTTCTCTTCGGTAATTATTTCATCTGCATCGTGCATCTTTCTTATTGGATTACTACAAGCAACCCTTGACTCAAACCAAGTTGTGAATACACTATTTATGTAACAACACACCAAATCACAGATAACAAATAAATCATACATACAAAATTCACAACTTTGTCTTACAGTGGTGGGTTATTCTTTACTCCGATGGTCCACATTTGACATTCTACTAACTACAGGTAACTTTGCAACATGTCGACTAACTCTTATTGGTAACGCTTCCTTTTACAGTACAGTACTTACAGTGTACTTACAGTGTACTTAAGGTAAGTACATGGGTTAAGGGTAGGTTTAGGGGTAGGTTCAGGGTTAGTACCTAGTTATTAGCCAGTAATTGTAATTACTAAAATAAGTACTGAGTATGTACATTAGTGTATTAGTAGACTGTGTGGTTAATATCTGCTAACACTAACACATTTTTTATAACACTTTACATACACTCTACTGAGAAGGGCTATACAATTAATCGTAATTAACCTGAAATTGTGCTCAAGCTGATTTGGCCCGTTCTATTATGATTTTTTTTTTTTTTTTTTTTTTTTTTGCAGAATGTTAGTAAAGCACAGCTCTGTGATCAGTAGTAAACGCTGTTCCATCTGAAAGCACTTTGTGTCTGAGTTGCTTATAAAGTGCATTTATAAAAGCAACACGAGTCAAACATCTTTCTAAACATGAGAAGCATTAATGAACCTCTTGTGCAACAAAAGACAACATTCAAAGACAACATGTTTTTACTGTAAGCTCACTTCATAACGTCAGTTTGAAACATTTTTTTGTGAAATGATATGATTCCTTACACGGAATAAGGCGCACACATATTATTTCATTGCATTATATACACTGATAAAGGCTATGTTTTTTAGCATTGAAGTATAAATATACTTTATTATCATAAAAATACCAGAGAAGGCTTGACGAAATAAGATAAACTACATATTGTTTTAGTCAGGTGTTTATTAGTTATATTTAATCAATAAAAGCGTTTCAGTTTTCTGATTATGCAGCTACAGCGATAGTATAATGCCTATTCATACTATAATGCCTAAAAATGATAGGGTTTTCCTGGAACGACATGCGCGACATCTTACTTTTGTGTGGAATATTTGGAGTTTCTGCGAGAGAGCACCCTCTGGCTTTTAGATGGAGCAGCATTTACTACTGATCATAGAGAAGTGCTGCACTGACAAGCTGCACATAAAATAAGCCCTTGCACAGCCCTTGCCAAATCGCGTGCGGTTTAATTTCGATTAATCGTGCAGCCCCAGTACTTACTAAAAGTAATTTTGCAAATACATGTCAACAAATTCTACTAACCTGATCCTTAACACCGACCCTAACTGTCTACTATGGTCTAAGAATACTCTAATGAGAGATAGTTGACATATAGTTGCAAAGTAACTTATAGTTAAATGTCTAAAGTGGACCATTGAAATAAAATGTAACCCAATAGGGCTTGCAGTATTACATTATTGCAGGACATACAATTTTTACACATTTGAAAATCAATGTAACCATTAAAATAACATGTGATGTTTACTGAAAAGTGATACTACAAAATCACACCAGGAATACAGGCAACAACTCACTGTACAGCAATCTGGCACTACACTTTTTGGACTATAACTCAACAATGGTAATGCACATAATAACATGTAATATTATAGTAAAATGTAAACCTTTAAGCAACTATGGATGCCCTGCTAAAATTGTTTCATACACGTTTATTGTCCAAGTGAACTGCAAAGCATGCTGAGTAGCCATTTAAAATGTTTGTATTTGTTTAAGTTTGGACTTTTTGTCAACTAAAATAAGTAAAACTGACTAAAATGAATGAAAATGACATGATGAAATATTTTGTAAATTTAAGAGTATTTTCGTCAAAAAGACAAGAAGGATGACTAAACCAAAGTGATGTAAAAATCAACACAGCTTGAAATACTATCTTGGCAGAAGTGAAATAGGTCTTTTGGAAGACATTGTTAGATGAGATCAATAACCTAAGAGATCATCAAGGGGAACACACTGTTGCATATCTCAACATCAGATGTGGCCTATGGTCTCGAGCACCTGTGAAAACGCTGTGTCTGGAGCACATTTCAAGCACAGCCACCTTCTCCCAGATGGGCTCTGTAAGCGGGGCTTTGGATCTGAGGCTGCAGATTTAGGCATATAAATGGCGCCGACACCTTATCGTCTGCCTTTGTGCTTCGTGCTTTCCCCCAATTGTACCTGATGTGAATTTCATATCCTGACTTCAATGAGCTCAGCACCCGCTTTGGCCTCCTCCCTCATCACCTGCAGACAGACACAACTCTGCCTAGGGACGAAGCTGCTGCGACTAGATCTGTCATCCAAGCAGAGGGCGTAGTTAACTTGGCACTAGAAGCCTAGTGGTACAGAAACTCTGCCATTTAAAATAAAAGAAACATGAAATGCCTTTTGATGTCAGAGAGGTTCACCTTGCTCTGAACAACAGCCCACATGGGAGCGACACACAACGAGACAGTTTATTTAAGGGTGGCGAGATGCTGTTAGAAAGCAGCATTCAAATAGCAAAGAGATACAAGGGCGACCACATAAAGACAAATTTAAACACCCAAACATTTATCAAGGTGCATCTATAGAGGGAAGTTAAAGAACTAAGGCTTCTCCTTAGTTTGAAACAGAACTTATCTCTGACTTTGGTTTTTCTAATAAAGTTTGCTTTATGGGACCAGACAAGAGTAATCTGAATAGAATGAAGTTGTCTCCCTGAACAGACTTCCCGTCGCTATAGAGCTTGAGGGTTTGCTCTATCTGTCACATCTGTCATTTCTGTTATTGTGAGGAAATTGATTTTTATATTGTTTCAGTGGAAAATGCCCCCAAATTCAGATCACTTATAGGAAGAAGACACACAAAAAACACAGTAACATACACAGAGAAGTGCAGACAGCTTAACTGTCTGAAAGAATCTTGTCCAGCAGTTCTGTGAACCCTCACTGACGTGCAAAGAGTTGTCAGAACAATGAGACATGTTTCAAAACCAATTGTAGTGATTCTGCTCAGGATTAGACCAGACCACACTTGCATCCAATCATCTAGGCTGTAGGAGACAGTAATAAGACCCACCACTGGCATCAATTCAACTAAAGTCATATGACAACAACCAATCTTTCAATACCACAATGTTATCAACTTAAATCTCTGTTGAAGAGAACCTTGAAAAACTGTATTTGAAGAGCAGCTTGATTTGACTGATAATGTTTCACACTCAGCCACAAGTAAAGCATTAACCAACAACATCAACTAATACATTTCTAATGATACAGAACAATTCAAAGCAATAATTATATCTGTATCGTTAGAAGAGTTGGTAACACTTAACTTGAAGGAGTGTGCATGAGACTGACATGACACCTTCATAATCATGACATGGCAAATGTCATAAATATGAAGGAGGTTTTATGCTTGTTTATGACAACTGTCATTAAGTGTCATTCGCTAAATTATGATATTTTTAATGCAAATATGATATTGTTTGAGATGTCTTTGTTATGACTAAAATGATCTAAATGATCTCAATCAATGTCATATTTGCATTAAAAATGTCATAATTGAGCGAATGACACTTAATAATGACAGTTGTCATAAACATGCATAAAACCTCCTTCATATACATGACGTGTCATGTCATGAATATGACGGTGTCATGTCAGTCTTCTGCACACCCCTTCAAGTAAAGTGTTTCCGAAGAGTTTTACATGTTGCTTTAGCTTTGGTCATAACATGACAGAATAGACTAAGATGAAGATATCTGAATGAACCAAATATAATAAAGCCATTCCTTATCTAAGTCTTGATGGAATTAACATAAAAAGCAAGCAAATATTCCATCAAGATGAAATGGAAATTACATTACCGTTAAGTACATTTATTGTACAATAACTTTAAAATATGTTTGATTCAAGTTACGTGCAATTGTACTTCAACACACATGGAAATAATAAAAAAGGAGTCTATTTTTTCATAATAGAAAACAACATTGCTTTAAAAATGTTCCTAATAGTTCTAATGTATTATTTTAATTAAACCTTTCAAGTTGCAAACATTATTTTGTTGAGTTATGTTGACATAATAATGTTGATCATTACATTAACTTTATTGTGTGTAATTTAAATTCAAATTTCGGCATTAATTGATTTGTTTTTATTAAGTTGTTGTAAGTTGTTGTTCGGAAATTAGGCAGTGGATTTCTAGATCCCAGCATGCTTTGCATAGAACTGGACAAGGAGAATAAATGTTGAAATTAAGTTTTTTATTTGTTTTGTTTTTTGAAAGTAAAGACCTGTTATGTTTAACATTTAAAAGGGTTTCTGTAATGTTTAAGTTTTTGTGATTACTATTGTGCTGAAGAGTAGACAAGAAGGTAACACTATATTGACTCTATAAGCAATGACTGTGTTAATGCCACTGGGCTATTCAACAAGATATATTCGAGGACCGGATTATTAAACTGAAAAGTGAGGTGGGCCGGTGGTTTGATTTGGGGGTTTAGCTTATTTATTGAAACATTATTTATTGAAACATAACAGTTTCAATAAATAAGCAAAAGTACCTAGTACTTTACCTAGTAAACAAAAGTAAACAAGTATTGTACTTGGGAATGTGGTATCCAACAGTATGCAGATATATAAGACCATAATAAATTAAAACTTGATAATTTACAGCTGTGTACAACTATTTTCCTCGGAACAAATACATTAATTACACAAGCTCATAGCTATTGATAAGAAATAAGAATCATTTTGTTTATAATTGTTATACTTAAATGAAAATATTCAGACAGTGAGACTTGATAACCACAGGCTACTCACTACCACTGTATTAAAAAAAAATGCATAAACACAGGTTAAAACCTATATGCACCTTCACAAAGAAACTGAAATAATTTCATAAGGGTGGTGATTAGGGAATTTAAGGTCTTAATTTTGTTCATGGCACAATGTTTCTCGTGCTTTCCTCATCAGTCTTGTTGGGAATGTTGAGGCTGTTTCGTCAGATTTAATACAAGTTAAATCATCTAGTGATTTGTGGTTTGTAACAGTGAGGTGTCTGTCGAATTGAAACGCTTCCCACTGGTTGTCGCAATGCTGTTTAAAAATAGTGTCCGGGACTCAGGAGTAAACACAACTCCGTGCTGGGCCATGCTGAAACAACTAGTGAAACAACTGAAAACACCGCTATTTGTTGTTACTGACCAAGAAACCGCTTTAGATGATTCAGTGACAGAGCGGTCCAAACAAATCCGAATAGTTAGTTAATAGTTAGTTAGTTAGTAAATAATATACATTCTAAATAAGTTACATTAAGCATGTGACAGCTCTGGATTTGAACTGAAATTAATTTTGAACTGAAAATGTATTTGTTTTCAGGGCTACAACTTAAGTAGTTGGTACTTAAGGTTGGTGGTTCTATCCCCAGTTACACCTGACCAAGTGTCGTGGTGTCCATGAGCACCTAACCCCAGCTGCTCCCGACGAGCTGGATGGCGCCTTTCATGGCTGACACCGCTGTCGGTGTATGAATGAGTGAATGAATGGGTGAATGTGAGGCAATATGTAAAGCGCTTTGGTGGCCATGGGTCTGTTGAAAGCACTATATAAATGCAGTCCATTTAGTTGGAGCTACTTATTATTATTATTATTATTATTATTATTATTTTGACTAATCGAGTTAAAAAATGTGTGTTTATGCTACAACTTAAGTTCCCCTAACTAAATGTAGCTTGAATGTAATTCCACTCAAAGTTGTAAAAACAATTATGCAAACTGTTGTTGCATTGTAACTTTGTTTTTTGTTGAGCCAACACATTATTTTTTAGGGTGAGGATAGGTACTAGTGAAGGGTTTGGGACTACATGTTCTTGTGATGCCATTGGCCAGTCAGTCAGCATTATCATGATGTCATTTTCCTGTGGGTCAGTTCATGAGCAAACACTGCTAGATGAACTTCACATATAACAGGTTGGTGATACATGAACTTTATATGTGAATTTATAAATTAATTTCCACAGTTAAAAATGTAGTTCTTAGGTGCAGTATGTTATTTCTCAAAGTCGTTGGTGAACATTGTTGATATTTGAAATCAACTCAAACCAAAGCCCGTCTAAGGGAAGCCTGGGCACTCCCTATTAAGTCCTGTTGTACCGAATTTTGGTTGTGGTTCCACCAGAGTTCCACTGCAGAATGAATGGGAGTCTAGGGGGCTAGACGGCTAAATTTGTCTCTTTCACCCGATTGCCGTTGAGAAATCTCAGATTTTATTATAGGTTTTGCAAGTTCAACATGGGTTATAGGTCGAAAGTTGAATGAACGAGTACTTATGTCCTTTCGATTTCTTACCGGTTGAGTTGTTGTTGCCCATAACACGCTAGTATTCTGCTAATAATACGAAGTGTATGACGTCATTGACATTTTAAAAGACTTTTGAAAGCAAATAAGTGACTCTAAAAAATCTAACACCCAGCAGTGTGTAATTTATTTGCATCTGCATTCGAATACAATATTCAAATTACTAGACAAAAAATTATATCCCGAGAAAAGTGGATTTCTGGGGGTGGAACCCCATAAACTCCCATTCATTCTGCACTCACCCGCATGGACAGAGACGTGTTACTGCAGCCAGTCCAGAAACCGCAAGTAACCAGACAGTGCCAGTTCTCCCCTTATTAGACATTCTCTGCTCAAACAAACACACCCCTCTTTTCATTGCTCCGCCTCCAAAGCTCACCCTCCAATCCTAATCACCCTGCTCTGAGTTGGTCTTGAGCCCCAATCGCTGGCATGCGAGGCAGGTGCACTAACAAGGACGGTAAACAGTAAATGATGCCTGCACTGATGGTTTGTCATTTCCCTGTCTCCATGAGTGAATTTGTTGCCTTTAGAAAGCATACCAAAGTAGTATATTAAAGTTAACATTAAAGGCGGATTTTTATTTTCATTTATTTACTTTTAAAACGGAGAGTCAAAACTAACATGATGCTGTCACTCTTTTATTGTAGTAACAAATAAATAAAAACTGAAAAGATGGTAGCAAATGTCTCTTTTTTTTACGCTGTGATCTGAGGTTCCTTCAGTACCTTCAAAACACAATAGACTATAGAGAGGGTATAATGTATAGTAAAGAAGACACATTCTGCCCACTGATTGATGAGATTGATTTCAAAATCAGCACAGATGGTGATTTTGAGGTGCAGCTAGAAGGTGCCACGTCCTCCTCTTTATTGTGCAGGAGACACAATTAGAGGCCTTTATTCTTCTTCTGGCTGGAACAAGACCTCAATCTCGCCGTATCCCCCTTTTCATCAAATCCCTGCTTTTTCCCTGCCTCAAAACTGTCACTGGCAGAAAATAAGCCCTCCCTCATCAAAGAGGGTCTTCAATTGATTTCCAGGCTAGGGGAGAATTTTATTCAGAAAGTTGGAGGCAAAGAGGGGAGGGAAAAAAATCTACCTGCATCCCACATCAGCCAAATTACTTCTGACTTTTAATTTATTTCTGCAGGAAATGGAAAGCTACATCCTAACCACAGTCAATAGGGGAGCCGAGGAGAGGGGTGTAATCAGGCCGAGATCCGACTCCACCACCTCGTCCCTGTCAGCTTTAATAGGCTCTCCGAGAACACAATCTGCTCCCTCAGACATACTCCCACTTCTCCTAAAAACGGAGTCCTCTACCCATCGGCCCCAGGCCATGTCCCCCTTAATGACAACTGATCATTCCGAATGTCACACAATGTTCAGGCTCAGACATGACGAGTCCCCCGTGACAATTTCTCAAGTACTGTATATACTCCAAAACCACATCGTGGTGCTTTTCAACGGTACTTCATCATGTAGAATATTAGAAAATAAAGCATTAACAGAAAATGATCTGATATTACTTTTCTAATATGCTAATATTCAATGAACTGTTTTCTTGAGTGGGAAGCCACACATCAAGGTCACAAAGGATTGGCAGCACTTGCACACTTGAGGCTCTCTTTCTTCCAGAGGAATGTATTTGTATGTATACCCTGTCAGTGTTGTTCAGCGTAGAAGAAACGGTCTCATAGATGGAAAATCAAAAAAGTTTCTATCACCTAAAAATTCAAAATGATCACTGAAATTGAGAGTGAGATGAAGAAGAGGGGGAGGAGTGTAGGGAAAAATGTATGAGTTGCTCTATTCATTTCATTTGAGCAAGAAACGGAGCGATGCTTTTGATGGTATAGCCGCTGGGCGCAAAGCTGAATGGAAATGGATTTGTGGAGTGTCCCTGACTCACAGATCAGGTTTTATCTTTGTGCAGTTTGCTATCCTCCAGACTAATGAACCATCTTTGAGAGGAGATTAAATGGCAGGAAAAAACAATCACAGCCCCTGGTCACTTCCATTCTGCCTGTGCTCTCGGCATATCACAAACCCTTTTAGTGTCACATTGGACTGCCTGCTGTCTAAGTGCTGTGTCCGTTCAGGGCAGACTACCACTGTGAAACAAACTACCAAAAATGCTCTCCTAGAGTAAAATGAGTGTTGCAAGCTGAATGTTTTACTCCATGAGTCTTTTCTTTGACATACTACACATGCAAATGGACATGGATAAAGGAAATTAAGCACTCCAATTGTTATGTCTCCTTTCAGTTTTTCCTCCCTTGTTCCGAGTTGATATCTTCTTTGTGATGGGTCTGCGTTGAAATCTGGGCTTTATGTGGGTGGGTGATGTGCTGGAGAGTTTCTGCTTTGGTCTACCCACCCGCTCTGACAGATGCACCCAAGGGAGATCGGCTGATGTCCAGGAGCATTCACCTGTCAGAGAGTTTGCATGCGGCCTGTTGCCTTGGAAACCAAAGCGCCCCAAACAGATGTGGTGAATGAAAGGTGAAGAGGTAAACAAAAAGCTACCATTTCATGCATCTGCCCAGTATTTTCACATTCATCCTTCACATATAGTCTCCTGATAGCTTGTTTCAGCAAGCAGATGCCCCAGCGCAGCTCATGAGCCACTGATAATGATTGTGCGCTATTAATAGTGTATGAGATGAGGTCAGCCATCAGCTCTGAGTTAATGAGTGTTTTACCACAGCATCGGCATGGCTTAGGCAGAAAAAGTTGGGAGGATCTTTGTTTTACTTCAGTCATAGTTTTAGGATTTTTTTCACCGTGACACAGAGAATAATAAGTGAAGGTCTTGAGATGGCACACCAGAGCACTTGTGGAAAGCCAAGAGTCTATTTCCCTGGAAAGACTTGAAATGGATCCCCCGCCCCCCTACTTTTTTGTCAAATTGAAGTTTGGAAAAGCACAGATTTAACCAATAAATGCAGTGAGGAATCCAAGTGGCTGACATCAGCTATTCTCAAACTAAGCCAATGTATGACTTTAGCGAGCTAATAGAACCAGAGCCAGTCAAAACATAATGGCCATCTAGCGCTCTTCACTCTCTATAGGGTTATTTTTGGGTATGCACCAGTTTGGGGGGGCGGGGGGGTTAATGTGTTTGAGATCACTAATGTCTTGCTACAGTTTTCTATAGTTGGAATTGCTTTGCTGGAACTATGCCCTTTCAGAGAGATGTTACAGATGTGGATCAAGACAGTAGAAGAACTTGTCTCTAGATGTGCCCGGCGTATGGCGAAATGACTGCCCCCTGCTATGTAGCTGCTTTTGCTGACATCATCAAAAGGGGCCTCAATATTCTCCTGGCCTGCTGTATTAGCTGTTTGGTAATTTACACAGTCCTCGAGATCAAGGTTTACAGGCTGCTGCTGGCACATTGCCAGGTTCAAAGGGCATTTTTGAAGAGTTTTGGCATTCTTAAGAGACAAAATGAGATTGGTGTGGGCTTGCTCCGAGGCAGTCGTCAGCCCTTTCAGGCACTTCCTCAGCAGGAGGAATTTAAATATTTGACTCTGGAGGTGCCTGTGTCTGTCTTATTAAGGCAGTCTGATTACTGATGACAGGCGAGTCTAGTCACTTCTCATCTATTTCTGTCTCTAACAATAAAGCCTAAATATTTAAGCACATTACCTGGGCTTCCCGTCGGGCTTCGAAGGCTTAATGCGAACATGAGCAGGGTGACATTTAAATAGTCGTCCCATGACACATGATGCACATGAATTAGTTTGAAACCTTGAAATCGACCGAATATCGGTGTGATGCTTTTGTGTTGTGACTGAGGGAATGTGTGTTGTCATTATATGGTGTTCTTGATTGAGCAAAGGGGGCACTGCACAAGAGCCTCTGTAAATCAATTTTAGTGATTTCAGCCAAAGCCTCTTTGTACCACTTGTTTATGAGAGACTGAACCTCAGTTTCACACCATCCTCGAGTGCTGTTTTCATCATTGGCTTTATTTTACGAGGAAGTGTCCGGGTTAATTCCCCCGACTACCCTTCTCTTCCTCTGTCCTGTGAGATCATTTTTTGCAGCATTAGGTGCTGTGAACCCTTGACTTCAATTTCCTCTCAGTGGCGGAGCAAGATCAGGAGACTACTTCAAAGCTGGATACCATACTCCAGCTCATATGGCGGCGTTAAAAGCCGGGGCGCCTTCGAGGGCCACTGTGGACTCTGCCTGCACCCGCCCCTCTGAAGTCTTACCACTCATACTTTATATGCTGAGGAGCTTTTGACCTCCTTTTTCATGCTAGACGCCTCAGCATTTCAAATGGTTCATTCATTCTGAATGTGATAAACAACTCATTTCACCCTAAAGGCCTTGGTAAAAAAAAACTAAAAACGCAAGTTTCGATTTGTAGATTCCCAGGCAGTTGGAACGCCAACGTGATCTCATGAGAATACGTGTGTAGTTCTACCACACATACATTTACTTACGTTTTCATACACACTGATACATTTAATATTGACCTATTGACAGCACTAAAACGTAAAATATTTACGTATTGACAGCACTAAAACGTAGATTATTTCCGCATGTACAACTTTACCGACGTACGCATTTGTATGCATTCCTATTTATGAATATTAAAATCGTGGCATTAATGTTTTTACTCTATTGCATTCAATTATCATATCAATTACGTTTTCAGTCGCATTTATTAAATACAGTTTACTCATCTACTTAAGAAATAATAACATTTCGCTCTGTTCATGACTTCTGATGCAAACTCGTTTCAGAGTCCACTTTTCAAGACTCCACTTTAAAACCTTAAAAGGAAAAACATTTCTTTAATATTTTAACCATTTTGTAATGTTTTGTTTGTTTGCCGTGAGACACAAAATTAGTTTTCTCCAATACAGGAACTGACAATATATCCATAAAATACACCAAAACATACATTTTATTCGTACACTGTGAGTAATCCAAATCTTTAGAATCCATACATTTACAAGGAACAGATCCAAATTCAGTCCTTTATCCGGCAATCTTCATCTCCATTCTCAGGAGTGACCGTAAACGTCAAATCCTGCGCTTGTTATAATGAATTAAAAAAAAATTGCACCCCTCAAGAAGCATTATGACACGTTTTACGGCACTGATAACAAACGCTCATTGGCTCTCACCTGCTTCGTCACAGATTGCGACATGCCGTGTTTTAGTCTATGTACATTTGAAATTGGGAAATGCGCCCTCTTCACGGAGTGAAGCCGGAATAACATTTTCATGGATTAAAAACTTAAATTCTGCTCTGTACCTCAAACAAAACTATTATATACTGCCAGAGAGGAATGCGGCTACAACACATCCTTATTTGAATGACTTTTGGTACCGCTTTTGACATTCTCGCAATTATTCATTCTCAGATTACACTTGTCTGTCTATTATGTTTTTCTTCATAACTGTACGTAGTTTTAATAAATGGTTGTGTTTAGGTGTAGGAGTAGGATTAGCGGCTCAAAATATCTTTTTAATGCTATATTTTTACTAAGATTCTAATTTTTCTACACATCTCTGTCGATTACGTTTTCTTTTTATATTCTGTTTAATTTGGGCATGTTTAGGTTTGGGAGTAGGGATAAGGGATCTTACATTTGTAGAATGGTAAAAGGGAAATCATACAGATAGCTTTATGATATGAAAGATTTGTAAATATTTAACGTTTTGTAGCTGTAAAACCCTAATAAAGCTACATTTAAATGTTGCAGATGTCCACATTTTATGTTTCAACATTTATCCAAGCGTACAAAAAAGAATGTTTTGTGCCTTTGAATGTTACATATTAATACCTACGTATTGTCAATGAGACCAGGCTGGGAATACTGGGTTTGCCCTTTGTTTCAGAAAGAAGTCTCTTGTTACTCAGGTGCTTTCTCTCCCTTTCTTTAAACACACGCCAATAGAGAGGCTCAAACACACACATTCCATTGACCAAGAGCCATTAGGCACCAACCTGGTGCTCTGTGTTCATTGAAGCTTCACTAATGCATGAAACACATCTGTAATTTATTGTAATTAACAGCATCTAATTTGGATAAGTAATGACACAGCGACTTTTGATGAATGGCGATTAGCCATTTGGTGAATCATCTCAAAAGAACAGGTGTTGATTATTTATATATTTAGTAAAGAGTCGGTCATCAAAATGCAGAAATCATCTGCCAGTGCCTCGGTAAGTGACTATTTATTGCTATCTAGTTTCATTATTTGAAATGCACCAGAGGCATCAAACATATTTGGGAATTTATTCACATATTTTGGAAGTTTACCTATCAGATTAATTTACCAGTCTGATTTTTACTCTCAGCTCTCAAATTATTTCAGTGAAGTACTACTAATACTTTCAACACTATCTATTCCTATCTGTATCTGTATGTATGTATGTATGTATGTATGTATGTATCTATATCCATTCGTCGTTCCGTCCGTCCGTCCATCCATCCGTCCGTCTGTCCAGGGTAGATCTAAGGCTCTGTTGAGGTCTTTCTGGGTACAGCAGTCATGTAAGTACAGAGGATTTTCCACTAACCTCCTCGTAAATAGAAAGAAGCAACAATCGACTTGCAGGTATCCACCATGAAGAAGAGGCAGATGGCAAGCCCAGCTGTTCCCAGGTTTTGGAGGGAGGCAGGATCCTGACTCACTCTCCACAGGGCCCCACAGACTTCTGTGGAAAATTTACTAAGAAGCTGTGAGTATTGGCAACCTCTCCTGCTTTACTGGTCTGGGGGCAAATAACCCCCACCTCTCTCCTCTACCACCTCCTCTGATAAGACCCCCTTGTCTTCTTAGGACCGCTTGTTGGTCTCATCCGCCTCCCCCCCCCCCTCAACAGGGCCGCTGCCCATGGGTACACTGGGGTCCCCCCGGTTGAACGCTCTGTTGCGATGCTACTGTGTCCTCAGAGTGCTTCCCGGCGCAATCCTAAGCACCCGTCCGAAGCCTGTAGTTCTTTTTGTCTACACTAATCTGTGGCGAAATCCTATAGTGCCACAGGACAGGCAGCCGCCTCACTGCATCCCATGACCGTTCTGCTGGTCTACCTGACCAGATGCTCATGGTTATGCATGAGGGGGGGACTGACTCGAGGCTCTTCAATGAGCTGCGCGCAGCCACTGACCTTGCTCTCCGAGCGACGAAGGTGGCCGTGCGCTCTCCGAGTCAGGTGATGTTTACCATTCTGGGGCTGACCGGTCTGATATGCAGGATGTCGGCGGACTCGTCTGCTCGACACCCCCATATCCCAGGTCGGCCTCTTTGGCGGTGTGGTTGAGTACTTCTGCCCAACAGTTCTCAAGCGCCCGTGAGCAGATTGAGGTTATTCTGCCGATGCCCCCGCCGTCCGCTCAGATCCCTCAGTCTGCCAACCGCCGAAGGCGTCCTCCCACGTTTCCAACCCCGCCTGTTCACCCGGGCTGGCTTTGGAAGACCGTGGGGGAATGCCTCAGCCCTCTCCAGCCCCGCCCCCCGCTAAACGCCGGGTTAAGCGGCACTTTTGAGATGGGCTGCTCAGAGATGGGACTCAGTTCTTTCCAGGAGTTGGTAGCAGGGCCACTCCTTTCCCCGGTGGAGGGCTGGGGAAGAATCTTTATTCATAAAGAACTGACTCTCTCGTCTCTGAGCATACAGAGTTCACGGACGACACGGTGCGCCGCCCTCGAGCCGTGCACCCCTTGTCCCCCTCTGTCTCAGAGCTGGATGACAGTGTGTGCTGTCCCCGGACCGTACCGCTCTCATCCCCCTCTGTCGCCAGACCCCTGGCAGAGCAGGCCCCCGCGGAACGCTGGTCATTCTCTGGCCTCCTCTGTCAGGGTGCGGTTGTGACCGTGCCCCCACTCTGGGCCGCTATGCCGTCCACCTCTGGGCCGGTCATTCCGCTTCGCTGCACCACCGAGGGGACGTCTGTGGTTCGTTGACTCCGCTGGCACAGTTCTTGGGAGCCTGCCTAGAGCTTCCCTATCTGTTCCGCTGGGTCGCGCGAACCATCGGCTCGGCTATGCGATTCAATTCGCACGGTCTCCTCCCTGCTTCAGGGGAGTCCGCTTCACTATGGTCGGTGGCTTATCCCCTATCATGAGAGTGGAGGTTGCTACCCTACTGGCGAAGGGTACGATTGAGACTGTCCCTCCAGCCGAAATGAGATTCGGGTTTTTCAGCCCCTACCTCATTGTCCCGGAGAAATCTGGTGGGTTATGGCCAATCCTGCACCTACACATCTGAACCGCCCCTTCACAGGCTGTCGTTCAAGATGCTCCTGGCCAAACGCATTCTGGATGTGTGCGGCCACAGCATTGGTTTGCAGCGATCGACCTGAAGGACGCCTACTTTTATGTCTCCGTTCTCCTTTGACTCAGACCATTCCTACGGTTTGCTGTCAGGACGCGTGCATATCAGTACGCTGTTCTCCAATTTGGGCTAGCCCTGTCTAGGAGACGTTACGTCTTCCTGCCACTTCCGCTGTACCGCGGGGATCGCCTGAGCTCAGTCTTGGCTCCTTAGCGAAGAAACATAACTGCATGTTGCCTGCGTCCTCCTTTTATAGCTACGAGGTGGGGCGGAGTTACATCATGCAAATTCCGCAGACCCATGGCATTTCTTTGCCATTGGCTCGTTTTTGTATACTCGAAGTCGATAGGTGTTCTAAGCGAAACCCCATTCGTCGTCATCCGACGTAATGTCTCCGTTCCCTACTCAGGGAATGAGGGTTACATACGTAACCGAGACGTTCCCTGAAGGAACGAGACGCTGGGTGAAACGCTGCGGGAACGCCTCTTGCGTTGTGCGTCATGAAGCACGTATGGAATCAGCCCAATGGCGAGACGGAACGTCACGAGTGACGTCATCGACCAGGAAACTATAAAGCACACCCCTGAAAACAATGGCGACAGCTTCTGGAAAAGTCTGAAGCAAGTCAATCAAGGGAATACCGGGAATATGGGAACGACAAGCAGCGTCTCGCTCCTTCAGGGAACTAGGGTTACATACGTAACCCGGGACGTTCCCTCTCAGGAACGTCGAGCTGCGTGAAACGCTGCGGGAACGCTAATACCCACGTCGCCATAAGAGCAAGTGACCGACTCTGTGAATCAACGATTAAGTTCAGCCGAAAGCACCTGCGCCCCAGAGGTGGAGCTGAGGTCTAGGTCATAAAACCTGACGAAAGTATGCGGTGAGGACCAGCCTGCCGCATCACAAACGTCCTGGAGGGAAACTTCTGACAATAAGGCTTTGGAAGCCGCCATACTCCTGGTAGAGTGACCTCGGACAGCCAAAGGTGAAGGCTGACCAACCGACTCATAGGCAAGTGAGATGGCCTCAACCACTCACTTGCTCATCCTCTGCTTAGACACTGGGGACCCCTTCTTAGGTGGTCCAAAACAAATGAACAGCTGTTCTGATTTCCTCCACTCGGCAGCTCTGTGAACGTAAGCATCTAGAGCCCGAACAGGGTAGAGCAGATTAAGCTTTTCCTGGTCCGATGATGAAAAAGGAGGAGGACAGAAGGCCTGCAGAACAATAGGTCTGGCCACATTGGTAGGAACCTTAGGGATATAACCTGGCCTGAGGTGGAGAAAAGCCTTCATCATCCCAGGTGGAAACTCCAAGCACGAGGGAGCAACCGAGAGAGCCTGAATATCTCTGATTCTTTTAAGAGAGGAAATGGCAAGGAGAAAAATAGTTTTCAAAGTAACAAACTTAGCAACTACTTCAACATGCTCAAAGGGAGCTAGGGAAAGACCTTCTAGGACGAAAGCTAAGTCCCATGCTGGCACCCTCGTGTGGACTACAGGCCTCAGCCTCAAAGTACCACGAAGAAAGCAGGTTATAAATGGGTGTCTCCCCAAATAAACTCCACTGAAAGGGACATGGTAAGCAGCAAGTGCCGCCACATACACCTTTAGTGTGGAGGGGGATAGCCCTGAGGAGAAACGCTCCTGAAGGAACTCCAGCACTGCACCTGGGCAGTTTAACTGGGTCCAACAGGTGTTTTCCACACCAAGACGTGAAGAGCCTCCACTTCAAGTATAACCTCCTCGTAGAAGGAGCTCTGGAGTGAAGGATAGTCTCAACAACCTCGGTTGAGAGACCAGCCCCTACGAGCTGGGCCCCCTCAGAGGCCAAGCCCATAGCTTCCACAACTCTGGGCGGGGGTGCAGTATCAACCCGCTCACCTGAGAGAGAAGGTCCCTCCTGATCGGAATCTCCGAGAGCCGTCTAGAAGAGACACTAGGTCCGCAAACCATACTCGGGCCGGCCAAAACGGGGCTACCAATAATAGACTGACCCCGTCCCGGCGAACCCTCTCCAGAACTCCTGGGAGCAATCGGGGGAAGGAGCCACGCCTGCACCATAGCGTCCAACCCCAGCGGGCTGGATGACTGAGAGAGAACCACAGTGGACAGTGTGATGTCTCCCTGGACGCAAATAGGTCTACCTTGGCACGACCGTACTTCATCCAAAGGAGCTCCACCACCTCGGGGTGGAGTCTCCATTCCCCGGGCCTCGGCCCCTGCCTCGACAGGATGTCCGCTCCCTGATTTAAATACCCCGGGAGATAAATTGCCCTCAATGAGAGAAGCCTCCCCTGGGACCATAGAAGGATCTGGCGAGCCAGATTGTATAACTGGCAGAAGCGCAGACCCCCCTGATGGTTTATGTAAGAGACCACCGATGTGTTGTTGGACCGGACAAGAACATGATGACCTCTCAGGTCTGGCAGGAAGTGCTTCAGAGCCTGAAACACTGCCAACATCTCTAGACAATTGATATGACAAAATCGATGATGGTCCTGCCACAGACCCTGGGCTGGGCGACCACTCATGATCGCCCCCCCCCCCCAGCCTGTGAGGGAAGCATCTGTCGTTAGCGTTACACGACGACAAAGAGCTCCCAACACAGGTCCCTGGGACAGAAACCAAGGATCCCTCCACATGACCAGAGCACGGAGACAACTCCGTGTAACTTTGATCACGCGGAGGGGGTTTCTCCTCAGGGAGAACCCCTTGGTCCTGAGCCACCACTGTAATGGTCTCATGTACAGCAGGCCGCAGGGTAGAACACTGGACGCTGCTGCGATCAGACCCAGCAGTCTCTGGAACTGCTTTACAGTGAGCAACTGGCCTAGCTTTACTCTTTTTACAGCTGAGAGAATCAAAGCGATGCGGGCAGGCGACAGGCGAGCCCGCGTTGCTACAGAATCCCATAATACCCCCAGAAAAGATGTTATCTTTGATGGAGATAGACAACTCTTCTTGGCATTCAGCCTCAACCCCAATTTCTTGATGTGTGCAAGGACGACATCTCGATGCCGAACCGCTTGCTGCTGCAATTGAGCGAGAATCAACCAATCGTCTATGTAGTTCAATATACGAATGCCCTGGAGCCACAGCGGGACTAGCGCTGCATCCATGCAGTTTGTGAACGTGCGAGGAGATAAAGCTAGGCTGAACGGAAGAACACGATATTGGTACACTTCGCCCCCGAAAGTGAACCTCAGGAACTTCCTGTGTTGCGGAAGGATGGAGATGTGGAAGTATGCGTCCTTCAGATCTATCGTGACAAACCAGTCCTCGGACCAAATTTGTGACACGATTTGCTTTAGCATAAGCATCTTGAATTTGAGCTTGGCTACAGCATGATTTAATAGGCGCAGATCTAAAATTGGACGCAACCCCCATCCTTCTTTGGAACGATGAAATATCGGCTGTAATAACCTGACTCCTTGCTGAGAGGAGGAACACGTTCTATAGCCTCCTTTTGAAGGAGCGTTTTCACCTCTTGTTCCATTACCAGAGCCTGCTCGGGGCCCACCACGGTCGGCAGGACCCCCTTGAATCGAGGAGGAGGAGATCTGAACTGAACGGCATAACCCCTTTCTATCGACTGCAGAACCCACTGAGATATTTTTGGAAGACTTTTCCACTCTGCCAGAAAATCTACTGAGGGTATCAGCCTCGAGAGGCTGGCCTCTGGAATATTTTGAGCAGCAGACACAGCGCCCTGTAACGGCGCACTGGCAGGGAACAACTGGTCTGACTGCTCTAAACCCCTCCTCAGAGAGGGCGAGCGTCCCTCGGGAAAGCGCTCGCTGGGCCCGTCTGCGCCCCGACACGAAGGCGGGGTTGGCAGAAGGGACCTCTGAAGGCACCGTGAGAGAACGGGCACCGTCTGAAGCAGTGAACACCTCCCTCTCACGGTGGGGACCACCCTCAGACTTCTTCTTAGACAAAGCCTTCTTAGCCATAATGACTGTCCACAGATCAGTCTTACCACCAGAAGGCTTCGCCTGAGACTGTCTCCCACTGTTCCCACTGTTTAGAAGGGGGGCCACGAGACGCGACACTCTGCTGTTGTTGCGCCCTATGTGAGGAGCTTGTCGACGGCTTGGTCTGCCCTCGCCCAGCAGACCCTGAGGCATGAATTTTGAGTGAGAGGAATTTTTGAAAAGCTGCAGCTTGTTTCTTTTCTTCCTGAAATTTATCTTTGACCGTATTCACAGCGTCACCAAATAAACCAGACAGAGAAAGTGGAGCATCCAAAAGAAAAGCTTTCTCTTTATCCTTCATATCAGATAGATTAAGCCACAAGTGGCTCTCTGCGGCCACCAGGGCTGCCATAGAACGGCCCATTAGTTTAGCCGATTCCCTGGTAGCACGCAGAGATAAATCTGCAGCCTGACGCAGTTCTCGAACCACGTCAGTGCTGACCTCCTCACTCTCACTCATATCTTTTAAAAGATCGGCTTGGTATGCCTGCAGTATAGACATAGTGTGCAGACACGCTCGACCAGCCGCCGAGTAAGCCTTACCCACCAAAGCACCAAAGTATTTCTGAGAGGCTTTGTGAATAAAGCTGGTGCCTTAAGAGACGAGGAAGACTCAGCAGAAAGATGGCTAGCTAGAGTCTCCTCCGCCTTGGGCATCACCCCATAACCATATAATTTAGCCCCCGAGATATTAGAATATGTGGATGTCTGGGGACTAAACACACGATAAGAGGCGGGCCTCTTCCACGACCTCGACATCTCGGTGTGGAGGTCGGAAAGAAATGGAAGGCACCGCCGTGGAGGTTGAAAGGGGGAAGGCAACAATCGTTCATCAAGCTTACTTTTAGACACACATTCCTGCCTAGCAGCTGGCCACTCGATGCTTAATTTAGAAACAGCCCGAGTGAGCACCTCCACAAGCACCTCATGTTCAGGAGAGTGAGGTGACGAGTCCTCAACATCCCCTGTTTCAATACTGACAACATCCAGCTCCTCAGAACTGGATAGCTCCAGCATTGGTGCCTCAGCCTGGGGGAAGAAACTGCAATGCGTGCTTCTACACCCGGAACTGAGGCCCTGGAACTGGCAGGTAAAGGCTGAGATAAGGCAGAGCCCGTCTCAAACCCCACTGACAGATTCATTTGCGATCCCCACGACAAGCGCCGCCGCTCTGCCTCGACAGAAGCGGGACCCGAGCCGCGGGGAGCGCGAACCGAACCACTCTCCTCGAAGAGTGATCGGCGGGAGCGGAGCGTTCTTATAGGAAAACGCTCGAGCTGACTGGGCATGCTGCACTCCCAAACAAACAACACACAGATCGTGTGTATCCCTACCCGTGAGAAAACGAGTACAGGGGGGAACACACTTTCTGTATAGCTGTTCGCTCGTCATAATGATGTATGTGAATATATATATATATATATATATATATATATATATATATATATATATATATATAGTTTTTTTTTTGTGAAAAACTCCTGCCTAGCAATCACTAAGAGCAGACAAAAACACAGGGACAGATTCACACAGAGCGCTTGCTGAAGACAACAGAAGCTGTCGCCATTGTGTTCAGGGGTGTACTTTATAGTTTCCTGGTCGGTGACGTCACTCGTGATGTTCTGTCTCGCCATTGGGCTGATTCCATACGTGCTTCATGACGCACAACGCAAGAGGCGTTCCCGCAGCGTTTCACGCAGCTCGACGTTCCTGAAAGGGAACTATGAACATAGCTATGACAATAACAAATAAAAGGAATGACAACCCAAATGTGATTCAAAACCTAACGTGACATATGAACTGCAAGTAAGTGTCCTAAAGTATCAAAAAGTAATGTTGTTGACTAAAGAAATTTCAAATTTCAGTACAAAGTAGGTAAAGTCAAAAATCTTTTTGGTGTGTGTTTATAATTGGTGCCTCGATGGTTTATTGACCTTAGCTGAATAGACTACTGAAAATCCAAGCATATCTGTAGTCTACTTACAATAATGGAGTGACTTATGAATACCATAAACGTATTTGATAGGTGCAGCTCACTTTTGCTGTTTGCAATCACAGTAAAAGGTATTTGGCTCGGCCACGTCTAGACTCCAAACGTCAAAGAAAAACGCAGTTCTACTTTTTTTTTTTTTCTGCAAGACTCCTGTCAGTCAGGCATGAGAACCTATTTACCAATCAATATAGAGCAAAACAGATACTCTGAGGAAAATGGAGATGGTCATGTTTAAGGTGGTATTAATATCAAAGTTGAGATGAATTTTTTAAAGAAAACATTTTCATTTATCAAACAACTTCCTGGAAAATTTCGTCTTGCTCCCCAAAGTAAACAGAGGAGTAAAATGGAAGAGCCTTTAAAAGATCACAGATAAAACACAGTTTATCAATTGAAATAAAATAAAAAAATAAATAGCTTTCCACTGAAAAACAAAGCAGTATGCCGATGTTAATCTAGAAGTGACTATAAGAAGCGACCAGGAGTAAGCAGGTGCGACAAAAACCATGTGCTTTTGTCAACACGTCATGTAATATTAGGCGGTATGTTCTTAATCTTAAAGCAATTAAAAAGGACAGCTGGATGGGTTTCAAATATACTGTATATTCTGTACAAATACACTCATACAGTGTTAATCATGCTCACTGCATTGGGCTTATGTAAGCAAAGAAACATTCTTCCGTCACATGCACACCGGATTCAAATTGGAGATGACACAGTTTAGAGTGAAGAACAAATACTATGTGTTTCAGATAATCAAATGAATTCAGAATACTTGGAATAATGCACACAGGTCATACTTTTTATGGTACTT
Source organism: Meda fulgida (assembly GCA_030578275.1). Classification (NCBI taxonomy): domain Eukaryota; kingdom Metazoa; phylum Chordata; class Actinopteri; order Cypriniformes; family Leuciscidae; genus Meda; species Meda fulgida. The sequence goes on from CM060622.1 coordinate 26,934,923, forward strand.
TTATGTGTTTTAGAGCTTGACGGTTAGAACCACCGTCCTCTCCTTGTGTTTTACAGAAGAAAACATTATGGAGAGATATGAGAGTAAATGACAGGATATTTTGCGCTAAATACTCCTTTCATATTGCTCCTGCAAAGCATTACTTTTTTATATATATATCTGTTATAGCCAACATTATGTGTTCTGAAAAAAATGCACTACAGAAAAGAAAAAGAAAAAAAAAAAAAAACAGAATAATAATGTAGGTCTACATACAAACATTTCAACAGTTTTTCAAATAAAAAGTTTTTATATTTTATAGTAACTAATATGGTTGTCTCCTGCATCTGTATCAGCCTTAATAAATAAATCAGCTTATAAATTAATAAACTAAATTGAGGTTTTATTATTCAATAATAATGTTGTCATTATTACTAATAATGAATAATAATAATTTTTATTTTAATATGGGGTGTCACCTAAAATATTTGTATAACCACTGGTTTACCAGCCGAAAAGAAATGCATTAAAAGTGGTGATAAAGAATGTGATTAAAAGAACACCAAAGAAAAAAAAAAACATTAACAACAAGTGAAGATAGCTTGAGGGGGATAGAGTGACTGGTTATGAAAGAGGGGAATTCAGTCTTTCTGAGAGTTGGGGAGAGACTGTTTTGGTCTCTTTGCATATGTATGCAACTTTTTGCCCCTTGGGGAATTATATAGATCCAGATCCCCACCAATGGGTGACAACAAGGGCCTAGATTTTGCATACATTATATGGGCCTGTCTTTTTCCTGATGGATCTCTCAACACAACTTGCTCAGATTACCTCATCTATCAAAGCCTTCAGGTATGGCGATGTAGATCCAGGCAAAAGGTGAGTCAAAGAAATAAACATTCAGCACTATAGACAGACTAGAAGAAGACAATGAGCAGTAACAAGGAATCCTTTTTTGACTGAATTGCTATAATGAGCATTTTACCAAACATTTACCCACATAAAAAAATACTCAGTGGCCGTATATTGGTATAATTGCATGACTATCATTAGTTTAGTGACTGAAAAAAAGAGGGAAAAAAAGAGGGTGAGTATGTGTGGGCTTCATTTAATGCTAAAACAGTCATATCCTGTGCATTATGTGAATGGGAAAACTACATAATTTAAACAGATAAACACATATATTCTGACTGTGCAGTTAATTTGATAAAATATCAGCCTAGATGAGAGAAAAGGAAATGCGCAGAGGCTATGGGCACGGTGGATAGTCCCCCAGAGGCATGTCTTTGGAGGATTTATGCACAAAGGAACAGCTATAAAGCAACACTGGTCACAGAACAGAGAAGCAGGGTCGACTGGCACAGGTTTAATCATTATGAAATCAGAGCACCTCTGCTGAACAGATTAAAGTCAAACCCTCCACTCTGCACTGATCTCACACTTAAAAAAACGAGATGCCACTTCCAGGCCCTATTTGAAGTCTTAATGGGCGAAGCTCTTGCTGAAATCAATGTCATGCGAGCAGTTTACTATCAAGATATTCTTAAACTTCTTTAATGGGGTTTAATCAGCGCCGCTCGCTGTCAGTACAACTGCTATTCTAAGCAGAAATTACTACAGTGCCTCAAGCATCCCATTATATGAAATGCTATGATTAAATTTACATACTTTCAGTTTCACTCTTCCATAAATATACGTTTACACTGCAGAAGTTGCAAGTGTTGATCTTGTTCGTGGTGCTGCATTCACACCCAATTACTTTATCGGCTTATTTTCAGAGGAAACATATGTGAATATTGATGTGTGATATAGCTACAGGCACTTATAGATAACAAATAATATTTACAATACCTAAAGAGTTTTTTCTGGGATTATCAAATATTTTCATTTGACAATTTTCTTACTTTTATTTCAGCACATTACATCAGCCAGTGAAACTACAGTTTGTTTATTCATGTTTTGTATTTGACTCTACTTGCCTTAAAAATGTCCAGTAACAGTAACATAGTGATCATTGTATTTTAGAACAATGCCTCATGCCTGGTCATTCACTACTCTTCTACAGCCGTTTAAGTCCATTGCTGGATTTAATCTTAGGCCCTATTATACACTTGGTTCCAGACTTCAAATTGAATTTGTCCCAGCACAATGTGTGCACATTCTAAAGAGAATGTCAGTTGTGCTTTAGCGGTGGGGGTTTTACAGATGCCCTCTGCAGTTTCTATTGTTTACCAGTACTGTATGTGGCAACAATTGACAAGTATATTTATGAGCGAGTCATTGGTTCGTTAATGTATAACAAATGATTTGTTTAAAAAATCTGATTCATTTAGTAAAAAAAACAAATGACTGGCCACGCCGTAGAAACTTGGCTCTGTCAACACTGGACGCCTCAAAGCGAAGACTGCAAATCCATTAGTCCTGTTGTTGAAAGTTGTGCAACCATGTGGAGGATGTCAGAGATAAAACGGGCCATCTGTCTACTGTCTGTAACTTGTCGATCTGCGTCTAATGTTGACGTAATCACAGATTTTAATTAGTCTATTTCTATTTGCTTTTGAAGTAACATGACTGGTGTACATACTGTATGTTACTATTCTTGCCATGTGTGTATTGCAGAAATAGTTAGAGTAGATTGCTTTTCCAAATTCAGCAACGTTTTATGAATTAATCACTGAATCATTTACTCAACCAATTTGTTCTAAGACACTAATTCAAATCAAATCAGTGCAGCAAGATTACACTCAGTGGCGGCTGGTGCTAAAAATGTTGGGGGTGGCGCAAACAAACTGAATTATTAATGCAGGACTGAATGTAGGCTACTTGTTATGGAAGTCAAAAATACAAGAAAAAACCCAAAAAGAGGCGGTACTCCACATAACGTGACTTGACGCTGATTGGACTATATCCAGAGGCACAACAACAGTGACGGCTAGCGCAACTCTGTGGTTGTTTGCGAATGTGATTGAAAAAGTCCCTTTCGCACTTTGGTTGTGCATCGCCCTATCGCCCTAATGAAGAAACCACCCCTGATTACACTCAACTTCCAAAACAAAAGGTTAAATTCCATATAGCCATGCATCCTTGAGAAAAGAACGTTCTGATTTAATTCAATTCAATTATACATATTTATTTGTAAAGCGCTTGTATGTTGTTTCAAAGCACATTTACAGAAAATGCCTGTCTACATTACAATTCAGAGTGATTTGATATCAGAGGTGACTGTCTAAGTAACGCTGTTTAGAAATGAACATATATATTTGAGGCAAAAACAGTGAACTCATTGAAGTAAAGAATACATGTTGTTAACAAATGATTAGGATATATAGAACAATTTAGCAGGGGTGCATGTTGATTCAGATTTTGCATAATCTGTATAAAAGTATTGTCAGGAGGGCATCTGAAGTTAGTTTTTATTTTACTTCACAGACAGTCGATGACCAGCCATTTTGTCTTAGAAGATTATTACAGTAAGTAATAATTTATTTGTATTGCTATTTATCTGTTTTTATACAATTTTAGCCTTTTTTTCTTCTTTAATCACAATCTTCCACTGCGAGTATTATCTGCTTTTTCTGTCTCTGTCCAGTTGCCTTCACAGCTGTCATTCTTTCCTTTACTACCACGCACACATAAACACCTGCCAATAGTGAAGCCTTCTAAACCAAGGTTTTCAGAGATTTCTCCTTGAGCACAGGTCAGATGGAGTGCTCCACTCTGAATGGAAATGAGTAACTCTCACTACCACCAGAGAAAAGATTAAAATGGCATTTATAGGAAAGGCATTTCTCCACTGGGCATAATAATAAACCTTCATATCCAAAACAACAGTGGTGAGAATAGAGGGTTGAGCATGTAGAAAACGGAGACCCCGCCCAAGTCTCTTCGCAGTTCAAAGAGACTCAAACTTTGTGTGTATTAAAGAAAATAATGAAAGAACTTACTGAACTGGGCTTACAATGCTTTTGGGAAATGCAGCCCAAGTTGATGGTGGAAACCATTGTCAGGATTCAGAGAAGGAAGGACCCAGGCGCAGAATTACAGGGAGTGATCATTTATTAACAAACACAAAACACAAGGAGGAATACAGTCCAAACAATAGGGCAGGAGAACAGGCTGGTCAGGGATGAGACAACTCCAGGCTTTATAGCAACGGTTGAAACTTAACAGCAGCTCAAGGAACCAGAGGCTTGGCATAGGTGAGATGTAACAAGCAGGCACTGGCTTGCCAGGAAAGGAGAGTCGATGACCAGGATAGAACAAGAAACAGGGCAGGAACCAACACAAGACAAACACACAACAAGACTAAAAAAGACAAGACAACAACAGATAACAGAAACAAAAACTGACAACTATGACTAGAGAAAACAACATAACTGGTGCTAGCATCTTTTTTTTCATTTCTAGAAATAAGTAACTGGAACTTACAAACAAAAGGAATAAAACAAGTCTGCAGCTCAAAAAATTAAAATCAAGAGAAATAAACAAACAAGGCTTGAGAGAGCTAGAATAAAAAAAATAAAAAAGACTAGAACTAGACTAAAAACACAGCAACAAAAAAACTACAAATTAACAAAAAGGAAATCAAACAAGGAAAACTAAATCTAGCACTGATTGACAATATATGTGAGAACCACATTGTTGTGATGTCTGTCTGTTTCCCCGTTCTTTGTGTTTTTGGTTTAGTCCTATTTCCCACTCCCCGTTATCTCTATTAGTCTTCCCAGGTGTCCCTGATTAACCACGCCCCCTTGTCATCTTGTTTAGCTTGTTTGCCCTTGTATTTTAGCCCTGTGTTTCAGTCCAGTCCTTGTGAGTTCTTGATGTTGTATTGTGCATGCTGGTTGTTGTGTTCCTGAGTCCTGTTCCTGAGTCCTGTTCCTGAGTCCTGTTCCTGAGTCCTGTTCCTGAGTCCTGTTCCTGAGTCCTGTTCCTGAGTCCTGTTCCTGAGTCCTGTTCCTGAGTCCTGTTCCTGAGTCCTGTTCCTGAGTCCTGTTCCTGAGTCCTGTTCCTGAGTCCTGTTCCTGAGTCCTGTTCCTGAGTCCTGTTCCTGAGTCCTGTTCCTGAGTCCTGTTCCTGAGTCCTGTTCCTGAGTCCTGTTCCTGAGTCCTGTTCCTGAGTCCTGTTCCTGAGTCCTGTTCCTGAGTCCTGTTCCTGAGTCCTGTTCCTGAGTCCTGTTCCCTGTCTGAGTCCTTGTCATGTTTGGAGTTTGTTTAAATAAAGTGTGCTGCAAGTGGATCCTGCTTCTTCCTTGTCTCAACCACATCTTGACAGAAGAACTCACCAACAATGGATCCAGCAGTTGTTAGCAACCAGGCCTTAGGGAAATTCCTATCATCTGTCTCAAGATGGCCAGCCCTTGGAGAGGTATGTGAGGGACTTTTTGGCGTGTTGTCATCTGGGAGCAATAAATGACGCCCAGCTCGTGGACCTGTTTTGTAGCGGGCTGGATTGGCACATCGCTCAAGTGATGCCAGAGGATCATACTGGCTGGACCCTGCAAGGGTTGTTGATCTGGCCCTTTCCTTGGGCGGTTCGGCACTTGCAGAGCCTGAGTTTCCCCACGTCACGGCAACCGTCAACCCAGCCATCGGATCGGTCTATGGCCATCCAGGACTTGTTTCTAGCGTGGCTGACCCCCAGCTGATGTCAGTTCGTGCTACTAAAAGAACCATCGCTCCCGTGCACGTCCAGCCAGAGCTTCGCGTCAGCCACGTCCAGCCAGAGCTTCGCGTCAGCCACGTCCAGCCAGAGCTTCGCGTCAGCCACGTCCAGCCAGAGCTTCGCGTCAGCCACGTCCAGCCAGAGCTTCGCGTCAGCCACGTCCAGCCAGAGCTTCGCGTCAGCCACGTCCAGCCAGAGCTTCGCGTCAGCCACGTCCAGCCAGAGCTTCGCGTCAGCCACGTCCAGCCAGAGCTTCGCGTCAGCCACGTCCAGCCAGAGCTTCGCGTCAGCCACGTCCAGCCAGAGCTTCACCTCAGCCACGTCCAGCCAGAGCTTCACGTCAGCCACGTCCAGCCAGAGCTTCACGCCCAGCCAGAGCTGCACGTCCAGCCAGAGCTTCACGTCAGCCACGTCCAGCCAGAGCTTCACGTCAGCCACGTCCAGCCAGAGCTTCACGTCAGCCACGTCCACCTCCGAGCCAGCGTCTGTTCCCGAGCCCGAGCCAGGCTGTGTGTTGTCTGTTCCCGAGCCAGGGTGTGTGTTGTCTGTTCCCGAGCCAGTGTGTGTGTTGTCTGTTCCCTAGCCAGTGTGTGTGTTGTCTGTTCCCTAGCCAGTGTGTGTGTTGTCTGCTCCCGAACCCGTGTGTGTGTTGTCTGTTCCCGAGCCCGAGCCAGGGTGTGTGTTGTCTGTTCCCGAGCCAGTGTGTGTATTGTCTGATCCCTAGCCAGTGTGTGTTTTGTCTGTTCCCGATCCAGTGTGTGTGTTGTCTGCGCCCGAACCCGTGTGTGTGTGTTGTCTGTTCCCGAGCCAGTGTGTGTTGTCTGTTTCCGAGCCAGTGTGTGTGTGTGTTGTCTGTTCCCGAGCCAGTGTGTGTGTGTGTGTGTGTTGTCTGTTCCCGAGCCAGTGTGTGTGTGTGTGTGTGTGTGTGTGTGTGTTGTCTGTTCCCGAGCAAGTGTGTGTGTGTTGTCTGTTCCCGAGCCAGTGTGTGTGTGTGTGTGTGTGCGTTGTCTGTTCCCGAGCCAGTGTGTGTTGTCTGTTCCTGAACTCGTGTGTGTGTTGTCTGTTCCCGAACCCGTGTGTGTGTTGTCTGTTCCCGAGCCCGAACCCGTGTGTGTGTTGTCTGTTCCCGAGCCAGTGTGTGTGTTGTCTGTTCCTGAGCCCGAACCCGTGTGCGTGTTGTCTGTTCCCGAGCCACTGTGTGTGATGGCTGTTCCCGGGCCGGTGTCTGCTGTTCCCGGGCCGGTGTCGCCACCACCACGTCCTGTTCCACCCTGGCCGCCCGAGGGGTCGTCTCCGCCGTGGCCGCCCGAGGGGTCGTCTCCGCCGTGGCCGCCCGAGGGGTCGTCTCCGCCGTGGCCGCCCGAGGGGTCGTCTCCGCCGTGGCCGCCCGAGGGGTCTTCTCCGCCGTGGCCACCCGAGGGGTCTTCTCCGCCGTGGCCACGCCCTCACCCTGCTCCGTCCTGGACACGCCCACAGCCTGCTCCGCCCTGGCAGCCTGCTTGTCCTGCTCCGCCCTGGCCGCCTGCACGTCCAGCTCCGCCCACGTTCCATGGCCCATGCCCGCCATTGCAAGGCCTGGTCCCGTTCCCTGCGCGGACCTGGCCCTCCATCCCTCCCCCAGGATCGCCTCCGCTCCACCACCCTCCCGAATTGTCTTGTGTCCTGTTTTGTTGGGCGTCGGGAGCCGCCCATAGAGGGGGGGCTATGTTGTGATGTCTGTCTGTTACCCCGTTCTTTGTGTTTTTGGTTTAGTCCTGTTTCCCGCTCCCCGTTATCTCTATTAGTCTTCCCAGGTGTCCCTGATTAACCACGCCCCCTTGTCATCTTGTTTAGCTTGTTTGCCCTTGTATTTTAGCCCTGTGTTTCAGTCCAGTCCTTGTGAGTTCTTGATGTTGTATTGTGCATGCTGGTTCTGTTCCTGAGTCCTGTTCCCCGTCTGAGTCCTTGTCAAGTTTGGAGTTTGTTTAAATAAAGTGTGCTGGAAGTGGATCCTGCTTCTTCCTTGTCTCAACCACATCGTGACACACATACACACAACGAACCCTGCAACCTAGCAGAACCCTGACAACCATTGCCACAAATGTTCTCTACAATCTACTTAGGCTTACGATGCTTTTGGGAAACACAGTCCTGCACTGTTACAGTACTGTTAAAGGGATAGTTCCCCCAAAATGTCTCACCCTCAAGTTGTTTCAAACCTGAATGAGTTTTTTTTTTCTTTTTCGGTTGAACACAAAAGACGATATTTCAAAGAATGTTGGTAATCAAACCGTTGATGGTAGCCATTGGCTTCCGTAGTAGGAAAAAAAAAATACAATGGAAGTCAACTGTCTGGTTAACAATATTCTTTAAAATATCTTATTTTGTGTTTAAAGGGCACATATTATGCAAAATTCACTTTTACATGGTGTTTGAACATAAATGTGTGTTGGCAGTGTGTGTACACAACCAACCTATAATGACAGAAATCCACCCATTTCTTTTTTTTTTTTTTTTAAATCCCCATATATCAGAAGCGCTCTCTCAGAACAACCCATTCTCAGATTTGGGGCAAAGTGACGTAGATTTGCAATCCACCATTGTTTCGACACTGGAGCAGCTGTAGACAACATGTCTCCTAAGCGTTTGAGGTGTTTTCTTATAAGATATAAGAATGAACATAGCAGCCTTCATTTACTCTCTTTGTTACTCGAGGATAGATCAGTACCAACTGCTCGTGGTACAGTTTACAGTCTCCGGATTGATGGGCCTAACGTTACTGATCACGGTAGTAATGCAAGGGAGAGCGTGCACTTTATTACAGTTCATCTGAGTCGTTTTATACAAAGTTTACCAGTTTATTAAACACCCCCTGAAAAGGTGTGTATTTGTTTACTGTTAGTTGGAACAAGTGTTTTTGTGTAATTCGCTGTGTACAATCTTAAAAATAAAGGTTCCAAAATAGGGGTCATAGAAGAACCCTTTTGGTTCCCAAAAAAACTTTTTAGTGAATCGTTCTAAAAAGAACCATTTTTTTAGATGATTTGGCCGCTCATTCCACCTAGTGTCAGTTCAAAAATCCAAAAGTCATTTTTCTTATTAACTTTTAGAAAGGTTTGTTTAAGATAAATAATCATTCTGTTAAATTGAATGTAATGGTTCTTTATCTGCATCATTGACTCCATAATTTTGTTCCACAAAAGTTTATTTATAGTGGAAAAAGGTTCTTTAGATTATTAATATGTTCAAAAAATGGTTCTTTTTAGAACGATTCACTAAAAGTTTTTTTGGGAACCAAAAGTGTTCTTCTCTGACCCCTATTTTGGAACCTTTATTTTTAAGAGTGTATGTTGATGATAATGAAAGGGGGAGAGAGAGTTCATGGATAAGACTTTAATGCACTCTCCTTATATTGTGTTTATCCAGCTCTTACGGTGATTTTCTGGAGTAAAACTGATGCTTCATCTTTTGTGTGATGTACAATAAACTTCATAAAGCTCATCAGTACATTTTTGGCCATCATTCGGAGTGAGTCCACTAGAGCAGGCTTGTATTAGGATAAAAGCAGATGACAAATAAGTTATAACCATAATTAAACTAAACTATGCCTATTCTATCTCCATGCAGCATTTATTCACTGGCTCTGTGGGCATTATTGTCCGACTCCGGATCGAAATGAACACCGCTACTGAGAGTTTCTGTTTTGATTATCATGCAGTGAGATGAGATTGTCCTGGCTCTGAGCATGAGCTCATGAGGCTCCACCCTTGTGCCAACAGCAGCTCATTTGCATTTAAAGGGATACACACTAAAATGGCGCGTTTTTCTCAGCCCCAATAAGTGACAATTTAAACATACTCTAAATAATGATCTGTTGGGTATTTTGAGCTAAAACTTCACATACACACTCTGGGGACATCAGAGACTTATTTTACATCTTGTGAAAAGGGGCATAATAGGTGCCCTTTAACAGAGGAAGAAATAAACTCATACAGGTTTGGAACAACATGAGGATGAGTACATGATTTTCATTTTTGAGTCAACTATCCATTTAAATGTTGCTCAGGTAATGTAAACCACAACACAAATTTTTGGAGTAACAGTACCTGACACATATAACCAAAGACTACAGTGTTAGAGTATGTCATTGAGAGATTGTTGCTCAGAAGCTGTTAGGTGGAGGTGAGGGCTGGTCTGGAGGGGAGGGTTTGAGCATTAGTGAAACTATTTTGACAGTTCAAAGGTTAGATTTCCATGATGGGCACAATGAGCACTGAACCCATGCTGCTACATCCTATACATCTATCAAAAATAGCAGTACATGATTATTAACTGTGTGTGACTTTGTGCATGTGTGTTTAACTACAGGCCAGACACTTCCATAACCATGTGTAGTACACTAGATTGATGCTCACATTTACCTCTTAAAAAAACTGTTTCTGATTGTTGACGAAAGATGACATCAGTATAGTCTGCAGAGAAATGATCTAATTTATATGTAATTAAAAAAAAAAATGTGATATGAAATGTATTGGAATTCTCCCTTCCTTATCGGTTACAATGTTTCAGTGCTGATTAGATATTGTCATGACAACTAGCAGCTCAACAACATTAAGCAGTTCACTCCTCTGTGAAAGCTTCTCATTTATGTTGCTAGGACTGTCATTTCTTTCAGGATGTGCAGGAAATGATCATACATCCACACCTCAATGATGCTGTAAATCATTACAGCTAAGCCAATACACGCATATTCATGCAAGTGTGTTGTACAGAGTCCCTCTCCCAGTTTCCCCGGTGAAGACAGATTTAACCCTGGAAATGATGGACGGGTTTTGGTTGAGTTCTGTGGATCTGGGCCCATGCAGGGACTCTGAAATGGTTGTGAAGGTCAGGTCTCCTGACAATCTCCACATTGGCCTCTGACACAAATCTCCATTCATCAGTTTAACCTGTTCCCCGGCAGCACGCCAGCTCTGCATAGATCAATCAGCTCGCATTGTAATTTCATCAGGCTTCCCTCCACCCCGCCTCCACCATATGTAAGTCCACCCATTCATCATCAAGGTTATTAAGCGTGGGTATTTAAAAACACTTTGGAAAAAGCATCGACTGCTCTTCACAAGGGGGATAGCTCACCAGAGCAGTCAAAGGAAGCGTAATGACAGTGAGTAATCATTTGTCACTAAAGTTTGATTGCACGCTCAGCAATCTCTCCTCCACTTGCTCTCTTTTTCTGATTTCATCAATGTCTCCCTGCAAAATTTCTGCAAATGTAAAGTTCTGTAATTCTCTACAACAGCCGCAGTGTTTTCAAATGCTGCTTTCAAGAAGAGAGGTGGAAGCCCTGAGTTCTAAATGCTCCCCTTTATCTTTTTGTGTAAAGCAGTATTTTTCGAGGAACACTCTCACATTCCATGTCTACATCTGAATATTCTTCATCCTGCTACTGACGGTCTTTGCCATGATAATTGCATTATTTTGCCCCCCCCCCCCCCCCCCCCCCCTCATGAAGAATGTATTTTCATTTTGAGAGGAATTATGCTGATTTTGTTGTCCCTGTTGTTTTGCTCGCTTCAGGTCCCCTTCCCCCCGTTGAGTGAAGCATAGCTTGTCGGCATGCTTACCAATGACAAATGGGGGACGGCGCTGGGGTCTTTGGGGAGAGGAAGAGGAATCAGGTGCACAGCGGCTGGGATGAGGCTCCAGTTCTGCTAAACCCAGGGGCCACCGGCAGAGGAAGAGAGAAGCAGTCCAGGCTACAAATTAATATGTTCACGTGGGAGACAAAAATGGTTGCGCTATTTTTCCTGCCTGCCGTTGCATTGCGATGCACAATCCCCACTGCACCCTTCATACAAATGTTGCTGTGGAGGGTAATTCCAAATGCAGAAAGGCAGAATAGCTCATACGCCAATGTGATGTTGACTGAATGCTGAGATCTGGAGGAGAGATTTTAAGTGCATTTTAAAATTCAGAAAGAAAACATAACAAATAATAAAGATAATAAAACAAAAAAAATTGCTCTTCTTAAATGAATGGGATTCAGAAGTTGACTTGACAGGTAAAGGGGGAGTGTGCGGCAACAATTCAACAGAATAATTTTGGGCCATTACAATATCAGAGAAAGACAGAAATTTCAACTATTCTGCTGAGGTAAATTCTGCTGACGGTTCTGCATGGGTACTGGACAATAGTTAATTAAAAAAAGAAAAGAAAAAAAAAAACCTCAAGACTATTTACTAATGGTTAACCACACAAGAAGAGGATTATTCTTCAAAACTATAGTGCAGTAAAAAAAAAAGCTTTGGTCAGAATGCTTTGATTTGCATATTATTGCAAGAGCTTGTAAAAAAAAAAAAAAATATGAAAAAAAACCCTACTGTTTATACCAGCTCACACTGCCTGTTAGGAAATATCTTAGAACTCATCTCTGCTCCTTAATGAATGCAAAAATTACATTAACATTTTCACCCAGCGTGCCCATTTATTTGCAGTTGTAATGAACTTATAAATTCGCACAAAGGAGTGTGATATGTGATCATCGAGGGAAAAAAAATCTGAAATAGGTGGAAGATTAATGCTGTTGTTTTGGGCCAAGGATGTAAAATTGGTTTTCATTGAGCAGCAGGGTTTTGTATTGACATACATTATTTTTCTCTCTGCCTCTTTACCCTTGTAAAATACTCTTGATTTGTCCTCTACGCTACAGCATTGAATTATTTTATAAAAATGCAATTTTCAATAATTATTTGTTGGGTCATTGTAAATAAGATTTTTGAATCGACTGACACCGCAAGATCTGAACTGTGCACAGTTGTCCGCAGGAGGTATTTCAATTCATGTGGGCAAAGTCTGATGTAGTTTAAGCTGTTTATGGGTCTGTAAGTGAGATCAGACAGATTAGCAGTGAATCGTCTTGGTTACAAATGTTACTCTCCTTCCCTGAAGGAGGGAACGGGAGACGTTACATCGACGTAACAATGTAATTGGGATCACTTCAGCGAGGACGAGCTGGTGGCAGATGCATCCGTGGTGACCATAGAATGCCTGGATACTTGTTCTAGGGGAAAACCTGCCAGCAGGTTGTTGTCATGTTGATCGAGTCCAACTCCATACCGAGAAAAGAGATCCTCTGCCCGGGGGTGAGTTTGTTCTTTTCCCAGTTGACCCGAGGCGCTAGGTGGCTGAGATGACTGAGCACCATGTCACTGTGTTTGCACAATTGTTCTCTCGACTGCGCCAGCATAATCTAGTCGTCGGTAGTTGAGGATACGAACACCACACTCGCACATGGGAGCAATGGGCGCTTCCGTGACTTTTGTGAAGACACGGGGCGACAGGGCAAGCCCGAAGGGTAAGCGTGGGGGGCGCCGGGCGAACTGAATCGCATATCCGAGTATGATAGTAGGGATGAGCCAGCGAGACGGGCTGGGAAACGCTAGCCAGGCTCCCAGACACCGTGCAAGTGGGATCAATGGCAACACAGACGTACCCGGGTCGGGGCAGCGCAGCAGAATGCAGGGACCCGACTCGGACGGCATAGCGGCCAGGAGTGGGGTTTGAGTATGTGGTGAAACACATACCAGCTTCCGTCGAAGGGCAGAGTGAGTGTGCGGAGGCGTCAGTGCGTCCAGGACACATCCTCTGCTGCTCGCTGGCGATGAAAGGGGGGTGTGTGTTTATATGTGTGTGTGTGTGTGTGTTTGTGTGTGTGTGTGTGTGTGTGTGTGTGTGTAACACATAATTCAGTAGAAATGGTGACAAGAGGACCAGCACTTACATTGCATAATGGGTTTTAAGTGTTCACATTGTCATAGATCATTCATTCTCTATTCAGACAGTTATGTCTCCCTTATGTCACAATCTATTCTGGACACCTCTCCATTCCATCACATAAGTCTAGTGGAAAATTGTGCTTTGTTCTGTTTCTACGAAAATTTACTAGAGCATCTGAAGATCCAAATATAGATGTGAATCCTCTCTAGCCTCTGTTGAAAATCACAATAACAGAAAGCCCAAAGAAAACACCGGAAGGCTGTGACTTTTTGATGTGTTTGCTTTTTTACCCTGATTTATAATAGCAGCCTACCTCTCTGAGCAATGTAGATAAGATGTGCAGACAGAAAACATTTCAGAGGTTGTGATAAGGTTGTAGTATGTCCATGCAGCACATGTCTTCAGCAATGATTACGACGAATCTTCTGCGCAAGAGGGAACAGAGGGCTTAGACATACTTCACTCGGCACTGTGGGTTGGAAAGAAACAAGTAGTTAGTAAAATGGTCTCTAGGAAAATGATGAGGTTTGTTGTTCAGAGATAGACACATCACAATATAATAGAGCTCACAGGAGCTAAGGAGTCCCAAGCACAGAACACTTTTCTTTTCTTTGTCACTATTGTTTGAGGATCAGTAGCTTTACTGGGGTAAAAAGGCCTCCCATATTGATCCCAAAAGGGAAAGTGAACTTTTTTATTTTACTTGAAATGCTATTCCCTCTACAAATGTGAAGGGACCACACTCAAACAGGACAGCTTGGGCACAATGTCACCCACATAACACCGACCTCAAACTTGAAAGAAGTCAAGCATGCAGCTCAACCGCTGAGGTAATAAAGACTCAATTATGATTGTTTTCTTTCAAGGCCATCTGCCTTCTGATTCCCCCTCCTACTAGAGTCATGGAAGATGCTGGGATGATCTTGTTTAGAGATGACACGAACAACTCAGTGAACAATAGTGAAATTAATAGGTTGCATATGCAGACTGCTGATTTGAATTAAAAAAAAGTTTCTTTGCCTAAGAAATTCAGTCCCATTCACTGAAGATGAGACAATATCGAAGAACATCTCACCTGGTGCCATATAGTCAAAGTAATAAAACCGAAATATTGTACTCAGTGTGAGATGATCTTTTCCAAAGTCATTTCAATCTTCCCACAACATGGTGCTACTGAATAAAACCAGCTTGAAGCAACCCTTAGCTTTCAAACGTGAAACCCCTGTAGTAGAAAATCTCACAGAGATTTCTATCTATCTATCTATCTATCTATCTATCTATCTATCTATCTATCTATCTATCTATCTATCTATCTATCTATCTATCTATCTATCTATCTGTCTATCTATCTATCTATCTATCTATCTCTATCTCTCTATCTATCTGTGTGTCTGTGTGTCTGTCTGTCTGTCCGTCTGTCCGTCCGTCCATCTACCATCTGTCTGTCTGTCTGTCTATCTATCATGTCTATCTATCTATCTATCTATCTATCTATCTATCTATCTATCTATCTATCTATCTATCTATCTATCTATCTATCTATCTATCTATCTATCTAGTTTATTTTCTACTTCATTTCATTCAAATTGTAATTCTGCATCCTGTTTGCAACCACAATTCAAATCTGATTCAAACTCAGGAATTCTTTAAATTAAATTCTGACTGATGCATTAAAAGTATAATAAATTTCCTATAAATTCCTATAAATTTCAACAGTAAGAGGAGCATTGATATAATTTATGGTAAACCCTGGTAAATCTTTGTTACAGTAATAGTAAATGTTTTTATTTGAAAGTCATTCTTTAAAAAAATGCTCTACAACTAATTTGCTCTGAAACGTTTTAGTATATCTCAAGGAGTATAATCAAATTCATTATTATCAATCCAGAGGTTTTCTCTGGAGTTTTCATTTATGGTTGGAGAAAATGTATTATAACAGGAAGGATGATTTTGATTGTTTTTTTAAAAGTGTATTTTAGTGGATTCTTTGATTGATGTTACCTAAGCATACCACTTTAAACAGGAAATCACTTCAGTGTGGACAGTATGCAGACTCAAGTGGCAGTAGGGTGACCAGACGTCCCGAAAAATGTGGGACAGTCCCGAAATCTAAGCTGTTGTCCCGAATCCGGCCCTAATTGTCACGAAATTATACTAAAGCAAAATCTTGACTAGTTATTACACTAATTAGTCATGATAAAACATTAAAAACAATGTCTGTTGAGGTTGAGTTGTCCTGCAGCCAGCCCCCGCCGGCTGGTCATTGGCTGCAACATATTTTTTGTTTCTGTTTTAAGTTCTACAAAGATACCATAGGTGTGAATTTAGATATGCATTGATAAGCTCATTTTCATTCATTGATTTGTTGACATGGCTGGTGTACCAGAACCCCAACACGCCGCCAATGTTAGCCAATCTCATCTGGTCACCCTAAGTGGCAGCCAGTCAAAAGCCTCATGCAATTTTATGAAGTGAAGACATTGCTATTGTGTGCCACTGTGCTTGATCACATAGTCCTGACACCTTGAACCTGCTGAACCACACAAAAGCTGACGAGAATAGGTTTGAACTCAACATCTTTTTTCCCTAAGAGAAATACACACACATGTTGGGTTTTCATGTTTTATTGGGACTTTTCATAGACATAATGGTTTTTGTGCTGTAGAAACTGTACATTCTGTCCCCTAACCCTAAACACAACGCAGTCATTTCGAATGATTTATAAGCTGTTTTCCTCATGGGGACCCACAAGGTCAAAGATTTCTGGTATGGGGACATTTTGTCCCCGTATATTAGGGTTTACCAGGACCACACACACACACACACACACACACACACACACACACACACATCTGTGTTTCAAGCTTACAATCGAGTTTGCATCTTCAATACAATGGCATTCCTTATAACCATATTGACCTCAAGTGAAAGCAACACAGCCTGAAATCGAGGTAACTAAATGCAACTTGGGTAAATAGAAATTGATTTTTTTTCCCTCTCCAACTGTGTCCCTGATTGACATGAGAAGAATGACTTACAAACAATCAGCACTCCATTTAATCCAAGCTGCCATGAGCCATGATGTCTTCCAACTAGGAAATTATATGCTGATGCATCTCTAAGGGTGTAGTAATTTTTCAGACCTCGCTTCCTCATGATTTGCCCTGTGTTTGCAGGATTACTTCTCTCCCCCTTCCCCCTCAACGTGTCTCAGTGGAGACAATTAAAGTGTGACAGCTTTTCATTTAACAAGTGCTGTTTTAGCTTGTAGGGATGAACACATGGCATTCTAATTATCGGTGAACGTCCCACAGACTCCTCACTATTTTAGTGTGTCTCTGATGTGGCCTGATGTACCTGACAGCCCACCAACACTGGCCCTGAAATGACCAGGATTAGTTCTACAACAGCCGAAAACCATAAGTTTGAAGGGATATATGCGCCGATCAACCAGCTGCATGATTTCCCATTCAGTATATCTTGATTCTGAAGCCTTGACATATTAGAAGAGCCAGTGACATTGACATATTGAAAGCCAACCATTTACAGAGGAAGGAATCCTTCAGTGAAAGCATGCATTTCTCTTCTTTCTTGACTATTGGTCAACCCAGGATCTTTATAAAAATGTGTTTGAAAAATGATATTATGTTGCTTCTTGCTTGTTTTGTGACACTTTCAAAGTGAAATATCCAATCAGTGCTAATAGCACATTCGGTTTTATTAATACATTTGGAAAATATATTACTTTGGTTGTTTTATGTACTTCATTGTGAAAATGAATTGTCCAGTGAGTGGTATTAAAAGGTTAATGGTCTATTGCATTTAAAAAAAACGTACCACATACACTAAACCCTACAAAAAAGCTAACCGACAGAGTTAACAAAAAGCGGAAGCAACCATGGCATTTAACTTGCAGCTACAAAGTATTTTAGCCTTTTTATTATGACTGGTGTTTCTCAGGACTCTTACCGAGCGCTCTGCGAGTGCAATCCTGTATTTACCAAGAAAGTTTAAAAATCTTGCTAACCGAGTTCCCCAGAGAGTCAGTGCGCATCATAATATATCTCATAGTATTGGGTAAGGAATCATGTGAAATTAGTCTTTAAAAATCAATAATCTCCCCTGTAATCATAATATGTGTGAATAGTATAGTTGTTGGTGTTGTACTGTTGTTGTTGATTTCAGATGGAAACAGCAGTAAAGTGTATCTATAGGCATGTCTTTGGAAAGAGGCATGTTTTTTCCAATGAGCATTTCTTGCAATTGGTACTGAGTTAAGAATTCCCAGAGAGTCTGTGCTTAATTAATCACCCCCACCTTCAAATAATAATAATTCTGCATCTCTGATGTGTTGTGAAATGGACCTGGATCAAAGAAGCTATTATGCACATTGATCTACAATGTTGAGTCAGACAAAAGGTTTTCACTGAGTTCATTCCATTTTGCGCTTGCATTAGATTTTCCAATCCTGCTATTGCACTAGATTGGGGGTGCTGAAGCATTTATATTTTATAACATTTGCTGCTGATGTTTTAAATGACTTGTCCTTAAAAGATAATGGATCAAATCAGTGAGATTGTGAGTGACCAGTCAATGAATTTATGAAGCCTTAGCAAATCCACTAAAAAAGGAGCTAAACCACTGACATGAAATAAAATGTTTTGCCTTCTACCAAGGTGCTTTTCAGCAGTCTAAGTATGGAATACTGGCACAAATGGGTTCACATCATATTCTATAACAGCAGTTTTTGAGTAGAGATTCTCTTTGTTTTGTTTTGTCACCCAAATGAATACATATCATACATTACCATACACAGGTAGCTTGTAATTTCTGAGGTGTGCTGCTGACAATTTCAGTGCAGTTACAAGTGGAATGCCTCACATTGTTTTGCTGTTTTAAACAATCACACTTTATTTCACTTCACCAAATGAAGAAATGTATTTTCATACTTACCTACAAACCAAACGATAAAGTTATTTTGCTCAAGCAAAACACTGTTATATAAGCAATATGTGTCTAGTAAATAGTAAATGCAATTTATGTCTCAGTTTTACTTTCCATCAAAGCAGACATTATGAGCAAGAGCTACTAACAGCTTGAACCAGTGCAAACCCTCTTTTGGCATTAAAAAACTATTGTCAGGATTAACTAAAGAAACAGTAAAATATTTGCACGGAAAAGGCATGGACAGGGTTATTTTTGCGGATGACCATAAATCACGCGCAGAACTCGAACTAGCTCCAAACTTGCTCTCACGCTAATTTGCCATTTAGTGAATTTGGCTCTATGTGTCAATATGTGTGTCATTTATGACCAATGCGGCAGCTCTGTGATAAGTAGAGCGCATGATCTGCTGATATCTAGACAAGGACACCATGCAAACAGAACAGTTTATTCAAGGCCTGTGTCTTCTTTAACACCAAATTGAGAGGTTTTAATAAACCATTGAGCTCAGATTTTCTTTTTTTTATACATGCAATACTGTACGCCAGTATGTATTAAGTTAATAAGTATTTTTCTCTCTGCCTTAAGTATAAATACAATTTAGACTGAGCTGTAATTTTTTATTTCCCATTAGATTGCATACACATTTAGTAGATCGTAAGTCTAACAGCACATAGAAATCAACACTGCAGGTAGGTTAGAGGAGGTCACAGATTCAGAAAAGGTGCTTCAAAAGAAAAGGTTTGACTTTATTCGGCCATTTTTATGCAGTCTGCTAGAGCACATCTCTCTATGTTCTAAGACATCCATTTTTACCCATTATGCAAGAGAACCCTACTGATCATAGCTTCTGCCTGCCTTTATTCTCTCAGCTGCACCCAAGGTTATCTCTGCTCATCTATTCTTATCATCTGCTGGTTGATTGATCTGTTACCCCAGCACCCAATCCACTTAATAGATGAGTAAATTTAAAAGCCATCAAAGACAGACAGAAAAACTGGTGAGACAAAAAAAGTTATCATAGGTTACCTCTCATGTTTTTTGGTCTACAAGGCCTTGGACTCATTTGCATTCATATGAAGTTAATGAAAAACTGATGGCATTCTTAAGCATTAACTGTTTTTCAAGCTCTCACTAAACATAATATTAATGAATCATCTTTAGTTGCCTCATACTTCAGATCTAACATTTGGAATGTGAATGGTTTTGAATTTGAATGATCGCAATGTTAATTTAAAACCTTTGACAACAAGTCTTTGAAATGTAACTTTAAAAGTTTCTCTCTACTGTGTTTTTGGAAGGCATTTCTCTCATGGGCAATGATGTATCAAGTTCAATATCATTCTGATTCATCAGTTAATTTGGGCATAGGAAACGGAAATCCCAGATGCAATTTGCATTTCCAAGGAGAGCTTCACTGACACTGATGTGTATTCCAAAATAGGAGGGGACAAATGATTACAACATCATAAGCCTGATACTTCAACAAAAGTTACTCTCTATCATACCTCTGTATGGGAGTGAAGTTCCTAAATAGGAAGGAGAGCTGAGAATAAATTTCTGTCTTTTGACAGTTCTATCTGTCAGACTTTGTGATGCAGAGATGTTTCAGTGAGGAAATACCCTGTGGATGTGAACAAATCAGCGTATTACTGCACAATTAATGTAGCTGAAAATCTTTCCAGCTGTTGATTGTTAGGGGAAGAATTTTCCAGCTTTGAGAAACTAATATTAGGTAAATTAAGCGCATTGCTGCTTTTAGGGAAGTATCTTATGGGACACTGCTGTCTTTTTTAACAGTTCACTTTTTATTATTTATATTTTATTCATTTTGATAAGATTGTCAAGTCAAGTCACCTTCATTTACATAGCGCTTTTAACAATATGGACTGTTTCAAAGATGCTTTACAGAGATTGGAAATTAAAGTAACAGAGATTGTTTTGGCTTTACAGCAGCTCTAGAATAATGTTATTGTCCAGCTAAAGTTAGCTTTGATCGATTCACTTCCGTTGCAAAGATCATTAGTTATTAACTTAACCGACACCGTTCTAACAGAAAACCCTTAACGTGCTCCGGCCCGCTCATTCGCACAACAAAAGTGCCTGGTGGCTCGAGAACGCAAACCTTGAAATAGGTTCCAAGGTGCAAGCCTTGAATAAAAAACAAAAAAACAAAAAAATAAATATATATACATTTTTTTTTCATCTCTGCACAAGCTTTAAAAACGCAAACCTGTGAAAACGCTGACGACGTGCAGATACGCATTACATGTTCAGTCTATAGGTATGCGAGTTTGAATATATTTGTGCACAGGCGTGTAGTCTTTCTTTATTGTCTGGCCTTAAAAAATTATAATACAGAATTATTTATCTCTTCCGAGTAACCATGTAAACCGGAACTTTTTTGACAATGTTTTATCTGTACAGAGTTAAAAGGAAGGAGAAGGTGGCCTTCACAGGGGAGAGACTAGTTGACACTTCAGGACTGTTGTGTCATTGTGTCCAGGCGCAGGTCCTTCATCAGATCTAGAATACGGCCTGGATCTGGCGGATTTCTGTAAACCTCGGGATAAACAGAGAGACTTATATTAGCGTAGACGCCATTCTTCTTATGATGTAACGAGTCCATCAGGATTTATAGGGAGTATTCCAGGTTCCGCTGACCTAATCCATGCAGCCTAACATTGAATTATAGAAGTTTATAATGTGTTATGTGCTAGGTCAAAGAGATGTGTTTTTTTAGTCTAGATTTGAACTGACAGTTCTGAGTGTATCTGCTTCCCGGACAATATTAGGAAGACTGCTCCAGAGTTTTGGTGCTAAATAGGAAAAGGATCTACCACCAGCAGTCGATTTTGATATTCTAGGTATTATTAACTGGCCGGAATTTTGAGATCGCAATAGACGTGAAGGACTATAATGCGTTAAGAGCACTCAAAAAAATGGTTTAGTGGCACTGTTCTTTTTACCCAAATATTTTATGTTAAAGTAAGACAGATATATTTATTTTACCTCCAAAACACTCTTGTATTGCGTTTAATTAACTTAATCTGTATAATTTTCGACTATACTTAATTATCAATCGTTAAACTAATGTAAAGGGTTTAATTTCGCGATTAAAAAAGAAAAAAAAAAACGGATCTGATGATTTCCAACATATTGGATGAGGACGGCGTGCAAAGAAGTTGGAAAGGTGCATGGTGTCAGAGCTAGAAGTATCAGCCAGGTAAGAAAATATAAAGTTAATCTAAAGGCAAAGTCTTTCATTTCTGTTAGTATTTCGTAAAGTCTGTTCTGGGATGCTTTTAATATATTGCACAGAAAAAAAATTGGCTGCTTGTTTAAATTGCTTCATTCAAATGAGCTCAAGCAACACAATTGCTATACATTTTGTCCAAACTTAATTTGATTGTGTTCAATCTGCTTAAATATATGTACAATTTAAGTTTACTCAATCCGTTTGTGTTGCATTAACTGAAACTGGGCGGTGCTTGTTAGTTCCCTGCATGCTTTGCATATAGCTGAATAAATAGAGAATAAATGTTCAAATTAAGTGTTATTTTATGTGTTTTTGAGAAAATGAGAAAAGAGGAAGACTTGATAGTGTGTAATTGTGTTTAATGTTCAATTACATTGAAATTATTAGAACAATTTAAATTACAGTGGGTTACCATTGTGGAGAAGAGTGGAGCATTTGGTTAGGCTGTGGACTGATTCATTTAGAAGCATTTAAATATTAACATTTGAGATTTTACTAAGTGCTATTATTAGCTTACTATAATTTAGATATTTCAATGAAAATCATGTAAATCCAACTCACTTTATATATTCAGTACAGTTTTAAATAAGCTTAACCACTTTAAGTTACAGGGAAGCAATTCCATTGATTTGTTTGTGCATTGCTAGTTCACATAGATCCTTTCTCATTCAGTTGGGTTGTCACAAAACAAGGAGCTTACATAGATTCAAAAAAATCCATTAATGTTAATATAACATAATTTACTTGTGTGGAACCACTGTCCATAATTGAATTAGCTCTTTTTGCTCAAGTACTGGTGAGCTAAACCATTTAGTGCTTTGTAGGGAATCAGCTATATTTTGAAATGTATATGATGTTTAATAGGGAGCCAATGCAATGTTGATAGAACGGGGCTAATATGCTCATACTTCCTGGTTCTAGTAAGAACTCGAGCTGCTGCGTTTTGGACCAGCTTGCAGGGCAACCACCCGTAAGAGCATTACAATAATCTAGCCTTGATGTCATGAACTCATGAATTAATTGTTCCGCATTTGTCATTGAGAGCATATGACGTAATTTAAATATATTTTTAAGATGGAAGAATGTGGTTTTACAGATACTAGAAATGTGACTTTCAAATGAAAGATTGGTATCAAAGAGCACACCCAGGTTCGTAACCGACGACGAAGACTTAACAGAGCAGCCATCAAGTGTTAGACAGTATTCTAGGTTATTACATGAGGACGTTTTTTGTCCAATAATTAAATCTCTGTTTTTTTCAGAGTTAAGTAGTAGGAAATTACTATTCATCCAGTTTCGTCAGGGCGTGAAGAAATATAGAGCTGAGTATCATCAGCATAACAGTGAAAACTAATGCCATGTTTCCTAATGATATCTCCCAAGAGTAGCATGTCCAGAGTGAACAGCAATGGTCTTAGTACTGAGCCTTGTGGTACTCCATGCTGCACTTGTGATCGATAAGACATCTCTTAATTTATGGCTCATTTCCACTGAGCTGTGTGGTGCGGTACGGTACGGTACAGTACAGTACGGTACGCAATTATTTGCGTTTCCACTGTCAAAAGTTGTGAAAGGTACCAAAATGCCGAACCGTACCGTACCACTTTTACGGTACTAAAGGGTGGAGCAAGACTCACTGCAGAACCTTGATTGGTTGACAGAGTATTGTCTCTTGTGCGTGCTACAAGGGGAATGCAATACA
The DNA here is from genome assembly GCA_030578275.1 of Meda fulgida. Taxonomy (NCBI): domain Eukaryota; kingdom Metazoa; phylum Chordata; class Actinopteri; order Cypriniformes; family Leuciscidae; genus Meda; species Meda fulgida. The sequence continues at coordinate 26,958,226 of CM060622.1, forward strand.
GTTGAAGTATAATACTACTGTTATTGTGTCACAAAATGTAGTTTTAAGAGTTTTTCAGGTGAGAATGTAGTTGTTTAAAGCTCAAATCTGTGGTTTATTTATAAAGATTTATGATAATTTGAACCAGGTTATGAGATCCATTCCAGGCGATCACCGGGCGCTCAATGCTCATGTACCCCGGCTGGAACACCCTTTCCTCGGCTAGTCGCTGTAATGTTGTTTATTGCAACATTTGTACAAATTCACATATTACCTAGAATATGTTTAATTTTTTTTTAAATGTAAACGAAAAGAGGCAGGGTTGTGTTTTATATTTCGTTTTGTTATAAATAGGCTAACGTTACACATGCAGTGAATATAATCAATACCCATTGCCTGAACCACATTTGAGTGCCTAAAATGTTTCAAATGTATTTAAATGAAAACGAAAAGAGGCAGAGTGGTGTTTTATTACATTAAATTTTATTGTTGCCTAGAATGTACATACAGAGATAATCGGAGTAGCAGAGCGAGCTGAGTGGCACTTTCAAGAACGCACTGTTCCATTTGGAGAATTACCTGGACTTGCGTCCTCGGGAGTCATTCTCCTGAGTCGGACTTGACAAGTCTGAACTTTGCGTACTTGGTATGAGAAACGCCTAATGTTGCCACTTCCCTTCTTGTGACAAACATGCTGAGAAGCAAGAACAATATCTGCTGAATGTCATCCATTGTTGTTTACTATGTCGCTTTCTTCTTCGCGCGAAAATTACGTCGATCGCTTCTTTCCGGCAAACGTTGGAAATTCTGGCCGGATCATGGTTTACCGACCCCGAACCGTACTATACTGTACTGTACCGTACCGTACCGTACCGCTCAGTGTAAACGAGCCATTACTGCTACAAACTGATAACGGTCAGATAAGTAGGATTTAAACCATGCTAATGCAATTCCACTAATGCCAAAATAATTTTCGAGTCTATTTAAAAGAATGTTGTGGTCAATAGTATCAACATACATGTTGTCAATTTAGATGATTTAACGAGTTTAGAAAATTCTTCCTCTCTTATTGCAATGAATGAATCGAATTTTTCCTCAGGGAGACTACAATGATTGCTGATTGCTAAAAAGTTACCCAGCTGAGAACTTTAGATAGCACACCTCACATTTCTCTATAAACAGACTTCCATGAAATACTTTATTTATTGGACTGAGCATTTAAAAGTAGTACTCAACCGTGCAAAATCTATACAATGATGAAAAGATTATCATTAGATATATATGAGGCTCTTAAGAATGAAGCATTTCTGTGTCATGTTTTAATTAAGGACATTCTCACTTTTGATTGAATTTGAGATACTTTCATGGTTCTGTTTAATTTAGCACAAATACTGACGAAATACACATCTGATACACTCTTTAGTTGCCATGACATGCTTTCAATTGAAAGAGAAGGAAATGTATTAGACATGCGGGCATAAAGACAGACTGGGATGATGTAAGATGACTCTTTTCTATTTGAATATACTTTAAAATTCATAGAATAGGTGAGCGAGGAAACATCAGAAGTCCTTCTATAAAATGTGACAGCAGGGCATTCAGAAATCTCAAATCACCTGGCTTGTCCATTTCACCACTGTGCATATTTTGAGCCAGTCCAACACTGTTAATGAGCCCTCCTTTGGCCTTAATGAAAACTTTTTCAAAGGCAGCTCAATTTAGCCAGTTTGCTAAAGATTAAAGAGTGAGGTACTCTGCTTGACTTACATGTAGGATATATCTCTCATACTAAGGTTAAACCAGGGGTGCTTTCTTTGAGAAGGCAAAAGAAGCAGCACCTCCTCGGAAAAAAAAAATGTGGATAAGAAAATAATTAACATTTCAAAAAGAAAAATAAATTCCGATAACCCAGTCAATGTGATAAGGGAAGACATATTACTATTTTTGGTCACATCACACCCAAATCAAAATTAGCTGGATTTTATTAAATCAAAGCTCCACTTTTGTGCATGTGATCATCATAACACTTGTGTTAGGATTCTAGGATTAATGGTCCACAAAAGAAGGTAATTAGCTAGGTAACATAAATTAATTATAATAACCAAACCAGTTACTAACAAATAAACATTTTTAGAAATGTGCCTTACTCTGCTATACCCACTGTATAATTGTCATTGATGTACTTCTTTCTGAAGCAATTTAAGTAAATAAATAAATCAAATGAAAAATGTATGAACTAAATAAGAGTTTTGTCACACTAAGAGTCCGAAGATGATGAAGAAATCCACAAAACACAGTAATAATTGACAACTCATAAGTGGTGGAAAATTGAACAAAGGAAAACTGGAACTAATGAATACAAAATAAAAGTCCATAAAAACAAAACTAAATGAAACACATGACTGACAATAAGTGACAAGTTTGATGTGACTTTCTTTAAAAAAAAAAAGTATTTTAATATAAAGACACCAAAATTGTTTATTACTTGATTATCATTTTAGTTTAAAACATGAAAAAAAAAAGAAGAATTAAATCACTGGGACAGAAGTTCACTACACATAACTGCGTAAATTCCTACAATACAAAAATAAATTAAACTCCACAAAGATGCAAATTCCTGAAATCCTTGTCATTGTGGGGACATTTTTTGGTCAAGTGTTTTTTTTTTTTGTTTTTTTTTTCTCTTCACAGTTTTCTGTGATGGGTAAGTTTATGGTTGGGGTATGGAATATACAGTTTGTAAAGTATAAAATCATTATGTCTATTGAAAGTCCCCAAAAAACATGAAAATCCAATGTTGTGTGCGCATGTGTGTGTGTTTGTGTAAGCAAAGGTAATATGTTAGCAGAGAGTGTGAGAATGAGGCTTTTTTTGTTGTTGTTGCCCTTGACAGGCCAAGCCCAGTGATGACTATAGTTTGGACCTGTTGTCATGATTTGTTGGTTGTCTCCACTCGTCCATTGTGTGGGAAAAGGGCATTGGTGCTGTAGGAACTGGAGGCAGGCTCATCTTCACACCTCTCTCCAACTATCCAGCCATGGGTAATTTCACCTTTGAGCTGCTGGTGCAGTCACACAAGCGGACAGAACACAATCTTCTCTTTCCTGGATCCCAGGAGGCCTTTCTCTTTTCCACACCAAGAGTGTAATGCTCTCAAAAAAACGTAGCAACAGAAAACTACCATTTTTTTTTTTTTTTTTTTGTCAGTGAAATACCAGACGCTTCCCAGCAAGCTCTGCCCTGCTTGTCATATATGGTTTTGGAGAACGAACGGGGCTTAGCGCTCCAAGGCAGCTTCAGGCAAACGTCACTTTAAGTTACGTGCACCGCGAGAATCCTGGAACCAGACGAACGGTCACTGATCTATGAGAAATCAGGTCAAGCGCTGAGTGTCCTCCCCTCTACTCAGAACTGTCAGGAGCAGAGAGAAAGCCAAATGATCGAGGGGCTGGCTGGAAATATTTCCATAATGGGTGCCCATGAACACCACTGCAAAGACACACACAAAACACACACACCCTTCTAAAGCACTGGAATGGTGACACTGAGATAATACATCGTCCAAAGAACACCAGGGGAAAAAGAATAATGTCGACCTGGGTCAGCAACCATGACAGCACATCAACTTTAAGAATATATTATTATTAAAACTATTCTGAGAGCACAAAGGAAATGTTTTTTCATCTTTTTCAAAAGTTTAAAATTATTTATTTTATAATATAATTTAATTTAATATAATTTATACTTTAAACAATTATTTTAAAAAGTAAAATGTCTTCTTTTAGGAAGCATCTATTCAAATAAGTGCATTATAGCAAACCAAACAAACAGGCAGGCAAGGACAATTGTGCTTATAAAACTAGCAGTGGATGTTCATCCACATGAACAAACATACAGTAACCCGTTTCATTGTCTTCACACTTATTTTTCTTGCACAATCTCTCAAGCAGCTGGTACCTGAGTCCTTGAGCTACACCTAGTGGCAAATCTTTTGTCTCCGATCGGCAGCTGAATGAGATCCCCAGATGGTCTCTGTGAAGAAAGGCAGCAGGAGAAGCAGCGTAGTAAACAAAGAGGTAGAACGATACTACATTGCAGCCTGTCCACGTGTGGAAATGGTCGAACACGGACATGAGGAGGGAAGAACTGCATCTCAGAGCATCCATGGAGGCAGTAAAACTGACCAATCACCTCAGGTGTAGCAGTTCAGGTTGTGCAGTCATGAGTTGTGAGGCTTCTGCGGGGATTGTTAGCAGCACTAGATGCACTAAATAATTCAGCTTTCTGAGTGTGTCATTTCGAGAATACATTGTGTGTTTGCAGTGATTCACCCATTGCTTATTCAGAGTCACAGGGTTGTTTTAACCAGTGAGGAAGCATAATAAAGCTCTTTTATCGTTCAGACATGTTTTATGAACAGTCCGGATGTATTTCATATAAATGTGGGTCTGTGAGAGTGTGTGAGAGAGAGAGAGAGAGAGAGAGAGAGAGAGAGAGAGAGAGAGAGAGAGAGAGAGAGAGAGAGAGAGAGAGAGAGAGAGAGAGAGAGAGAGAGAGAGAGAGAGGTGTGTATGACTAAAGGAATCACAGCCAACCTATAAAAAAAAACACCTTTGTTCTTTTAAGCTTGATTTACTGTGTAGATACAACAAGCCACAAGGTGATTTCAACCTCACGTTCTTCAACTGAAGTCACAACATCGTGGCCAGAGGTCTCCATGATCACACCCCCTGTGAGAGTGTCAATCAAAGACAGGCGCCACCAAGGTGTAAAACTCCCCAATCAATGATTACAGCAGTGTGAAGAGAGTAAGGAGGAGGACAGGAGGAAAAACACAGGAGTAAGAAACAGGTTCACTTTTCTTTTCTTACTCTTTTCGTTTCACATCTAATCTGGGTAAATGGTTCTCAGCATGGTTAAACCACAAACATTATGACCATTGTTTGAAATAACAGAGTAAAGGACCAATGCTTCTCGATTAAATATGATTATTTACAGTGGCTTTGCAAAGAATATCTGAAACAGAATTCATCATAACAAATGGGCATGATTACCTTTCTGTAATAGAGCATAAAAGTCTTTTGTCCAGAAATTGCTTTCCAATCAAATCAGTGGCTTGTCCATTTGAACCCAGCCATTAAATCAGGGTGCTCATTGTGATGAGTGATGTACAGACGTCAGCTACAAGGAAATGCTTTTTTTGATAAGAATAAGATTATGCAAAGGAAAAGCCGTAGAGCTTTGACAAACAAAACAGAACAAATGTATGCTATCAGGCAATGGATTGAATGGTGGGGCGCCAATGCAAGAAAGGGTCAATATACAATGACAGTGGCACTATTAACCTTTTGATTACCTTTATTGACGCACTGCCATCTACATTAATTTACTTATTGGTATTTGAAAGTCTTTGAAATGTAATTCTACCACAGCGATAAGGAATGCACCGACACTGAAATGCTGGCCTATAAAGATAAGACGAGAATTATTTTAGTTATTAGTTATTAGTTATCGATAATTCAAATTCTATACTTTTTTGTGAATTAATATTATTATTTGTTTACTATTTCACTTCATTTTAATAGCTACAAGTGCATTTAGACATCACATAATTTTAATGTACAAAGTGAAAATAAATACCCAAAGATTTCATTTAACATTTAAAATTTAACATTGAACAATTGTTAACTTTGAAAATAATAACAAATGTTTTTGAGCACCAAATCAGCATATTAGAATGATTTCTGACGGATGGTGTGACACAGACTTGAGTAATGATGCTGAAAAATCAGAAAAAAAAATGCATTTAATAAAATATATTAAAACAGACAACAGTTATTTTAAATTGCAATAAAATTTCACATGTTTTTAATCAACCACCTTTTGCCTACATCTATTAGTATTTAAAAGATTTACTTTAAATGAGTATTTGAAAACGACAAAGGTAAAAAATAGGAAATGCATTATTACGTAAATATCCAATATTGATAGTGATAAAAAAAAAATCTAATATGTTACCATTATAATGTGCATCCTTAACTATGATTGTTTTCTTTTATGTACTTTTTCCCCTCTTGTCATTTAGCTCTTTAGCCTCTGTTGACACAACGGAAAATTCTCATGCAAGACCATTGATATGCAAAACCATGCACAAACCCCCTCCCCAGGCAAGTGATCATTGTATAAATGCCACGTAAGGCACAGGTGAGTTAATTAATAAATGTTGTTTTAATTAAATCAGTCAGGGATCCAACTATCCACAGATTACTGTTTCCTATAATTAAGTAATTAGACGTGGCATTTTTTTGAACACTTACGAGGCAGAGGATGTTATCCACAGAGTGTCGGCACAAATAGAAACACCCCTATGCCGTTGGCGGAGGTAAAGCAGGAACTGGACCTCCCCTGTAGACTCGGTCAATTGATTAATGTGAATTTGTTGCTGGTACTGTCTTTCAGTTTCAAGAAGTGTTTGTGTCAATCAGGCATGAAATTTAATTAGAAAGTCTGCTCGTTGAAAGTGGTGTCAAAATGAATCCTGAGAGATGAGAAAAAGGGCCTTCTACCTGGTGGACATCAGACTTGAATTACCATATCCGCTGCTCAATTTTTTTACATTGTAATATCTGAGGCCATAAAAATGCATGAAGAAAAAAAATCATTAATAAGGAATGGCCCAGAAAATCTTTTTGTGTTTGCCTTTTTTCATCTGCAGAATTTAATTGCCAATTTATGTTAATGACACAGAACATAATTGATGCACAATTATGCATTAACTTGTGCCGTCTTTTGTGACGCTGCTTTTTTAAAACAAAGTACAAAGTCTGTATAATTCATTATGACTTATAGCGTCCACAAGAGGACAAACATTTATGATTTGCTTTTTGGCTAGTGTGCGATTTCATGCTTGTGTCAGGTTCCATAGACGACAAAGTATCTTACCCCTGAGAACATTAGCAGTTAGGCAAAGTAAAGGATGTGGTCTATATTCATAGTCATACATTCATATCATTCACTATGTCCTTCCATCTCAAATAGCAGTGATTCCGCTCGCCATGTGCATTAGTGCTTTTGGTGTCTTTCTCCACTAGGAAAAAAAAATGTTAAGTGCTATAAGTGTGCAAGATTTGTTGGAAGCGAATTTATTTTTATTTTATTTTTTCCAGGAAGTTCTTGGAGTCTATTTTTGGATCTTTAATTTATACAAAGCCGTTCTACGGCCCTTCGAGGGCACAGTGGCATAATGCCATAAGTCACTCTTGACACTGACACTAGCTATGGGGGACTGCCCATTTTTGAGGACTGTTGAATCATTTAGAAAAAGTGTCACTTGTTTCTTATTAATTGCCCTCTTGTTTATAGCCTGGGGCAATGACTCGCCAAGACAAATAACCCCTTCATGCTGTAAGTTGAATCCATGCCAGGTTAAACAACTAGTACAACAAGCTCAGCACAATGCACTGATCTCTCTCTGTTCCAGAGCAATGAATGTCTTAAAGTACAGGCCATTAAATGCTCAAGTGTAGCTGCTGTGTTGGTGCTTTCAGTTCTGGGAAACAGAAAACTTGGTTTGAGTTGAGAATGGAAACTTAAAGGGGGAAAATCTTTATGGAGCAATACAGTGACCTTTAAAAAATAAATGAATGTATAAAATGAGCTAATTTGCTGTTTCCAAAAACTAAAGCAAAAAAAAAATGAAAACATTTTTGTTATCGGGAAGAAGAAAAAAACTAGCATAACTAGGAAAAAAAAAAATACATTTCCATGACTCCAAAACCAACTAAAGCAAAATAAAAATGTCTATAAATGATTTTTAGTTTTAGGTTTTGATACATGGTTTATTATAACCTGCCTGCATTAAACACAAAAATGCAACTACATGGCAGTAACTCATGGCAGAAATTTAATGTAACATTTTAAAAGATAACTTTTTTATCATAAAATAGCCTAAAATATTAAAACTTATAAAATATAAGCTTAATAAACAAAACAAAAATTGCTTAATATTTTGGGCCAGCACACGAGTATCCATCTTTTTAGTGTACACTTAAAATATCCCATTAAAGTGTTAAATTACCTGTAGACACCAACATGGTGTTCAGGAAAAGAGGTCAATTCTACTGACAAACCAGGTATTCTGGTGGACCAGTCATGTTTGTTATTGGGTTGCCCTTTAGACATATGTTATCTTGCAAGGAGATTAATCCAATAACTTGGTGTCCTTAATAATGGGAGAAGAGACCACAAATGGCTGGAAGAGAAATAAAAATAGCTCTCCACTGCATTTATATTGGTCAGCCAATAACTCCTGTCCAACACGGACTCAAAAACCAATAAACAGACGTGATCACTGCGACTTCAGCAACCTTTAGGAATGCCATGAGATTGCCTAAATCCTAACGTAATGTGAACCATCCGCATCCCACTGAAACACAAGGGTGTGGAGAGTGAGAAAGCAGAAAAATGGAGGAAAATGGTCAAATACTCGCATGATGTGCTGATAAACATAACCTAATTGATCAACTTTGGTAGGAAAGAATGGATGATAATTATGCAGTATGCCAGACGAGAGAGGTCAAATGTTTTAAGCGAGAACATGCTAATTCCTTGGAAGCATACTAATGGGATGTGTGTGACCTTGTGCCCTGGCACAGTGAAGGCAGATTAGACAATGATTAGCTCACTGACTGATGGGATGACAGAATACTCTATGACAGTTGCTCATTTATTGCATCATCAATTACAGATAGGGTTAAAAAGGATAAAAGAGAGATAAAATTTAATATGCAGAGTGAATTCTCAAAAATTGATGCACAACGATAAAATTATACTCAGGCACTGGAATATAAATTAACTGTCAGCCAGATGTTCATAGTTATATGTTTTACTATCTCTTTAGTTGCTGTTGTGTGAGGGGTCAGTCTCTCACATATATGAAAAAGGACTGCAAAGAACTGGAAATAAACTAAATCACAGACCTGGTTCTAAGATAAATTGGCATTGAGGTTTGAATTTTCACTGTCACTAAAATTGTCTCAATGAATCTGTCTGCGTGACATCTTTGTCTACCTTGAAACAAAAATGAAAGATGGACACATTTCTACCTATCATGAGCTCCAAAGGGAAATATCTCTCTCTCTCTCTCTCTCTCTCTCTCTCTCTCTCTCTCTCTCTCTCTCTCTCTCTCTCTCTCTCTCTCTCTCTCTCTCTCTCTCTCTCTCGCTCTCCTTTTTTTCAACGTTACTTGTGTTCTGAGGGGCTATATCCCCATTCATACAGGGAGATAAGTAAATAAAGTTCCCTTTCGTAGTTACTTCGAGTTATGTCGAATGACAACGAAATGGGGTTTCGCTTAGAAAGCCTACCAACTTCGAGTATTACAAAACGAGCCAATGGCAAAGAAATGCCATGAGTCTGCAGAATTTGCATAGCCTAACTCCGCCCCACCCCGTGGGTATATAAGGAAATACGCTGGCAACATGCAGATATATTTTTGCTTCGGAGCCAAGAGGTCCTCTTCACTCCGCAGCCTATTCTCTGACTATCCTCAAGAATCTTCTAGACAAGCTGCTTCCAGTCGGTGTTGGTGTGATGGCGCGTTCCAGCGAGTTTCACATTCCTGCCTGCTGATCTGTGCAGTGGTCTGCAACAGCGTGTGTGTTTCTCCCCGGGCGCTTCAGCACTGCTGCGAGCTTTTCTCTCACAAAAAGAGCTTTACTCTCACAAAAAGAGCTTGCATGCGGCACGTCTTTTTAAAGACACTCTGCCCGTGTATTTCTGAGTGCAATAGTCTGATAGATTCAGATGATGGGCACGAACACTGTTTGTTGTGTTTGGGCTCTCGATGTGGGAACATGACCATCGCAGTGTTATGGTCGAGACTCAATGAGCTTAATAGAGTGAGAGTCCCCTCATCCACACCCCGATCTATTCTCTCCACGAGAGGGAATACTTTGGCTGGTGGCTAGGGTGACCTGAGGCAGCTGGTGTGAAACAAACTGACGATTTATCCTCGGTCCAAACCCCCCTATTACACATTGCAACCCATGTGGTTTCCGGATGAGTTTGGTGAACAAAAAGGACGCCGGCGGGCTCAAAAAAAAAAAAAAAAAAAAAGCAGATCCGCTCTGGCAGATGAAATCATGTCTATCGCCGCATCACAAGGTGAGCTGGAGTCCTCTGGAAATGAGAGTTCGGCTGTGCTGCCACCTCCGGGTGTGCCAGCCTGTCGAGTCTTATCCAGAGTTGAGAGCTATGCTTTCCCGGGCCGCCACGACTATCGGGCTTGTGTGGACATCTGCCATGTCCCGAGTGCTCAAGGCTGATGATTGGTTTTGGGGGTGGCGACCCCAATTCCTTTCTACCCGGACGTGCATAAAGAGGTCATGAGTTCGTGGGAGTCTCCTTTGTCTTTTCGCGACTGCTCAGCGGCCTCTTCCGCCTTCTCTGCCTTCGTAGAGGCCACGGCCAAGGGTACACTGGGGTTCCCACCGTGGAGTGTTCTGTGACAACACATCTGTGTCCCCACAGGGCCTCCACCTGGCGTGGCGACCCTAAGCACCCCTCCAATGCCTGTAGGTTTTGTCTACTTCTGTGGCAAAGACCTATAGAGCTGCGGGGCTAGTTGCCGCCTCACTGCATGCTCATGCACGAGGGTAGGGCTGATTCAGGGCTCATACAAGAGCTGCATGCCGCCACCGACCTCGCTCTATGAGCGACAAAGGTGACCTCACTCTCCTTGGGTCAGGTGATGTCCACCTGCATGGTCAGACATCTCTGGCTTAACCTGGTTGATATGCATGAGTGAACCCGCTTCCTCAACACCCCCATATCACAGGCTGGCCTTTTTGGCAGGGCTGTCGAGAACTCTGCCCAACAGTTCTCGGCTGCCCAGAAGCAGACTGAGGCTATCAAACATTTTCTGACCCCACGGCCAGCTGCTGCCACCCGGCTGCCGGCTCAGACGCCTCAGTCCGCTCGCAGCCGAACGCGCCCTCCTGTGAATTCCGCCTCCGCCCGCCCGGCCCCAGCAGCAGCTTTCACACGGGCCGCACCGTGGAGGTGGTCGCAGGAAGGTGCCCCAGCCCGTACTAGTCCCGCAGCCGGCCGAATGCCAGGCGATGCAGCGCTCCCATTACGGTCAGCTCACAGATGGGTTGTAGTTCTTCCAGGAAGTGGTTGCAGGGCCACTCCTTCCCCCAGTGGAGGGCCGGGGGAGAATCTCTTCTCTAAAGAACTGACATTCCCATCTCTGAGCCCCCAGAGGGCGCGGATGGCAGTGCGCGCCGGTTCCGAGCCTCACCACTCTCGTCTGCCTCTGTCACCGGACCCCTGACAGACCAGGCCCCCGTGGAATGCTGGTCCTTCCTTGGCCTCCTCTATCAGGATGCAGTATATGACCGTACCCCCACACCAGGACGCTCTGCCTCCCACGTCTGGGCCGGTCGTTCCGCCTCGCTGCCCCATCGTGGGTATGCCTGTGTTTCACATGACCCCGCTGGTTAAGTCTGGAGATTTCCAGTCTGTCCCGCCGGCTCACGAGAACCATCAGCATCAGGCTCAGCTATGCGATTCAGTTTGCATGGTCTCCTCCCCGCTTCCGGGGAATCCACTATACCGTGGTGGGTGGCAATGCCCCTGTCATGGCAAACGGTACGATCGAGACCACCCCTCCAGCCGAAGTCTGGGGGAAAGCACAACCTGATCGTCAGGTTCCTGAGAGGAGCGAGGAGGATACAGTCTCGTTCCCTCTTGGGACCTCTTAGTGGTTCTAACTGCCCTGCAGAGTGCTCCCTTTGAGCCTCTGCAATCAGTGGAGCTTAAGTTCCTGTCAGTTAAGACAGCGCTCCTGGTTGCATTGGCGTCTATTAAGAGGGTAGGGGATCTGCACGGATTTTCCGTTGACGAAGCGTGCCTGGAATTCGGGCCGGCCTATTCTCACGTGATCCTGAGACCCCGTGACCCTGGATATGTGCCCAAGGTTCCCACCACTCCCTTTCGAGATCAGGTGGTGAATCTGCAAGCGCTGCCCCTGGTGGAGGCAGACCCAGCATTGACACTGCTCTGTGCAGTACGCGCCCTCCGTGCTTACGTAGACAGAACGCAGTGTTTCAGGACCTCAGACCAGCTCTTTATCTGTTATGGTGGGAAGCTGAAGGGAAAAGCTCTCTCCAAGCAAAGGTTGTCTCACTGGATAGTGGACGCCATCGCTTTGGCACACCAGCAGCAAGGTCGACTGTGCCCCCTTGGTGTGAAGGCACAGTCCACCCGGAGTGTGGCTTCCTCTTGGGCTCTAGCACATGGCGCCTCACTAACAGACATCTGCAGAGCTGCAGGCTGGGCGACACTCAACACATTTGTGAGATTCTATAATCTCAGAGTAGAGCCAGTGTACTCGCTTCAACTAGCCGGTAACTGGACCCGCTCAGGTGTCTTCGCTTGCTCACCATTCCACTCCACGGACTGGATATGTGCGATATTCTCCTCAGGTGAGCTTCCCGCAAGCCCTGAGTTCCTCCAGAACTGTTGACATCAACGCCAGAATATATGCCTGCGGCAGCTTTCACGTTGTCTAACTGCCTCCGTGTGCTTGGTTCCCCTCCGGTGATCCCCACATGTGTATTTCCACTGTAAGTCTCTCTGAGCATGTGTCTTTCCCTAGGCAAGCCACCTTGCCACCCCTGGGGTTGAAATATTCCACCCTACAGGCTGGACACCCCAGTGTTTTTCCATATGCATCCCTCCGACACTGATTGCATATTTCCACTGAGATATGGTTTGGGATTCCTGTGTTAGTAGTAGTAGTAGTAGTAGTAGCCTTTATTGTCACTTAGTCACAAGTGCCAGCGAAATTTGCCATCAACCTGTCCATACAGACATACTTACAATATGACAAGGGGGTAGACCGGACAGGACGACAGAGCATTGAGTAAGAAAATACAGCATAACATGAGGAGAGGTGAGGAGAAAAAAAAGGGCAACCCCCAGTCTATGCTCCTGTCAGGAGTACAGTTTGGGAACAGTACAAAACACCTCAGCAACATTAGCACATAATCAGTACACTCTACAACATGAACACACAAGACTTGTAACAGAGGAGGGGAGTGGGGGATGGAGGTAACCCAGCATAGGTTTGGTATTCCTGTGTTAAGTAGGAGTCCTTCGTCCGTGCTAGTCTCACAACAGGGATCTCAGACTTACGCAGGGCACTGGAAGACAGCCGAGAAGTTGGCATGATTAGACTGGGAACCCCAACTCGAAGTGACTACGAAAGGGAACTTCTCGGTTACCTATGTAACCCTCGTTCCCTGAGTAGGTAACTGAGACATTACGTCTCCCTGCCACTTCCGCAGTTCAGTCTCAGCTCCTCAGCAGGAAACATATCTGCATGTTGCCAGCGTATTTCCTTATATACCCATGAGGTTGGGTGGAATTACGTTATGCAAATTCCACAGACTCATGGCATCTCTTTGCCATTGGCTCGCTTAATACTCGAAGTTGATAGGCTTTCTAAGCAAAACCCCATTTCGTCGTAATTCGACGTAACGTCTCCGTTCCCTAATCAGGGAATGAGGGTTACATACGTAACCGAGACGTTGTCCTGACATTTTATAACAACTGTGACAATAATTCCTCTGTACACGCTGACATTTTGAGTCTATGACTGACGATTGCTGATAAGGAACAAGAAAGGGATAAGGTCATTTTAAATTCAGACCAAATGCATATTTAATTTGTAGTCTAGACAGATTTAGTTTAATTACACCAGTCTATCTATCTATCTATCTATCTATCTATCTATCTATCTATCTATCTATCTATCTATCTATCTATCTATCGTATAAATTGTTGTTACTTTTAATAATATTCCCTATTATCTGACCCATTTTGTGAATCATAGATGGACTGTGTAATTGTTTGTCTGTTAAATCAAAACAGATAAAAGCTTCAATATGCAGTTTTGTAGCTCATTTTACAGCACTGAACTCGCCCCAGCTCAGTGCAAACAGCACATCCAGCGCCGGCTATTCACCTACACCCCAACAACGTATTCACTATTCTTTTATTTTATTCATACCTCATTTATTTTTTAAGAAGCATCAGAAGATTGGTGACTCATTCCTTTTTCTACATTTCACAGTGCTCCACTTAAAAAAAAAAAAAAAAAAAAACATAATTTGCATTGGTTTTATTATTTTCCTTTGAAACAGAAAGCGCAAAGAGAGCACAGAGATCCCTGACACACTTGGGGAAAACCCCTCAGTAAATAGAATTATAGTAATTAGAGCTGGAGACTTTCTTCTTGATCAGAGAACAGAGGCTGGTAAATGATGCCATTGCACAAAGTTTTAAAGCAGAGAGGGGCACAGGGCTGAATGGAATAGCATGGGGTAAATCACACAGTGCCAATCCGATAATGATTTATTGCTAGGAGATTTTTTTTTATTCCCATTATATTTTCGTACTTCACCTCTCAGCTATTTATGTCTCACACCAATTAAACTCTTACTCTCTGTGAAGGGACAAGGGAGACATTTTAAAAGTCCAGACAGTACTAGCAGGAATTAAGAATTACAGAAAGGACATACTGACATTATATTCTTGTAAAGGATCTATCTTTTATACCCTTCATTGGGAAAACTGGTTCACAAAGTCTCTCAGGGTGAACACTAAACATATGAATATTATTGTTTTTCTTTCTTATGGCTTTCTGTGCAGACAAACAAAATAAGTTATGGCTAATCAGAAATGGGCAATATCAGCAGCTGGGTAATGTAATGGCAAATCAAATGGATTCAGTTTCTCTCAGAAAACACACCATGTCCAGTGTCTTAATGGTTAATAAAAGTCATTATGAATTTCTTCATAATGGTTCATAAATGTGCTTTCTCCCTTGCATCTCTGTCTTAAAAGAATATTTCACCCCCCAAAAAGGAATAACTCTGTCATCATTGTTCCAAACCTGTATGACCTTTTCTTCTGCATAACACAAACAAATGTTTTAAAGGTGCAGTAAGCAATTTTGGAAAAAAACTCTGTTGAAAAGTGGACTGAGCACCAAAACACACTTATAGCCAATTAGCAGTAAGGGGCATATACACTCATGATGGGGGATGAGAGAGAGCTCAGTGCACAAGACAGACAGAATGACTATAGAAAGAGATGCCCTCCAAAAGTGGAAAAGGCCAGGGAATATAACTTTAAAAAGAAGGGTTACCATCAAAGGCAGGTGCGTTCATTTCAGAGAAGCTTTCCAACGCTAGAGAAACCGCTTTTCCTTAGTTACCTTAAGGAGCAGGAATATGAGGGTATATTTAGTGCAATACAACTGAACGCTTGTGACAGTGAAATTTGCAGTTGTAGAGAATAGCCACACATGTGTATCAGTAAATTTGAAGTCACAGAGAAATAATGCACAATTTTAAGTTCGCGCTGGAACTATATTTACCTTTTTCTTAAATAATCCATTAAACCTGCTGAGGAACGATCGTGTGAACTAAAATGAGCAGTTCGACACGCGCATGCCCAGAAAACTCATGCATATTCATGTAGGCTCCGCCCACTGCCTCTACAGATGCACAACTCACTTCTGCTCCACATTTCACGGTGCACTTGGTGCAAAATGGAGAGCGTGCGAAACTTGTCACTTGAAAGCGAAAACCAGTATTTGAGATTTTTTCGCAGCAGATTCAAGCAGCTGTAGATATGTACTTGTGTTTGTGCTAGAAAAATATACAAGACATTTGTGAGAAAATATTCTACAAGTCTGCAACTCTCATTGGATTAATTCACTTACTGATTTGCAGATGAGCAAAATTTCTCTGTGACTTCACATTTTTTGATGCAGGTGTGTAAATGCGTTTTGCACCATATTCAGTGCAGCAACTGTAGCAAAAATGTGAGCGTACGAGTTTCTTAATTTCTGATTTGTAGAGTAGGATTTGTGCACCTGTAATGAAGAATTTGAGAAGGTGTAACTTGTGTTGTGTTTGTGGAAGAGAAAAAAAGTCTACAAGTTTGAAACTCTTAAAACATTTCTCTCTGTGACTTCAAATTTACTTATACTCATGTGTGCATTCTCTACAACTACAAATTTCACTGTCACAGGCGTTCAGTTGTATTTCACCAAATATACCTTCATACAGGATGCCTGAAAACGGACGCGATGTTGCCTTACTTCTTCTCGATACATAAGTAACATTGATTTTTCTTTTAGTTATCATTATAACCCCTTAATCGTGTCACACTTGTAATATATTAGTTACTTGGACTGTCGTGTTATGTAGGGAGCTGTTCATGCCCACAGTCTTTCGGGTTCTGACGTCATAATTGCACCACTCTATTGTGGAATCTGCTGTGCCTGCCGTCCAAGGGTATGATATGATCAATAATTGATAGCAAATTGTGCTACTATGATAATTCAGGTCAAATGTCTAATTGCTATTTAGCTCCTTCGATGGCAAAATCATCCCTTCCATCCCAAAAAACAAACACTGTTTTGGGTTTTATAATGGACTTTTTCAATTTATAAGAAAAATAAAGCCTGTGGTAAACATAACTTGATGATACATTGACATTTCGACTGCTTTACGGAATATACGTCACTTCCACCACCACCCCCACTTCCTTAAAATCGGACGTGCGAGCCAAATGTTATAGTCATGGCCGAAGCAGCACAGACAAACAAGAAAGCAAAGGTTTTATCGGAGCAAAGCAAAAAGAGAAAAAGAGAAAGTGATCGCGTTACAGGCAGAACGAGGATCAACAGTGGGCCAGCGTTTTCTCGCTGGCGTGAGCTGAAGGAGGAGGTGGGGTGCCGACCTTGGCTGTCATGCTTTTGGACTAGTCAGTATATTGCTTGCATACTATCTCTTTGTTTTTTTTGTCTGCCTGACTATGTTACGGAAGCTATCTTATCCTCCGTTTATTTTCATGAATCAAGTAATGAGTAGTAGAGTAGCGAATATATAAGATGTACAAAATCATATTTTAGGATACCTGACATGTCTGTGATATTTGTTTATTTGTCTTGCCTCAAGCGATAATGCAAATCGATTTGTAAAATTTGCTGATTCATTTATGGCAGCTTGATATTATAATATTGACGATATATGGTTATTATCTACCACTCAAACATTGCATTGAAGTATCATTTAGATTCAGTAAAACGCTAACCAATAGACTAGGCTACTATAATGACGCTGGCTTGTAAACGTGATCATCGCGATCATTTGTCATTAGAAAAAAAATAAAACCCATGAAAGTATATTCATATGACATGCTGAAATATATGCCACTGTACCTGGGATGAAGACATTTCACAAGCGATACCAAAGAAGAACACCTGCACGTGACCTCCTCCTAGTGTTCAGGGCTATCATGGTTGTCAACAAATGCACGTGCATGTAGGATGACAGAGTTTACGACAGTAGCAGAGGACAATACTGTTTCCCAAATGTAGGGGGACCCCCCAGAGCAAAAGTTACCTGGTGTTACTTTAATGCCTTATTCTGAATGACCATATTCATCCCCAATCCTACCCAACACCTACATTTAACAACTGCCTTACTAACTATTAATAAGCAATAATTAGGAGTTTATTTTAGGCAAATATCATAGTTAAAAGTGAGAAATGGACTCTAATCTAAAGTGTGACCAAACCTAAATAATATATAAATAATTTTAACATTGTCTGCCAAATTAGATTGAAGAAACAATTAGTGTAAAATAGGGTCTGGAAGTTAAAATTATAAATCATATTTACTATACAGTAATATTGATGACACTAACATTTTCCAAATGTACCAGCAACTGCTGGTATTCTTTATTGCTGCTCCGTTCACTGTTACTATTCCATTCAGATAGGTCATATGAACACACTGAGCCCAATTAGCACTGGGGTGGATGACATGGCTGGAAAAGGTCAAGGAGAAAAGCTAACAGCAGCAATCCAGTGGTTCACAAGTTCAGTTTGTTTGCTCTTTAAACTTTCCTGGCCCATCCAATTACTTTTAAAATGTAGAGGATCATGGGAATCCTGTCCTTGTTTTATCTAAATATGTCTGCAGCATGCACAAAGAGTTTCTACATGTTTCTGCATAAGTGTGTTAATCTGAGTGTGTAAGGAAGGTGAATTTAATACATTTTATACACAAATGTAAGTGCTTTATATTGACAATACATAAATCAGTTTTACAGACTTTTGAATGCCCAAATAGTGTACTTTTTTTTTTTCAATAGATCAATTTCTAGATAGTTAAACACATTTTAAACAAGGATATGGGGAGTGTGCCAAAACAGTAAATGGTTTTAGATGATGTACTGTTATGTACTGTTATGTATATGTATGTATGTATATATGTATGTATGTATGGATGGATGGATGGATGGATGGATGGATGGATGGATGGATGGATGGATGGATGGATGGATGGATGGATGGATGGATGGATGGATGGATGGATGGATGGATGGATGGATGGATGGATGGATGGATGGATGGATGGATGGATGGATGGATGGATGGATGGATGGATGAAAGAAAAATACTTTATTGTGTCAAAGTTTGGAGGGTCTGATCCACTGAGAACTGTTGCACTGGAGCTGTCAGTAACATGAAATCCATGTTATTTGTCCTTAAATGATTCGATATTTAAAAGTATCACAGTATCCCCCAGTTTCACAGACCAGGCTTAAGCCTTGTCCTGCATATTTATGGAACTTTCACTGACATATCTTAAAATATGTCAGTGCCATTGCTTTGATTCAGGATGCACACCAGTGTTTTCTTTCTAAGGAATTTTTATAAAGCTACTCTTATGTACTAATTAAACTAAAACCTAATCCTT
The DNA here is from genome assembly GCA_030578275.1 of Meda fulgida. Classification (NCBI taxonomy): domain Eukaryota; kingdom Metazoa; phylum Chordata; class Actinopteri; order Cypriniformes; family Leuciscidae; genus Meda; species Meda fulgida. Next base: position 26,977,053 of record CM060622.1, read on the forward strand.
AAGCCTTGTGTGAAACCAGGCCTATATGTTTGGAATTGGCCCCTCATCAGTCTCATAATGATGTATCAAAGCAGATTAGATCAGACTTGCCATACTGTTTGAGTATAAGCCCAAGTCTGTCTGTCACATTTCAAAACAGAAAAAGAGGAAGGTACAGGCACACTGGGTTTCCTGCTTATTCTAAGGACATTTGAGAATGTCTCTGCTTTCCTATCAGGGCATGTTGTTTTCTGTTCACCTATAGTAGATGAAGGGCGGTGTGGGATCTGACATTGTGTAGCGGCGGCCGGAGAACTCCGTCACCGGGAGTGTGTATATGTGATTATCTTAGATGACACATTTGTCTTTTTTGGAGATATCACTGCATTCAGAAAAAGATATTAGTGCCACAAAAGGTGATAGTGGAAGCTTTGGGGAAAGAAACAAAACACTTGTCACAATGAAGATTTTGAACATTCGTTTTCAACACTGGCTTTATCTCAAATATGTTTAGACAGCGTAGTGCAAAGATTGTGAGATCATCCATACATGCATATTGACATATGTTCCTCTCTGATTCTCCTATGGAAAATCCAATTTTACACACCAGGGCTTCTTTGTATTATTTTCAAAGAGCCCAGTTTTTATAAAGACGTTTTGGGTTTTATTTACTCGTAAATACAGTGTGCTACTGAGCGGCACGTAGTGCGCAGCATATTGATCCATCAAATAAATTTGCAGCTATTGTGTAGCGCTTCAGATCAGTGGTCACTAGTAATGCTGAAGAGTAAATCTAGTGTACAACAGTATGGAAAAGAACTACATTTTTTGCTTTTGTGGAACTGCTACAGTCCCACACCTGCTCTACAGTGATTGAATATTTAATTACAGTCTCGGTCACGGTTGTCTGTTAGAATGAGACGCTGTGTAATCATAGAGCTCACGGTTAACCACTGCACAGACACACCGTTCAGTTCTCGCCGATACATAAGGCCGCTCTCCCTGAGGCTATCAAAAATGAAGGGGAAAGGATGGAACTTCAACAATCATAAAAAAGAAGTGCGAGATGTAGCAGAGCACTTTATAATGACTGATCAAGTCTAAATCAGCTCAATGGTCAGATCATTGTCTCCAAAAAGGACCTTTATGGGGTCATTAGGTTCAGACCTGCCTTGTTCTCCTGAGGTCTGTCAGCACGATTCCATGTTTCTCCCACCTCCAGTAGAGATGGTAATAGGTTTTGTTCTCACCCTTTTGGTGCTCTTCTTTTATGTCCGAGGATAAACATGTGTTCAACAACAGGTTTCCTCCATCATTCTTCCACAGCTCATTTAGCTTCATATCCTAAAGGGACAAGTACGAAGACGATGGGTAGTGATAATCGATAAATTGGAGGGTAAGGGTAATACAGCCATATGGATGTAATATCCTGCTATACTGTATGTAAGCTGTCTGCCATATTGAAACATCTGCAACAGTTATTAACATGTATGAATATCCATATCTGCAATAGACATTAGCTGATTACTTTCACACATTGTGTTTTTCTATCATTATTGTGATAATTATGCATATGGATATTGCACATAGAGATATACATAAAAAACTAGTGCTGTCAACATTAACGTGCTAACGCATGCGATTCATTTAAAATGCCTTAGCACGTTTAAATAATTTAACGGAATTAATGCAAAGAAATTACAGAAGTATGCGAAGCTGCATCATTAATTTACGTCATACTGTTAGATGATCTTAGAACTCAGAAGTTCATTCATACAATCAGTCCAGTAGCAGCGCTAATATAAAGAAGACCAAGCTGATTAAGAGAATTCAGAGACTCACATTGGGTTTTTAGTTAATTATTCATCCCAGTGTTTGCTTTGCAGTGTTTAGTCATATACAGTAAGCATGTTATAACGATGCACAGACAACAAACCGTGTATGTGCGCTCTCGAATACTGATTGCACGCTGCATTTATGTACAGACACTTTTCAGTACATTTGGGCTGTTTCCACACACACTCAGGATACTGTTTTGTTTGTCATGTGTACGTTACTGTGTTTAGAATTCGTAGGTTTATGCAGTCAAGTCAAGACGGTTGATTTAAGAATTTTTTGGTGTCTCTATGTGGTCCTGTTCGGTATCGCAGCTTGACTCGTCTAAAATGAAAACAAGCTCTGTGTTGTTGCTCAATCCAAACACATACACTGTGAATTGGGAAAAGTTTTTATTTATTTTTTCTGAAGTGTTTTTTTCATGGGTGCTTTGGTGCATAAATGTATTATATAATATAATTATATGAAATCCTTATATAATTTGGTTTTTCGGTGGCCTTTTGGAGACTCGGATCCTTGAAGCTTGCAGAAAATACAGTTTTGTGAGAATCACCTTTCAATCTGATTGTTTACTTTGCTGAATATAGCAAATGATGACAAAATGAATGTGTTCAAAAAAAGGTAAATGGCATGTGCTTAATTTCACGAAAATTATTCGCGATTAATCGCACAACAAAAGTGTGATTAATCAGATTAAAAAGTTGAATCGATTGACAGCACTAATAAAAACACATTGTTGTCACAATTGTATTCTGTTGAGTTGCTTTCTGTCATGTCTGTTTTAGTTCTCATTAATTACCATGGTGTCTGATTAGTTAATCTCTGTTCAGCTGTTCCTGTTTAGTCTCCTCATTTACTATACCTGCATCTCAATGTGCATACTATCCATCCTAAACAGTATGTGAGATTAAAATAAGTGTGTCCCAAAGCATAGTATGTTAAAAAGAGTATGTCAGAAGTCCCCGGATGGTCTACTATTTCTGGTGGATTTTCGAAGTGTGGATCCATGCACACTCTAAAGGCTAATATTGCCCACAAACCATTGCACTTTGGAGGCGGAACTACAAACACGAGTAAAAAGTGTTAAAAACTACAAAACATGGTGGATATGCGCGACTGATGGTGAGAGGTTTAGATGAAGGTTTGGGTGACTAATCAACCTGATAGAATTTAACCTGATAGAAAAATATTTATTTAATGTCATATTGTTATCATCCGCAATAACAATGTGGACTTTTGTAAAGATCCCCATAGCCATTAACTTTAAAATGCACCATTATGCATTAATATGAGGATAGTTCTCTGCATGAAAGACATACAGACCAAAGTGCTACTGCATTTCTCTCCGATACGGTAGGAAATGAAATGTGGACGATATATCTTTGACAAGATGATTGACAGGTCAGTTTGCGTGACAGGATGTGTGTAACTAAGCGCCAGAGATTAACCGTTAAAGACGCAATTGTATGATGTGATATGTCCCAAAGCTTGTCTACTCTTCTGCTACACACTCAAAAGTATGCACTTTTTCTTCACAAAAAGAATACATAATTTTAGGGCATAGTGTAAGTAGGCGAATTGAGACACAGCATATGCGTATTTATACTCCTTGTTCTGCTCAGTCCTTGTCAGTTATTGTTGGTGTTAACAGTGTAGTACTCTTCTGTGTTTGCTGTTAGATTAAAGACGTTTGCATTTCTTCACCATCATCTTCATTGTGGGCTTTCTAAGCCACCCTGTGATAATTCTCACCTCGGAAAGGTTAACCTCTATCTGTCTGGAACGTATTGCTCTGTGGTTTTCACAGCCACAGGCTGCACAATGCTGAATCATAATCATTGATTTGTTAGTGTGAGTGATGAACAGCGTCAAGATGTTTAAAGATGGTGGACGCGTCAACGTGTCTGGAGCGTTTAAATGTGGATTCTATACATACATACATGAGCAAATTACGCTGAACTAGGGCTTCATCCAAAGGCATTGCTTGCTGTGATGTATGTACCTGAGAATTCTTCATTCTCAAAAGCTGTTTTTTTTTTCATTACGACAGTCAAGTGAAAAATAGGCAAGGCTTTAAAGTTATTACTAAAATAACTTCTTAATAATATACCATTTATTAATAATGTAGGAAACAATATGAGCAATAAAACTAGGTGAGAGAGGAGAGCGAAATTAACTGAACTATTCATAATCTCACATTCTTTTATTTGCACACCGCATATCTGTAATTCATTAGTGGCTGCATTTCAACTCCTTAATTGACTTCCCATTCACAGGTGAATATGAAAGAAAGCATTTTGCTCTAGTTCTAATCCAAGGGAAGAAAAAGAAAAAGAAGAAAAACTAGGAAATAGGGGAAGCAAATGGAACTAAAACTCTGAAAGTTATTATGTATTTTATAATGGGCACAGTCTCTACATTTCACTCATTTTCCACTACTAACTTATGCCCAGCTGTCTGATCCAGGCCCTGTGGCTATGAGGCATAATCTAAAGCTTTTCAAAGCACATGAGGGCTTTCGGGAGAATTATAGGAATCACTCTCCACATCATTAGACACGTGTCTTAACAAAGTACTAGTGGAAAGAACTTGTTTATATACACAGCTTCTTTGAATTGAATATGTGCATTTGAACAGTGAAATGTGGCCTTGCGCTGAGGAATGGTTTACTAGTGCCACATATTATTATCCATCCTAAAGATCAGCACTGTATGACCTTTAATGACTACATTTAGTGGTCAAACTGATCATTTGTGGAATTACACTACCATGCAAAATTTGGGGTTGGTAAGATTTTATAATATTTTTGAAAGAAGCCTCAAGGCAGCAACATTTATTTGCTAAAAAAAAAACAGCATTGTGAAATTACTACAATACAAATAATTGGTTTATATTTTAATATATATATATATATATATATATATATATATATATATTTTTTTTTTTTTTTTTTGTAAATTGTAATGTATTCCTATGATGGCCAAGTTGAATTTTCAGCGTTTATTATTCCAGACTTCAGTGTCACATTATCCCTGAGAAATCATTGTAATATGCTGATTTGGTGCTCAAGTAACATTACTTACTATTAACAACACTGTTGAAAACAGTTGTTCTTTTGTGGAAACCATGATAGATTCAAATGAATAGCATTTTTTTTAAATATAAATAACTGTAACATTAAACATGTCTTCACTGTCACGTTTGATTAATTCAATGTGTCCTTGCTTAATAATAATATTAATTTCTCTTTTTTTTTATTGTAACAAAAAATATATCTTATTGACCCCAAATTTTGAATGATATTGTATATCTAAAAAAAAGTGTTAAAACATTTTCATTAGGTGCCCGTGATTTTTTTGGAACTTCATGAGAAAATATTTGTAGGATTTAATAGCGTATAAGAAGAGAATCGTCACAGATGCATTTGATAGGCTGATTAATTATTATACACAGCGAGCCAACAAATCCCAGGCAGATGGTCTGGCATAGCTAGGCTTACTGTGCTAGTGAATATGTAGGTAGGATGTTCAATACGGCTACATGGCAGGAATATTTTGGCTTTTCTCCTTGAGCCATGGGCTGAGGAAAAAGTCCAAGAGAAATTTTTCACATTTATTGCCATTTTAATTTACAACATTGTATTTGCTGTTTGTGCACATTAAAGTTTTAATCTTGGCATTCATGAATGGTAAATGGTAAATGGACTGCATTTATATAGCGCTTTCACAAACCCACTGGGCCACAGCGCTTTACATATTGCCTCACATTTACCCATTCACTCACTAATTCATACACCGACGGCGGTGTCTGCCATACAAGGCGCCATCCAGCTCGTCGGGAGCAGTAGACAGCTAGCAGTAAACGGTGGTGGTTTTATGCAAGTTTTACACCAAATATTACTCAAGGATTCCTCACCTTCAGTCCTGCTGCGGCTGTAACTTAAAGTGAGAAAAGACCGAAAGCATAATACTTATTGAAAGCTGCTACAAAGAAGATGCATGTGCCTTTTCATAAAGATTGTGTATGTTGTTTTTATGGAAAATTAATCTAAAAATGAAGCTCTGAAAAGTTTAAGAAAAGTAAAATGCATTTCTATTCAGAAAAAAAAAAAAAATATATATATATATATATATACACAGTAAACTGTGAAGAGCTCTATATCAGAGACTATTTATATAGAAACATGCCACTTACTCAATCCTCAATACAACTATATAGGGAAAACCAGTAACGCCAAAGATGGCGGTTGTATGCACATGTTCCGCTCCTCCCGCTGGAAAGCCAATCGTCTGCTTTTAACAGTCAAGCCGGGAAACATTTGAGCCTATCGTCTGGGTCCACTGACGCATGCGCACAGTTGAGGTTTGCGACAGTGGAAAATATGTTACTGTTTGAAAAGGTGGCAGATTTGATATGCAGTGTATGTGTTTGTTGTGTAAATATCAGACATCCCAAGTGTCTACCGCATATTGATAGCGGCTCCCTGATGCCCGCAAATTAGTTCAAATCTCCCAGAATCTAGCGGGCGAGCGAGAGCTCACACATACTGTGTTTCAAACCGTGCCGCGCGCGCACGTCAGAGAGGGAGAGAACCCTTGCGCATGCGTAGTGAAGTATAACCTGTGGGGAAAAGGCGTTTTAAACCTTATTTTGGGGCAAAGTCATCCAACTTTTTCAGCGATTTTTATCATATTTTACTGCTGTTTCTATACATGCAGTTTTTATGTCCCGGTGACCAGTGAAAGTGCAGTTCTGACTCTCTGCCCATTCATTTAGATAGGAACCTGGTCTTGTTAGTCCGAAGTAGCTGCCCGGAGGCGTTGCCAAGATGGCGGCCGAGTGGCATGACTTGCCTAAAAGGACTTTGTCTATATTCAGTTCCAAATAATAAATGAAACATTTTCTCTGAATATAACATACGTTGTAATGAAAATGGCTATTGGACACATTATTTCAACCAAAGTGATTCCTTCTGTACAAGCTTATCAGCAAATATAGCTGTGTCCATATTCACTATAATGCAAGGCATTCCTTTACAGAACCCACTGTTTGCTTTTTTCGTCTACCAGGCTATTACTTATAGACACTTCCAATAAAACATTCAGTGAAAGTGGTCACTAATTTGACCCTGCACTACAAATAGTTTTTTTTTTTTACTGTTGCTTGAGGGATCTACTGGAGCAGGGAGCAGGTCTGGGAAGTGCTGCATCCACTAATGGCTATAGCTCCAAGAGGCTGGTCTGCATAAACAACAACCCAGTGCAATCAGCAAGATGGTGCACTTCTCTGCTAGGGGGAGAGTGATTGGGGACAATGTACTTTTTTATGTCTTCCACTTCACCCTTCCCTACAGAGGCTTAAACAGGGCAATTTTTATAAAAATGCTGTATAGTTGTTCTCTTTCTTTTGCCATGTATTGTATTTTGTACATTCAGATTTTAAAATGTATTGGTTATCCCATTTATTATACTTACATGTTTACCCTCCATTTGTGTTTCTTTTATCTCTTTTACTAGTACTGCCAATAATAATAATAATTACATTTTAATCAATATTTCATCATCATCATGCTCATGGGTCATTTACATACTGCATTTACATAGTGCATGATCACAACCCCCCTTAAAAAATGTTAAAGGATGTCACTATTTAAAATCGTTTGAGATAAATGCGCTTTGTGTTTTGAAGTGCTCCCATTTCACTAGTGTAAGAACAATGCCAGAAGCCTTGCTGGTTAAAGTAAAGAAGGATGAGCTCTTTTTCTCTCAGATGAGAGCCATCTGGCTGGGAGCAAGGCCAACGGATGAGTCTTGGGAACAGGCCTCTAAGAATTTCTGACCCTCGGTAGGTTCACGATGCAAAAGAAGGTATAAAACACCACTGGGGCCTTGAGCTGGAAAGGGATTTGGACCCGGAGAGGGTGTGTGTCTCTGAAGAGGGTTCACACTTGGACTAAGGGTGAAGAATTACGAGAAAACAGACAGATGGGGAGGAAAAAAAACGCAATTAGTGCCACGCTCTGGACATGGGAAAATAAATGGATTTTTCATCCTGTGACCTAATTACGGAGTTTGTTTCGAGTGTGTATCTCTTTTCATTTCCTAATGAAGCACAATCATTGCAGTTTCTCAAAGAGCTACATCAGCAGATTGATGTTTATATTATCCAATGCTCGTTTTAGCCTGGCACATAACAAAAGAGGTTGTTAATTTGGTTTAAAATTGATAAAACAACATTTTACATGCAGGAGCCCTTGCTTCAAACGTAGGTTCAGTCATATTTATGAAAGCGCTCAGGACTCCAGAGTCTCTCTCAAGAAGTCTTGCTGTGTGGCTGAACCACGGCCAGGCTGCCCATTACACTGAAGCAGCTTGAAATCCAGAGCAGCAGGAAATGAAACCATCAGATCCCCACACACATCCATCCACACAGCGGCAAGCTCAGCCAAGTCTCACACAGCAGAAAATCTATTTCGCACTGTATTGGGTTATAGCTCTAATCAACTCTTTCTTTGTAAACAAAGTGTTTAATTTAATACAAGTTTCAATATGCCACTTAATGGAAATATATATATATATATATATATATATATATATGTGTGCTGCAGCACCGGAATGGGATCGGAGATCCTCATAATGCATATGTAAGCCTGTATGCATATGTATGCTGGTGCATCAGCAGTTTGTCTAGTGTCACGGCACAAGATGAATAGGTAAATAGATACACAGCCTCAAGCTCACTGCCATTCTTATAATTTAACACAGACATTTGTCAACTTCTGTTATTTTAGTACTCTCAAGGCAAAAGTCAGAACAAAACATTTACCCACTGCCATCGGGGGAGCCGAATGCACATGCGACACACCACTGCTTTCAGAGGGGGAGAGGCCAGCTGCCCATATATGAGGCACATAAAGTCAGCCATTTAAAAAAAATGACCAGGGGGATACAACCACTTCAAACAGGGAACACAAATGGAGCAACTGTTTGGGGTCATATGCCCCCACTGCTTTCATTCCCTCACACCCCCCACCACTCTACACTCACCTCTACCTGCCTCCTTTTCCCACTCAGTCCATCGACACACCCCTTCCTTCTCTTCTTCTGTTTCTCTCTCGCTTTCATTCCACTCTGCTCTCTGCAGGCCACATCAGAAGGAAAACAGAAACAGCAGTGGATTTTCAATTGGATCTTCAGTATTCCAGGAAAATAAAAGGGCAGATAGCCTTTGTGAAGTCATCTCACCCAGAACGAACCAACATCGGTCCCCTGCTTGGTGTCTTCCATCCCCACACCCCTCCTGGCCCCTGACAGTTAATACATTTTCCCTTTCAAGCATTTCATGCAGAATTAATGTATGGCTTAGCCAATCAGACATAAAAAAATATTTTAGCCAACAAAAACAATCGGACTAGAAATAACACAAACATTGCAGCAATATTACAGTAATTATAATGAATGCCTCTGAGGTCAGTTTCACTACAATTAGGTGTGTAGCAATATAAAGGTATTCACAATAACCATTTTATTTAAAAAATGTTTGACACTCCAACATGTGGAACTGGTGGCATTCTAGTGCATTAATGTCAGTTGCCATCCATCCTAAAACAGAAAGACGATAACACAGTGTGTACTGTGTACAGCTAGCGGGGAATGCTCTGGCAAGGTTCCCTCAAAGTTATGAACAAACATTATTCAAGTAACGTTAATAGAACATTTGTTTAAAAGTTACATGGTCTGTAATAATATTCTCAAAACGGTAGCAGACAAATCTTTTTTTTTAAATATTATTACTTGTTTCAGAATATTCATAGAACATTCAAAAGTAACAATGTTCACAAAATTATAACATGGAATCCCTAATGTTCATTTTAGCAATGTTCAGGGAAGAAGGAGGCGGGAACCGGCGAACTATCAAAATATAGTTTATTTAAAATAAAACAAACAAACGAAAATACCGCCAGCAGCCCCTCGCGGACGACTGCTGGCTACCGAAAATAAATATAACTGCCAGCAGCCCCTCGCGGACGACTGCTGGCTAAAGTAAAATACAGATACAAAAACAAAACACAACTAAAATACAGGCCTGTTCCTCTCTCTATCATCAACGTCGTCGCTCCTCCTTTATGCTTCCGCTCCTCCGTGAGAGATGCGAGACCGGTGTGCTTCACAGGTGTTGCTCATTAGCAATCGCACCACCGGCCTCGCGCCGTTCTCTCACGTCCCTAGGCCGTCCTGTTCGCCACATTCATATATATAAGAAATTAAAAAAAAAAAATAAAACATTAAAAAATAAACCTCTCTCTCCACTATACTTGTATTTTGAGTGTCATTCATTGACCAAAAAAGAGAGAACACAAAATAAACAAAGTTAAAGAGGAATTATTTAATAATCTTGTAGTGAAAATCTAATGTTGTGACAGCCCAAACGACAATCAATAAGCGAGACTCAAGATGATGCTAGTTGTTCCAAACACACACACACACATATATATATATATATATATACACTAACCTAAAGGATTATTAGGAACACCATACTAATACTGTGTTTGATCCCCTTTCGCCTTCAGAACTGCCTTAATTCTACGTGGCACTGATTCAACAAGGTGCTGAAAGCATTCTTTAGAAATGTTGGCCCATATTGATAGGATAGCATCTTGCAGTTGATGGAGATTAGTGGGATGCACATCCAGGGCGCGAAGCTCCTCTTCCACCACATCCCAAAGATGCTCTATTGGGTTGAGACCTGGTGACTGTGGGGGCCATTTTAGTACAGTGAACTCATTGTCATGTTCAAATGATTCAAGCTTTGTGACATGGTGCATTATCCTGCTGGAAGTAGCCATCAGAGGAACATGGTGGCCATAAAGGGATGGACATGGTCAGAAACAATGCTCAGGTAGGCCGTGGCATTTAAACGATGCCCAATTGGCACTAAGGGGCCTAAAGTCTGCCAAGAAAACATCCCCCACAGCATTACACCACCACCACCAGCCTGCACAGTGGTAACAAGGCATGATGGATCCATGTTCTAATTCTGTTTACGCCAAATTCTGACTCTACCATCTGAATGTCTCAACAGAAATCGAGACTCCTCAGACCAGGCAACATTTTTCTAGTCTTCAACTGTCCAATTTTGGTGAGCTCTTGCCAATTGTAGCCTCTTTGTATTTGTAGTGGAGATGAGTGGTACCCGGTGGGGTCTTCTGCTGTTGTAGCCCATCCGCCTCAAGGTTGTGCGTGTTGTGGTTTCAGAAATGCTTTGCTGCATACCTCTGTTGTAACGAGTGGTTATTTCAGTCAAAGTTGCTCTTCTATCAGCTTGAATCAGTCAGCCCATTCTCCTCTGACCTCTAGCATCAACAAGGCATTTTCGCCCACAGGACTGCCGCATACTGGATGTTTTTCCCTTTTCACGCCATTCTTTGTAAACCCTTGAAATGGTTGTGCGTGAAAATCCCAGTAACTGAGCAGATTGTGAAATACTCAGACCGGCCCATCTGGCACCAACAACCATGCCACGCTCAAAATTGCTTAAATCACCTTTCTTTCCCATTCTGACATTCAGTTTGGAGTTCAGGAGATTGTCTTGACCAGGACCACACCCCTAAATGCATTGAAGCAACTGCCATGTGATTGGTTGATTAGATAATTGCATTAATGAGAAATTGAACAGGTGTTCCTAATAATCCTTTAGGTGAGTGTATATATATATATATATATATATATATATATATATATATGAAAAATGTGTATATCTACAGTATTTCATTGAATGTGACATGTCATAATAACGAATGCCCAACATGGATGTAGGAGCATACTAGGTGTGCACTTGCTGCTATGGAAAGTAAATAATAAGAAATATCTGACTGCTGAATGCCGCAATTGATTCATTTTACATTTATGCATTTGGCAGATGCTTTTATCCAAGATGACATACATTGCATTTCAAGGTACACATTTACATTCTTTTATCATTTTCCCTGGGAATCGAACCCATGACCTTGGCATTGCAAGCGCCAACGCTTTATTGTTTGAGCTACAGTAAAGCTGTTCATGAAGTATTCTAGAAAGCTGTGTAATAATGGTGGTTATTTTGTGGGAATGCTAAAAGTAACACATTTTTATATTGCAACTCATTTTATCAATAAATAATGAATGAAACATGGACACTGTAATGAAAAGTGTTGAAAAAATAGTGTTCTTTTTCAATATAGTATATTAAACTACTATCAACTGATAAGATCAGAAAGCTGTCTAAATCCTTAGCTAATACTGACAACACAATATGATTACAACAGTTGGTGAACACCACTTGTAATAGCTTTAAGACTGTTAGGTCCTAAAATAATTTGATTTGTGCAGCAAGCGCTGGCATAACTTATCACGTACAATTTTTCCCTTTCCTTATCTTTATGGGATGGTTTTGAGATAAGGTCTGATCATCTGTGCAAGTAGTGTGTACTGACTCTGCATGCAATGCATATGATTATGCAAATTATATTGAAGGTAATAAATCCTTGTACTAGCTGAAGGTTGTTGTAACACCTGTCTTTTCTCTTTTACTTTAAACAAATTGTGTGCAGAAACTGAACTCTTGCATACAGCTATCATGACTGGCAAAAGCTATGAAATATTCCAGAAATTAGGATTGTTAAAAAGTATATTTTTGTTTACATAAAATGGACTTCTTTACGGTAGATCATTTTCCTATTTAGCACCAAAACTTTTGAACAGTCTTCCTAAAATTGTCCAGGAAGCAGACACACTCTGTCGGTTCAAAGCTAGACTAAAAACACATCTCTTTGACCTAGCAAACACATAACACACTATAGACTTCTATAATTCAATGTTAGGTTGCATAGATTTGGTCAGCCGGAACCGGGAATACCAGAATAAACCAGAATAAATCCTGATGTACTCGATGCATCATAAGAAGAATGGCATCTACGCTAATATTAGTCTCTCTGTTTATCCCGAGGTTTACCGCAGTCTGCCGGATCCAGGCCGTATTCTAGATCTGATGAAGGACCTGCGCCTGGACACGACGACAGCGCAGTCCTGAAGTGTCAACTAGTCCTCCCCCGTGAAGGCCACCTTCCCTTTACCTCTGTACAGATAATCATTGTCGGGATAATTCCGGTTCACGTGGCTACGCCAAATCGATAAAATTCTGTACTATGAATTCTAAAGCCAGACAAGTAGTTAGTTGAGGATTGGATTTTTAGGGAAGGACTACATGCCTGCACACATATATTCAAACGCGCATACCTATAGAATGAACTCTTAAAACACATGTGCACGCCATCAGCGTTCTTGCAGGTTCGCGTTTTTAAAGTTTGCGTAGAGAGAACTTAAGAGTTTTCTGTTAAAACGGTGTCGTGTTAGTTCGTTGCGACGGAAGTGAATCAATCAAAACTAACTTTAGCTGTAAAATAACTTTATCCTAGAGCTGCCATAAAGCCAAAACAATCTCTGTTACTTTTATTTCCTATTATCACTGTAAAACCGCTTTGGAACAATATACATTGTTAAAAGCGCTATATAAATGAAGATGACTTGACATGACTTGAGTTCTTCCATCATCACACCCTGCTAGCCGCCTTACATTAGTTAATCTATCATGTGCCATGTTCTTTACCACAGTTTAGTGTTTGTTTGTTGGTTTGTTTGTTTGTTTGTTTGTTTGTTTGTTTAAAGAACAGATGCTAAGAAGATGCAGAACAGATGCACTAAAGCTGTGGTTTACTTACAACTGAGTTTAGGGAAAACTTGGCTTGGAACTGAGATTAAAGCTACAATATGTAATTTATTTCGCCGCTAGGGTCAGTAACCCAGCCTGTTCTCACATAAATGCGTCTCTATAGCACGCATTGTGTATTATCGTGTTATTTATACGCGAAAATTTGTTTTTAAATGCATATGATACGAGGTTTTCACGTGCATTTGATACGCAGTTCATTTGCGTGTAATACACACGCACCCCACACCACTAATTCTACCCATGCGTATAATACACACGCACCCCACACCACTACTAAACCTACCCTAACCAACCCATGCGTATCCTATGCACGTAAAAACTCATTTTCACATATAAATTTCACAATAAACACCCTGCGTGCTATAGAGACGCATTTAGTGTGATCGGGTTGACTAACCTCTTACAATAACAAAGTCATAGGTTGATGGACGCATAAGTGGAATTATGGAACTTCGTCATGCTGATGGATCTAATAATGTTTATGGATGAGTGAATACATTGATGTTTTTAACATGACTGTGGTATGAAGCAGGGTGCGATTGCTAATGAGAGACAGATAGACAGTGTCACACGCGAGCCCCGCAGATATAAAGGAATGAGGACATTTCATTCTACCGAACTAACCGTTACCCGCAAGTGCTGTTTTAATACTCACACAGGTCAGTTTATTAGATGAATGAAACTTGTGAGGTAACGCAGCGCTGTTTCACTTGGTCTACACTATCAAACTAAACTGCAATTGAGTGTGTTGAAAGTTATTATATATGTTAGATTGTCTGTATGAGAATAGCAGTAAGCTAGATCAACATTAGAATAACATACTGATCATTTTCTAGCATTTCATCATGTTGAGCTATATAACATTGATTAGTTTCATGTACATTTGCTCACCTGCAAGAGTGACGTCTCTGTCAAGTCGAAGTTTGTCACAGACGTGGACCTCTTGGCATCTCGAAAACACCTCGAGCGGAAAACTGGGATAACGCGGATATTATGTCATTGCCAGGCGACAAGTGAACATGGATGAGCCATTATTTAAAATGGGAATTTTTCTGGAATTAAAAATCTTTGGGAACTTTTGGGATATTGTAAGTACACAACTGCAGGAATATATCACACTGTGCAAGTGATTTTTGGATATTTTATAACAAAATTCTTACATAATGTAGCTTTAAGGAAAGCAAGAAAAAAAAGACAATTTTAACAAGTAATTAAAACAACAATAAATTCAATGTTTTTAGAAACAAATATAATCATGTTGTATAAACCCTATTCATGTAATCTCTTTAACAACAAATTGATTGCATTGATTATTGTAAAATAAAATAATAACAAGTATGCTTCAGCAATTCATAAAAAAACACCAAAAAACATGGATATAAAAGTCCCACAAACACCATAAATGTGTCCCTCCTCCTGAGCCAGCTACCTGTGTATATCTGGCCCAAAAGCCTTAAGTCGGTGAGCCCTGACAATGTGATTGCCTAATTTGTGTTTCTGACAAGACTGTAAAACAACCTGAAATAGATGGGTTAAAAAATGACATGAATCATATATTTGAAAAGATATGCTCACAATTATCCCATTTATATCTTCCACCTGTAATATTGGAGGACAAATGGGTTCCAATAAATGTGATGCAGGTCTTTTCAAGAGGACATTTCATTTTCAGGGCACTGGAGATGTGGAGGGTGAATAAGATAATTATCAGGCGTGATGCTTGTTCTGCATTAGCTCTAGTGGGGAGTGATTATGGGAAACAGCTGAATTGCAGGAATAGCTTTTGAACCATGACAATGGAGGTTATCACGGCATAATGCTAATAAGGGATTGAACACTTGCATAATACAAGCGGTAAGAAGAGGGCTTGATGCAACGAGATGAGCTGGGCTTAAAGTAAAAACACTCTGGATCAAGTTGGACCCACGATTTGCAATGCAAGGGATTTTCAAGGAGATATATTTATAAGCGATTCAAATTCTGTTTAAGGGGGTTAAATGTTTCTACCCAGCAGCAACCAATGCCCTGGTTGATCCATTGGGTGGTAAATGATTAATAGCCTTTAATTAGTGTCCCTCTATGCCCTTCTATGTAAAATAATTGTTGTTTATACAATGCTCAGAGCTGTTGTTTACTCGTTGTGGCAAATTAAAACACCTATATTTTTGTTTGCCCTTATTGTCTCCTACTAGCCAATATGGTAAAACTTAATTGAATGCAAACCAAGATTTATCACAGTATCTTAAAGTTAGCCCATGGCCTTATTGTGAAAGTAAATTATCTGTATCTGAGTACACTGCAATATTTTGTGCAACCACTGAACCATTATTTCTGGGATCAAACGGCAGAGGACAAAGAAACATACTGCAAGTGAAATGAAACAGTTAAAAGTCCACAGGCCCTCAAGGACGTTGTCTCTTTGGTCTATTTGTTTCCCATGTCACAGCTCCCAATGGTCTCTGGAGGAATTCGGAGCTTTTGGAATGAAACCTGTTCCAAACAGCCTCAAGGTGGCCGCAGGCAAGTGTCACTACCCATTGAATATTCCTGGTAAGTACTTTACATGCTTCAAAGCAAAGGTCAGTCATTTGGTGTGTCTTCATGTCTAACCCGGCCTCGAAGGAGTGAAATGCTGAAATGCTGAAAAAAAAATATCTTCTGAAGAATGGAACATGCTTTAAGGCTACTGGCATATGGGAAATAATATAAGACTCTAGCAGCCTATATAAAAAGAAAGGACGATTTTATGAATGACATTTAATTCAGTAGTTCTGTGCATTTATTCTTTCAACTTCAACGTTTCAAGCATACTCCAGTGTTGCAGTAGTCATACACTATAATTCTCTGAGTGGCCACACAAATGGAAAAGACACTTCTGAATAAGCTTACTCGACATACTACAGTGACTTGGATGAATGAAGAAGTACTTAAATGCCATGCAATGCTTTCATATAGGATGGGTAAGACTTGTCAGAGAACTTTGTTTTTAACCTTATGATGTCTTCCAGGAATTATTCTTCCCTCTCTTTCTTTTTCTATTTTTGGCAGGGCAAATTCTATCCTGACATGGTGCTGATCATGGTGCTGTTTTTCTCCCTTTGCACACAAAGCCTCAGAGAAAAAGTTAGCAGTAGGCTGGGGATCGCAAACGGGTTGTACGAAATTGATTCTTTTGACTGCTGGAAATGTAGCTCATATATAACCAGTCTCCTGGATCTACCCGAGGCCTGCTTGGATCCTCCCAGAAGTCAATTGGAAACAGTCAGCCATAACAATGGCATTATAGCAGCTGGATATGTTGTAAAACAGCTTCACTAATCGATATGGTCTGGGTATTAGGAAAATACTTTAAACATATACAAAATACTAAGGATATCTGATGTCGAAACCTACAAAGAAAACCTCTTAATCGAATAATGTATACACAAAATCACTGCCTACACTTCAGTGAAAAAAGGTCCATTCACAATGCCATAAAACGATTTGATTAATTTTCTCTCTTTATTCTTTATCACATGGTGAAACATGACCTTGCAATGCCAAACAGTTATCATACATACCACAGAGTACCAAACAGTATAACAACTAGAAGAAAAGTTTTGCTTTTGCAACAATTCAGTCTGAATATGAGCCAAAACTGAAATCGATTCACCACTAAATATTTAAGCATTAAAAGTTTACAACTTCTGACATTTTGACGTAATTAATAAATTATGTGGCATTGTAAAGTGCTGCCTTTATTCAAATAAAAGCATATTGTATTTTTCTCAGTAAAACAGTTAATTGGCTTAAAAAGTGATATCAATCATCACTTTATTGCTGGACTCAGCAGTATTGAGAACAGTCCAAGCATTCAGTTCAAGATGGAGCATGCGGAAGGAAAAGAGCAATTTCCTTAGTCTAAATGGAAAGTTCTGTCAAGCAGTTTGGAGTGATCCACCATCAATCACAGATAAATTCTCCTGAGCTGGGTAGCGATGAAAAAAAATAAGGAAAGAAAAAAATTGGGAACACTCCATTACCTGGGTGTCTTTCAAAGTGACTAATGGGATGTGACAAAATGCATTCAAGAGTCACACAATGTGTTGCCTTCATAAAAATGAACCTGCTGCAACCCGGTAACACACCTCACATAATCAAGTCTCAATCTCTGAACAAAAGGATCGGTCTCATTTGAATGGCTCAGGGGTCAGTTTAGTTTTTAAAAATAAATGTGTCTGGCATCGCCACCAAGTCTAATAAGCAGAGGTGTAAGTGTTATGGAAAGTATGAATTTGTGGAATTTATTTTTAAGAAACTTTTTTTTCTCTGGCAAGTGTGTTCGCGTAGGGGTTTTCATGGGCCAATGTGAAAAAATATAGATTTTCTAAATTCAAAGACACAATATATTCCATGCATGACCCTACGTTTTACTCTTATTCAAAACAAAGCAATGTAAGCCTTATGGAGCGCTAACACTCTCATATAATGTATGTTTCCTTCATTCTCTTGCAGAAAGCCCTCAACTGATTCATAGGCTGTGTCCCAGTTCGAAGGCTGCATCCTTTGAAGGCTTTCATTGTCCCCTGAAACGAGAGAAATCCACTATTTACCTTTTTCACTTCCGCCTACAATGACGCAAA
Source organism: Meda fulgida (assembly GCA_030578275.1). Taxonomy (NCBI): domain Eukaryota; kingdom Metazoa; phylum Chordata; class Actinopteri; order Cypriniformes; family Leuciscidae; genus Meda; species Meda fulgida. The sequence goes on from CM060622.1 coordinate 26,995,259, forward strand.
AATCGTCAATTTGCGTCATTGTAGGAGGAAGTGTAAGAATGGGGTATTTCTGTAAAGACTACAAGCACTAGTTCCCACCCTTTCCAACCCGCCCATTGGGGGATGGACCTAATGCGCTAACAGACCTATCACAGATCAGTGCCAGTGGCGAAACTTTTTGAAAAAATAGACGCCGAAGGTTCTGAAAACGAAGACGGACACATTATGGAGGATTGGGATTTTAATATGGCAGAAACAGATGTTCGTGGCTACCTTTATGAGCCTGAGTACAGCGACGAGCAGCTGAGGGCTATGGAGGAACAGGAGGCGGCTGAACCTGCTTCCACCACAGCCGATCTGCCTACCGCGGACGAGGAGCCCGCAATGCCTCGAGCTGGGACAGATTGGTGGTGGCTGTGCTCTCACTGTGCGCCAATGGACACAGAAGAAGCTCATGCTGATTCCCAATTCACCTACTTATACTAACTACGCCCTAAAAGTATATATTCTTTTTGTTAAGAACAAAAGTACATACTTGTGAGTGTGTAGCAAAAGAGTAGACAAGCTTTGGGACATACTATCACGTCATACAATTGCGTCTTTAACGGTTGCTCTCTGTCGCATCCTATCAACGTAAACTGGCCTGTCAATCATATGGTCACAGTTAAAATCCTGCACATTTCATTTCATTTCATTTCTGTATCGGAGAGAAATGCAGTTGCACGTCAATCTGCAGGCGTGGGTCTTTCATGCAGAGAACTATCCTCATATTAGGGTTAGGGTTAGGCATAATGTTGCATTTAAAAGTAAATGGCCAATTAAATCTTTAGAAAAGTCCACATTGTTATTACGGATGAAATATAACACAGGTTAAATATAAATATAATATAATCAGGTTAAACTCTGATTATTAGTCACTCAAACCTTTATCTAAGCCGTTCACTGTCGGTCATGCATATCCATCATGTTTTGTGGTTTTGTAACACCTTTTACTCGTGTTTGTAGGTCTGAACCGAATCCTCCTCCAAAGCGCAACGGGTTGTGGGCAATATTAGCCTTTATAGTGTGCACAGATCCACACTTCGAAAATCTACCAAAAATAGTGGACCATCCAAGGGAATTTTGACATTCTCTTTTCAACACACTTAACTTTGAGACACACTTATTCAAATGTCACTTACTATTTAGGATGGGATGGATAGTATGGACATTGGGACGCAGGGTCAGACTTCAAAGACCATGCCTTTGAAAACCGCGTAGGACAGACTGAGATTTGTTAAATGGGATGGTCTAGCCTAAGGAGGACTGTTCTTGTTGCCTTGCAACTGTGAAAGCTGCCGTTGATGAGAGACAGTAACGTTTGTACAAAACTTTTTTGAAAGTTATATTAAACTGTCTGAAATCAAAACAGGGTTCACAAACTGTCTAAATATATTCTGCATGGTCCATATATATAATAAAGAGTATACACTGTCTATATTCACATCTTAGTTCAATATGTCAACATTTGAACATTTTTACATTTGTATTATTAGATATTTGAACAAGTTGAAACCCAATCCTTGCATTTAAAAGTGTAATTCTGCAGTTTCTTTAAATAAAAAATCATGTTGTCACTGGTGCGCAATAAATTCTGAGTTAGGCAAGACAGAGAAGAAACCATCTGTTATATTCTTCATTTCACGTGATATGAAGGACGCATTTGGAGGAGCCTTTGAATTGGGACAGCCTTCGTCACGCCACGGCCTTCAAATGCGGCCTTCAAAGTATGCAGCCTCTGAATTAGGACACCGCAATTGAGGTAGGCCTAATAATTTATGCCAGGAAATCCCTAGTATGGACAAAGGCATCCAGCTATCACTGTAGCGAGCAGAAACGTTTTTACTGATGAAACGTCAAGACAATATATGGTTTATGTGTGTTTTTGAAGGGCATTTTCAAAATAAAGTATATGAATAATGCAATGCTAATTACCAGCTTTTATTACAGTTTAGAAACGTCTTGGTTACACTGTCAACTGATTGGGATCACACTTAGGGAGCCTTTCATCTTCGAGTATTGTAAAAACGAGCCAAGGCGCATTGGCGTGTGAGAATTGCATCACACGCTCTACCCCACAGCGCGGGTATAAATACGGAAGTGAATGCACGCACCAGTTGTTTTTCGCTGAGGAGCCGAGCGGAGCCCGGAGTCAGCGGTGGTCCAGCAATAGTGGCGATGGGACTACGTCTCTGTTCCTTCCTTCAGGGAACAAGGGTTACATACGTAACCGAGACATTACCTTTCAGTCGCTCACGTTCAACGTAGTCAGGCACAAGTGTTTGTAGTATGTAGTTTGTAGAAAATATAGAGGAAAATATTATAGAATGTAAATTATAGGTTATTGTTCAACAGTGTTTTTGATTTCTTTTCCAATTAAAAGCAAGATATAAAAAACATATAAAATCTGTCAATTAGATTAGACAAAGGTCAGAAAAAAACTGGGATTACACTTGACAATTCTGAAATGATGGCTATGCCCCTGCATAGTGTCAACATTATCCAAAATTGAGTCAAAGCATCTAATCAAACCATAAGTGAGTGAAAATGCCCAGATTTAACTATAAGTACTTTCTCCACACACACACACACACACACACACACACACACACACACACACACACACACACACACACACACAAAAAAGCTGCTTTTCAGCTCTTTTGCCTTTGTTGTCGCACACAGAATTGTCTTCATGTCCTGATAATATGACCGTAAAATGTCCCGATTTTAAACTGAAACTTTAAACTCAGCAGCAGCTGATTTAAAATATAGTTTGTCACAGGTGATTTAAATTTATACAATTTATTAATATTTGTTGGCCAAAACAATGGTCTGATATTTTTTTACCTTTTAAATGTTTGCTGTTTCATTATTTTAATTACAACTTACCCCATATCTTCAAACAATGTGTTTTACTTAAACTATCTTTGTATTTATTTAGAAGCAATTTTAAATAGCTTTTTTTGTAACCCAGGTTGGTCTCTTTACAAAAGTGACAAAACTCTTTCCTGATAAAAAGCGCGACAACTAGCCTCACTCCCCCTAATGATGAAGCAATGTTACTGTCACAGTCCTCGTCTGCACCTGTCTGTCCTTGTCTGCACTTCACTTCCCAGAATCCTCCTTGTCTGCACACCTGAATTCACTTCCCAGAATCCTCCTTGTCTGCACACCTGAATTCACTCCCTCAATCATCCACCTGTTCATCGTCTTAATCATCTGTGTCACCTGTCCTCATCTCGTTAGTATCTGTATTTAGTTATCTCTGTTCAGTCTGTCTGGGTCGGTTCTAGTTTGTCGATGTGTATGTAAATGCTTGTATATGCATAGGTGTTTTTGTGAGTATCCTGCCTGTCTTCCTGCCTGTACCTGGTTTTGTTTAAGAGTAAATCGTTTGTATTGGAGCTCTTTGCCTCTGCCTGCCTTCATTCCACACCACACCGTGACAGTTACTCAAGAATTTACATCTCTTCTAATTAATTAGACTACGTTTCTTATTTACTTTTCACCTTCATTTGTGCAATCTATCTCTTTCCGTCCCTTTCTCTCTCCTGTTCTCATACTCTGTCATTCTCATGACAGAATGATTTCACTGTTGCAAAATAGCAGATCAGTCTTTTTGAGGCCCACCATATAGTCAGTGAATAAATCACTGCTGGGGATTGACAGGGAACACAAGATGATTGTATATGTCATTCTCAATTACTGAGGCTGCCTTGTGTCTAAAAACACACTAAAATGCTGTTACAACACTGAAAAGAATGCTGTAATAAAATAGCACATGGAAAGAAACTTGGAATTGCACTGTAAGCAAGGAAGCATACAGTATAGCATATGCTAACAATTTACTGGGGTTGATTGACTTGACCAGATTTTAAATACCAATTCTTCAATATATAATGAGGTTAATGGATCTCTTGCCATCTGCTTCAAGATATTCAAAACTTCAAAACTGTGTCCCAGGGGTTTTGGGCAAAAGATTAGAGGGGATATTCCTCATCATCATTTCCCTGCTAGATTGCTTTAAAGGTCCCAAACCTGCAGACAGAGATCTCTGGACTTTGTTCTCATCCCCGAAGTACTAGTGCTAATGGTCTCCGTTTCACCCGAATGTACTCCCCAGACCTGGAGTCTTGTGAGAGCCACTTTCAAATATAATTTAAAGGTAAGAGGAGAAAGTCTTGCTCAGGTCCAGCTCTCCCCGTTCTCAGTTCTCTTATACCCCTCAGTAACCTGCTTTTGTTCTTCATATTTGGCTCTTTTTTCAGCAAACAGAACAAATGTATTTGATTGTATGGAGACATTAAAATACATTAAGTTAAACTGTATTAAACTGTACAGTATATAATCACTCCACAGCAATAGGCCTACAATAATTTTTTTGCTTACTAATTATAAAAGAGGAAGGCCTAAAAAAGCAGCTAAAATGCTAATAAGAGGTCCAAGAAACAACAGAAAATATTACAAAATAAATACAAATAAGAGATGAGTCTGTAAATCTGAAAATAATACTGGATGATCAACCCAATCACACTAAATGCGTCTCTATAGCACGCAGTGTGTATTATCGTGTAATTTATATGTGAAAATGAGTTTTTACGTGCATAGGATACGCATGGGTTGGTTAGGGTAGGTTTAGTAGTGGTGTGGGGTGCGTGTGTATTATACGCATGGGTAGAATTAGTGGTGTGGGGTGCGTGTGTATTACACGCAAATGAACTGCGTATCAAATGCACGCGAAAACTGGGTATCATATGCACGTAAAAACTAATTTTTGTGTATAAATTACACGATAATACACAATGCGTGCTATAGAGACGGATTTATGTGAGAACAGGCTGGGATGATAGGTCAAAGAAAAAAAATCTGTCTCTGATCGCTTGTCTTTATAATGTGTGGATGTACTTTCTTCCGCTCTACAAAGCCATTATCTGTGATAATCATGGCAGTTTTTCCTCTCTCACGGTGTCTTTGTTATTGAGCTTTCTTTTGTTCAGAGACTGTCAGGTCTACCACCTGCCCCAATGGTTTAAGTAAGTTTCTTCTTAAATGACTGAGAATCAAGGGGGAAAAACATCTTACTAGAATGTACAGTAATTGGACTTGGAAATCAATGATTATCATTACCACATTAAGAGTCTCATAATTAGGAACTACACATCTGCAGAAACCATTAAGAACTCAAAAATGACAAACATAACACTGCAAAGAAGTTTAGAAAGCAATTAAATCAAACGCAACTATCAAAGAGTTACTAAGTATCAAGACCGGCTTTGTCTGTTTTAGACAAGGAGTTTTTTTTTCCCCTTTTTGTGAAGGAATGTATTAAGGTGCCAGCAATTTACTATACACATAAATTACTGCACATAACTTACATTTTATGTTTGATGGTCCATATTTTAGAAACGTTTCATATTTGAAATCGAGTAAACCAGATGATAAACTTAGAAATGCTGTAATTAGTTAAAGACACATCAAAAGAAGGCGTATAAAGTGACTATGATGGGCATCAACAGGAGAGTTGAAAAAGCTTGACACAGTGAAGCTTTTCTTTATGAAAGATAATCCTTAATTAAATCGTGTAATTTCTAGATTTTCTGCAATCTGTCTCAGTCTTTAGGGAACAAAACATCTCCCAAGAATTTGGAGCTAATGATAGCCTGTCAGAGGTGCAGCTGTCTAGAATAAATTGTCAGGTTCCCTTATAAACAAGAATTCCCTAAACATCCAAGATGGTCCAAAACAAAAACGTATTTATGACTTCAAATGCAAAGTGTTAAAAAAAACAACTCCAGCTAATTCAGTACGTGAAAAAATTAAATGAGCATCCACAAAAAGAACCTGGTTGTCATCTTAAAACAGTGAGGATGAGATGAATTTATCAAACTTTATCGGCATCAAAAGTGGCTCTTAATTTCAATTTTCCATCAAAATGTTAAACATATTTGTGGGTTGATGTCTCTCTGGCACTGAGACTGGTTGTGTTGTGCTATTGTTGTCTTTTAAAAAAAATATTTTACTTTTCCATGTCCTCAGAGCCCTTACTTTAATCATTCATTTAATCAAGCAGTCGAGGATTTGAGGTGTTATCTTTTCTACTGGATCAATAGGATAAATAATGCTCCACATCCCAGCTTAGCGGTCAGCCCAACATCTCTCATTATCACCACCATCAGCCCATAGCAAAAGATAAATACATCTGATCCATCCATTCGAGCAGAGCCTGATCTGTAACCAAAAATCCATTTGTAGTAAATCTCGAAGACCTGGGAAATATGCACTACAGAATCTGTAAGATTCTTATGATCTTACAAAAACAATGTCTCATAGACAAAGACTGAAATTTGAATGTAACACTTTCAAAGAAGTCAGACAATGATAATGTTCTTGGCACAGTATCAAATGTGCTAATTTGAGTTTGCGCAATTTCATTAATCTAAAATGCTAAATGAGCTTCTTTTCTAGTCTGGGGTCTCCTGATATGTAATAGAGGGATCAAGAGACTGTGTAGTCTATGACATTCGTCTTGCTGTTATATGTAGGCTACATTGATCACTTTTTGGAACACACACAGCCAATGACTATGGAGTCACAGAAGAAATAGGTTGGCGTCTGACAAATGCCTCTTACAGACATGTAATGTTGTCCAAGGGACCTGCGCTGCAAGCCTTTGTGAGTCATTTCTCTTCTGCTTTGTTACTACCCATACGTGCTGTGAAAGCCAGAGCTATTGCAACCTGGGGAAATCTCAAACTACATGGATCTGAGTTAATTAATGACAAAAAGAGCTTTAAAAATAGCCATGTTATGTGGACATGGATTGTACAGGTAGAACATTTCTCTGTGATAACTCTTCAAAATGATAATGAGACTGTATCATCGATTTAAACTTGTGTTTGCCATTATTTAATGCACTTATGTACCACTAATAGAACACCTCAGGTTTTCTGCAAACACAAATGTTTTTATTTACTATCAAATGCAATTCACCACAATGTAGTCAAAAAATGATACTTTATGGCTCCATCTAAAATTTCTGGGTGAACTATTCTCTTTCAGTTTCAACTGTACATATTTTAGTGAAACTGGTGTTGTATGACATGTCTTTCAAAGATAATATAATCCATAGAACTATCATTATTATAAACATGAATTCAAGATAACACAGCATTAGCCTATTACAAGTTATCATTGTGAGTTCACATTACAATATCAGAGAAAGGGCTTCTATTTTTTTTTATGATGATGATGATTTGATGACAATTTATTGTATTATATTTGAAAAACTAGATGTATTGCATAGCGTTTTTGACTCAATGGCCTAGTGCTGAAGGGAAAATTGATATAGTCTGTGTTTTTATTACGGCCATTTCCTGTTTATTCAGAGGCCTCATCCATCTCAGTGAAAGCTTCATTGTCTGCTTATTAGTCCTTAATTCCAAAATTTGAAATTTCTAATAAGATGTGATGGATTATAATGTTGCTTTGTCAGATTCAATTTGGGTGGTCATATTTACTCAATATAATGGCAACTAGCTTACTTTGAAAATTGTGTGCCTGAAATGATGTTTGGTGAAAAAAATGAGCCTGCATGCTGTTGTTTGCTAATCAGACGTCAACTATGGTTAGCCATTAGAGTGCCCTAGTGTGGGGGGGGGGGGGGGGGGGGAACACCAAAAGAAAATAGACTCAGTTTGATCCAAAATTGATGGCTTGCAAATTACTTCAATCTTGTTATGTTTTTCCCTCTCAACTTATCTGAATAATGCATTTATCCATTAACTTTCTAAGGCGTGCTAAATCTGATACGGGATCTAGCTTCATCAGAGTCAAGGATTTCTAGGAGAGGCTTCTCTAATATCTATGATTTTCTACACCATTACATCCCTGACAACATGTCCTTAAGGGGAAATGACAAAAGGATGGATCGGTGGAAAAACAGGCAACAAAATAAACTACAGGGGTTTTGTCACAAACAATATTAGCAATATGCAAGTAAAAGACAATGCCCTGAGCTGATAGGCCTAATCCACTTAAAGTACCTGAAAAAGCATCCGCAAAGAGGAATGTTTCTTTTTATTGCCGGTAGCTGGTTTGCTTATCCCCATACGTTTTCCTTTTTAAGGTCAAGGAGATGTTCGATAACTTGCAAACTGTGGCATGGAGCAAGCACAAAGCATTTAAATACCTGTGGCAGATTGTGTATGGGTGGCGTTTAGTGAACCAGGCCAGACTGGAGGGAAAGGTTTTGTAGGGCCTGATATGAAATAAGTGTCAGAGGTTAAGCCTGTAGCGGGCTTACAGAAACTCATTTCTCTTATCTTTTTCTGGTCATGAACCGTGAGCAATGGCATTATCAAGGCCCTGTTGTTACAACAGAGAGCTGCATCACAGACATAGAGAGATTTCACAAGTGCGCGTCTTAGGAATGACTCCAATCGCTGGGCTAATCTCGCTATTGTACGTTCCCGTTACCCACCACCACCACTGTGAGAAGAACAAAGAATAATATCTCCCAATTCATAAATCATAATTTCAACCTTTGTGTTAGGTCACCATTTAAACTGTCTCAGAGGTTAAAGGTTTATCCCGGCTTGCTCAAGGCAATACTTTTTTTAATCCATCTCTCAAAACATTTCTATTGTTAATTGAATTTCCAGGCGTGAACATACCAAGAACGGGAAAGAGAAAGAGTGAGCAAGAAAGAAAGAGAGAGAGAGAGAGAGAGAGAGAGAGAGAGAGAGAGAGAGAGAGAGGGAGAGAGAGAGAGAGAGAGAGAGAGAGAGAGAGAGAGAGAGAGAGGCTACCACATTTCAAAATGTTAATCTGTTTTTGCATAATCCTTAAAACTTGTATTTGTATGGTTAAATATCCATCATTATCCCTAGACCGTGAAGCTGGCATTGTTCTATTTACTCCAAAGACTATTTGTATCTGCACATTCCAACGCAACTATATCAGGAAGTCTAAAAGATGAAGATCTACCTACCATACACATGGTAATGTGGATCATGCATATCAGCATGTGTGTAGATTTTGAAGAGCTATTTTTGTTGTTAGGTAAGTTCATAAAAAATGTTTGATTGTTCGATTTTGAACCTGTACCTGAACCAAATTTCATATCCACCAAGATTATTTATTAATAAATCACAATCATGAACATTAACAGTTTGTATTTATAGAAGGCTACAGGGATAACATCACAAGCCAGAAGAATAATTCGCCAGTGGTTTCCCTCAAGATTTTCCTATGGGGTTTTGAAATGGGGATTTTCAATTTATGAGTAAAATAAGGTCTGTGGACATCATAACTTGACAATAATTTAACATTTTGCTCTACAACGTTATGTTTACTAAACACCTTATTTTACTCATAAATTTAAAATCCTCATTTCAAAACCCCATAGGAATATCTTGAGGGAACCACTGGCGAATTAGTCTTCCGTGTTTTGACGTCATCCCTGCAGCACTCTATAGCGTTAATAACATTAACAACTTGGCACACCGGTCAAGGTGAGTAAATTAAGTTTTAAAAAGAGTTTGTGAAGTTTCATTTTACAATGTTTCTGGATAATTTCTGTCTGACTTTACAGCTTTGTGCGGCATCCTGTAGCAATGTGCTTGATCAACACCATAAATGGACTGAATAAGGAAAAAAAAGAATAAAAATGGATATGGCGCCTTTAAATGATAGGCTACTGTTATTATAACTAGCTTGTTCCAGTATTAATGTGCACACCTCTGAGTTAAATGGAACCAGGTTTAGTCTTTGGATTTATCCTTGCATTTTGACTTTGAAGCTCATCACCAATTTCTTGTTTTCCAGTGTGACAGCACAGATGTGAGCATGCGTAAGCACACCACCCCTTGTCTGGTGCTCCTTGTGTTTACTGGGTGCTTTAAGAAATAACAGACAGTTGATGTTGAGTCATGTCTGGAGTCAGGTATTGTATTTACTCGAGGTGTAACCATACTTAAGGATTAATACTTCAGAATAAGTTATTTCCTTGGAGGAATAGTCATGTTGGTGAGAACTCATAATCTAGTGCAGACCACCTAGGTCAGCTACACACGGATCAGGAAGCAGCACAATTATAATACCACACTCAATGACATTTAGGTTTTAAAATAATGTTCAACACCTCTAGCCTTGGTTTAAAAAGAGGATTAAAAATATAAACTACATTGTAATAATAAATAGAGGCTTATTTAAAAATCTACACCCAACATTTTAAAGAGCTAAACATTTACATTAGCTGTGTGGTTATATTTATATCCATAGCCTAGATTAAAAAAATCATAAAATGTAATTGTATACTAAGTTTGGGTTTTGATTCACACACACCAAACATATTATTGTTTTTTTAATAATAATAAATATAATACAACTTATTATGTAACATTATTATAATCATCAAATAAATCTATTAACATTTGGTAAAAATTTATTTTGTGATTTCACTGTATGAACTTGAACCTGTATACTACACTATTCCCATTAGTTAGTGCAATAGCGAACATGAATTAAAATAATTTTACAGTATGTATGGTAGTATTTAGCAATAAGGCCCCATAAGTTAACTTTGAGTTAATACATTACTTAACATTGACTAACAATGAGCAAATATTTTGTTACAATATTTATTAATGTTAGTTAATAAAAATACAACTGTTCATTGTTAGTTCATGTTGACTCACATCCACTAAATAATATCAACAGTTATAATGTTTGATTTTAAAGGTACACAATGTAATCTCTCTTTTTTTTAGTTCAAAATTAACAAAAGTTACATAGTGTACCTTTAATAATGGAAACAAAAAAAAGAGCTTCAACACAAAAGTTTACATTCTGGTCAGGTGTGTGTCAAAGTGAGCAGTTTTAACAATTCTCATCCTTGCCAATTTTCCTTTGAGAGGATTCTTTTTCCTCTTTCTCAAAGCTCAGTTTGAAAAAAAAAAGAGCTTTGGTGTAAGCTCACAGGCCACTAGGGAGTGATTCCCAACTGACACTCAAAAAAGAACAGCTTCAAGGGCCCACGATGCCAGAGTGCATTGTGTAAAGGAAAAATACAGTGATTAAAAGTGAAATGTTTGTTTGATGTTGATGTTATTTTCGAAAAACCTTTCTTAAGAGGATTTTGAAAAGAAACTGATGGAAAGTCGAGTGAGAAAAGGAACAGAATTACTTCCCACATTTATAGTACAATGTTTCCCTAAGCTACCATCCCACAGGTTTGGGCCTTAAAGGTCTCAGGATGTATTCAAACCTCATCAGTGGCTTACAGCTAACTTCAAAACCCTAATTAACCTAGATATAATGCTGTGCCAAGAACAATGTGCAAAGTAAATCATACTGTAGATACACAGATGAGAAACGTGAATATTGAATATCTCCTTAACAGAAGCATTTTAAAATATTTATGCTGCAACTAAAAAAACGTAACGCTATAGCATTCCTGCTATATGCAGAAAGTCAACAGAACAAATGCATGTGCATTATTTACTAAAATGTTAACAATAATCCAGAAAAAAAAACTTAATGCTGAGAACAGTTTTATTTTTATTTCAAAGTAGAATCCATTTCAGAGAAAAATGAAAATGCCTTTAATGCTCAGACTATGGAACCCCTCCAGAGCGGGAGCATTGTAACAGATGTACATTAATATGCACCCTCCAGACCAGGCTGCTGGACTACCTAAGCCTGGTCAGAGCTACATCTGGCCCAGGTCACTACCATCTCAGCCCCGAAGCTCATTATGGGGAATTACCAAGAGAGCACCAACAGCAGAAGCATGAAGGGGTCAGTCTAGACGACACTGTCAAGCAATAAGAAGGGCTGATTCATGCAGAAACTGTCATATTTACCCAAGAGTCTCCCCACAGCAGATTCACCTTATGAGAACTTGATATAACTGAGATAAAGAAAGTATATGGGAGCCATTCAAATGATCAGCCTCTGGTAAACTATAATACTTAGCATTAAACTAATCAAAAAGGTAAATTCATGAGGAAATATGACCCAAAAACATGATCCATTCATTTTCTGGTAGTAACTTTTGTTGGATTCTGTAGCTGCTATGCCATATTGTATCATAAGAAAAGCCTGGTTGTTTTTCAGAGACTGTCTTACCTATAATTCATGGATAATGAGAGATTTAAAGGCTCATCTTTCAAACATGACAGCTATACAGGATCCGAGACACCTTCATGATCCCTTTCATTGGAAAGCCCTTACAACAGTCCACTCGTTATTCTTCAGCAATTACGAATTCCTTTGACGGCATGACTTTGCATAAATAACAGCTAATTGAATATAAATAGGATGTGATGGTATTTGATTATCTGTTTTTCATTTTCTGGAAAGATTATGCAAATCGACTCATCTGCATATCTCCATACACAAAAAAATGAGATGAAATGTCGGACTAGATTATTCTTTGCCAGCATTACTGGCAAACTTCTTTAATCTTATGAATTTGGGATTAGTTTCACATTTTGGTGTGATGCTCTAATTTGGCAAGATGAAGGAGGTCATTGAGACACAGCTTTTGTTTGCTTCAGCAGGTGAAGACAATAGACCTAATAGAGTTTAAACTGGCTCTGTTATTTTTCTTAAAGCTTGACTGAATCGTGGAATTTGTCACAACTTCTCATTGTTGCCGGGCAGATACGGCGAGGCACGGTTGTGCTCCAACGAAGAGTTTTATTGCGGCATGGTCTGTTTGGAGTAAATGGAAAAAATGAAAAGCCTATTACAGGAGTAGATGGTGAATTACAGTTCTGTCTGGCACCTAGACCCCGCCTTTTGCTCCCTTGCCAATTTACTGTATGATGCAATTTCACCACATGTGTCCAGCCTTTGGTGTCTTGTTGATGAATACACTTAAACAGGAGCAGAAATAAAAAGCCTTTTCAATGTCTGGATGGAGTGTAACGAGTCAGGTGAAACCTTCTGAATATGTGGGTGATAATAAAAAAGTAAAAGAAGAGGATCTGTACCCTTCACAGTCTATCTGCAAGGTTTTATAATCAAATCTAAAGGTTTTAAGACCTGCTCAAATACAACTAATATTGAAACACATGAATGGCCTATTTAGATGACAGAACGAGAGGTAACAAGTTTGCATGTATGATATTAAACACCATATTGTCATAATTCATTATCAGTAGATCATAAGCAATCGCATGGTATAGCAATATTCACTGATTGCTCCGAATTTGCGAGCCTGTTAAAAGATTTTGCAAGGCCATTTTTATATTGCAATGTGCAGCACTTACATTCATTTAATTTAAAGGGTTAGTTCACCCAAAAATATATTTTTTATGAAGTCTGATGGCTCAGGAAATCATTGACAGCTTTTAATTAACACTTAGAAGGCCCAGAAAGGTAGGAAAGACTTCATTAAAATAGTCCATGTGACGACACTACTTTGTGTGCCAAAAAAAAAGAAACTTAATTGAACAGTTTCTTCTCTTCTGTATCAGTCTCCGACGCATGCGTGTGATACATGTATCGTCTGAATTATCCAAAAGTTCAAGATCACAATTAATATCACAATATCACAATTAATGCAGCAAACACTCTCCTGTTCAGTAGGCATCGCTTGGCACTGATGACATCTACACCACCAGCTCTCCACTGCTCTCTGTCTTACAGAAGCTTGTGGCTGTGGTTGTGTTGCATCCTCTTCAATCTCTTTTAGTTCGTTCTCTGTATAATCTCTGGTTCGAAAAAGTAAGGTTGTGCAAAAAAATGCAATTCATCCTCTGTGTCAAAATCTGCAGACATAGTTATGAACTGTTTTAATATGGATTTTGGTCATATAATGTTGTTGAAATGTTATATTGAGCCTTTTATATGGAGTTAAGCGCTACACCTGCTTAGCATGTATAATGTAAACATTCCTAATGAAAATACCCCATATCGCATAAAAATCACACAAAAACCATATACTATCGTAATTGTGTATTTATTCTCTTAATTGTTGACGTGTATAATCGTTTATTTGGCTTTGTTTTCACGGAGCAAGGAAGTGTACAGGACAGCGTCATGCAGAAGGCCAGGAATTATGGTCATGTTCGACTCATTTAAGATGATTGACAGCTGTAGACCGAATGAGAGAGCGCTGAGATTATAGTTTACGCAAACCAGGAACAAGAGAGGGAGTGTGCTGTGTACGCACTTTCAGCTCTACAGGTCACATTTCTGTGAGAAATTAATAGAAATGGTTTTCTGTATGACAAAATATTTTTCAAACATGAGAATAAATCAATATTTCTCCAAATGCACACCTTTGGACTTGAAGCCCTAACGGACGCTGTTCAGAGAAGCTATGGGAACACAAATAAACTGCAGCCGACGTGAATGTATTCATATGCTTGTGATATTCTATTCAAAATATCAAAAAATACAGATTGATTATTTTGCATTCCTGACATAAATTAAGAAATGAATGTCACTGCAACCTAGTTCAAGTAAGATTGTGATGCTTTAAAGTGCAGTGAATGTTGAACAACAATAATCTGTGGCCGTCAGGTGAAAGGTTAAAGGGTTAGTTCACCCTAAAATTAAAATTGTCATTATTTATTCACCCACATGTCGTTTTATCAATTTTTGTTCATCTTCGGAACACAAATAAAGATATTTTTAAAGAATTCTGAGAGCTTTCTGTCTCTCCATTGACAGCTATGCAACTACCACTTTCAAGGCCCAGAAAGGTAGTAAAGGCATTGGTAAATTATATTTTGTGCACGCAGCACGTCATAAAACTGAGATTAAACCACTGGAGTCACATGGGTTAGGCTACTTTAATTTAATAATGTCTTTACTACCCTTCTGAGCCTTGAAAATTTACATTTTTACATTTACATTTATCTGACTCTTTTATCCAAAGCGACTTACAATTGCTATATATGTCGGAGGTCACACGCCTCTGGAGCAACTAGGGGTTAAGTGTCTTGCTCAGGGACACATTGGTGTCTCACAGTGGATTCAAACCTGGGTCTCTCACACCACAGGCATGTGTCTTATCCACTGCGCCATCACCAACCCCAGAATTAAGAGTTTATAATAAACCAAAAATACAATTTAAATAAATGTTATGTCCAAAAAAAGTTGATTAAATCTTTAAACAAATATAAATGATGATTGCTATATTTAAGGTAAATACTGAAGAAGACCCAGGGTGTTGTTCCAAAGAAAGCTCATTCTCAGATCAATCCAGAGGGATTATGTACAGAGCTACTTCAGAAGCAGTTTTTGATTAGATTCTGCTGTGAAAAGTCCTGTTTTCGATTTTTATTAAGATAAGTTTTGTCAGGCATAACATTGATCGCCTAAAATGAGGCTAAGCTGATGCATATATTGCCAAGCAATAGTGAATTGGAAAGTGTAGTGGATGAGAGAAAATATCCATAAGTATTTAATAAAGGTGAACTGCTGCAGTTTGAATGTCTATATAAATAACCAGTGTCAAAGGAGAGAAGGAAAAAAAGAGGAGAAAACAATTATACAAAGTTACAAAGAAAAAGAGAGGGTGAATTGTTCTCACAGGTAATCCATAGCATTAACTTATAGAGAATGTGTTAATGTCACATCTAAACAGTGTCACGCTGCAGAGCCAGAGCAACCAGACCAACCCAGAGTTCAGTCGGGTCAAATTAGATTCCAGAAGCTTCAGCGTGGATGAATGATCAAAGACAACTGAGTTATTTAATCCATATTGTTGCTGGAAGACAAATTAGCTGGTAGTGCAGAGGGGACAGACGCCTTTGAAACGCTTGAGATTGCATGCATAACCAAGGATCTGTGGCATTTGACATCTACAGAATGGGAAATGAAAGTAGGAGGCATTGCAATCCACCTCTAGATGCTTCACACCAAGGGTGGTGGGAGGGTATGCATGTCTCTCGGAAACATGATTGATTTGCTTCTTAGTGTTAGCCAAGTTGCTGAATATGTTACGGATTGCTGAGGATTCACTCGAACGCTCATAGACATGGCTCGGGTGCAACCTACATGGGCTGGAAATAAGTGCTAGTGGCTTGTTGACTGATGTATGGTCCTCCCTTTGCTCTTGTTCATCATTATAATTGGGCACAGTTCAGGCCCTCACATCCTTAGACATTCATTTTGAATTTTAAAAAGCTGTCACTCAAAGCATGGATTTGGGATTTTATTATTCAAGTCCAGTAAAAAAAAGAAAAGAAAAAAATATTCTTCTCTCTTTTAAGCTGATTGATTTGGTAATCTAGTCTACAGCATGACAGAGTTTCCCTTTCATTTTTATTTATTTTTTGTAAAATTGAAGAATGTGAGTCTGTGGTGCTCTTAGTCACTAACGCAATGACCTTGACCATGTTGTTTCAATCTAAAACTCTTATTTATATCATTTAAAATATATATTGTCATCACAGACCATTATACCCCACTTTATTGGGGTTCTAGATTGTCCATATATTGTTTGGTTACAAGTATAGTTTAGACCAAATCAGTAAGTCAGCCACAACAAAAAAAAGTAGTCTGTGGCATAGAGACAATATGGAGCAAACGCTGCCTGTGAGCCCACATATTTATTGCGAGAGCAAATGGGATTTTCTTCCCTCATGTGGAGACCGAATAAGGTCCATTTGCTATTATAATTCACCTCAGACAATCATGTTAAACCAAACTCTTCCCCACTGCCCCAGGTCTATTAAATCCCTCATTCATTATATTAATATGGATATTATTTGGCATTAAGGACAGTACAGAGGGGCATCTGAGAGACGAGCATAACAGTAACTAATCTAAAGAATTGCATGGTTTCAAAGGAGTCTCGGTGTGGCTGCCATGAATCAAATTTTCCTTAAAAGCTGAAAGATATTTACTGTAACACTCCTTGTGGTCCAAGGATTTTTATTCATCATAAATCCAGAAAATTAATGTGCTTCGCATTCACAAGGGCAAATAGGGTTATCCAACAACAATTTGTTTGGTTCTGTGCAAACATATAGCCGTTATGTCTTTGGTGCTTAACTGTTGTCCTGGTCAACATAGACCAGAACATAAACATAGCAGAACACTAAAGAAAACGTTTTGAAGAATGTCTCAGGTGTTTTGTTCATAAAATACAAATCAATGGGCTCTAATGTTGTTTTGACGCCATTGACATTCAAAATATCCACTTTTGAGTTCTGTAGAAGAAAGAAAGTCATACAGGTTTTAAACAACATAAGGGCGTAAATAACACGGGTTTGGACTACGGCTACATCCAAAATTGCATATTCTCTTGAGTAGGTACTTAATTTGAATAAGTAAGTACTTTGCACATGCTAAAAAGCATGTTCTATATAGTATGAATGTGTGTAATATAAATGTAATCCAGACATCAGTTACGCTTCAATACCATTCACAAATCTTTTCCCGTGGCTTCATGGGATAGTTAAGCGTCCATCATATGCGCACTTCAAAATCTTGCTGGGAGTAGTAGGTGTTAGGGAAGCAGACACATACACGGGAGATGAAAGCAAACAGGATGTTTACTGACAACAATTGGGCGGATGGTGGTGGGCAGGTAAGTGAATAGTGCAATGGGTTGTATGGAGAGTGGGATTTTGGTGGTGAATGGAATGTCTAATCTTGCAGGATCAATGAATGGTGGATGGAGAGATGGATGTTGGCCTGGATGCACACACCTCAATGGAGACACAGGGAAATACATGTGGCAACGGAGACACGGAGACATGAAAGACACTGGAGAATCACTGGTAGGTG
This sequence comes from Meda fulgida, assembly GCA_030578275.1. Taxonomy (NCBI): domain Eukaryota; kingdom Metazoa; phylum Chordata; class Actinopteri; order Cypriniformes; family Leuciscidae; genus Meda; species Meda fulgida. The sequence goes on from CM060622.1 coordinate 27,013,034, forward strand.
TCCACTTCATGTAGAAACGAGATCGGACAATGAGCTGGCTCGAGGTGTGTGCTTATATAGCTGAAGTGATGAGGGTGTAGATGAGGTGCATGTGTTATTAGAACTCAGGAGAGGGAGCCACTATGGCTGAATTTTCTTGGGGGAAGCCAGGCGTCGATATACTGGATGCTAGTCGGAGTCGTCTCTGGACACTGGACGGGGACTGGACATTCAGAAGCGGTGGCGGCCATCTTGGCTGGAAGATCAAGCGTGGCGGTGTTCATCTTGGGACGAGACTCTGGAATGGCAGGATAATTAACTAACGTGAACTAGGGTGACTGTGACTGAGTGGTTATGGCATCTTCATCCACCTCACCGACTGTGAGGGAAGAACCACTCAGTATCAAATGTATTTGGCTAGGGAATATGTGGGAAAATGTAGGTGTTCACTTTGTTTAGAAACGAGATCGGACAATGAGCTGGGACAAGGTGTGTGCTTATACTATAGCTGAAGTGATGAGGGTGTAGATGAGGTGCAGGTTTGTATGATACAACAGGAGAGGGAGTGTGCTGTGATGGTTGGTGCAGGAACCTGGCAGATCTGTGACAGTAGGTCATCTGGGTACCTTTTGCTTACTCTTTTATGAGTACTGTGAATTCGATCATGCTTGTTTTTGTCACATAATGTTTTTCGACAACTACATAGTAGGGAATTATGCGATTTCTGATGCAGCCCATATCTTGGGAGAGTTTAATAACTCTGTCTGTTGCCATTAGTGGCGATAATGCCAACAAACTACAGACAAACACTGGTGCTTAAAAAATAACTTTTTTTAAATGATTAATTACTGCTGTTGGCCAAAGTCAGATAGTTACTTGTAGCTGTCTGGCAAGTCCTTTCATCATCCGTGGATATCTAGAGCTTTGATATGCATTCTGAAGCCTAATATCTTTTTGTCTCTGTGTGTCTCTTTCTTTCGCTCAAGCTGATGAAAGCTTGAATGCCCAGCTGAGACTGTTTAAATGACCACTGGAGAGGCTTTTTATTCTCTCCCAGACAGCTTTCTCTATAGCACACAGAGCTTTTGATGCACACATGGTCCATCCTCCACACTAACAGTTCAGACAGCTGTGCAAAGCCTTACCAAAACACAAGGCCTCTCTATCTCCCCCTCTTTATCTCACACCCACAGGAAATAATAAAAAACCTACTGGACAGCTAACCTTTCCAGTGCCAGCTGTCACTGGCTGTGACTGAAGATGAGATATTGTGAAGCCAATTGTCCTTTTAAAACCGCCAGGGATGGAAACGGGTGGCAACACAGGCCACCCAAAAATTAATTGAATATTTAATCAGCATGAAAATCTGAAGGAATTTGTCAAGCTTCTTCGTTGTTGACTTTTCCCCTGCGCTCTGACAAATGAGACACTGTCTAAACAGTACTCTGTGGCCTGTCAAGATGTCTGTGATGCATGCAGAGGAGCTGAGAGGGGAACAACTTTGCACAGAGAATCACTTGATTGATTCTTATTAGGCAAATCCGCTAGAAATGTGGAGGTTCACTGGCCTTAAGCCGAAGGGCTTGTGTTGTACGCAACTTGAAATCTCTGCCAAAAAAAGTGCTTTGTTTCCATTTTCTTCTGCATGAATTTCCTCCTTATGAATCTCTAGGTTCTCTAAATGAATTAATAGGGCTTAGTGTATCATGAAATTTTTATAATCCACTCGCACACTCCGGTTTATCACACCTAAGATATAGACATTTCACAATGAGGGTAGTTTTAAAGCCAAATTCTCTCAAATTAAATTCAAGTTATTCTATACTTGAAACTGCAGCAACTGCTTTATGAGGCATTAACAATACAGTGAGTGTAGACCAAGTGAATTATGTGAGCATAAAAGTAATTCAAAACATTCACTAGAGCAAGGACACATTCATGTCTGGCTTGTGTCTTTCATGCTTGAAAACGTTAAAATCAAAATGAACCATTTGGTATGGAAATAGAGACATTTAGAAGTCTGTATTTTAATTCGGGGTACATTTTCTAAAGAATACAGCAATAGCAAAAGAGGCAAAGTGCAGTAGCAAAGTCAAGCATGCGAGTTCCTCTATTTCAAACTATAACCTTGTTCATCAGTAATTGTGCTTCTCATTTCTGGTCAACCTGATATTGTCGCAAGTGAGTTTTGATTACTGCACCATGCTCATCCAGATAATTAAACACTACCAAGAAAAAGAGTTGCATGCTCATATCATTAGAGAAGCACAGCGATCTCTGGAATTAGATGATTATTGCAGGAAATCACACTAAAAAGGTCAGCTAGAAACTTTTATCTGCAGTAGTAGTCCTCAAATATTCCAATACGAAGGGTAATGGTGCAGTCCTACTGTATGGCACTGTCTCTTCCGATTAAAGCGCACACACGTTCTTGAATGAATTTAATTCTAAAACTTGCTTTGATATAAATAATGGCAATAACAATATTTGTACATAATGTAGGTTATTGTATCAGAAATGTGTACATTATAAACACACTGCAGAAAAGTGCATTGTAATCACAGTTAATAATGTAATACTAGCACATAATGTATAAGTGAAAAAATCTTTACAATAAATAGCTAGCTTATATTTTACATACAATCTATTTCATTAAAAGAGATAGGTAGACTTCAGGTATTTTGTGAACACAGAGACAAATTTTAACTTGCACTAACATGCACTAAATTAACCCTTAACTCTGTGTTGAAAACCCTGTAACACCTTTAGTGTTCCCAATCAAAAATGATTGGCCTTTTAAAAATTGCTTGCAAATCGCATGTTATTATATAATATTTCTAAATATTGTATTCAATCTGTAATGATGGTTTGCATGCATGACAGTAGAGTTCACAAACAACGTCCTTATTTAGAATAACAAACACTCACAAGATATATAGAACCCGTAGGAATATACAAACCATATAAACTGAAGCGAGAACTGACATGGGACAGAACAACACCAGGAGTTTAAAGTAGACCTATTATGCAAAATTCACTTTTATAAGGTGTTTGAACACAGATGTGTGTCCACAGTGTGTGTAAACAACCAGTCTATAATGGTAAAAATCCACCCAATACTTTTTTTTTAATCCCCAAATATCATTATCAATCTCTCACAACAAGCTGTTTCAAATTTCCCCCTATACTCCTACGTAAGAGTAAGGGAAACCTCACCCACGACTGCTGACAATCTGCACTAGATCCCGATTGGCATTTTCCCTCACACCCAAAAAGGGGAAACTTTGACAAGCTATAACACAAATCTGGGTGGTATTTTGAGCTGAGACTTCACAGACACATTCTGAGGACATCAGTGATTTATATTACATCATGTGAAAATGGGCATAATAGGTCACCTTTAAATACAAGACGAACATAATGACTGATCATTATTCTGATCAGTGATCATTATATGTAACTATAGAAACAAACAAGGAGCTAATCAGTAACCACTGAAATCAGAACTAAACAGAGTAGGCAAAACAGGATCTAACAGAACAGAATTCCATAGAAGTCCACATTCGTGACACAATCTTTTTATCAACTTGTTTTCTTTCAAGTTGGACGGGTTTTGTATTTCTTTTTGGAACTGATTGAATGTAGGCCTCATTAAGTGAAAAAAAAATGCATTGTTTGTGGATAATTTTTGTCAATATTCACAAAATATGGAAAATTGTGCACTGCTTTCATTTTGTTCTAAATAGAACAAATTCACAAAAAAATTCTTATAAATCTCTCACTATGATATCACCAAATATTGGATTCAGCTTGTTTTCTTTCAATTAGGACAGGTTTCATTTATTTTTGAAACTCATTGATCTGAGCCTCATTGATCTGAGGATAAAGTTAATCTCTGTGAAAAAGAAACCCTCCTCAAAATAGTTTGTGTACACAAATGTGTGTGTGTGTGTGTGTGTGTGTGTGTGTGTGTGTGTGTGTGTGTGTGTGTGTGTGTGTGTGTGTGTGTGTGTGTGTGTGTGTGTGTGTGTGTGTGTGTGTGTGTGTGTGTGTGTGTGGACCATATGTCCCCACAAAGATTGTAAAATGTGAACATAATGTGAACATTTTGACATTGTGGGGCCATTTGGTTGGGGCCCATGAGAAAAAACAGCTTACAGCTTATAAATCATAACAAGTGATGTTTTTTGAAAATGTAAAAATGCAGAAAGTTTCTGTGATTTAGATTTAGGGGTACGGTTAGTGTAGGGGGATAGTATATACAGTTTTTGCATCAAGTGATTAGAAGATCTAAGTGCCCTAGCAGGACAGTATTGCACATGAAGATAACTAATACCTTGGTTCATGGTAGGACAACACCTTATACAAAAATATGAATTTTAAAATTAACCCTGAATTTAACAGGAAGCCAGTGAAGGGATGCTAAAATAGAGGAGATATGGTCCCTCTTTTTAGACCCAGTCAAAAGTCTTACGGCCACATTTTGAACAACTTGCAATCGTGATAATGAAGATTGAGGGAGACCAGAATAAAAAAGAGTTACAATAATAATTGTGATGTTACAACTGCATGAATCACAACTTATAAATATTTACCTGAAATAAGATGATTCAACATTGTGATAGATCTCAAATGCAAAATGGATCTCTGGGGCATACAAAACAGGCACAGATGATGAGGAAAATATTTCTAAATTAAAAGAAAAAGTCCTATTCTCGAGGTAAGAAGCTAACCACTGTAATACAGTGCCTTGGATACCAACCAAACATTCTAGTTGTTCAAGAAGAATGTTATGGTCAATGGTATCAAATGCCACACTCAGGTCCAACAAAACCAGCGCAACACAAGAGCCTGAATACAGAGCAAGCAAGCTTTAATTTGTAGCCCTCAACAGAGCTGACTCGGTTCTATGTATTGGTCTAAAAACAGTTTGGAATATGTCTAAAATATTAAAAGAATCCAAATAAGACTGAAGCTGTGAAAACACTACTTTCTCCAAAAGCTTAGTAACGAAAGGCAATTTAGAGATTGGCCGATAGTTACTGCACATTTCCACATCACAATTGCATGTTTAAAACTAGCTGGAACAACACCTTTGGCTAAATAGCTGTTTACTATAGCTGTTACCATAGGACTAATAGTATAAAAATACATCCTTAAAAAGATGAGCTGGGGTAATATCTAACTTAAAACCAGAACACTTTATAGTAGAGATTATATCAGCTAACTGAATTGAAGAAAGAGGTTGAAAGTTAGACCAACTCAGAGGGCAAGGCAGTTGCAAGTGAAATGGCTCAGAGGAAACAATGCTTCTGATATCATACATTTTTTGAGTGAAATGTTTAAAAAAATCTTCACAAACCTCTGAAGAGGCCTCATATAAAATATAGTCGGTTTAGAAGAGAATCAATCGTATCAAAGAAGACAAACCCTAACTCTTTGCGTTGACTAATTAATTGAGAAAATAAATTAGATTTTACCTCCCTTAGTGCCGTTTGATAGTGGAACAGACTTGACTTTAAAATGTCAAATGAGACCTGTATCTTTTTTCCACTTTCGCTCTGTCTGAGAAAAACACTCTTGTCTTAGAGTGCAAGTAACATCATTTAACCACGGTTGGCCAGCAACCTTCATCTTTTTAGGCTTAAGCAGAGAAACAGCGTCCAGAGATATAGAGGATACTTTATACAATTCCTCAACCAAGCATTCAGTATCTGTTACGTAACGTTAAGAAAATCATTAGTAAAGTGCGAGGAATAATATTTGTAAAACAAATTTGGAGTGTTAGAGTGAATAGGCCGAGAGAAATATGAAGACTGAGAGCAAATATATGATGAGAAAAATCACTCAGATTAAAACAGAACTGGATAATGGTCAGACACACATGCCTCAATACTCTCAAGATTTGAGATCGAAATACCATGAGACAGCACAAGATCGAGTGCGTGACCCAAATTGTGAGTTGGACCACGTACAGACAATGTTCAAAGACTCTTAAAGAGTTACACATTATTTGACCTACAGTTTTGAAGGGCAGCAGAGATGAATGTTAAAGTCCTCAAGGATCAACAGTCTATCAGCCAGAGTCACCAGATCAGAGAGAAAATTAGAAAATTGATGAATAAAATCCTTATTGCATCTAGGAGGTCTGTAAATCAGAGCACATAGCACAAGACTCTTTACATCAACCTTCAATAACTGGACTTCACACCTAGAAAAGGTGTCCATAGGCACAGTCTTGCATTTAAAACAGTTTCAGATTTTTTTTTTTTTTTTTTGCAACTTTACCACCATGTCCAGAGGCTGTGGAGAACTGAAAAAAAAGAAAAAAAAACAGTCCAGGGGAGCAATCTCGACAAGAGGCATTAAGTCACCCTGTTTTATCCAAGTATAAGTAACAAATAAAAAGTCTAAAGGCCCTTGTGGCAGGTGGACATCCGAGAGGTGCGTGTTTGAGCAAACTAATGTTTCCGAGATTGACACTCCGACTATACCATTTGACCCAATGGAAAAGCGGCGATGCGACGACCATATATATATCCAGGACGTGATTATTATCCTGGTGACAGTCGAAGTCCTCACAAGGTGGTCACGGCGAGAACCCCGGTTGCTGGATGTACCTGGGACAGTGTATGATTCCCAATGCGGCACACCGGTTGTAGTCCGCCGGAGAGACGGCAGCACGAATTGAATCTCTTTAAATCTGAATCGGGAAACAGACCCCACTAAGAACAAACACAACAGTAGAACTCTAGCACACCAATGCACAGATCATATAACACCACATTTCAATCTGGATTTACTCTTCCACGTTCAAGTTCACCAATCAAGTCTCATAGATCCACGCATTCAGATCCACCGACTCAGTCAACGCACCATGGCAAGTGATGAAATACTCAGCAATAATCAGGTGAGATCTCGTTGATGTCTTTATTTTTTTTATGTTTTTACATAAAATCCTCAAAATTAGCTAAATTACGATGAAAAGAAATTCAAATAAAAATTATAATTTAAAAAGTAAAGAGCAAAGAGAAACCGAGAAAGAGTAAAGAGTAAAGAGAAACCGGAGAGCAGCTGCAGCCAAACGCCAGCATCAATGGATGGTCATTTTTGACCAATATAAGCAGATAAAGGAGGAGGCCTACGATCAATCAGTTCCAAAAAGAAATGCAAAACCTGTTCACTGAGCAAAAAAAAAAAAACTATCCACTTGATATTTGCTCTTCTCCAACTAATTTTGTATTAGATTTTTTCCATGTCTGTTTTTCATGTGATTGATGCAACGTAAAAGTGCTTATATTTTAACCATAAACGAAGTAGATATTAATCATATACAGTATGTGGATTAGTTTTGAAGATTTTAGAAAGAATACATACTGTAGTCAAGTCATCTTCATTAATTTAGCGCTGTTAACAAGATTGTTTCAAAGCAGCTTTACAGACATAAACATATCATTTAGGGTAACACAGATGGTTTTGGCTTTATAGCGGTTCTTGAATAATGTTATTTTCCAGCTAAAGTTAGTTTTGATTGATTCACCTCCGTTGAAATGATCAATTGTTATTAAATTAGGGGCTGTAACAATGAGCAATGCAATATGGAGAGAGAAAAGTGAGATGATAAGATGAAGTCTTGTTTGAGTTTTTTTGTAGCTTGCACTATTAACTTTTACTATGATTTACTAATTTATTGGGTAAAACATTTTTACACTTAAAAATATTGATTAAATTTAAATGCAATTAAATGAATTACATATAGGCCTACCATATGAACTGAATAAATGTAATATTAACTTTTAATTTCCTGTAAACCTTTGTAAAACACTCCACACACAGGCCCGGATTAACATACTGTAGTGCCCTAGGGTGACCACATTTTAAGTCTCTGCGGGGAACTTCGGACCGCCGTCCTGCGTTTCACTCATATCCGAAAGATGCTGTGACGCAACTGATTCCATAACCTGCCAATAAACAAACAGTGTACAGTTATGAGGACATTTTATCATCTAAATTAATTATATTCATTATCTTTAGGAATAAAGTTGTATGTTTTATCAACCTGATCAAACTAAATGCATCTATATAGCACGCAGAGTGTTTATCGTGCAATTTATGCGCTAAAATACGTTTTTACGTGTATAGGATACGCATGGGTTGGTTAGGGTAGGTTTAGTTGTTTTGTCGGACAAAAATGGCGGATTCGGCGGATGGCAGATTATGATTGGTCAGATCGCCTGTAAATCAAACTCCCTGCAAAGGGTCAATTGAGAAAAATTTACTCAATTTCTTAATCATAAAGAAATAATATACCAAGTTAAATATATTAATAATATTGATTTGAACTAAGTCATATTTGTGGTCATTGAAACAGTTTAATTATACATTCTCAAATATTTTAATAGAAATGTCACAAATATATTAAGTGTATTATAAATAAATAATTGGTAAGTCAAACACTAAATTATTTTATAATTATAATTATAAATATAATTGTAAAATTTTTTCGACAGAATTAACTTAAATTAATTTAACGTAAATTATTTTGGTATGTTTAACTCAAACAATCAAGTAAATGACATTCAGAGATTTTATTAAGTTAATTATTACTGTGATATTTACTAAGCCACTGAATTATTTTTTAGAGTTTGCAGTGGATGAATCAAAGTAGCCCATATGTGTCTGTGTGTGTTTGTTGATTTGATCAATATTGTGTGTGTGTGTGTGTGTGTGTTTGTTGATTTGATCAATATTGTGTGTGTGTGTGTGTGTGTGTGTGTGTGTGTGTGTGTGTGTGTGTGTGTGTGTGTGTGTGTGTGTGTGTGTGTGTTGTGTATTAACTTATTTCACATCCACTATTTCTCTCTCACACTGAAACCAATTAAAAAGTGAATGACAGTTTATAGTAATTTTTAGGACAAATAAAAAATATTGATAATTTTTATAATAATCATTAATGTTCATAGAACATTACCATTACAGTTTGTAGCTCTGTTTTTTAGCTTTGAAATGCTTACATATTTCAACATCTGGGGCCTCATGTATAAACGTTGCGTATGCACAAAATGGGCATAGAAATATGCGTACGCCATTTTTGACTTTCGGGCGCACGTACACTTTTAGTAAGGATTCTACGCAGAGTTTTATAAATGAGGCCCCTGATGTCCATTGTAATCAATCAAACATCAAACATCCTGTGTTCTTCAATTCTGAATATTAAAATTATAAGACACAAGTTGATGATGCTACATAAATTAGTATATAAAAGGGGAGGATTAAATAAAATCCTCCTCTCTTGTCGGTTAGCCATGCCTTTATTTTGTGATGCCTGAAGTCAGATTAAGTTAGGGGTCATATCTTCATTGTGATTGGTTGAAAACTATTAAGAATGACAAAAAGAATACAATTACTAAAACTTAAAATAAAGTCAAATAAAGTCAAAAGTCGAAACTGAAATAAAAGTTACACAAAATATGAATAAATACTATAATAGTTATACAAATAAATCTAATATATATATATATATATATATATATATATATATATATATATATATGTATTAGATTAAATCTGATAGTCTAAAGTCTCCAAATGCAGTACATGTGGATGACTCTACACATAATCAAATAATTTTGGTTTTAAAGATCAGCTCTTCATCAGCGCTAAAGATCAGCGCTATACTGCACTGTTCTGATCAAGATTGTAATGCAGTGTGGCAAAGTTATTAACTGCATGTGTAGTTCTGAGCTGAGCTCGTCGAGGGCAGACAAGTCTCTAAATACTGGCCATCTGTCTGTAGTGCGGACCAGATGAGCGTGATTTCTTCCCCTCCTGTTTTTCCCAGGCCTGTGTTTCAAGGTATTTGTTTGTAGACAGGATGATAAGGAAGGTAGCATCTGGCAATAATAGCACCTTGGCAATGAGAAATAGAGCAGCCATTCCGCTGGATATTACGAGGGGGATATTCTGCCTCTCTCCTTGATGACTAATCAGTATGGTGACCTACAGGGATTTCTATTCAGGCCCTCAACAAGCAACGTGGGACGGTTTTACTTTATTCACTGAGAGCATGGCAGCCTTAGTGCATCATTGCCATGCAGTTATACAGGACGGTTGGCTCATTCATAGAAAAAAAAATTGCATACAAACTTGGATTCAACGAGATGAAATGCACACCCGTTTGATATAGAGCAACAATGTTGGACAGAGGCAAGGTGATAACATAGAGCTGGTTATCAGCGGTCTTCAGTGTCATGGATTTGTCACGTTGTAGTTGCGACACGCCGGAAAGAAGATTATCACAGGCAAGATATAGAGGAAAAAGTTAGGGAAGTAGGTGCTGGAAGCGCTGAAGGGTATTAGATGACAACAGGAGGTGGCTCAGGGGATTCTTCCTCTGATCTCGCCTCACAGCAAGAATGTAATTAAACACATTTTAATAAAAGTGCTCTAAGAAGCAAAATGAGAGATGTGCACGTACAAAAACTCTGCTCTAATTTGTTTAAGCTCAAGTGCTTCATGTTTTTTTTAACATATATTTATAAAAAAGTGGCAACATGTAGCGTGTTTCATTCTTTAAACAGTATGAGAGCTCCCATGTCTGGTTATTATCAGCACTGACAGGGTGTGTTCCCACCCTCAGCCCATGCAGGCATGAAGCCAGGGTGAGCGTCTCAGAACCACAGCGCCATACACAGCTCCCTTTCTCCAGCGCTGCCTGCTGTAGATCTGCTATTGTTTCGCCCTCTCGCGCTTTAATTTATGCTTGGTATACACCAATACCAGTATCGGTATCGAGCCCGTTACTGCACTCTTGTACTCGTACTCATAAAAATGCTCCGAGACCAGGCACCATGTGTACAGAGTGTGTGTCCAGACAAAGAAACATCAACAACAGAGTATAATAGGGATAAAAAAGAAGGCTGTCTGAAAATGTATCTAATTAGTGGAATATTAAACAAAATATAGTACGTGTGAATACTGAATTGAATTATCTTTCAAGTCTTGAGCTTATACAGAATTTACACAAAAAAAAAAAAAATTGTCTTGGTGAGTATCGTAGTGAACATAGTTGTCATATCTCAAGTGCATGTACAGTATATATATATATACAAATGATCCAGAATGCTGCAGGTCATCTGGTCTTCAACGAGCCCAAAAGGGCCCACGTCACTCCTCTGTTTATCTCTCTGCACTGGCTACCACTCACTGCTCTCTGGATCAGCTCCCTCCTACTTCCACTCACTACTGCAAGTCTACATCCCTACCAGAAGCCTACGATCAGTCAATGAGCGACGGCTCGTGGTACCATCACACAGAGCCTCAAAATCACTCTCCAGAACATTCTCATTCACGGTGCCATGCTGGTGGAATGATCTGCCCACCCTCATCCGGAATGCAGTATCCCTGACAGCATTCAAAAGACAACTGAAAATTCATCTCTTCCGTGAGCTTTTAACATAAAAAAATAATAATAATAATAATAAAAATCTCCTTTTCCTTTAAATCCCTGCTTATCTGGCTTATGCTACTCCGAGCAATATCTGAACCTTGTATTTTGAGCACTTCTTGCGTTGTTTTTGTCTCTTCACGATGACTCGCTTGGTTTAGTCCTCAGTTGTAAGTCGCTTTGGATAAAAGCGTCTGCTAAATGACTAAATGTAAATGTAAATTATAAATATATTCAGCTAAATAAATCTAAATCTACGATACTCACTATATATATATATATATATATGCACGACTATATTCATATTAGACCCGTGCATTCGGTCTTAAATGGACAGCAGTCTAATAAACCTGCTGCTGTTTTAATGTTAATCAAGAAAAGGACAAAGAAATCACTTACTACTCGTTAATACCTTTTGTTACTTTGGAAAGATCTATCTATATTTAATTGATACAGTAATTGAACATGCAGTGTAATTTTACATTTGATTACTTTATTCAAATTTCTGTACGAAAAACAAAAAAACAGTTTATTTCATTTGTAGCTTTTCTTTTGTATTCTATTGTATTTATTTGAGCTATTAGTAATTTGATTATTTGTACTTATTTTATTACTGACTGTTTACTTGACTTTAATAATGTTTAAATTTACTTAATTAGGCTAGTAGTTTTGGTGATATTTCACTGATGTCTAAACATTTGACCCACTGACCCAATCGTTACTGCTGGAGCAGCTCTAAATATGTGCTGTGCTATTAAATGAAAGATAAAAATGATAGAGCAATAGAACGAACAGTGAAAGTAACAAAATCTCATACAATACATTTTAGCAGGCTTAATTAAGCATAAAAATAACTGAAGGACATATGTATTTGCTGAACAAATTAAGCCAACTGATTTGATTTATATTATTTTCGTTTCTCTAACCAATACATTTAAAAATTACAAATGCAGTGAAAATACAGATATCGGTACCTGGTCTCAGCAAGTACCAAAAATGAAAGTATCGGATTCGTTCTGGAAAAAGTGTTTTTGGTGCATCCCTAATTTATGCTATCACTTAAATCATCATTTGTAATCACACATGTAAGACACAAGACTTTAAAACTGCATGTTTAGTAAAACATGTAATTGCAACTTCAGTTTGAGATGTTGATTTAACTCTCCCTGCTCTTGATTTCCACATAATGTTAAAGGGATGGTTCACACATAGATGAAAATTCAGTCATCATTTACTCACCCTCATGATATTCCAACCTGACTTTCTGTCTTCTGTGGAACATACATACTGTATATGGGTAAGCAAGTTATACAGGTTTGTAACGACAACATGAGGGTGAGTAAATGATGTCAGATAATTGATTTTTCAATGAGCAATAATGTAAATTTCCCTTCTTCCATAAATTACAATGATGACAGAATTTTCATTTTTGAAATCTTAGCATCACATTGGCATCAGAGAGAGTTGTATTCGTGTGGATCAGGGCAATCGTTGTCCAAGCACAGCCATGAGTGTGTACAGTGTTTCCAGATGTCTGCCTTTTAACTTTGAGGCCCTTTACTTCAAAAAGTAATTAAGCAAAAAAAATAATTTGAAAAACAGAATCATAAAAAGTACAAACGTAGCAGCTCATTAAATTCATTCTTTAGGGGCACCAGCTGTGATCAGCTTGTTCGTTACTTTAAGGCAAATACAGTTAGATGAATGATTCTTTGTTCTTTGTGAAAGCAGGGAAATCTAGTATTGTTCATTTTAAAGACTGGATTATAAAATGAATCAGTTACATGAATTCAATGACATAAATTAATTGAATCTGCTAGCCCATCAATTTGTTATTAGCAGTCCACCGTGCAAAGGTATCACCAGTCTCATTCTGGGCAAAATAAGGGTTTCCAAATAGATGACAGCAATTAGATGGAAAAAATTAGAACAGTCTCGCAACAACAAATTAAATTAGGGTAAACGATTGAATTAAGGAAAAAGTTTAAAGTTCCTTTAATCGATAATGAGGAAACACATTTGGAAGAGCAGAACATTTTAGACAGCCGTTCATTTAACGAATTAAAAATGCATGTTTGATGTTATTGATAAATTATTTGGTCATAACTGCAACAGAAATAAGGTTGAACTACAGAATTCACTGGCCTTCACAGGCCATTACTGCAAAAAAAAAAAAACCTGACAAAAAAGTACCAAATAGCAGTACAAGACATATGGTGTGGACTTTCTTTATCAACATCAGGCTCTTCAATCATCTTATCCATATATGCTGAAATCAGAGTCGAGAAACATTAATTTTTCGAAAGTTTAATTAGATCCTTTGTTGCCATACGATACACCTTATTTAATCGGGTTGCTAAAGTGAAGGCTCACAACCATGACTGTCACTGAATAAAGTGATCACTCATGAAGATTATCTGAATATCATAACAGTCACGTATAAGCGGATCCACCACATCTTCATCCTGCAACTATAACGCGGTGGACATGTGAGATCTTTTTCCCCCCTGGTACTAAAGAAGCAAATGATAAATACCCAGAGCCATAAATACTAAATGATAGGCAATTAGAAACACCTGAGGAAAATTACATCTCATCCACAAACCTGGGGATTGAAGCAGCTATCCATAAGAGCCAAGCAGAGCAGGACACAGGAAGATGTTGAGACAGAGAGATATAGTGGGAGAGAATGGATGAGTTTGAGCTAACCACTGAAGGAGAGAGACAGGTGGGACGTAATCTGGGCCACTTTGTGTCTCCTTTTGGAAACTATGAGACACTCGATCATGTCCAACTGGACCGCTTCTTTTATCCTTAGGGTAACAGGGTGTCAGCTATTTCATTATAGGACAGTAAAGGTCCCTTTGGTCACTGTGCAATTCACAATAAAGACTTTCAATATCTTTAGTGAATATACAAAGAATGTCATTAAACAAAAACTTATTATTCACATTAAAATTTAATGAAGAGTTTGTTACATTTTTATTTAATCCTACAGCTGTATTCCATTTAGTCCATCATGTCCCCAGAAGACACTGTATGGCATTTATCTCATTATGGAATAATGGGTCTTTTAATTGTCTTGTCTTTAACAGTCATGTCTAAAAAATAATCTTTAATTAAGTTAAGTCACCAATTACTTTTTTCCCTATTTGACAAAAGCAATTACTGTCATCCCTGGGAACAGAAATAATTATTCTTATTTGGTTTTGCCAAATCACCTCTTTTTTGTCCATGTGTGTTACGTAGTTAATCTTGATGTAGTAAACTAATGTTAACATATGAAACATTGTTGTAAAGTGTTACCAACTAACTAAATAGACCATACATAGGCCTACATTTCATTATTAAATTAAGTTCAAAATGTAGGTTCGGGAGGAGCCAAAACATTCAAATCAAATTTGCCGGAAGGTCGTCTGGGTTTTCCCAGGCTATAGTCAAGTGTATTTATATAGCGCTTTTCACAATATAAATTGCATCAAAGCCACTTCACAATATCAATCAAGTTCAGCTATACCTTTAAGGCTGAACGGGCAGGTGAGCTAGTGAATCCAAAAACAACAACATTATGGTAATTTTAATGTGAAAATGCTATGACAAAGGGCACGACCCTGTCCTGCCATGCTTATACCAGCTTTTGCACAGAAAGATGAATGTTAGACACCATTTAGATCGGCGATTCCGCTGTGAAAGACCTTGATGATGATATGTCTTGTCTCCCACCTTAAATGTGCATTGATATGAGCTTAAAATAATCATATGAATTGATAATGATATGATATGATATGAATTTTTACTCAACTGTTTAAAAACTATCCAAGCAAACAAAATGAGTCCTTTGACCATGCTTGGATGGCACAGCCATGAGTCGGGAAACTCTGTAGTGAGGCATTTATTTGGCCCTGCTATGGGATACTGCTGAAACTCAAACCTGCCCATTGTACGTCGCTGAAAAGGCAGCATAATCTCACCCGGAGTAAGTTAGGTCCCACTGAGTCCTATTCATGCCCTGACATCCAGCTTACTTACATCTGTCTGTTGCCTTGAAGCTCTGCGCTGGAGGTTGATTCCCTCCGAATTTTAAATAAGGAAATAATGTGATTGAAGTCGGCGTATTAAGTGAAATCTTCTGTCTGACTGCTGGATTGCTTAGCTCTGTTATCTCTCCCACAGTGTGAACAGCTCCGACCCCAAGCTCTTTCTACTGCAGGGAAGGCATAATTTGTCTCCCTTTACATGCTGCCCTGCACAATAAGAGAAAAAAAAGAGAGAAGAAGAGACATAGGGAGCTAAACATGAAAAAAGGGAACTTGCGCTTTAAGCCTGGAATTGACATTCAGGCCGTGCAATCGAACAACAGTTGGCCGTTCTCCTATAAAATTGGCAATGCATATTTGTGTTGTGTTATTCTCCCTCTCTCTCTCCCTCCATCTTTTATTTCATTCGCTCTCGTTTCTCCCCTCCACAGCCTGCCATGCCTGTGATGAATCTCAATTATGGCAAGGTCACCTTTCATTCAGTTGATCTCTCTGTTCTTTTATTCGAACTGGCAGTACTTCCACACTATTATGGTATACTTATTGACAGCCTGAATCCTCTCCAAACAAGAGCGGCAAAAATGTGGGAACGTTACTGGCTCTCCTCTAATTTTGGGTGACAGAATTGGCAGTGTCTCTTCATAGAAAAGGTAATAGCCTTATCATTACCACTGCATGCTCGGGTCATTTGGGGCGAGATTGCTATGCTGTTTCCACAAACTCACTCGCACTGGATGTCCCGTGACATTTATATTTGTCAATTTAAACTTTCGAATACACTCATTTAGATTTGAATACATACACAGAAGTGGAAATATGGAAAATGTGATCCATAATCATGTAAAGTCGTTTAATCCCCTGGAACAAGGTGGGAGTTTAAGATTAGCCTGAGGTGAAATGTGCCTCTCACATTCACATCACAGAAGATCATTTACATCAAATACATGATGTATTTAAACATCGAAGTTGTGGTTTAGTAATTAGTGTAGATGCTCTGACATTGTAACGCAACCTGGAGACCAGCTCGTGTCAACCCATGTACCATTTCTCCCTCATTTCCATGCACATTGGAGCTGTAGGCCAGAAGTATGAGCAAATGCTTGGACACAATGAGCTTTGATGTTCGAGGATGACACAAGTTTAAGCCAGGCTCACATCATCATTCTCAGCAACCCAACTAATACTAGTACATGGTAGTCTCAGTCTTTTTCTTTTTGGTCCATTTTTGGTCCAAAATGATGTTGACGGGATCCCTTTGACTTAAATTGTCAAATATTTGTATACATCAATATCTTTTGTGTTCTGCAGAGGGTGAACTACCCTTTTAATGAAACCTTTTCTATTTATAATATTTGCAAGTACACATTCTAGTAATGCTCTCCTACTTATTTTGCAAATCTGAATGTTCTCATTTATGATGTTGGTGAGTAACAGAGGGTGGTATTAGACATGCAGTTGTATTGGTTCTGTTTTTAAGGATCTGTTAATGCATTAGTTACCATGAATTAACAAAGGAACAGTATCTTTGACAGCATTTAATGGCATAGGTTAATGTCTTTTTATACACTAAAAACAGTTATTTAACTCAGCAAACTCTTATGGGACACTTCCTTCTGGGATCTTTTTTTTTTTTTCACATTTTTCTTACAATTTCCATACACTGCCGCTGTGCCTGTGCCACTGAGGCTAAATGTGGAAGCAACCGTGCATAGAGTCTATTGATTTTACTCTAATGAACAAACATGATTAACAAATAGTATGTATATTTATAACTAATTAATTAAATACAGTATAGTGTTATTCATTATTGGTTCATAATACATAGGCCTATACATTCATTTTAGTCACTTAACCTCTCATATTCAGCTATGAATAATACAATAACGTAAGCTGGAAATATATAACTATTTATAACAAGCATTTTCATTTTAAATCCCAACATTAGAAAGTTTTCAGTGATCTATGACATTTATAGCCACGTAGCCCTTACAGGGGGAAATATTGGATCCAGGATTTTGGATTTTGTGAAGGAAGTTAGAAATGAGTAATGTGTGATGTGACTACCATTTTGATCTCAGCAGAATGTTGCCATTGCCTCATTCACATTTCATGGGGATGCTGATGTGTTTAATCGTCTCTATGGGGCAACATCTGCCACCAGAGACCAGTAGAATAGAGAGAGAGAGAGAGAGACCGAATAGACTGCCTGCTTCTTGATCAACAGTGATGTGTGCTTAAGCGTGATCATCTTAGGAAAACAGGCGTTATGATGTCTTCCTAATGTGGCTGGTTTATCATTAGCCTAGTGGAAGATTTGCGGCATTCTATTTTCCTGTTGGCTGCCACTCATTGGAACAAGAGAGGCTGGCTTGCTGGCTATGTCTGGCAGTGCTGGGCCTGTTAGGTCTGTCTTTAGGGTATTGATCGAAACTGGGATTGTTTGACCCAGTTTACAGTCTAAGGTACACGATCCACATCTTGGAGACCCGCAGACAGCTGAAAATGTCAGACAACGATACCAACCCCAGCTCCTGGAGCGAGGGCATATTATTGAGTTAATCCTGCAGAGAGGAAAATTGTGAACAGCAAAGAGCACCTGGGTCTCTGAAAGCCATTGAAATATAAGAATACACACACTGCATACAGGATGTATAGCTTTAAATATATCCAATTGAATTTAGCCAAAGGGACAGAGGCTGATCTTCTAAAACAGATTGGCTAGATTTTTTCCCCAGCTAGAATAAACAGGCTGGGAAGGCAGAATAACTGGAGTGATTCATTTCAAAGAGCTATGCTTTGGATACTTGGCCACTAAAATACATATGAGCACATATACCTCACAGGCCTAGAATTTGTATTTGTTCAAATGAGTTGTATCTCCCCACATACAGCTCTAAGACTTCAGTTCACTGTGCCAGTGCCCACCCTCATTGAAGATAAATTGGTAACTTCATTCAAAGCTGCTCTCTGTGCTATACTAGTTAGTCAAGGCAGTAAAATCATAATGAATGCAATCAAATAGGCAGTATTCATTGAAAATGTAAGTGGATGTGAACAGGGGCAATGATTGCATTGCGTAACATATTCATCTATCTACAGATTTAATGTTTTCTGTTCAGGTAAATTTCACTTCTTTGGCAATTTAAAAATAGGTATAAGCGCATATCAGAACATAATACTGCTAATGATATCTCTATTAAATAGCTTTTTTCCTCAATTTCTTGGGATGAAACAGAAGGCCATATAAATGAAAGCCATTATTTTAAAGATTTATTAGGCTTAACACATAACAACAACTTTCAATAGTGTATCTGTAGCCTCTATGCTAAAAAAGTGATGTTTCTGTCTCTGTCATTATTAGCTCTTTCTATTTAAATGAAAGATAGTATATATATTTATACAACAGTTATTTGTGGTTCTTAAATCTGATTGGCGGAGAGCCTCAGCAGTGCGATATTCACCCGGTAACAGCACTCTGACCGTTTCACCATTTTGTGTCACTCCGTTTGCAGCGACGGCAAATACTACTGTTGTTGTGTCACGAAATGTAGTTTTAAGAGTTTTTTTAGCCGCGAATGTAGTTATTTAGAACTCAAATATGTGACTAATACATAATCATACAGTGCCTATTTTACAATCTATAGACGCTTTCGCAGATGCGAGCTCCAGGCTGTCAGGGGCCGTTCAGTGCTCATGTTCTGGCAGAGAATCATTTCGGCCAGTCCTTCTGGAATTTTCCAACACGATCTCATAAAAGTGCGTATCTATACCACAAATTTAATTTCTCGTACCATTTATACGCCAAAAATGTTTTTTTGTTTTTTTTTTGCGTGCATATGCTACGCACTGTAAAACCCCTTGGGTAGGATTAGGGTATGGAGTGCGTGCGTGCGTATTACACGCCATAAAGTGCGTATCATTATGCACGTGAAAAGTGTGTATCAAATACACGCAAAAACTATTTTTAACGTATAAATAGCACGAGAAATTAAAGTTGTGGTATAGATACACAGTTTCATGAGACCAGGCTGAATTTTCAGATGGCTCGTATAGATAGTGGTTAAACATGAGATATTAATTTGGGGAATATCAAACGTGCAATCTTTGGTCTTATTAATCTATTACTCGTTCCAGAGCAAATAGATTTTGGTTAAGGGGAAAATTTAGTTTCATAATTTTATATTTAGGCTATTTGAACACTTAAATCCTGTAACGTTGCTTGAGTGCTACTACTGCTTGTACGTTGGACTGAATTGTTTGCTTCTGTTTATTTCCTATTGTCTTTTATAATGGGCATTGTTGCCAATTTAAATATGGTTATTCAATAAATATTATTTTATATAAATAATATGCTCTATTGGGTATTGAGAAAGGATCGTGATAAGGACTTCAGTGAAAGTTACATTATTTTGCCGTTAGATGGCGGCAAAGACTGGCTTTATGAGTGAGTCAGAAGGTCAGAACGAGGAAGTTGTTTTAGAACTGTCATGGGAAGGACAAGACGAACATATCGCTTTCCTCAGCGGCATTCAAACTGCTTTTTTGTATATAATATTTTGTACATTGACCTGAAGAATGAATGCTATATCAGATGCAGGTAATACACTTGTTTTGCCGATCTCTCTCTCTCATAATAGCATAATAGGTCTACTCTTTTTTTTTATTTTTATTTTTTTTATTACGAATACAGGCCTGACCTAAAGGAAATTGCTACTGTAAATGCAGGTACACTCGCTTACTTAATCTTTCACAATACTCTACTCTATAAGCATCAATGAACTGAACGATCAATGAGAACCATATGTTTACTTTGCTAAGCGATCCCTCTGGCCACTTCAATAACGTTAGTTTGGAAGTTTTGTTAGCTTGTTTTTTAACAATGACTGGAGAAAATCCGATTTTATCTTAATGTGCAGGACCGCGATTGTTATTTGCAAAAGTAAATTTTGACGGAAGGAACCAGATTGACTGACCCGTACACGCTCACTCAATGGATGGACGATCTGACAGGATTAACGTTAACGCTACCCCCGGTTGAGTGGCCTGACTTCTACACATACCTGATAAAGAAACAGAGCGGAAAAAGAAACTGAAACATCTAAATCTTTAGATGCCTATAACTATGTGAAGAATGGTCATGTACAGGACTACAGTGCCTAGCCAGTGACAAGAAGACGACAATGTAAAGAGTGACATTACGGTGCAATTTTTATGATGTGAATATTTTCTAGAAATAAAATTCCAGACACATCATATTCATGTTTCATTGATTATTGCACTCAACAACACAACAAGATGACATTTAATAATAATAATAATTTAAGCTCCTCATTATGTAGCCGAATCTGTGCTGGTTTGTATTTGCCGCCTCCAGTTTTCCCCTCGATTTGCCTCCAGCTAGCGCCATGACGTAACTGTGACGTCGGCTCGAAATTGGTCTATTAGGTGGTTACGCTATCCGCTGCCATGGTTACTTCAACAGTGAGACCGAGAGAAATAGCGAAAGAGAGAGAGCGCAGCTTAGTATTTGTTTACATTTTAGCAATACGCCACAGTTTCTCGGGAAGATATGGAGAAGGAAGAAAAATGAAAGGGGTTCTTTCGGGAGAGACTAAATAACAATGCTAGCCAGTGTTATTTAGATAAACTACATGTCAATAAACTGACATCAGCGATAGCGAGCACAGCATGATTTCAAAAGCAAGATATTTCAAAAGCAACATATTTCAAAAGCAACATATTTCAAAAGCAACATATTTCAGCGCAGATTAACTTTTATTTAACACAACCAAACGAAATGAATACTCTGTTATTCAACTAGCGTTGTTTAATTTGTTATAGATATATCTGTACCACGAAATGTTTTAAAAAATACACTTTTTTTAATGACGTACGACATTGACGGAATGTCCGATATGTCCGCTTACACAGCAGGTGCACGTATCTGATTCATATCAGATTTATTTCCACATATGAATGAAACATCAAGTATGACTGAGCTCTCGCAGTTTACAGGTTTGGGGGTTTGTAGTCTTGTACCCAGCCGCAGCAGAATTGTTCATAAGCTTCTAATGACTTATAGCTTCCGAACTTTTGCATTGTGTAGGGACTGAACCAGGTAATTGACTATGTCAGGGTATGTGAAAGGTGGTAGGGTTTTGGGTCTTTCGTCCATTCTGTAGCAGGTCGTACAGGTCCATGTTGTTGATGTCAAGTAGTTTCTCTAAATAACGCTGCTTGGCGTTGTTATTTAGTCTCTCCCGATAGAGCCCCTTTCCTTTCGTTTCCCCTTCTTCATTTATACCCAAGAAACTGTGACTTATCGCTAAAATGCAAACAAATATCAAGCTGCTCTTTCTCTCTGTCGCTATTTCTCTCTGTCTCACTGTCAAAGTATCCATGACAACGGATAGCGTATCGTTCCAAGATGGCAACGTCTTCCCACAATGCAACGCGGAGATGTGTGACGTCACATTCTCATTCTCTATAGAACCTTGGGTGAAACGATCATAGCCGTGTTTTATTGTGAATGAAACACAGCTTTTGACCAATCAAGGACTGAAACTAACCGTTATATAGGCTATGCTAATAAAAATTAGCATATTTCATCCGACCAATAAGATAAGTGTTTTTAATTTAAAAAAAAAAAAGTCAACCTTCAAATAATTATGTTCAGTTATGCACTCAATACTTGGTCGGGAATCCTTTTGCAGAAATGACTGCTTCAATGCGGCGTGGCATGGAGGCAATCAGCCTGTGGCACTGCTGACGTGTTCTGGAGGCCCAGGATGCGTCGATAGCGGCCTTAAGCTTATCCAGAGTGTTGGGTCTTGCGTCTCTCAACTTTCTCTTCACAATATCCCACAGATTCTCTATGGCGTTCAGGTCAGGAGAGTTGGTAGGCCAATTGAGCACAGTAATACCATGGTCAATTAACCATTTACCAGTGGTTTTGGCACTGTGAGCAGGTGCCAGGTCGTGCTGAAAAATGAAATCGTCATCTCCATAAAGCTTTTCAGCAGATGGAACCATGAAGTGCTCCAAAATCTTCTGATAGCTAGCTGCATTGACCCTGCCCTTGATAAAACACAGTGGACCAACACCAGCAGGTGACATGGCACCCCAGACCATCACTGACTGTGGGTACTTGACACTGGACTTCAGGCATTTTGGCATTTCCTTCTCCCCAGTCTTCCTCCAGACTCTGGCACCTTGATTTCCGAATGTGATGCGACCACTGAGCAACAGTCCAGTGCTGCTTATCTGTAGCCCAGGTCAGGCACTTCTGCCGCTGTTTCTGGTTCAAAAGTGGCTTGACCTGGGGAATGCGGCACCTGTAGCCCATTTCCTGCACACGCCTGTGCACGGTGGCTCTGGATGTTTCTACTCCAGACTCAGTCCACTGCTTCCGCAGGTCCCCCAAGGTCTGGAATCGGTCCTTCTCCACAATCTTCCTCAGGGTCCGGTCACCTGTTCTCGTTGTGCAGCGTTTTTTGCCACACTTTTCCTTCCCACAGACTTCCCACTGAGGTGCCTTGATACAGCACTCTGGGAACAGCCTATTTGTTCAGAAATTTCTTTCTGTGTCTTACCCTCTTGCTTGAGGGTGTCAATGATGGCCTTCTGGACAGCAGTCAGGTCGACAGTCTTACCCATGATTGCGGTTTTGAGTAATGCAAAAGGCTGGGAGTTTTTAAAAGCCTCAGGAATCTTTTGCGGGTGTTTAGAGTTAATTAGTTGATTCAGATGATTAGGTTAATAGCTCGTTTAGAGAACCTTTTCATGATATGCTAATTTTTGAGACAGGAATTTGGGGTTTTAATGAGCTGTATGCCAAAATCATCAGTATTAAAACAA
Organism: Meda fulgida; assembly: GCA_030578275.1. Classification (NCBI taxonomy): domain Eukaryota; kingdom Metazoa; phylum Chordata; class Actinopteri; order Cypriniformes; family Leuciscidae; genus Meda; species Meda fulgida. Next base: position 27,036,353 of record CM060622.1, read on the forward strand.
TAAAACACCTGAAATATTTCAGTTGGTGTGCAATGAATCTAAAACATGAAAGTTTAATTTTTATCATTACATTATGGAAAATAATGAACTTTATCACAATATGCTAATTTTTTGAGAAGGACCTGTATATGAAATGAACACCCGCCAACCTGCCAAATGCAGGTAAAAATCAACTGTGGCGGGTAATGCTGTCAAATCACTAGCCAATTTGGCGTGTCACTTTGTTGGGGAAGTTCGTGTAAGTCAAATTAAGCACAAATAATCAACTCGTGAGTCATCGTGATATATTAATACAGCGCTTGGACATATGCGCATATCTGGCTTAATTGAACATGCACGTCACTATGCAACAAATAACGGCGGGCCTGTTGGATTGAAGCGATAGCGAAGATTAAAAAAACATTTGGTTAACAAAAAAGACATCCTACAAGTATTATTATTATTTTTTATCAAATTAAAAAAAGGGTTTTTTTTTGTTCATTTAACTGTATTCATCTCTCCACCTAAAACATTTTTTTTTTGTAATGAGGATGAAAGAGGAAGGGAGGATATCCTGAATGACAGAATTTTGTCTGAATAAGAAATGAATGTATGAAATCCAAATTGTATAATATATATGTCACGGATACACTTAGCGACACACCCCAACCAGCATCAACTCAGCACACCTGGTCACGCTCATCATCCCCTGAATACTGATTACTCACCACCTGCACTGCATCACGAACTCACCACGCTACACACAGGATTTAAGCTTCAGTCTCTCCATTGTTTTCTGTCCGGTCTTGTCTATCGATGCGTATGACTCACCCGGTTCCTCATGCTTCTCTGGAGCCATTGTGTGCGGCGGTGCTTCAGGATTCTCCAGTCTGATTCTCCGAGTTCTTCTGTGCATCTACGGACCTCGTATCTCTTCTCTACATTCAAGTTGGAAGTTCATTCTAGTCCGCTCTCAGTTCTTGTGTCTTCGGATCGGTATTTCTATTCAAGTGTCTACGTGCTTTCGTGTCTGCCTTCAAGCCCTTATTTATCACCAAGTCTACTTCTGAGTTCAAAGTATTCAAGAGACTGTTTCTGTTCAAGTCATTGCCTGTTTCCTGCTTTCAATTCTGTGTGGATCTCGAAGCCTTCTATGAGATTGGATATTGCAACAAGTGTATAAAGTAAGTCTGTTAACCGTATTCCTTGTGTCCTCATTCTTCTAGTAGTGTGACAGAAGACCGGACCACACGATGCAAGTATCCCCGGCTTCTGAGATCGCTGCCATATCCATCGAAACCCCTCTGGGCATCGCCGCACACGCTGCCGCCGCACCCCAATCGCTTATGGATACTTCAGCATACGCTGCTGCTAATGCAGCCTCTGCACCACACACACTGCTCCAGGAAACCTTCACTGAATTCCGCCATGCCCTTCAGAACCTCAGACCTGCCTCAGTAAGTCCCATGGCCAAACCTGCTTCATATTCAGGCGAGGAGGAGTGCAATGGGTTTCTTCTGCAATGCAAGCTTTATATGGAGGTAAATGCTACTCAATTAATTTCTGAAAAAGCCAAAATTGCTTTCATAATTTCCCTGCTCTCTGGCCGCGCGTTGAATTGGGCTCAAGTCCTGTGGGATTCCAATGCTCCTGCTTTACTGACGTTCAACAGTTTCATCAAACACTTTATTCTCTCAAACTCCAAATGCCATGTCTGTTAGTGATCAGTTGTTTCGTCTTCGACAAGGCAAATCCCCAGTTGCAGATTATGCTCTGAAGTTTCGGACGATCGCTGCAAACAGCGGATGGAATGAGTTGATGACTGCCTACCGTCGAGAGCTCAACCGTGAGATCTGCTTACAACTGGCCATCTACGAGGATTCCATCGGAATTGAGAAACTCATCCAGCGCTCTATACTCATCGCACAACATCGCACAGTGTGCTTAAACAACTTCCCTTCACACTCCTCTCGCCACTCCACGTCTGTAAGCCTTCCAGTATCAGAACCCATCGAAATCGATGCTGGACATCTTACCACAGATGAACGTAATCGTCGTCGCACCAATAACCTCTGCATGTACTGCGGAGCTTCAGGACATTTCCGAATGGAATGTCCCATCCGTCCTGGCTGTACTGCGGTGAGTACTGTTGACCTACCATTTCCAGTTACCAATCTGAAACAAACTCCAGTACTAATCACCTATTTGAAACACTCCATTCCAGCGAAATCTCTGATTGACTCCGGTGCTGCAGGCAACTTCATCTCAGCCTCAATACTCAACCGCTTACAAGCTTGCCGTCGTCGACTGAGTCAGCCTCTGAGTATTCACTCCATCCTTGGGAAACCTCTCAGTAGAAGTATACATTACTGCAGTCCAGAACTCCAGCTTTCCATCGGCTGTCTTCATCAGGAGAAATGTTCACTACTGGTCCTGGAGGGCTCCAATGCAGACATCGCCTTGGGATGCCCGTGGCTCAATCAACACTCGCCTGACATCTGCCGGACTAATGGGGAAGCACATCACTGGAGTGATTACTGCAACGAACATTGTCTTCACCCTGTCAAGAAAAGTCTTTCAGGGCCTTCCAAGTCTGCTGTTCCTGTTATCCTGGGTTCAACTTCAGTAGAAAGTCCAGCCACAGAATCCTCTCACAAAATCCCACCGGAATATTGGGCGTTCCAAGATGTATTTAGCAAACATCTCGGCACCACTCTCCCACATCATCGGCCATGGGACTGTGCAATTGACCTGCTGCCTGGGGCCACTCTGCCACGTGGAATGATATATCCATTGTCCATCCCGGAGCAGAAGGCCATGGAGGAGTATGTGGCGGAAGCTTTACGTCAACGATATATATATTTAGCCATCTACGTCCCCTGCCGCCTCAAGCTTTTTCTTCGTTTGGAAAAAGGATGGAGGACTCCGCCCATGCATAGATTATCGCATTCTGAATGCCTCTACAGTTAAGTACAGATACCCACTACCTATGATACTCTCAACCCTGGAACGGTTGCGTTCAGCTTGTATCTTCACCAAGCTCGAACTGAGAAGTGCTTATAATCTGGTTCGTATCCGTGAGTGAGATGAGTGGAAAACTGCCTTTATTACCCCTGCTCGACACTACGAATATCGGGTCATGCCTTTTGGCCTTTCGAACAGTCCAGCTGTCTTCCAAGGCTTCATGAATGAGATATTCCGAGATATGCTCCACAAGTTTGTCATCATCTACATCGACGATATCCTTATATTTTCTACCAATCTCGAAGAACATGTCCAGCAGTTGAAGAAGGTCTTGAAACGTCTCCGTTAGTACCAACTGTACTTGAAGTAAGAGAAATGTGAATTCCACCAGAAGACCATGCACTTCCTGAGGTACGTGATTTGTCCAGACGGCATCTCAATGGATCGAAACAAAGTGGAAGCTGTACTCATCTGGTCCAAGCCTCAAACCCTGAAAGAGCTGCAACGCTTCCTGGGCTTTGGCAACTTTTATCGCTGATTCGTCCGCGACTACAGTAAGATCTGTGATCCATTGACTTCTATGGTGAAAAAGGGTACCAAGCAGTCAACATGATCTGAAACATTTGAGAGTTTAAAGAAAGCCTTCTGTTCGGCCCCTATGCTAAAACATCCTAATCCTAATCAGCCCTTCATTGTGGAAGTGGACGCATCCACCAACTGAGTAGGAGCTGTTCTTTCCCAGCGGCAGGGGACCCCCTCACGACTACATCCATGTGCCTCCTTTTCTCGTAAGATGTCCCTGGCGGAGTAGAATTATGATGTCGGTAATCGAGAACTTCTGGCCATCAAACTAGCTCTGGAGGAGTGGAGACACTGGTTGGAGGGAGCCAATCATCCTTTTCAGGTGATTACTGACCATTGCAATCTTGAGCATCTCTGTGAAGCCAAAAGACACGACTCTTCACACGCTTTGACTTTCACCTATCGACTTGGTTCAAAGAATCTCAAAGCTGATGCTCTGTCTCACCTTCACCAGATTGAAACCTCTGTCGAGAATCCAGAGACCATACTCCCTCCAACCATGATTGTCAGCCGCATCCAGTGGAACATCGATGAACTCATAGCCTTTGCGACTTTGAACGAACCTGCTCCGCTGGGAGGTCCAGAGGGAAAATTATGTGTACCATCTACTCTCTGCCTTTCCCTCTTGGATTCAGTACACACCTCTCCGGGCTCGGGACACCCAGGCAGCCAACAAACCCTCTCACTTCTCCAACAGCACTATTGGTGGCCTGGGACGTCTACCTGAAGGTAAACTCATGCCACTACCAATTCCAAACAGACAATGGTCTCACATTGCTGTGAACTTTGTGACCGATCTACCATCCTTTGATTCCAAGACCTGCACCCTGATAGTAGTCGATAGATTTTCCAAGTCCTGTAACCTAATCTCTCTCTGGGCTTCCCATAGACTTCAAGACCGCTGAAATGCTGTTAACTGAGATTTTTCACCATTTCGGAATTCCAGAAGACATCATATCGGATCGAGGACCACAGTTCATATCGAGAGTCTGGAGATCATTCTTCAAGCAACTGGGAGTCTCAGTGAGCCTGACGTCGGGGTACCATCCACAATCAAACGGCCAGGCGGAGAGGAAGATCCAAGAGATCGGGAGGTATCTGAGGACTTACTGTCATGACGCTCAGGACCACTGGAACCAATAACTTCCATGGGCAGAGTATGCCCAGAACTCTCTCCGACAAACTTCAACTGGTCTAACTCCCTTCCAGTGCATTCTGGGATATCAACCCCCTCTGTTCCCATGCTCTGGAGAGCCATCTGATGTTCCAGCGGTCCAGCACTGGTTCTCTGAGAGTGAGAGCTTGCTTGCTTGCTTGCTTGCTTGCAGGGGGCAGTCTGGAGGCACCAGCAGCAAGCAGATGCACGAAGACGACCCACGCCGCACTACACTCCGGGCCAGCTAGTGTGGCTGTCCACCAGAGACATCCGCCTCCGGCTGCCCTCCCGCAAGCTGAGTCCCAGATACATAGGTCCTTGTGCTGTACTGAGGCAGGTCAACGAGGTCACTTATCGTCTTGCACTTCCCCAGCACTATCGGATTGCACCTACTTTTCATGTATCTCTGTTAAAGCCATAAACTGCTCCTCTCGCTCCTGTTCCCACAGACACGGATGCTGGCAAGCTACCCCCTCCTCCTCCTGTGGATCCTGCTGAGGACACCGTGTATTAGGTCCACGCCATCCTGGAATCCTGTCGACGAGGGGGTCAGCTCCAATACCTCATGGACTGAGAGGGGTTTGGACCGGAGGAGCGCTGCTGGGTCCAAAGGGATGATATCTTAGACTCCCACGCTCCAGGACTTCCATCGTGACCATCCATATCATCCTGCCCCTTGTCCACGGGGTCGCCCTCGTCGTCAAGGTCTACGGCCCCCAGGATTTTGCCGTGGAGGGGGGGTACTGTCACGGATACACCTATCGACACACCCCAAATAGCATCAACTCAGCACACCTGGTCACGGTCATCCCCTGAATACTGATTACTCACCACCTGCACTGCATCACAAACTCACCATGCTACACACAGGATTTAAGCTTCAGTCTATCCATTGTTCTCCGTCCGGTCTCGTCTATCGACGCGTGTGACTCACCCGGTTCCTCCTGCTTCTCTGGTTCCAGGATTCCCGTGTCCTTGCAGCAAGTATACTCAAGTTTATCACTATCCACTCTCCTGTGTGTATTTCCAAGCAGCCATTGTGTGCGGCGGTGCTTCAGGATTCTCCAGTCTGATTCTCCGAGTTCTTCTGTGCATCTACGCACCTCGTATCTCTTCTCTACATTCAAGTTGGAAGTTTATTCAAGTCCGCTCTCAGTTTGTGTGTCTTTGGATCTGTATTTCTATTCAAGTGTCTACGTATCTGCATTCAAGTTCTAAGTGCTTTCGTGTCTGCCTTCAAGCCCTGATTTATCACCAAGTCTACTTCTGAGTTCAAAGTTTTCAAGAGACTGTTTCTGTTCCAGTTATTCCCTGTTTCCTGCTTTCAATTCTGTGTGGATCTTGAAGCCTTTTATTATATCGGATATTGCAAGAAGTGTATAAAGTTTGTATTCCTTGTGTCCTCATCCTTCTAGTAGTGTGACAATATATAGTTTGAATGAAATTCAGTGTTTGGATAGCAATTTTCTTGTTTGTATTTAGGCCTACTCCTCTACACACCTGAAGCAAAATGATTTTTTTTTTATCCATTTGGAATGCTATTTATTTTTTTCTGATTTAACACTTCATTGCTTATTTCTCTTTTGAACAGTTTATTTAAAACTATATATATATATATTTAATAAAGGGAAATGCACTGGATAATCAATTTAAGGGGGCAAATATTGTCCCTTAATAACTGAAGTCTTATGGGAAAAGAGGTGGTACGCAGAAGGATGTTAAATGCCTCAGGGGGTTCACCACTCTAAAAAGCTTGGGAACCACTGATCAATAGCAAATATATGTATATAGTTCCATCACAGAGCTTAAATAGGGATTAGAAGTAGAGGAATAAAATGAAATGAAAAGTTGTTTTTCGACATATTCAATAACAATTTATGTTTTCAAATCATGTTATTCATCTACCTCTAATCTCTATTTAAGACCTGTATATAAATTAGAAAATACAGCAGGCAATAACTTGTATTTAGGCTGGCATTGAATCCTGTTGTGTTTTTTTGTTTGTTTGTTTTACTCACCCCAAACGACTCATTCTACAGGCCAGCATTAAGACTGTACATTAAAGTTTTGACTGACCCTTGAAAGGTTAAGGATTTTAGTTGCAGTGAAATAGCAGCTTTAAACAGATGCTACAATAACCCGAAGCAAGAGGACAGCAACCTGACCCAAACTCTTTATCTGCTTCCTCCCCTCCTCACTGACTTTATCTCCCTCACAGTCTTTCATCAGATCCCTGAGCTCTGCATTTGCATCCCTCTGTGCAACGGGAGGTGATGGAGAGGAACTCACAGTTTAGATACATTTCCTCCTGTGACCCAGGAGCTGCATCAATGTTTAATACCTCTCTTGCTCAGTGCCACTTTACTCAGCATTGTTCAATGTTTTATTTAGAGGAGCGGCAGGTTAAAGTTTCACTGGGCTGTCGCCCCTTTAATCCCCCTGATGGAAATATCAGGGTGGCTGCCCATGGAGGATCAGAGGCAGCGCCGCTCGGGTGGAAATGATGTCTCACTTCCAAAGCTTCTTACTTCCTGCTCCGAGGTTGTTTGCATGTGTCTGCCACATACCCATTCCCTCCGAATCGCAGGGCTACGGGTTTACTGTCACATGTGTCTGTTTGTAAATGCCCATTCAAAATGAACTAGAGCTGGCAAATCAGTTTATTTTCTTTTGTGTTAGATGGTGCAGAGGCACATATCTGCAGGCGTCAATATTTTTATCAAACTTGAGCCAAATGACAGTTCACTTCATTTCATTTTATCCTTGGCCTCTAAAGTTCTGAATTAATGAATGCGATTTTTGTCACTGATGGCTTGAGAGAGAGAGAGAGAGAGAGAGAGAGAGAGAGTCAAAAACAGACAGAGAGGAAGAGATGATGCTTTAGTATAAGCAGTCAGTGGGTGCTGAGAGCAGTGTGTGGATCTTCCATGATGCACTCAGACAAGTGAATAAATCAGCCTACAATTAGGAACTCTGATTTCATTTATGCAACCTAGGAGCGCTCCTGAGGCTGATCCTGGCAGATGTCATTTCTAGGCAATTGATTTTGTGACTGTCCTGGGCCGCCAGCACCATGCGGCATCCATGCCAGATTGAAGATGGATTTTAAGCACAAGCCAAATGACCGTCCAGGCAGTTTAAACATGAGAGGGGAGATCTCTCTCTCACACGCGGGCGGACACGTACGCCTTCTCAATCACCATGCGTACATCGATAAAAGCCATATTTCAGTGGTTCTTTTCACTCGTTTTCTAAAATATCTATCTATCTATCATATATATATATATATATATATTTTTTTTTCATGCAGTTAATAATTAATTTAGTATTTTTTATATTATTTATTTAGGTAACAATTTAAATTAAGGTCACATTAGTTAAACACTAATGCATTAACTCATTATTTTGGCAAAAGGAGGTTGCAAAATGCATTAACAAAGAGCAATAGAATTGTTGCAATATTTATTAATCTTTGTTAACTGTAACATTGTTAGTTCATGTCAGCTCAGGTTCATTATTAAAATCTAAGGTATGTTAATATTATTTAATATTTTAGTAAAATGTAATGTTTGATTCAATGTTAAATAATTTCTTTACATGTATTTTTCATAGTTTTTTTCATGTTAACAAACTTAGCTAACTACTGTTAACAAATTGAACCTTGTTGTATTGTTTTAAGGTAATTTATTATTAAATTATGAAATAAATGCTTTTCTCCGAAACACTATTTACTATTTACACTAATTATTGTCACCCATTTTATTATAAACTTTTTTTTTTTTACTCCTTTTGCCTAAATAACAGCTCTGAGTTTTCTCCTATAATGCCTGATGAGTTTGGAGAACACCTGACAAGAGATCAGAGACCATTCCTCCATACAGAATCTCTCCAGATCCTTCAGATTCACAAGTTCATGTTGGTGCTTCTCCTCTTCGTTCACCCCTCTTATTTTCTGTAGGGTTCAGGTCAGGGGACTGGGACGTTCAGGGCAGAAGCTTCATTTTGTGCTCAGTGACACATATTTTTTTTTGTTTTGATGTTTGTTTTGGATCGTTGTCCTGATCTAACCACGGCACATTATAAGATTTCTAACAGAGGCCGTCAGGTTTTTATTTTGTATCTGTTGGTGTTGGCTAGAATCCATGATACCATATATCTGAACAAGATGTCCAGAACCTCCAGCTAGAAAATAGGACCACAACATTAAGTAGCAGTAAATTTAACCATGGGCATGGGGGTATACTTTTTATCCCTGTTTGCACCAAACCCATCTGGTGGGTTTTCTGGCAAAAGTTTTTTTTTTTTTTTTTTTTTTTTTATCTGACCATAGAACCAGGGTCTGAGTATGCTGGAGTTTGTTTTTGGACGAGCGAGGAGGATTTTTCTTGAAACACTCCCAAAGTACATGTGGTGATGTAGGGGTTGTTTTTTAGGCTTGAATGTATATTCAAGTGATTGCTAAATGCCAAAGTGGCATAAATATACAGGTAGTTGTATCTACAGTAAAGAGTGCAATAGTGAGCAACTCTAAAAACATGGATTACACATGTGGTGGGACTGACTCGATGACTCGATGGCTCTTAATAAATATATCTAACTCTGAGAGCACATTTGAATGACTTGAATTGAAATCGAATATGGGATGACTCCGGTCCATGGTCATGTGCACACTGGCCTAACCAGACATCTGCAACTTTTACACCGTCCAGACTGCACTCTACTCGTCCCTGACAGCTGCTGAAAAAGGTTTGAATCAACGATGATTCAGTTTTGACTGCTAAATTCTGTTATGTTCTTCAATGTGTACATCCGAGGGTTAAAGTTATCAGTTAATTTCTTGATTGCCGTTTTGACAGTGTCCATCTAGACATTTTAGTCATATTTGCTAATTCTCCTTAATTATTGCCCTGTTTTGATCCGTTTTCCTGGGAAATTGATTTTTTTTTTTTTTATCATCGTTATTTTGTTTTAAGGAGATACAAATGGTGCTTACCAACCTTGAATGACATGGTAATAAAATTATATCACATTATTTTGGCAGTAAAATTTTGGGCGTTTTTTTTCTTAGAGTGGGCGGGTTTGGGTGAGCTGTTGGGCAGGAAATCACGTCCCAATCTGGCAACAATAGTGCCAATAATTGTGGCCTATGTGTTTTGGAGAAAAACATTTATTACATAATGTGATTTTCCCCCCACTTTCAATACTTTTTTCAAAGAAAGATCAAAGGGATAAACACTGCAGATAATGTTTAGCAGATGTGCCAATAATTCTGATCACAACTATAGCTGTCCAAAATTCTTCAATGATACATGGTTCTACAAGATTAATTAATAATGTTGTGGTAATAGTGTAGTTAATGGAAACGACAACAATCCTGGTGTCCTGGTTGAGAACCACTGCCCGACACGTTGACAGCAGTGTAAAACGCTAACTACCACACCTCTGACACACATACATTTGCACATAATGCATGAGAAGCGAATAACTTGTATATCATACTGCAGCACAAGGACTGTTTCAGGCGACTGCTTCAGTGAGGAAGTAGGAAAGGAAACGGTGAGGAAAGGTTTGAAGCCTTCTGTTCTGTCAGTCAAAAAAAAAACATGCTGTTTTGCTATGAAAATGTTAAAGTGCTTTTGCTTCTCAAGTCATTATTAATAAATACACTAGAAAATCTAACTACAGCGGAGACATGCTCACCCTGGGGTTTTAGCTGCTAGAGCAATGCCACTCTCACTAAACTACATGCAATTACATAGCCAATTTCTCACAGTCTGGAGGAAAACAAGGCTCGTGGCTACATAGCAGAAGATCTACTTTGATGTAGAACATTTCTCAGGTCATGAAAAACCAATACGCATACAATAAAACAAAGCTTAACTTAGCACACAAAATATGTTTCACATCATAATACTAAATACCTATATTTTCATGCCAAACTTTATATTGTGGCTTTGATCTCTTTTTTTAGCACAATAGAGAGTAAAGAGCATTAACAACATAAAATGTGTCATTTAAGAGGATTAATATTAAATGTTTGAGATGTCCATAATGAGATCGAGATTTTTTGCAACGGGTAATTATTATTAGCTGGAGAGTGACTGTTTGGAGTCTCTTACTTTATTCACCAGTCCTAATTAGAGACAGATCTAAAACTTATTAATATGTCAAAGCCATGCATGGCATATCTTTTTGCCCTCTCACATGCAGAATTATTAAAGCATTCTCCAGAGTCAGCTCAGTTTGTTATTCTCCTTCTTTCTTTGTGTTCTCGCTCTCCTCCACAGTATTTGTTTGTTAATCATTGCTTTATTTCATAATCACGGATTCGTATCATTAATTCCCATTTGCAAAAATGAACAGAATCAAAGTCATAACAACAAAGGCTGTTTTGAACATGGGTCATGTTTTGTTTACAAATGCTTGTTTGATTAATTACATTTTGATTTGATCTCACTTTTATTTTTGGATCAAGTGTTGTTTTGTTCTAATAACTCTTTATATTCACAACTTTATTTATATCAGCCTTGAAAAAATTCTCACTTTTCAAGGGCTTTAACTGCAGCTCTTTAAATATCAATCAAGAAATCTAAGAGACTAAATGAGTCCATGAAAAATTCGAAGAATAGGCCTACATATTTGAAAGTATACAGAAAGCACAAATAAAATGTTTATCCATCCCCAGGGTACGGCAAGATTTCTTTTTGACATGTGAGCTCTTATCTTCTGACTGGTTTCTTAAAATTGGTATAATAGGTTTACCATTTGTTATCCAGGCAAATCTTTGGCATGAAACTTCTGCATGAACAAACCTAAATGTTCATGGGCAGGCCCATCAGGAACAGTCATTCTGAGTGGTAAAATTGCTTTCAATTTTTCTTGGGAGTTGAGGTTAAGGATTTATTTCAGCACAGTATGTAGTAACATCATTTAGCTTATTCATATGTTTTATGCTCGAATGCATGAACATGTCTGGCAATCTTCAGAGTCATGGTGTTCTTGGGGCCTAGCTGCTTTTTCTCATAGCCCTTATATATAGGAGGTTTGAAGAGAACAGAGGTGTGAATATCCTCTGTCACACAAGCATTAAAAATGAAGTGTCTGGCTACAGAGTCTACTGTGGACTCAGAAGTGGATTTATTCATGCAGTAGTATTTAAAATATTCCTCATTCTCTGTACAGTCAAAACTGGCAGAGGTTGTATTAGGAAAATAAAGCTCAACTGGAAACCCAGATGTGCTACATGACAATGAATATCTTCATAGATCATTTATTGATATTTAGCACAGTTTATGGTATAATGTAATGTAATATAATACCATAGTGTAGTTGAGAATTTTTAAGTTAATACTGTTATGCCAGTTGGTGGCAACAAGACATGGTAGGTGGCAACTTTATGAATGAGTCATTCAATTATTGACCTCGACAATCAAAACACTGGTTCATTCATGAACTAAACAAATTGCTACTTGTATGAGTCATTGAATCATTCTCTTATCTGATTTGTTTGAAACATTTTCAGGGGTGCTTCTATGTGTTCCTTAGAGAAGCGCAATTTCGGCTCTGGTTTTGTTCTGAATTAGTTTTGTTAGTGGAACAAAAAAAGACTAAGAACCTTGAAAGATTGTGTCTAAAAAAACTTTAAAAGCTTTGAGTCAGTATGATTTTTTTAAATGTTTCTGAAAGAAGTTGCTCATTTGTTCAAAAATACAGTAAAGGTAGTGTGAAATAGTATTTAAAATTTACAATGACTGATTTCTAATTTAATATAGTTTAAAATGCAATTCCTGTGAAGGCAAAGCTGAATTTTCATTAGAATGCTGCTGATTTGCTGCTCAAAAAACATTTCTTACTGTGATTCTTATGTGATTCTTATTTCTATGTATTTGTTTCAGGATTATTTGATGAATAGAACAACATTTATCTCAAATAGAAATTGTTTGTAGTATTATAAATGTCATTAGACACTTTTGATACAATTAACAATATGTCCTTGCTGACTAAAAGTATTTATCTCTTTCTTAAAAAAATTATTTAAAAAAATGGTAATGTAAGTATAAAAAGCAAAACTGTTATCCAAGGAGACTAACATGTATGCATAAACATAAAAAATGGCAAGTATGTAAAGATGTATTTTAGAAATTACCTGTTTCATAAAACAATTGTAATGCTTCCCTCTCCAGCATAAATACTGAACACATACAGTATTTCACATGGGTCAAATACAGAAACATTGATGTGTTCTATCATCTAAGCTAAATACAACCCTCCGTCACAGGGACATTGATGAGGTGTTATCTCGACGTGAGAAGTTAAAAATAGCACTTGGCCAGAAGAAGTAGTAAAAATTGCTTTAGCTCTGTTCATGTTCGTGCGTGCAGTATGTTTGATTGAATATGTAGATTCGGTTGCGTTCGATTATCTGTCTCTGGGAATTAAAGTGTAAGTGAGAGAGAAATACAGGGATGGTTCAACTTAAAGAAGTTGCGCTCAGATCCAGTGTGCTCTGAAAGGGTCTTTGTAAATATCCTGTTTGCTCACCATCAGTATTGTGTTTAATAACGCAGTTGCATGTTAAGTATCTTTTGATCTTTCTTTCATTAAGACACCCCATGTGTGTTTTCCTGTTTTTTTCCCCCCTAACATTTTCAATTTACTATTTACTATACACATGAGAAAAATGAAAGAGGACATGGGGAGGCTTTTTAATCTTAAGATTACGAATAATACCAAGCTATTAAAACCTGTGTTTTATTTTTGGTGAGAAGAACAATTTTGCTCTCAAAACTTCTCATGCTCTCGGGCTGTGTTACGGAAGCTTGTTCAGTGTATGAGCTGCATTTCAGCAGATGCCATGTCAGGTACTCTTGGCTCTACCACAGGGAGTCATAACTCATTGAGAGACCACCGGTACCCTGTTATCAGTCCTCTACATGACCTCACACCAAACACGACGATACTCAAGTGTATGAAAGCGCACGTTCTGTCAACATGAGCAATGGAAGCAACAAAAGCAAATTACACAGCAATGGTCGGCCAGACCAATTTTATGTCTGTGTGACTGAATTCGGTGACATGGTTACATGCTTCAGCAGCATCATTGCAAAGGCTACAGCAGGGGATGCAATCACCTTAATTCACAATATCAAGAGATTTTGACATAAGAAGGCAGGCCTGAAAAGTTTAGTCAGGTAGTTCTGAAGTGGATGGGGATTTTCAAAAAGACACTTATATACACGGAACTACCTTGACTATTGTGTTAAAGGGCTCAAATGTTATTCTAAAGCATTTTGCTACAAGCTTGCAGCATCGAGTGTGAGAGCATGAATTATGAAAAGACAACAAAAATCTGGAGAGAAAAAAAATGCACTAAAGAACAAGTAGGTCAAATTAATATTAGCCATAATAACCAATCCACCCATATTTTTGACAGACATCTTGTTTTCTCAGACTAAAGTGTAGCAATCTAAAATTATGCTAAACAAAATTCAAACCGACTATTCATGAATATTCACAGTGTAGCGCTTTTATTATGCATGCCCGACGTTGTAACCTATGAATAGCAAAGCAGCACATTGCAAAATAACACACCACGTGCAACCGGCAATAATAGGACAATATTTAGGTCATAAACAATTAACTTTGTTCTCTTTGGTTCAGATAGCACATTAGGATACGCCTTCCATTCCTCAACAAAGGGCTAAAAGAATTTCACCTGCACATCCCATTCCCTTTTATTCTGAATAACGTTCCTCTAATTATGTTTGCTCATTTATATTGCTTAATTATAGAGGGAGCCCGTAATTACAAGGGCAGGGGAAAGGTGGGCGAGTTTGCTGAGAGGGATCCGTGCTAGTCTAATGCCCATAGTCTCAAAGCTAGGACATAATGTGACTGAAAGCGGTCAAAGCCTGCTGAGAGGGAGGTGGCGGTGCTGGAAAGGTATAGTATGGAAGAGATTTCAGAGATCAGTCCAGCAGAGAGAAGAGTGCCGTTTGCTCGAGCGTGATAACCACAGAAATGAGATTCTTTGACTGGAATTGCTTTTAAATCGTCACATAGCCGCCGTACGCTCTTCGGTGCATTCCAATTCTCCTTGTGAGTGGAGACTGCCAGCAACGGCCGGATAATACTCCTCTGCCGGCTCCTCTGAGATCAGCCACCACAAAGACAGTCACTCAACATTGAATGTTTTTGTTGGCGACTTTAACCCGATCGAGTCCAATGCGATTCACTGGCACGCAAGTTTACCCATTGTTGCGTGCGTGTGTGTGCGATGATGAGCATGTGATGCAATGCAGGCCTTTATGCACAGAATAAGGGTAATGTGTACACAAAGAGCGATACCACAGGGACGCTCTGCTGGCACGGGCACACTGCAGTTCACCACAGAAAGAGAGGGATATTTGCTAGCAGTAGAGCTCGCCAGGAAACATAATAATGTGTACGCACAAAACTCCTGGGAAAGACCATTGAAAAGCTTTGAAATGCGGAAGAGAATTTTTGATGGACCCTTTTGTTGAATATCAATTCATAGAGGCTGGTTTAATGCCATTAAGGTACAACTGAAGGTCAATAAAAGCCATTTTTTTTACCCTAAAATGCATAAAATGGGTCAGTTCTATTTAATTATGGTGTCGTCACATTTTACCGTTGCTTGGAGAAATTTCACATGTGAAATCTAGGGTTGGTCTCACAAATTTGCCGCATTTACTTTGAAAAATTATTGGTGTGAAAGTGACTTTAGTGTGAATGGAGCTTTGTGTATTGCTACACTTTAGACAATTAGCGATGGGAAGTTCAGATGAAATCTCGTTCATCATAATGAACTATTTTTTTTTTCAAAATCATTTAGTTTATTTCAGCAGAATATAATTAAAATGTTACATGTTAATAGCCAAATTCCCCAACACATCTACTTACATGATCACATTTTGAATAAGAAAAACACGTGATGATTTAATTGCTTAGCTAGATCTTCAGACTATGCAGTCTGTTAATTCATCTGACTGAATGATTAGTTCAACTCTTGAGTCTTCGGGTCTGAGTCGTTCGTTCTTCCTATGGCTAAGGCTATGCAGTTTGTACAAAAAACAGAAATGATTAGTTCACCTCTCGAGTCTCCGGGTCTGAGTAGTTACTCAATATGTTTCAATGAATACAACATCACGCTAGTATTATTGACTGTATTCTATTAAGATATCTTTCCTATATCAAAGTGATTTTCCCCATCTTACAGATAAAGTTTAAAGCATTAGCCATCTCTTTATTAACACATTCAATGTTATGGAAAAGAACCAACGTGACAGAAATTCATATTGCTATAATTCATAGTCTTAGCCTATGGGGATGTCACAGGATGAAAGAACAACTCAGACCTGAACCCATAGACTCAAGAGGTGAACTAATCATTTCTGTTTCCTGTACAGAACCTGTTGTGCATGCAGGGTCAACACAAAATGAACAAATCACTCTCTGAGATAACTCGTTGTTCCTGAGTCATATTAAAGATTCGTTCAAAATTAACAAATCATTCATGATCGACCAATCACTATTGACAATAGACATGTTTTGCCTGCAAAATTTTACTGAAATTTCACTTATGTGACCACATGTTTACACTGAAAATAAAGAATAAAAAGGAATGCTTTGAAAGAACCAATAAATACAATAAAGATAATGTATTTGTGTGAAAAACTGTCTTTTGATTTTACCATAGGCACAGAAGAAAAGTGTAAGTTGAGAGCTTAGCTACTACTACTGTACATTCAAATACCCATTCAGGGGTCCTTCTAGGACTCTTTTCAACCCTTTTGTACGCAGTCATCACTCCTCACGTACCCACTCACCCATGTGAAAGGCGTCTGAGATGTCCCCAAACTGCATCTTTGTTGACATGTTAACTTTAAGTCTGGGCGTCTTTGATCACAGGGATGGTATCTCAGAGGGGACTGTGATTAAAAATGACATTTTCAATGCCCAAGGACCCAGGCAGCAGGGGGATTTTCCACACAGTGTGGAGTCGTAAGCTCATATACGAAATACACCAGTGATTCCAGCAAAGAGCCCTAACAGGGGAATAGGATATAGCACGGCAGAAAGCGCTCAACCTCCCCCCAGCCCTTTGTGCTAATAGTTGAGAGGTTCACACTGGATGACTTTGAAACCGACTTGTTCCACCCTTTCACATTAATGCTAGTTGGAATGCAAATGTTCAGGTTCTATTCAGAGCCTCTAGTTTTATGGGTGCCAAGTCGGAGATGACAGGCCCAGGATATTGACAGCCACAGTTAGCTCAATCCAGCCTAGAGTTTGGGATTAGACTTCATTGTGCCAGAAATAGAAAGGCCACTGTAGTAACTATAATCCATGGTGAATGACTTATCTCAGTGCTCTTGCTTTTTTTACCCTTCATGGATTACAGTACAGGCCCACTTCAAACTATTCTCTCTCAGGACGTAATGCCAAGAAAGATTCTAGACATTTCGAACATTTCTTTGATCAAAGGACTGTCAGCTTTATTGAGACTGTCCCTTTAAAGAAATGTCTCATGGTGGATAGAATCACATATAACAGACCCCATAATTACACAATACATAGCATTCTGATAAAGAAAATAAAACAAGAAGAGGAAGCATTTTGAGGTGCGAAAGGTCATACTTGTCCTTCTTCCTGTGTTGAAGGTCAAGTCATGAAGAGCCTCCTGCTGACCTCCTGAATTCTGAATCTTGGCTCTCGGCAGAAAGGAGAGGGAATGGAGAAAATAGGTCAGTGTGTGAATAAACATGCTCTTATTTGATAATTTTTTGCTTTTCAAATCCCAACACCAGTTTTTATATTGAAAGATTTATGCTACGTTTAGTGTTGAGGGAGCTTTGAACTGCTTGCCAAGTTACAAGCACTCTTATTTAAAGGGAAGTGTATTATTTATTTAGCACTCACATTTAAAGGGATTGTTCACCCCACAGATTTGGAAAACATGAGGCTTTAATTGGATCACTACTTCTCTAAATAGTGAAAATAGTTAAAAACAACAAGAATGTTCAAATATATTAATCTTGATTAAGGTGACAGCATTAACCATGAACAGACAACTTTACACAAAGTACAACTAAATGCCATGATTAACAGTAGTTTAACAAAATATTGCTTAACGGTTTCTACAAAGAAACCTGAATCTGTAAATTCAATGAGCAGTTTCATTTAAAAATGGTTAATTTACATTCAAATGAATTGGACTTTCCAATGCTACAAGCATTTTTACAATTGAATAAGGCCAGTAACACACAGGTCTACTGCATATGAATTGAACACTTTGTTTTATAAGTACAAGAGAGCATCAACAAAATGGCAATAAAAACAGTCCATTTTTTTTCAAGTCATTTCAAGTAACATGTAAATGGGATTGTGGAGATTTATAAACCGCTTAATCAGATTAATTCCTTTCTCTGATTACTAGCAATAATAATATTGATCTATAAACAAACAACCACTGAGACAATAAAATCAATGATGTGACATCTACACAATTTGTTGGAAAAAGTAGCTTGTTATAAAAGCTAAACTCTGTTTTAAAAACAGCTGAGCTACTGTTAAGCTTAGGATTGCTTACATCCCATTATATAATATAATTGTGCCATATTTACAATAACATAATTGTGTTCTATATGATCCAATTGGGACTCAGTTTTTCCTATATTTTATCGTCTTACACCCAAACAGCTGACAATGCTATTTTCATTTGAACCAGTTTCACACACAAGAGTCAATGCTAAAATTACAGATGGGAACGAAAAACAAATTGTGAAAGATGGATGTGAAACAGGGACACATTTCATGTGAGAGCCAAAACATTCCTACTGGTGCTACACTTGACACAAGAGGAAGGATCAAAGGAGGGCAATACTAGCTAACTTTTATCTTTTGTCTTTTTGCCGTTTTGCTTGTACTGTATCAGAATGTTTATTTTTTTATTTTTTGGGGGACTATAAAAACAACCAGTCCACTTTCAGTCATTTTCCACTGGATTTGTTGCAATGTTGATTACAATGTACAAAGCCATTAAAGTGGCTGTAAGGATGTTTAGTTTTATGATGAAACATTTATATTCAGTCTCAAGTGATATAGCCTAAGCTTGAGACACTTTACTAAGTATAACACTTTACTATCACATTACAATTTTATTTTATTCCTACAGATGCAACAAATGCGAAGTTGTATCCTACAACCTAGTTATCATCAGATCATAATCAAATTATATTAATGACATAAAAAGTATTATTTCAATAAATAAAAAAGTGACAAGCAAAAAAGTTTTCGTGTGTGTTCCTTTAAATGCAAATGAGCCGCTGCTCCCCGCCTCAGTTCAGAAGACTGCCGATCCTTTACACCAGCTTCGTGTAACGGGTATATATTATTTAAAAAGAATAATTATTTATAGAGGACTTTTACTTTGACGGGTGGACTGGTTTTGGGCGTGTGCTGTGAGAGGAGGAAAAAGAAGAGCGTGTTGTATGAGAGTGCCGCACAGAAAAAGTGAGTGTTGTGTCGTGTTCGTGAAGCTCGTTCGATAAAATTACTTTAATATAAGTTAATCGAGGCTTTACACAGCAAACACAGAACACGTTTTTACAACATGGCCAAAATGTTTCTATTACTCCGTTGTGTGGTGAAGGTTGTCACAGCGTTGATATTGAAGCCATTGCTTAAGGTTGTGCCTGCCTAGGCCCTTGGGTGTCTGGATAACCACTGGATAACCACTGGATGACATGTACTCGTCACTGCCCTGAAGAGGGAAAATCAGCCTTTTAAATTTCAACCGTGTGTTGGGCCGTCTCATTCTTCATCGAGCAAGGCACAACCTACAACTTCCTTGTCTAATGTGACATTTATTTGTTCGGTCTAGCTGAAGGGACAGAATAACGTAAGCTGATAATTCATGGAGTTTGCGATCTTGTGTAAATTACTGTACCAGTGTATGCTTTAGCTATATTTCTTTTAGTATTCAGATATCCTTTAATCCTTACCGGTAGGGAAAATGTTGAACATCTTCTGGTCAGGTATGATAAATATTTTAACTTTATGCCAAAAGTTATAAGCCACAATGAAGCCAAAATGACTTTAATGATGAGTATTTGACATTTCAGCACTCCTTGAGCAGACAGCGACTTAAGCCCGTAACTTACTTGTTGCACGTTAATGTTGTTTTCTTTTTTTGGAAACGCACAGAGAAAAAAAAATGTTTGTAACCACATGCACACCTGTTTATTTTTTCCTTTGATTTGTCTAATAGTCTCATTCGTTCGTTCCTTTACTAGATTTCCCCTCGTCTGCTCATCCTATAACGTTACCCCCTGTCATGTGAAGCTCCAATTTGCTTTGTTGTCTGCCAAGTTTACCTGTACCTGCAGTGCCACCCTCCCTGGTCCTAGTGTTGTACTGAATTTCGACCCCCTGCCAAATTACACCCCTAGTTGAAATCAGTACCCGATTGCCCAATCATAACCCCGCCCCTAATCCTAACCCCTCCCCCACAACTAATCCTAAACCTACCAATGGTGCTGATTCCTGGACTGATTCCGGTTACCGATCTATATCGCCCGGCTTTCGACTATACGCTCCCCTGTCTGCCATGTACAGAACCCGGGTTTGTTCATTAAATGGTCTGATCTGCCTTTTTATGTTTTATTTACAAGAGTGACACAGTTATGCTTTGTGAAGGCTACAAGAAAACATAAAAGTACAAGTTTTGCTTGATTGGTGACAATTGAAGAGATTTTTTTTTTTTTTTAATTGCTGAGTTTGGCACTCATTACATTTCGATTGAGAAGGGGCCTTACGAACTAACGATTCAACCGGACTGGTCATGCGTATTTGAGTGTTCTGCATGTATTGTCGGGGACTACTCTATGTTGCAGTTGGTGCTGGACGTAGTTTTAAGAAGATTCAAGTTTCAGACTATTTTGTGTCACCCTGCCATCCAACGATTCATCTCAGTTTGATTAATTTGCTGTTTGACTCATTTTAGATACATTTCAATTTTTTTTCAGTTGAACTACAGAACGTCTCGCGTTACGACTGTAACCCTTGTTCCCTGAGAAAGGGAACGAGAACTTCATTGGACACTTTGGGGAACCCCCCCTTAGCGTAGCGCATCTGAATTATGAATGAAACTAGTACAATCCTATTGTTGTTGCGTGATGACGTAGAGTGTGATCCTCTAAGCTGCGGGATGGGCTTCCGCACAAGGAAGAAGTCGATCTGAGCTATCAGATGAGGATCGAGAAAGTGCCGAAGCAGTTTCAATTGCGTCTGCTAGCTCTCTTTGCGAGCCTGGCCAGCTTCATCAAATATAGCCAGGCGGGAACACAGCACTCTCGAGGGCTGCCCGGGCGTGCTGTGCTCCCAAACAGTAAACACACATCTCGTGTGTGTCCCCATCCGTAATATAACAAGGGTAGGGGTGCACACAACACAAACAACACCAAATCGACATTTCACACAACAGAGAGCGCTTGCTGAAGAGCGAAAGCTAACGCTATTGTGTGACAACGTCCCTTTGTTGGTTTCGGGTGTGCCGTCACACTCTACGTCATCACGCTACACCAATAGGATTGGACTAGTTCATTTATACTTCAGATGCGTTACGCTAAGGGGCGGTTCCCCAAAGTGTCATATCGACGCAGTTCGAGTTCCCTCAAAAGGGAACTTAAAGTGAACTGTGAGCAAACACGTAAATGGATGTTTCACGTAAGTGCTCTTCCAAATATGACATTTCATTGTGTATGCCGTTGTTGTTGTTTTTTTCCAAATGTGATTGTTTAAAGTTGTTCATTTGAAAAGTGAGAACTCATCCTAAGTGGTGTTTATGGAAAAAATACAAGCGTTTTTCTTTTTTTTTTGTGGGATTTATTGTACAAGTGAAAGGTTTATAACTTTTACATTGAAGGTGGTTGTGTTGTAGTGAGTTTAAAATAAAACTCTAAGGCTGTACATTTTATTTATTTTCTTTGATTTAGTGATTATTTATAGTAACATTTGATTACAAGGAAGAAAAATACCGTAATTCCTCAAATAAAACCCGGGGCTTTTATTTACCTGAACTGCAAATGGTACCGGGCTTTTATTTGAAGCAGGCTTTTATTAGAGGCAGGCCTTTATTTCTAATTCCATCTGTTTGATAAATAATTGTTTTAAATAAACCGTTTTAAATTAAAAGCGATGAATGATCTCTGTCCAGTGTATTTTTTTTAAAGAAACATTTGCAAAAATATCACCATATACAGCCAGGAGGGCGACAAAGCAATTTGGGTCAGAATTACAGTAATCAAACAACACCACTATTATTTCAGTTTGAACCCTGTAAATGTACCGGGTGTTTATTTCAAATACAGGTAACAGTATTGCTGGTAGATTACAATAAGAGCATACAGTACCTTTGCAGAACACCAGAAGCCTATCTGATTAACGTTACAAACGGTAGCTTTAACCAGCATGAACATGACAAAAAAAATCGATGTTTCCTCAGAGCTACACATACAGGTATGCTAAATTACACGTGTGTGTAGTAAGCATTTGTCACATCATGGCATCCAGTGTCAAAACATAAGAAGAACAAATCTGAAGTAATGCTACTTCGGATACCATAACATTAAAATACATTCCTGACAGCACAGTAAACTGCCGGTATCTAAGAACATTCAGCTGCAAGCAAAATTTGAACAAAATTGCTTAAATAACATCGTCGCAGCTTACCTTGATAAATGAAACGGTGTAATTACCCGTAACATTATTTGGTGGTCAGTCCTCCTCCTCAAAATCACCATCCTCAACATCATCAAGAACTACAAGTTCATTGTTAAACAGTTCATCTTCATCTTCCTCCTCCTGAGGTGCTTCGCGCCGGTTCTCCCGGCCCTGCTGTCGGATCTGACTGAGCACCTCCCGTCGAGCAGCGCAAGGCTGTCCCTCCCTGAAGCATGAGGATGAGGTCATCTTCGCTCCCATCAGTTTTCACAGACAGTCCACACACTTTGAAAGACTTTTTTATCATATCCACGTCCAGTTTGTCCCAGGCGGCGACCATCCAGTCCACAAACAGGCGTCGGGCGGGGGCTTTTAAGTTACCTCTGGCTGTGTACTCCTTATCTGCATCCCCTGCCATCCACTGATCGTAGGCATTGTGCAGGCTCGCCTTGAAGGGTTGGTTCCACATCACATCGGGGGCTTGGATATATTTAGTGCAGCCTCCCGGGATCACCGCTGTTGTGATATTGTAACCAGATTTTAGTTCTTCTTTGGTGGCGGTTCTTCTAGTTCTTCTGATGTGGCAGCGGAATGAGTCCCAAGCCAGCAGCCGTGGGGTGAAGTTGAATTTTCCCACCACAGACTTCAGCCAATCCGCTGTGAGGGTGTCATTCATCCAGCCATTCACAGAAGTGGCGATTACTGCGCTGGAGATCTGCTGATGCATTGCCTTCACTTCATGAATAGCCCCTTTAAAAACAATATAAGGCTTCAGTTTGGTGCCGTCGGCCTTGCCAGCGAGGACAACGGTAAGATGGCTTTTCTCATGTCCTGTGGTTTTTAGGGCCACACTCTTTGCTCCTCGTGTGTCAACAGTTGTGGGAGACACCATGTCAAACCAAACTGCAGTCTCGTCCATTGCAATGATGTCCTTCTCTGAAATCATTTTAGAACTGACAGCCTTGCTAACGTAGTCAACATATGAAACAAGTTTCTCAGTTAATAGATCTGGGTCTTTCTGGACCATGGTGGTGCGACGTCGAAGTGCGAAACTATTGCGCTGTAGAAATCTTTGTAGCCAACCCCTGCTAGCCACAAACAAATCTCCTCCATCACTCACAGAATTGTAGATCTCCAATGCTTTATTTTGTATCACTCCAGCCAGCCGTGCTCTGTTCTTATCGGCTAATCTTGTCAGCTCATCCTTCTGTTTCTTCCAGTATCGGATTCTCCTGGGGTCAATGCCGAAATGTTTCGCAGCTTTTACACCTGAGTTTTCCTCCGCATCATTTAAAACTGTTTGTTTAAATTTTACATCAAATTTCCGTCTGGGTGTCATGCTCCTCAAATTCATTTGTAATAACGTTGTTGAAAAGTTCGTCACCAGCACTAAATGAGACCCGTGTTACATCCAATGTAGCCACTGCCATCTGTCGGCACCTGTATATAACGACGAACTTGAACACACATTATACGAAAGGCACGTACGGTCCCTATCCACATTATTTTTCCCCCGGCCTTAATTTGAGACCGGCCTTTATTTGTCTGTGTTGACCACGCCCCCGGCCACTATCAGAGGCCCGGCGTTTATTTGAATACCGGTTTTTAATTGAGGAATTACGGTATAAACAGAAAATGAATATTGTTTAATTGTTGTACTTACCTGCAGTGTACATTTTTGTTTAGAGCTGTCAGGGAGTAGGGGCGTCTCATTAGACCAGGGGAGGGAGGAGTGTATTAGACTGTGTCTCATATATACTTTTACTTCAAGAAGCCATCTCATGACATTACTCTAACTCAAGCCTCCCCTTGTCGGTCTGTAGTGTGCATCTCAATAAAGCAGGACACAACATACATACATTAGTGTGTAACGAGACTAAAAGCACTGAAAGCGGGGGCTAAGATCCTTTCTTTATTCAGTCTTCCAGGGCAGCTAACAAATTTCCCCTAAAAGACAGGCTAAAAACCCTGTTACATTCGGATACAATAACAAAACACGCAAATAATCTCACTCATCCAAAATCTCAGAAATAACCATTAGTGGAGTGCAGCTTTACAAAAACACTCAGGAAGAGGTTGCAACTTTAGACTGCACCTGGACATTTCTGAATGGTTAGTGGATACATTATGTAGTTGTTGTGGAGTTCCATTGATTCATCTGTTTCTGTGGGATTTCTGTTGAAAATAAAATTAATCCACTGCTCACTTGTCTCATCTGTGGCTGGGACTCTAAATAGTGTTCTGTGCTCGTCTGTGCAGCCAGCGACAGAAGAGTTTGCATGCTTTGCTTGCTAACTTTTGCGTTAGAACTGGTTACACTGTTGTCGCTTGCTAAACCAAATGGTGCCGCCGTGGGTGGATACGTGCAGATTAAGGGGTGGTAATTTTATAATAAGATCCCCTTCCTATGTCAGAAGGTGAGCAAAATGTGATCGGCTTATTTTTTGACATGCTTGCAGTGAAAGGCTTACCAAAACTGGGTTGTCACTTTTCACGTTTTCTTTGTTGGTAGATGCACCCATAATAGGTTGAGTCCCAATTATAGCACCTAAACACAAAAAAAGTCAGATTTTCATGATATGTCATCTTTAAAATTAAATTTTCCAACCATCCTTAATTGCTCTTCATAGATAAAAAATTGAATGTCTAATGTTTCATAATATGTTACCCTTTTCTAAACCTAAACTATCAAGCTCACTGTACTCTAAATTTCAGTAGTAAATTACTCTATCATAATAGCTTTTTACACCTAACCCACTTATAGATGGTTTTGTTCCCTCTTTCTCACAGGTTAGATGGAGTCTTTTCCCCCTCTCTCTGGATTAAAGTAGGTTGATTCCTTGTGAACTTCTCTCCAAGTCAGTTCCCAGAGGTAGAGGGACCTCCCTAACCAGCTGCTCTTCTTTTGCTGTTCTAATTCCCTTACAATTCTCTATCGTTAACCATCTTTCTCCAACTGTTTTTTTTTTTTAAACAAACATCAGCTCATTCTTTAATAGACAGGGCACAGGACGTGTATTCAGATCACACAGACTTCAATCATCTTCTATTACAAACTTGTTAATTTCTTTACTACTTCAGTAACCACTTGTCAAACTGTGTGTAATAGCGTTTCAGGTTCATACCATTCAAGTGAACAATCTCATTTCTGCTCTCAGACCCTTAACACACAGCAATATCTCTGCAGATAATTAATATGAGGCTAGAGTCATATGACATGGTTACGCATAGTGTGTCACCACAACAAACTGACAGATAACTTCTTGTGGGTTTAAGCCATAAAACAAATCTGAGATCTTGTAGTCGCATCATTGGTTTTGTTCTTTTTTTTCTGCTTGGAGTAATGGACTCATCCTAATGAAGCATTAATTATGTATAATCACATGTGATTTATTACAAACAAACATGGAGCCTTTTGTCAGGTTAGACAAACTACAGCTCCAATTACAATGAGGTTTTACATTAAATGACTTTGTTTTGCATTCTGTCAAAGAAAAAACATTTTACATGCCCTATTAAACATGCTCTCATGACTTGAGACTTAAGACAAACCAAATTCTTACAGTATATTAAAGGAATAGTTTGTCCAAATATGAAAATTCTCATTCTTCATAACTTATCCTCAAGTCTTTCCAAACCGGTATGACTTTTTTTTTTTCTGAAAGTTGGTAACCAAACCAATAAATATCTCATTTTATTTCCGACAAAATACAAAGTCAAGCTATTTTGGGACGTCATGAGGGTGAGTAAATGAAAGAGTTTTTTTGGGTAATCTTAACCTTCAACATTCATGACCACATACCCTGTTACACTACTACCTGTGTCAATCAAACAAACACTCTAATCCAGGCAAACATATGCGCAACAAAAAGCAGGGAGACGGCACCTGATATGGGTGCAAAAGAGGTGTGAGAAACGCATAAAAGAAACACCGGTCATTAATCTCTGTCTGTCCGCTCTGGGGCTCTTTATGCATTTGTCAATTAAGAACACCTGTTATTCAGTCAAAAGACCAATTAGCTTGTTCATCAGTCAAGTTAAAAATAGGTTAAGAAAAACTATTTTGACACACTTTAACCTTTGTGGCAAGGTGATTAGATTCACACAGATGTTTAAAGGGAGATATTATCTTAACCAGAATGAGACATCTCCCATATGCTGCTGGTTTTGTCTAGTTAAAAACAGTGTGCACAATTTTAAACCAAACAAGTGGTGAGCAAATTCCATTATTGACATTTATATTATTTATAGGCTTGCCTAATGATACCCACAATCAACACAAAAATATTTAAAGCTGCAGTCGGCAAGTCTGGCAGATTGACTGGACTTAGGCAAAATTTTGAATGTTTACAACTCTCATGCCCCTCCACCACTATCAACGAATACCCTCCCACCGAGTTCGTGCTCGTCAGTGCGTGTGCACCACGAACCTGCCCAACAAGTGCTAACGTTAGCTATCCATACCAACACATTTGGGCAAACATACTTAGATTACTAACATAACACTAAGAAATAAAGTAACTGGTTGATAAAGCACAATTACCTGTCAATAAGAAATGTTGCAAGCTCTGTGTCCAGCTTGAAGTAATTCAACCCAATTGAATTACGTAACGTTAAATCTCTCCACCTTTCAAATGCCGATCCGATGTTGATCCAGGTTTTATCACGGGCACGGTCGCTTTCTTTCTTTACTTCTTTCTTTTCAGCAGGTGTTCTCTTTTCCTGTGTTGTTTTTGACCTCCTAGCTCTTGAGGTTAACCGAGGAATTGGAACCTTTTCCGCCATCACTCTTCGTTACTGCGCAAACTTCAGGCGTGTGCATGTGATTGTAACGTGCGCGAGGGGTGGCGTGTGCACGACCTGTGATTGACAGTCAGATCTCACACCCCCCTGCGCTGATTGGACCCGATGAACCAGGAGCGGTGGATTTTTGCAAAACAAATAACGCTCCAGGTGGAGTTAGAAGCTCAGGTTTTTTTCTACAACCACTTTCTTTATGTTGTTCTGCCGGATTATAGTGTCGATTTAACTGAATATGATCAAAAAATGTTGCCGACGGCAGCTTTATAAAGAAGAATAAAACCAGGCCTTAAAGTTCCAAAGTACATTTTAAATCATTTTAATGAAATAAAATCTATAGTGACACTTTGAAGTACACCTATTCTGATGTGTTGACTAACAATCTGAAGCACATCTAAAAATATTTTTTATCATTTTAACTAGTGTTTATAGCCTACATTTTAAATGTAAATTAGAACTTCATCATTACAAATAGAAATTGCTATATATTTTAGTTAACTTTAAATGCCAGTTAGTACATTCAGCAGTACAATATAACCATATTTCAAAGATAAGAGAATTATGAAATTACGTATAATGATGTACTAATTAAGGGGATCGAAAAAATATAATTAATTTAAATTTTATTAAAGTGTCAGAAAACATTTTACATTCAATGCAATTAAGTATATTATTCTAAAGTATATTTGCCCTGTCCAAATACCCACACTTGTGGTCTTGGCCACTTAAGAGTGGGTGCACGTGACAGGAAGTTAGTGCCAAAGACTGTCCCATGTCTGAAAAATGCCAAATTATAGTGCACACTAAACCTATCTCGAATACCGCTTCGAAGTGTGAGGCTAAGCTTATCCCATCATGCATTAAGTTCGGGAACTCACTTGCCCCGGAATCGTGAGATGTCGAGCAAAACATTCCACTGTAAGTTAAATTAATTTGATATTACATATAATTGGTAGTAAAACATAGTGTTGCATATGTTATTGGTGCAAAGATGAGAGTAGGGTTTTTGCATTTGCAACTGCTTTTTAATCACTTAAGTAGAAGCACCACAGTTTTTTTTTAATTGTCTGTTAGTTACATAGCGACTACCGAACAGACATTTAGAAGTTTATTTTAAAATGTAAATTATTGAAAAAAAAAAAAAATTACAAGACTATAAGTGTGTCCCATCAGGTAATCAAAAGTTCTGTACAAACTTGCAGTATCCACGCCTTCGAACACTTGGCCCAAATACAGAAAATACAACATGCAAGTGGTGAAGTGCAAAAAACGCAAGTGTGGACAATAACCGCAAATTTGGACAGTATTTCCATAAGTACTTGTTTTAAAAGAATATTTAATGTGTAACCTACTTCTTTTTCACAAGGACAGTTACTAAGCAGTTACAGCTTTTATGTTTGTGTCTGTAGTTGAGTTGCAGACTTCCACTATGTATACATGGCACAGTGTGTAATCAAATATTTGAAGAATGAAATAAACGTTACCTCTGTTTTTCAGAGCAAACACACAATACCCAGGCCAAGTGTAACTTGATAAACATGTATGGTAAACGAATCCAAGCTACAATAAGTCTATTAGCCCAACCTCACACACACATGCACACACTCTCTCTCTCACACACACACACACACACACACACACAATAATAATAATAATAATAATTCAAAGAAAACAAATCATGTAACTGGTGTGATTTCAGTCGGACTAACCACATTATTGATTTAGTTTGACTGAAATCAATCTTTTAAAGTGCATGTACATGCACTGAATATAACAGGATACTGCCACTTTTCATTTAATTCTATAAAAATTTAAAAGTTTTGGGAACAAAAAATGTAAAATGTGCTGCATTAACATGGATGGAGATTAGGCTATTGGCAAGCAAATGTGTCATGGCTTCTGTGTGATGTGTTTAGCATGCTCTCCCAGGCTTAATGCCCTCAGTGGGATTGATCCTTGGCAGACAGACATGAAAATAAAGGCAAACAGCATGGGCATGTGTAGGTGAGAAGTTTAATTCTTTCTTTTTCTGTTCCAATTGCCTGCTGGGTAATGAAGTGCTGAGAGTGAGTGCATTGAAGACTCAGTATGGAGGCTTTCTTCTCCTGTTTGGCAATTCTATTGGCACTGCATTATCCATGTCCAGCATGCAGGAGTCTTACAGCGTTTACGTCTTCTAATCCTCATTATTTTTTCCTGCATGAGCGTCAACTCTACCTTTATTTTTCTTTCTGCCACTTTCTTCTCTGCAATTGTAAGACTGCTCTCTTTTTATGTGTTAATCTTTGGCTATTGGCAAACTTATGACTTATCTTAGATTAATCTTACAAGTTGTGTGATCTCTGCTCAAATGATCTCATTAGATCGCTTTCATTATACTTGTGAAGGTTTAATAAAGAGGAAAGGGGGAGGCAGAGAAGGAAGCGTACGTCTATCTGAGGGGTGGGGAGATGAGAGTCTGCATGAGTCAATGCCAAGATCAGCAGACTGTTAAAGAGATAGCATGCATTTCATTCTAAATACAACATTTACGGTTATCTTGCTTTCTTTCAAATGCTGTGGACATTCTGCCATCTTGTCACAGCTTCCCACTCCAGAGAGATTTAGCAATTTCTGTCTTTGAAGGTTTACTACCTGCTCTTTTAGGTCTACGTATGAGGAAAAAACAAGGATACTAGCATTGCTAGGAATTCTAATTGGTCCAAACATGTGGAATTTGAAGAGGGTTATCTTTTGACATAGCTCAGCCTATAGGCCTACATGCTGCATTAAAACAAGCTGCAGAAATTTGCCTGCTCCGATGGGAAGATAAAACCTGTCAGGACTATGATTATAGCAATTTCACGGTCAAAAGTTTCAACAAGAGTAAAACATAGATGCTGCACTCACCTTGAAACACTGCGTAATACATACATACCCCTCACAAGTTTCCTCAATGTAGGTGCTCTCTGTTATGCCTGGACATTAGTTGTGAGACATTCATATGCTAAAGTGAGAGTGTGGAACTTCATTGCTCCCTCAAGTGTTAAGGAGAGGGAAAAGACAAATGTTTTGGGCCGGTAAGATGCTTTAATGTTTTTGAAATAAGGCTGATACAGTAAAAAGAATAAAATTATGAAATAATACAGTTTAAAATAATTTAAAACTCTGTTTTAATATGTTTTAAAATGCAATTTATTCCTGTAATGGAAAGCTGATTTTACTCCGGTCTTCAGTGTCGCATGATACTTCAGAAATCATTCTAATATGCTGATTTGCTTTTTATTTAAAAAAGAACAATTATTTGAAACAGATTTTTTTTTCCGTAAATGTATCGTTTGATCAATGTAATGTATCCTAGACAAAAACGCATTAAATTAATTAATTAAAACATTTTTTTAAACTCTTTTATCTGACAAGTCTTCAGTCCATTCATATTTTATTTAAAATTATTTAATAATTTTATAATTATGATTTTAATTTTATAATTGAAGAAAAGTACTATAATCTAATTAAATTAATAAATTTAAATATTTAAACTTATTTTACTTGAAAAAGTCATTTAGTTTTTCACAGATCATTTAGCCATTTTGTCAAGATCTGCTTAATAGGAGAAATGAACAGAGTACGAATAGAAAATAGTGTCTCTTGCAGTAATGATGTGCTGAAGTCAAGTCAGAATGATTGTATTTACTAATTGAGTGCACATCAACGGCCTGATCACATAATTATGAGAGGGAAACTTGTTTCTTTCTTAGTTAGAAAGTGTCAATTAAATATTTATGGCTGAAGCAGTTTGTTACTGATCATAAGTTTTAATTGTAAATGTTGGTGGGACAATTTAGTTTGTAGGCATTTTGTGTACTGTTGCAGTTCGCCACAAATGACTACTCATTTAGCTTGCTTATAAGGAGACAGAACACACTATATTGCCCATTGTCTTCTGTGGCACCACAAGAATTATAGAATACACATATAGCAATACTTAAACAACATATACACATGTGCATCTTTGTCCTGCATTAATACTAAAAAAGATCCTGTAATTATTGGGGAATGAAAAACTTGTGAAATTGCGCATATCACGTCCAACATAATTACTAAACTTCCCAAGATAACTTGAATGTACATATACCTGTGCTTACCTCTCTACAGCCTTTTGTGTAACAGTGAGACAAAGACTAAAGCTTTGTTCTCTAGCTTCCTTGCACACTATCAGCAGAGCCTGGTGCTGAGTTACCATGGTTTTATACCTAAATGTTCAACCTTTTCAACCTTTGTAATTGATTTCTCAGAGCAGAATAATGTGCTGTCTGACTGTGTCTTTCATAATAAAGAGCTGTTCTGAAAGCGCCAGAAGTGTTCTGAGAGTGCTCCAAATATATTATTAAAAGAGTGTGAGCTACATAGAAATAAAGATGTGACAAAAAGCTTGTCACAAAACCGTGACAAGACTGAATGACAAGTTTTTGAAGGTTCCTCCATCAGTGTGTCATGGTTATTGTTAGACAGAGATTTAAATGTTCATGACTGGGAATTATGGGGATGTTTCAGGAGCCATCATCCTCCTCCAGATCCTCTACTGTATTTGTTTTGTAAAGCCTTTGTGGTTTCCAGTGTAAATAATAGAGTAACTGGTCCTCAAAGTAGCAAACAACTTATCCCTTATTTATTGTCTCTCATCAAAGAGCATCTATGTAACCTACAAAAGTAACACCATATCATCACATGGTCCTTTGTTTCACAAACTTGGAAAGCAACCAAAATATAAAGATCATCTGACAACATATTTTCTCTCAGTTTGAGCGCTTTCTGTCTCTTCTTTGACGTGTGTGATGGTGAGATGGCGTTTTGTTTACTGAAATGCCTTTTGATTAAAGTCTCAGCTTGATGTTTGCAGCAAGGGATAGAGCCATGAGTCATAGGGAAATAGCTTTTCTTGTGTTGAGAATGACACATTATGAAAGGACTTGAATAATGAAGGGGTGTGTGTGTATGGAAATCTCAGACAAGAAGGTAATTTGGCTCACTGATGTACTCTCAGAAATTCACAAATGACTGCAGACCTACACAACCATCTTTTAAAATATATGGAAGTACTATTAGACTGCACGCACTTGTATCCCCACAATAAACACGCTCGCAATTCACTTAGAGCCTTTTCAAATATTAATAGCGAGGAAGGCCTTCCACAAAGCCACACACTATGGATTTGGCCACTTTAAAAATGTATCATTTATCTATCTCGCCGCATGGCTATTTTACACGACCACTAGACAGTACTTGCAGATGCATCACGACGAAACCCCTGAGCTTAATTGGACACTTTTGCTGAGAAAACATACATTCTTTTGAAGAGCAACTTGGAGTACATCAATAACACCCACCACACATCAACTGGCAGCAGAACTTCTCGCAGCAAATCTGAATGTCTGGATCACGTAAGAGCCCCCAGTTAACATCCCTTCACAGTTAATTTTTAAGGACTCCTTTAAAAAGATAATCTTCTCTTGGTTGCAAGGACTGATATGGCTCTGTCTCCATTTTCTGCCTGACTGAGGCTCGCTCTGATGTTCCGCCTCAGGGCTCAGCCGCAGCAGGTATCCCTGCAGGGGCCTTACAGACCCTCTATACTGCCACTGTGGTTATTGAAAGCTGCTTGGACTATCCATGGATCTGTGAAAAAAAAAATAGCACAGCGAGATTGATAAAAAAAGAAAATAAACGGCAGCGCCACCTGGGGAAAGAATGACGGAAAGCGGTCAGGGATAACCACAGGTTTTCGGGGACCCAAAAGTTTGAAACAAAAGGAAAGTGAAGACTAATTTAAGGACCATCATATAGTAGTCATATGAAATTTTGAATGAAGTAAAAAAAGTCAAGCTGGCCTAATAGGCCAATAATATATATATATATGTGTATATTATATATATGTATATAGTATAAATGTATATATGTATATAGTATAAATACTATTTGTGTGTGTGTGTGTGTATATATATATATAATATTTATTAATATTAATATTAATTTTTTTTTTTTACAGTGAAAAACGTATTTTCCCTCCTTCCAGATCCAGATCCCTCCTTAACAGGCTGTCACTTCAATATTCAGGCCCTTTGATGGGTTTATCAACGAAGCCCTTTATCCATTATCCTGTCCACACCTACTTTTCATGAGCACCGTAACATAGCTCAATGTGCTCTTACAAATGGCTAATAGCTTCCACTTCTCATCTCAGCCATCGCACAACAGCTTGGGTCTGACCGGCCTGGATTACAATAACAGTATTAATATTTGAATTGCCCGTTCTTTGTGGACACCGCTGGTGCTTGAACAGAACAAAAGCAAACAACTGTAAGACACAATGTAGCCGAGAGACACTACACTAACTGCAGGTTAGCCTCCTTTTCTAGACACTCCAAAGTCCATTATACTAACAATGGCCTCTATGCTAATGCACTGTCCGTGTCATTTTATTGATGGCTAAAGAGTTAAGCAATGAGAAGCCATTTTATCTGCGCCTCCGACTGCAGTCTCAGCGAGTATGTGATGAGGTTCAGAGATTGCCATATCGGGGGGTTGTGGGGGGCTGGAGTGGCGAATGACAAAGGACTGAATTTGATTGGCAATTATAACTGAGCGTTGGCACAATGAGGCAGTGGATGCTCCATCTCTCCATTCTCTTTTAATCACATTGTGCACTCTCCTGACAATGAATTAATGTAACGCTTTTCTCTGGCCACTCCTCTTTTATCTCCACTTTTCTCCCTTTCCTTTTTTTCCACAGGTGGCTTTAATAAAGGCTGCTAATAAAGTTGAAAGCCTGGATCCCGAATTTCAAATAAGGGTCTGCTGGTGGAATGAAATACGGGGCCTGTATGCAGAAAGTTGGCAGAGATCAGCTCTGTCATTGAAAGAGGAGAGAGCAAGGATGTGATAAGCACATGCTATCAGATGTCAGCAGGGGTCCTGAGGTAGACTTCTGAGCACACTGTTTATTAGCTGCCCTTCCCATCCTTTGTGCTTGAGACTGATCGTGATCAAAAGCACCAGATGAATCCATGAATCACCGACATAAGCAAGGAAAGGAAAACAATTTCATGTTGGAGCCTCAGCAGTCATTCTAATGCAGAAAGTTGATAAGATTTCATCAAACAGAAATATGATGCTTACCGGAGTACACGCAAGCAACATTTGTGATGTTGTGAACAGATTCATTGACTTTCCTTGTAGAAAGGAACTCGAAGGACATATAACAAAATCAAGGAGTTTTAGTAAGCTCCCCAAACAACTAGTTTTTGATCATATTTATCAAGTTTGTATCATCTGATATAACAAATTTTACTTCAACAAACATTAAAACAAACAGCATAAGCGATGAAATGTTTCTGGCCGAGAGTATCCATAATAGCTACCTAAATAGTCACATACACGAATGTTACAGAATGCAGGGAATTTCATTCTAGAATTGATTATTGAATGAAATGCAGTTTTCTGTTCTATATAACAAAAATAGTTGTGCTCAGGGAAAAAGTTAGTGTGCTAAGGATCTACAAAACTTGGTGATAAATATAAATATAATAACAGCACAAATAAAATGTTATACAGTATAAATAAAAATAACAAAATAAGTAAGTCATGATGCCTGTAGTTGACTGCAAAAGCAGGTGTGAAAATACTTGATATTAGGGCATCAAACTGACAAGTGGCAAGGAAGTCAAATGCACAACGCAAAGCTGAGATTTATCAGAGATGGAAATTTCATGAAAGAGGGTTTAATTACTGTTACAGGGTAGACATGCATGAAATGAAAAAAAGGATAAAAAGGAACCTGAAAATCTGAGTCTGTCTAATATGAGACAGATGTAAATTATCCTGTTAGCTTGCACATGCAAAATTATCAAAAAAAGGTTCACTTTTAAAAAGGTTCAGACTCTCCGGCAGCTCAGTTATCTGTGACCTCACATTCTCCTCTTTGAAATGACTTCTATCTCTGTTTTGTGCAAAGACTTCATGTATAGCTTTGTGTCTTAGGACTCTTATTTAGACATGTGGTACCTGTGTTTTACTTCCTGTGTTTGCCTTAGGTGTGAAGCGGCGCTGTGCAGACCAAACGCTGTATGGCATTAAAGTGTGTCTATTAAGCTTTTCCAAATATTACCTTTCACGCAAAGAAGCTGTCGGTGAATATAAATGGTCTGAAAAGTTGTAAAGTCGAAAGTATATGATAAATAAAGTCATTGTCTCTCAAAAGAAAGATTTGACGGGGTAACACATTTTGGTTCTCGATGTGAACCAAAAACAACTGATACCAGCTCTCAGTGATATGTGTCGGGTCCCCGCTATGATAACAATAACTTTCTCAAATGTTTAAAGAACAAGCGGGAACCCAGTGTGCCTGTATCTTTATCTTTCTCTATTGCTGTTCGATTACATGATAGAAAGTCTAAGGTCTTCAAAAGCCGTACAGCAAACCCATCTAATCTGGTGCCTATTACAGGCCAAACTAAGATTGCTGTGGGGACAAAAAATAAGACTGTTAAGTTAGCACTTTTAAACATCTGCTCACTTAAAAAATAAATCACTTCTAGTCAACGACTTAATAACCACATACAACCTGGTTTTATGTTGCTAAATTAAACTTGGCTAGAAGACAGCTGCAGTGCAACAATCCTCAATGAAACAGCCCCTCCTAACTTTACTTTTATGAGTGTCTGCAGAGCTGTCAGAAGAGGTGGAGGTTTAGCTGCTCTTTTTAAAGTTGTCTATCAATGTAAGTAAATATAATTTGGGAATTACCCTACTTTCGAATATCTGGGTATTGTGTTAAAAGGAGCTCCACGCATTTTACTTATCATTGTTTACAGGCCTCCAAAATACTCCCAAAATACTGTTATCAACAATTTCCTCAGAGTTTGACTGCTTTGCCATTGCTGGAGATTTTAACATTCACATAGATAATGCAGAAACCAATATGGAAAAAGAAATCAAAACTGTTTTAAAAACTTTTGATCTGACTCAGCATGTACATGGACCCACACATAATTGTGGACACACTCTAGATTTACTTATCAGTAAGGGTCTAAACATTTCATCGATTGTTATTAAGGACGTAGCACTGTCTGATCATTTTTGTATTTTCTTTGATATATTGATCTCTCCTGCCATTGAAGCTAGATCTGTGTCTGTCAAGAAGAGATGCTTAAATGAGAACACTAGTGTACTATTTATGAAGGCTATATCTTTAACACCAAGCATATCTGCTGACTCTGTTGGTTTTCTCCTTGATTCTTTTAAATCAAAAGAATCAAAAGTTAAGAGTGTAATTGATGATATTGCTCCTGTGAAAGTCAGGAAGAAGAATGGCAGACAGAAAGCACCTTGGAGAAACTCAACAGCAGTGCAAAATATGAAAAGATAATGCAGAAAAGCAGAGCGCATGTGGCGGAAGACAAAACTTGTAGTCCATTATAACATCTACAAAGACAGCATCCATGCTTTCAATAGGGAACTAGGCAAAGCTAGACAGACTTTCTTCTCAAATATTATAAACAGCAATATAATCAACACACGCACTCTTTTTGCTACTGTAGAGAGACTGACAAACCCCCCAAGCCAGATTCCCAGTGAAATGCTCTCAGAGAGCAAGTGCAGTGAGTTTGCTTCTTTCTTCTCTGAGAAAATCAATAATATCAGAAAGGTGATCAGCTCATTCTTGAACTGCACTGGGGTCAGACAGATCAGACAACAGCCTGAGAAAGTAGTCACTATGTCTGATTTCAAAGAAATTGATGGCAAAATTTTGGAAGAAATCATACAGCACCTTAAAACATCAACCTGCGCCCTTGACGCACTTCCCACATCTTTCTTCAAAACTGTGTTACACAGCTTAAAAGCAGATCTCCTAGAAGTGGTAAATGCCTCACTTCTCTCTGGGAGTTTTCCGAACTCCCTGAAAACTGCAGTTGTCAAGCCCCTCCTGAAAAAGAGCAATCTGGATAAGACCATATTAAACAACTATAGACCGATCTCAAATCTTTCTTTCATAGGCAAGATCATTGAAAAAGTTGTCTTCAATCAGCTGAACAAATTCTTAAGCTTGAATGGATACTTTGACTACTTTCAATCTGGTTTCTGACCGCATCACAGCACAAAGACAGCGCTCATAAAGATAATAAACGATATTCGCTTAAATGCTGACACAAGCAAATTATCAGTTCTAGTACTACTCGACCTCAGTGCTGCATTTGACACTGTCGATCACAACATACTTCTTGACAGGCTGGAAAACTGGGTCGGGCTTTCTGGGATAGTCCTAAAATGGTTCAGGTCATACTTAGAAGGGAGAGGTTATTATGTGACTATAGGAGAGCATAAGTCTGAGTGGACATCCATGACATGCGGTGTCCCTCAAGGCTCAATTCTTGCGCCACTCCTATTCAACCTGTACATGCTCCCAATGAGCCAAATAATAAGAAAGAACCGAATCTCTTACCACAGCTATGCAGACGACACACAGCTCTACTTAGCCCTATCGCCTAAGACAAAACTGAAGTCATTGTGTTTGGAAACAAAGATGAAGTTCTCAAGGTGAACGCATACCTTCAGTCTAGGGGTCAAACAACTAAAAATCAAGTCAGGAATCTGGCTGTGTCTCTAGAGTCTCTAAAGTGTATGACATCAAAGCACCGCAAGAGCGATTAGAGAGCAGCAACTCTGTATGCTTTCGAATCGCTCTCGCAGTGCTTTAAAGTGACCATATTATGCTATTTTAAAGGTTCCTAGTTTTGTTTTGGAGATCGCCAAATTTACACACTTTAATTTTCTTATAATATACAGTGCACATCACCACATTTTTCAATGATTCTCAAACAACTCGTGATTCAGTCTGTCTAAATCCCTCTTTTCCATGAGCCTACTCTGCTCTGATTGGCCAGATGGCCCAGTCTGTTGTGATTGGTCTACCACTTACAGGGCGAGTCAGAAACGAAACACTAATTGCCATAACTGAACTTCAGGAGGCTTTCTCAGTCCTTAACGATTGTACACACTTTAAAGACAGTAACGATGACGATGATTTTAAGATATAAACTTGAGTGCGAGTCTGATGATGAAACATTGGAAGATG
This sequence comes from Meda fulgida, assembly GCA_030578275.1. Classification (NCBI taxonomy): domain Eukaryota; kingdom Metazoa; phylum Chordata; class Actinopteri; order Cypriniformes; family Leuciscidae; genus Meda; species Meda fulgida. Next base: position 27,074,689 of record CM060622.1, read on the forward strand.
TAGTCATTCAACACGAACCTCCATCGCAAGGACGACTTGAGCAGGAAGTTTCTCAGTGATTTGCTACTCTACATCTAGAGATGTATGTAGATCTACATTATGAGATGTTGCAATTGACCCTGCGCAGGGAGTTTGATTGACAGGCGATCTCACCAATCATAATACGCGATCCACCAAATCCGCCTGACAAAGCAGTCAGGAGAGTTAGTAGATTAACGTTGGAGGATTTGATTAAGTATACTCCAAATCCATTAACATATGTTACCCTGGACCACAAAACCAATCACAAGGGTACATTTTTTAGGACAATATTTGGCCGAGATACAGATATTTGAAAATCTGTAATCGAAACATTGAGAAAATTGCCTTTAGAGTTGTCCATTTATGTTCGCGATTTTGCTGCATCCACTCACAAAAATAAATGTTATATATTTAATATAACATTTAATATAATAATAGCCTATATATTTACGGTAGGAAATGTACAAAATATCTTCATGGAACATGATCTTTACTTAATATCCCAATGATTTTTTTGGTATAAAAGAAAAATCAATCATTTTGACCCATACAATTTATTGTTGGCTATTACCACAAGTATACCTGTGCGACTTATGACTGGTTTTGTGGTCCAGGGTCACATATTTACTAACATATTGCTTGAGACTTACTGATATAAATATTATAATTAAACTTTATTTGGAGTGCTTCTTTATTTCATAATGCACATTTCTTAATATTAAGCCTAAAATGTGTTTTAAATAAATGAATTTTAATTTGCACTTCTTGTACCCACTTCTTGTACTAGTTACCCCGCAGAAACATTTTATGTCAAACAGCCTTAAATTAGTGCAGATCAACTAAAAAATGTGATGGTCTAAAGCTCTTCAAGCATAATAACATTTAATCATAAGATTTAGTTGCTTTGGCATTTCTTTTATATCATACAGTTGGTACTCAACCAGAATAATACTTTTGCCGCTGTAGCGCCTGGACCAATCAGACACACACTAATTATTCATTATATTTAATGAATAATCCAGTAAACTCACTCACCCAACAAAGGTCTATGAAACTCCCCCGAACTAACCAAATGAAGCGAACACACTGGCAGAAACTGGTGTCCTGTTACAGGACACAGTAAGACTGATAAGAAGACTTTTACAACCTCAAAAGGAATGTTCAGAGAGTTGTGACTCTCTCTTACTTCTAACTTAGGAGGAGAAATAAACCCTGTTAATCATATATATTCTATAAATATATCCACTTGAGAATTGTATAAACATGTATCTAATTTTCCCATCTCATGATTTTCCTTTTATGTGGTTTGGCCTATATTTTCTTGTAAACTCTAATGGGTTAATGTTTCAAACTTTGCAAACTATGGTTAACCAAAATCATGTGTGGCATGTTTGGTCTCTATAAACTCCAAACTTTGTCCCCCATTTGTTAATTTACATTACATTTTGCTAACTTTGTGACACATTAGTATTATATTATAAGAATCGTGAAGATTCTTACCTTAAACACCCAATAAAATTACATTTTCAAATGCCTCCTAGAGTACAAAGGGTCGTAAACATTTCCCTCCAAAGGAAACTCTTCTCATTGTCCCACGGACCCCCAGAGGGTGTGACATCTTCATTTCAACCAGAACAGAGTTGAACTAACCATGCAAGTTCACCATATCTTTTTCATCCAACGGAGAGGAAAACGACGGCAATTTCAAGATGTGACACTCACAAAACCAATAACAAAATTCATTTTCAACAACTTCAAGAACGTCTCAGTTACGTATGTAACCCTCGTTCCCTGAGTACAGGGCGTGCACGTGGCATCATGGGTCACTGTGGAGACCACTGGAAAACACCCAGTCTACTAGCAACTCCTACTAGAGGTAGCAGACCTGGCGCCGGGTGGTCCGCCACGCCTGGCACTGGAGGGGTGATGGAGGAACTCACGAGGCTCACCGGCGTAGGGCGCCAACAGAGCAAAAAAAGCATGTATCCGGCTGAGGCACGGAGTGGCATAGCAAGCCGACACAACCTACTCCCTCGCACCACTGACCGTAGCAAGTACTCGAGAGGTAACAGGTTCTACACGTAGGCTATAGAACCTAGCGAACATGTTCGGTGTCGCCCAGCCCACAGCTCTACAAATGTCTGTCAGTGAGGCGCCTTGAGCCAAAGCCCAGGAAGCGGCAACACCTCTAGTAGAGTGAGCACGCAACCTGGGAGGACAAGGCTCACCCAGAGACTCATACGCTCGGGTGATAGCATCCACTAACCAGTGGGCTAACCTCTGCTTGGAGACAGCCTTCCTCTTCTGCTGGCCTCCGTAACAGACAAAGAGCTGATCTGAGGTTCTGAAGCTTTCCAAAATCTAGGCACGATTCGTCGACCGAAAAAGCCTGCCGATCCTCGACCCTCTTGAAGGAGACCAATGCTAAGGGGAGCACTGGACAGGATATTAAGCTGTAAAGTCAACAAAGCCTTAAAGGGAGGACTTTGAAGAGCCCTAAGTACGAGAGCTAGGTCCCAAGAGGGTACAGAGTGCAAAACACGAGGTGGATTTAACCTCCTAGCACCCTTAAGGAATCTGATGATCTGGTTGTGCTTCCCCAAGGACTTACCTTCTACTACATTGTGATGCGCGGCTATTGCAGCGACATACACTTTGAGGGTGGAGGGAGACAGCCTTCGCTCCAACCCATCTTGCAGGAAGGAAAGCACGACTCTGATCGGACAAGTTCGGGGGTCCTCCTGACTAGAGGAACACCAATCGACGAATAGGCTCCACTTCAACCCACAGAGGAGCCTCGTAGAGGGGGCTCTAGCGGAAGTGATGGTGTCTAGCACTACCTATGGTAGATCACCTAGAACCTCTGCGTCCCGTCCAGGGACCAGACATGGAGATTCCAGAGGTCTGGACCCGGGTGCCATAGAGTGCCCCGTCTCTGAGAAAGGAGTTCCTTCCTCAGAGAAATCGGCCAAGGAGGGGCTGTTGTGAGGAGCATGAGTTCTGTGAACCAAGCCCTTGTAGGCCAATACGGCGCCACTAGAAGGACCTGCTCCTCGTCCTCCCTAACCTTGCACAGGGTCTGTGCAAGAAGGCTCACTGGGGGAAACGCATACTTGCGCAAGTCCCGGGGCCAGCTGTGAGCCAGAGCGTCCGTCCCACGGCAGAAGCATCTGTAAAAACCACAGCATGCCTAGAAACCTGAACTAAGGGCACTCCAGCCCAAAGAAACGCAGGATCCCACCATGGGGAGAAGGTTTGGCGACAGTGCGGGGTCATTTTGACCCGGAACGTGCTACTCTGCCACGCCCACCTCGGGACTCGATCGTGAAGCCAGTGCTGAAGCGGGCTCATATGTAACAGGCTGAGCGGCGTTACTGCGGCTGCGGCTGCCATATACCCCAGGAGCCTCAGAAATTGTTTCAATACTGCGGCTGCGGCTGCCATATGCCCCAGGAGCCTCTGAAATTGTTTCAATGGAACCGCTGTCCTGCCTCGAAAGGACCTGAGGCAGGTGAGCACTGACTGTACGCGTTCCTCCGTGAGGCACGCAGTCTGGGCGACCGAGTCTAACTCCATACCGAGATAAGAGATCCTCTGCACGGGGCAGAGTTTGCTCTTGTCCCAGTTGACCTGAAGCCCCAACCGACTAAGGTGCAACACATCTCGCGAGTGAGCTAGAATGAGCCAGTCGTCGAGATAGTTGAGAATGCGAACGCCTTGTTCTCTCATGGGAACAATGGCTGCCTCTGCGACTTTCGTGAAGACACCGGGCGACAGGGCCAGCCCGAAGGGTAGGACTTTGTACTGATACGCTCGACCCTCGAAAGCAAACCGTAGAAACGGTCTGTGTCGAGGAAGAATCGAGACATGAAAGAACACGTCCTTCAGGTCGATCGCTGCAAACCAATCCTGGGGGCGGATGCATTCGAAAATACGCTTCTGCATGAGCATTTTGAACGGGAGTTTGTACAGGGCCCGATTCAAAACTCGCAGGTCCATTGGCTGTAACCCACCGCCTTTCTTGCGTACAATGAAGTAGGGGCTGTAAAACCCGGACCTCATCTCGGCAGGAGGGACCGGCTCGATCGCGTCCTTCGCCAACAGGACATCGATCTCTTTCAGCAAGACAGGAGCGTCCACTGACCACACACAGGTGAACCTGGGAGGCCGGCGTGCAAACTGAATTGCATAGCCGAATCAGCTATGCCGCTATCCGGAGACTGGGAAGAAGGGAATGGGAGCGATGCCGCTTGGAGACGGCATCCACTGCCATTCTGACCCTCTTGGGTGGAGGACCGTGGATGACCTGAAGGAAAGAGGGGAATGGGAGCGATGCCTCTCAGAGACGGCATCCACTGCCATTCTAACCCTCTTGGGTGGAGGACCGTGGATGACCTGAAGGAGAAGGTAGAAACTGCTCTTTTATTGAAACTTTGGGAGACGGAAAGTTTGCCTTCCACCACCTGGCGGAACAGAAAGAAAAGGGAACAGAAAATTCTCCGCCCGGCCCTCCCCCGGGGGAGGGAGGTGTGCAGAGGCACCCTCCTGTAGAGCAGCATCTAGGTTTAGGAGCCTGAGCGGGCTGGCCCGTCCTCTTGCGACCAGACTTCCGCCCTCCAGGGTTGGACTGCTGCCCTGAAGGAGGAGCTGGTGCAGGAGGACGTCCTCGACGACGGGAAGCTGCCGGAGGCTCTACGGCAACAGGAGACGGGCCAGCAGCTGCCCGTTGTAGCTGGGGGGATTCCCTTGTACCCGTGCACCGCCCCGCCATCGAGTTTGGTGAGAAAGGAGGAGCGAGGTTGTCTACGCCTGGTCGCAAGAGGGGCCAGCCAAGACTTCCTTAGCTCCTCATGCACTTCCGGGAAGAATGGTACTGGAGCGGACCGTGGGGCTCAGTCTTGAACGCAGCATCGCCATCACACAGGGAAACTGCAAGCCCGTGTGCTGCACTCAACCACTACCAGATGTGAGAACGGCTCTTTTTTTTAAGAGGAAACTCGGCCAATAGAGGGAGCGATGATCGCTGAAGCGCCGTCACACCAGCAACAAAGAGAACCTTCTTCCTTCAAGAGGACTCGTTTTTCTTTCTCATAAACTTTGACAAAGAACAGCAGCTCAATCAGAACACACTGTGAGGCTCCGAAGAAAAAAGCATTGGGCAATGTTTACTTCCGCCTTTTATGCGCGCGCTGGTAGGCGGGTCGCGGAATGCAAATCTTGCATGCCAATGTGCATTGACTCGTTTTAATTCTCTCGAAGGCAATTGGCTCCCTAGCTTGATCCCAATTCGTCAGGGAACTACCCCGACAACACGTCGGAGTTCCCAGGACGAAAGGGAACTATGTACCCGGCCCTAAAAATGCAAGGATCAATTCATTGAAGTGCTCTAAAAATTATAAGCTGATGGTTCTTTTCATAGTTAAATGGATATTTTCCTGCTTCCAGTTCCATTCTATCACTCACCATTTTACCTATGCATGTATGTATTGTAGCATTTGTACGCACGTATAAATATGACTAATTATTATTCAGAACGGATTATGATCAATAATTAATAATTTAATTATTTTCAGAATTTACTGTAGCAGAATCAATAGTATGATCATTTTATCAGTTCATCCAATGAACGGAAAGCATAAGCAATTATTAATTCTAGGAAATATAATATCTTCCTGGCCAAGAAAGACTAATTCCCAGCTAACAGCTAAATTAAGAAATAATTCCAGGGTAAAAGCATACGTAGCTTAGGTCGTAGTTCAAGACAATAAATTCGTAAGCAGATAACACAAGTAATGCTTCTCTTTTCAAATACAAACAATACTTTATTGATTATAAGACTAACACATAAAACTAATATCTAACACAAACACACGCATTCATACAAGTTGCAGAAAGAAAAAGAGTAAGGAAGAATAAGTGAGGTGAAATCCCGAGATTCTATGCACTTATAAGACACAACCTGAACGAACCATCAATAATTAATTTTACCCTTCTATCGTTTCTTAGGCGGGTAATTCAATTTTATATCAATGCACCAGTTCAGTTAAGAGTCTGGAGGCTACTTGCTTGTCCTTGCGTTGCTTTGGGGATCCCCTTTTGTCGGTGTAAAGGGGGTTTCCCGGGTCCGTTGCTTGGCTGGCGGTCTCCTCGTGCCTGCTAGATCTTGGGAAGCCAATCACGTGGTGTGTTGGCAGCCGGATGAAAGTCTTTGAAGTTGGAAGCGCGTTGCAGTCGAAACGTTTAAACGAAACTTTGCAGCAAAACTTAACTTAAAACCGAGACTTTTAATGGAAAAGAAGTCAAAGAAAAATAAAGGTGAGACGAGTTAGATGGCTTGAATAAATCTGTTTTAACCCTGATCTTAATTTGGGTCATTTGTCTCTATGCATCTACATGGCTACTATACCCATCGTCTGCTCCACCCGACTTGTTCTCCTGCCGAGGCCTTTTCCGAGGGCGAGAGCGGGGGAGAGAGAGGGCAAGAGCTCCAGAGAGCAGAGGGCAAGAGCAGCAAGAGAGAGCAAAAGAGCAAAGAGAGAGAGAGAGAGAAAGAAACTGGTGTTCAGTCCTTTTGAAGACCTGACGTTTCCGCCTTCTTTTGGAAGAGGGTCCAATTAGGAGCTGTCCCTTTGGAGGGAGATTTTATGATCCTTTGTGGTATAACCAGCCATTTAAATCTCTAGTTCCATTGGGTGTTTAAGAGAAGAATCTTCACACTTCTTATAATATTAATGTGTCACAAAGTTTAGCAAAATGTAATGTCAATTAACAAATGGGGAACGAAGATTGGAGTTGGATTGGAGAATGGTTAGAATTCAGAGAAAGTCACAGTTCTGTGAACATTCCTTTGGGTCGTAAACGCTGTTATCTAAGAACACCAGTGATGTTAGTTTTGGTCTCTTTTCACTCCAAAGATGGAAAACATAGTAAACTATATTTAACTGGATATTACTGTACGTATTCTGATTGATCACACCGAAAGCATTCTGGAGGTGTCCAGAACTATGTGTACAAGTTATGGGAATAGACAGTTATTTTTAAAATGCATAATGAAGGTATTTATACTTCACTTTAAGCTACGATAAAATCAGTCATTCCAATGTGACATGGACAAATGGACACACATAAAAACACATCGAATATATCTGGATAAATGTCTTTTAAAAAGAGAAGTTTCTTTCTCTTTTCGAACCCCCCTTCTGTGGGACATTCCAGTCAGTCATAAAAATGTCTCGTAACTGGACACCGCGCTCTGTCCGGAGCGGGCTTCACTTGTGGGGGATGAGTGTGGTTGTGTGTGTGTGTGTGTGTGTGTGTGTGTGTGTGTATGTTAATTTACATCCAGACTTTTTGGGCCTGAAGGCTTTGGGATTTTAGCTAGGATGTATTTAGTTATTCAGATTCACCCCTCGCCCAGTCCTTACAGTATGTATGTATGTATGTATGTATGTATGCATGTATGTTTGTTTAGTTTAGTTATGTTTGTGATTTAGTTAAATATAATTTGTGCACAATATGTATTTGCTTCTGATTCACTACTTTTAGTGAAGTCTCTTTTACGATCTTGATCTTGTTACATCCTCTAAGCACTGTACATGATAAGAAATAAGTATTTTTCTGTGGCCATGGAAGATACCCTTTTCTTAGAATAAATGAATAATCAAAAGAGTTCGTTGGACGAACTGATTAATTGATTGTAATATTAATTTAGCTACATCAAGTTAATCCAATTAACTGACCCAAATATTCATAATTAATCATAACAAGTTATTATTGATTATTAAAATTTCATAGAGCTAATGGGAGTGAAATGGGACTGTTTTATTTTTGCCACGGTGATTTTGCGGTAATAGGCATTCTGGTTGACTACCTACTGTAATTGTATGTAATTTTGTGTTTTAGTAAAAACGCTTCAATAAGTTGGAGATTAACCAATGTACAACATCTATTTGGCTTCGAATTGATGGATAATCAACCCTGTATGGCACAATATCTTGCACAGATGCCCTTCCCTTGTATAAACACCGCTGTTTGTTTTTGTCTTGAAAGTCATTGAGACGATACTACACAAAGTCAGCAGGAGAAATAGGCCTATGGTTACAGAAGCATGATGTGATGCATGCCTAGTATTTGTATTATCTATTTGTGTAATTAAAGGGAAAATGAGATCCAATCATAATGTTAATGGAAAAGAATGCACACTCATTTTAACACCAGGCAAATCTACTAGTTGTTAGCCAGATTATAAGTGTGCATGGAATATGATTGTTAATGAAAAATGACGACACATTTATAAACACTTCATCAAAACATTATTACACAGCCCTCTGCAAATCCTAGAGAATGCAAGAAGTATTAACCTTATGATAAAAATTTAATGCTGTACACTTTTTCCATATAATGCCAGTATTTACAATTCTGTAAATTCTGTATTTTGTAATTCTGTATATTACAATGTCATATGAATTGGTTCAAAAGTTTTTTTTTTTTAAGAAATTAATACTTTTATTCAGCAAGTGTACATTAAAGTCATCAAAACTTACGGTAAAGACAATTCTTAGTATCAAATATAGAAAAAGATTTCTATACTTTTTTAAATAAATATTGTTCTTTTAAATGTTCTATTTATCAAAGAATCCTGGAAAAAACATATTAAAGTTCCCACAAAAATATTAAGCAGCACAACAGTTTTCTACATAAATAATAATAAGAAATGTTTTGAGCATATTAGAATGATTAATGAATGAGAGTTCATATTCAAGGGGCGGGGGGTGTTATGTAAAAATATTTACATAATTTAAATGTGTATTTAAAATATAGCCTACATTAAAATAGAACGATTTTTTTTTTTTTTTTATCAAATAAATACATCCCTGAAAAGCATACAGAACTTCTTGGTAAGATTTTTTTTAATGCATCTTCTTTTTCCATTTGTTTATTTTCACTTGTCACCTGTAAAACGCAACTAGTATAATGTTGTATGTGCAAGATGACACTTGTATCTGCTGCACATTGTTAATTCTCCATGAGGAAAGATGCCAGCCAACTCACCCCATCTACCACCCCCTGTCCCCTATACCTTTATCTTTTATAAGCTAGGGTCACCACAAGCCACCTCTAATCTCCAGTGGAGCTGTACGTGCGCATTTCAGTGTGTAGGGCCTTGTGCATGTCTGCTTATAAAAAAATGGATTGCCACTCAGGGGACCCTTTCTCTGCAAGAAGTGGCAGTGAGACAATAATTGCGGGCAGACGGGTAGGTGAGAGGGAATATGACAATCTGAGATGGCAAATTGATTTTTGCTCTGCATGGAGCTCAGACTCCCACAAACAGAGAGAAAAAAATTAATTAGTAGAATTGGGATGGAATTTAATGTTCAGTTGCACAGGATGGCATCACATCAGGCTCTATTCAGGGAAAGCTGAAATGTTGAAATGTCTTTTTTCTATGCCTTTCGATTTCAGCGTCAAATCACTTTGAATGTGTTGCTAACAGCATCATAAGTTTAGCAAACCCGTGCATAGTGAAGGCCGAAAAATCTATTGTCTGTACTGAATACAACAGAATGTATTTGCATTCATAAAGGTAACTGAGAGAATGTGGAGAAATGTTATGTCATCATGCAGGAGGAAGCAAACTTAAAATCATTTAGTCCTGTTTAGGCTTTTTTGTCTTTTTTATATCTGGCAGAGGTTGCTTCTTGATTAGCAAATGTAATGAGCCTGTTATAAAATCCAAACATTTAGCCATATTTCCAATACCTTTCCCACGCATCCATGAAAGAACTTTAGGACTATTGAGGGTTTAAAAAAAAAAAAAAAAAAAAACTTTTTATTGCAAGCTGAATGTTGATTCCTGAATTTTTCTTTTTTTCTGGATCGAATGGGACAAGAGCTGGCTTTGTTACATGCTCTCAGTGTGTAATGGGACTATTTTGAGCACGAGGCCTTGAATAAAAGCAGAATCTCATATTTGATTTTGGGAAGGCTTTCAAAGAAGAGTTAATGAGTCATCACTCTATGACATAATTGGTCCTTTTGATTTAAATAAGGAGCGGCGCATAAAATCAGCTTAATGTACAGTGCCTTGAAGTGGGCCTTCTTATAAATTCGTTCCTTTAGTACTATTATAATAAAGGTAATTATAAGATTAGATGTTCATTATTGAAGGCCTTTAATTGCATTTTTTTATGCATATTTGCAACAGGTTTCATCATAAAACGAATGAATATGCTAGCCCGAGAGCGGCCCAGATGGAGCCACGAGTATTGGGGCTTATAAGGGGATGTTTCTTAACTCATCTGATGATCTGTCCATTCATATTCTCTTTGTAGTGCGCCTCAATGGGCTTATGGTTCCTGACACGTCTTAAGGGCATAATGAAGAAGACTACTGAGGAAATTTGTCACAAATGTTAGTTTTCAACAATCCTGCGGTCTACGAGTATCTGCGATTAAATCAAGAAACATTTGGTCAACCACAATACCTTTCATTCCATTTGTTTCGATTCCATTAACAAGCTCATCAAACGGCACAGCAGACCCGGCAACATACAAGAGCGTGATGGGGCTGACACCTGCTAATGAGCACATTAATATTTATGGCGTGATTACAAACTCACAATTAACATTCTAAACAGAACATTTTATCCTCGCTTTCATGCTTGACTTACAACACTACAGTCATTTCTTTTGATTTTATTCAGTCTTTTATTTATTGTGATGCTTCACAGGACTCAGAAACGCTGGAGCTGCTAACGTGATAGTAAAAATACAATGCTCTGCTCTTTTGTGGAGACTATAGCCTTGAGAAATGCTTCAGTCAAACGGGTTAGGATTTTTATGCTTTCGTTACCTTCATTATTTGACGCACTTTTTTATTCAAGCAACAATTAATATTGTTAAGTAACACAAATGCCCTTTTTTATTCTCCTTTATCTTCAAGTGCATTCTCTGCTGTGTATTGACTACCATTGTGCATTGACCAAGCAGATCTCCTTTACCAATTAGTTATCAATTGTGTATTTAATGGCTAATTTTTGCATTAGATGTCATGAATGGTAATTTAGATTTGTTAAAATATTGATATCTCCTCAGCCATATGCATGGTATTGCTTATACTGTAGCAGTTTGAAATTATACAGTAACAAATATTGTTGCAGTGTTTTGCTAGTATGTACCAAAACGTTTTTTTTCAACTGTTTGTATTTATTTATTTATGTTCATTATTTTTTTTACAGGAATTATTGTTCATTAGTTACATTTACAAATGTAAAAAAAATGTCATTTACTAATACTGTCACGGTGGGTAAATCCTATGTCTCATTCATGTCTCGTGTTTCTGTTGTTTCATGTGTGTATGTGCTGATTAGAGGGGCGTGGCTGCTCATCAGAGCTCATTCAGTATCACTCATCACCAGCTGCAGTCTATCATCCCGGTCTATTTAATCTCACCCATTTCTCATCTCCATTGTCAGATCGTTGTTGTTGATGTCCGGTGTTTGTTCCTGCTACGTTCCAGTATCCTTCATTGTTCCTGTCTGTTCCCTGTGGATGTTCTGGATTCGTCTTGTTGATCGTCACCTCACTTCACCTGCACTGTATCCGTCTGACCATCGAGTCCCTGCGCCACTTATCTGCCTGTCTGTGGATCGTGTACTGAGTTCTCTACCTTGCCTATCTGTGGACTATGTTCTGAGTTTTGCAATAAATATTGTTACTTGCAATTGCTTCCGTAGTTCTTACGTTACAGAACGATCTGACCACAAATGGAAGCAGCGAGTGACAATCCTGAGACGTTGGATTTCGTCAATAACAGCAGACGGCGGATGGAGAATCAAGAGAGAAATATCAACGACACCGCTCGTGCTGTTCAGGCGTTAGTGGCGCAGGTGTCCGGGCTCACCCAGCAAGTCCAACAGCTGCGTATTCCCGCTGCACCGGTCCCACCGCCGATTCCCCAAATACCACCAGTGGACCCCTCCCAGTCGGAACCACGATTACCAGCCCCAGAGACATACTCAGGTGAACCCAAATTTTGTCGAGCTTTTCTAACTAGATGCTCCATGCATTTCTCTCTCCAGCCCAGAACCTTCCGGGAGGAAAGAACTAAAGTGGCTTTCGTGCTAACGCTGCTGACTGGGAGAGCGGCACTATGGGGAACGGCGGTGTGGGAAAACCAGGAAGACTGCTGCACCTCGTTCCAAGCGCTCTCCGACGAAATGAAACGGGTCTTCGACCGTGCCTTGGGAGGCAGAGAAGCGGCCAGATTGCTGGCCGAGTTACGTCAAGGACATCGATCCGTATCGGACTACTCAATCGAGTTTCGGACCCTGGCGGCGGAGAGCCAATGGAACGAGGAGGCGCAGTGGGATATGTTCCTGCATGGGTTGGCTGACCGCGTCCAAAAGGAGATTTATGCCATGGACTTACCACCGAAACTTAACGATTTAATCGCGCTAGCACTGAGAGTGGACGCCAGACTGTCTCGTGTGGAGCGAAGAGGACCCAACTACCGTTCTTCGGTGGAATCGGAGGGTCACCGTACTGGAGGTGGGGACGCGGTCAGCCCCGTCTACGATCCCGAGCCCATGCAGGTAGGTCGAGCCCGGCTTTCCCGGGAGGAGAGGGAAAGGCGGAGATCCCAGGGCCTTTGCTTGTACTGTGGAGGAACGGGACACTTTGCCTACAATTGCCCGTTAAAAAGGCCCAGCCCGGTAGTAAGTATGAGGCTACTATCGGGTGGGATCTCCGCCGAGAAGACCTCATCGACATCGACTCTCCTTCCGGTTAGACTCCGATGGTCCAACCGCCGTCACGATTGTCATGCACTTCTGGACTCGGGCGCCGAGGGTAACTTCATGGATCACCACTTTGCACTCAAGCACCAAGTTCCCCTCAAACCACTCACCCATCAGATTGCAGTGCACACCCTCAACAGTCAGAAACTCCCCACCATATCTCTAGTTACCGAAGATATCATCCTCACCACATCAGGCAATCACTCAGAAACCATCTCATTCTACATCCTGGACACTCAGCTTGCACCCATAGTTCTTGGTCACCCATGGCTCACTCGGCACAATCCCAGAATAGACTGGCAACTCAGATCTGTAGCGGCTTGGAGCAGCTTTTGTCATAAGTCCTGTCTTGTCTCTGCTTGTCCGTCTGTTTCTGTTCATGTGTTACAGGAGGAGAAAGTGGATTTATCTAACGTGCCCACGGAGTATCAGGATCTGAAGGAGGTGTTCAGTAAGTCTCGGGCTGATTCTCTCCCTCCACATCGTCCCTATGACTGTGCTATAAAATTATTGCCAGGTACGTCTCCGCCTAAGGGCAAATTATATTCACTCTCTGTCCCAGAGAGAGAGGTCATGGAGAAATACATTTCTGATTCTCTAGCAACAGGGTTCATCCGCCCTTCCTCTTCTCCTGCGGGGGCGGGGTTCTTTTTTGTGGGGAAGAAGGATGGATCGTTGCGACCTTGTATTGATTACCGGGGGCTGAACAGCATCACGGTAAAGAATACATATCCTTTGCTATTGATGTCTTCAGCTTTCGAGAGGTTGCAAGGAGCATCCGTCTTCATGAAATTGGATTTAAGAAATGCTTATCATTTGGTCCGCATTAGGGAGGCGGATGAATGGAAGACCGCATTTAACACCCCTAGGGGGCACTTTGAATATTTGGTCATGCCTTTCGGCTTGTCCAATAGCCCAGCGGTCTTCCAAGCACTTGTCAACGACGTGTTGCGAGACATGATCGATCAATTCATATATGTCTACCTGGATGATATATTGATTTTTTCATCGTCTCTCCAGGAACATGTGCAACACGTACGACAGGTGCTTCAGAGGTTTTTAGAGAATGGGCTTTTTGTCAAGGCGGAGAAATGCGTGTTTCATGCACAGTCTGTTCCTTTCCTAGGTCACATCATCTCGGTTGAGGGAATGCGCATGGATCCTGACAAGGTTAAGGCTGTGGTAAATTGGCCAAGTCCTGATTCCCGTAAGGCCCTACTGAGGTTTCTGGGGTTCGCCAATTTTTACCGGCGTTTTATTCGCAATTTCAGCCGACTAGCCGCGCCTCTGACTGCCTTGACCTCCCCCAGAACGACGTTCAGGTGGTCAGACGCAGCAGAAGCTGCGTTTGCCAAACTGAAGAGCTGCTTCGTTTCAGCTCCCATCCTGATAACCCCTGATCCATCACGTCAGTTCGTGGTGGAGGTCGATGCGTCAGAGGTGGGGGTAGGTGCAGTGTTATCCCAGCGCTCTCCTTCAGACGACAAGATGCACCCTTGCGCATTTTTTTTCCCATCGTTTGTCCCCTGCCGAAAGCAATTATGACATTGGCAACAGAGAGTTGTTGGCAGTCAAGTTAGCATTGGAAGAGTGGCGTCACTGGTTAGAAGGGTCGGGGGTACCTTTTATCGTCTGGACCGATCACAAGAATTTGGAATACATTCGTACGACTAAAAGACTCAATTCCAGGCAAGCTCGGTGGGCTCTTTTTTTCGGACGTTTTGACTTTACTCTCTCGTACCGCCCGGGTTCCAAAAACATCAAACCCGATTCTTTATCGCGCATTTTTGACCGTTCCGATCGCCCGTCTACTCCCGAGTGCATTTTACCTGAGAATCTATTCATCTCTACACTCACATGGGAGGTCGAATCGAAGGTCAAGAAGGCCTTAGAAGGGGTAACGCCTCCGACCCGTTGCCCACCGAACCGGTTGTTTGTGCCGGAGAGTTTACGGTCCAGCGTTATTCAGTGGGGTCACTGTTCCAATGTGGCTTGCCACCCAGGAGTCAATCGTACTATGTTTTTAGTCAAGCAACGATTCTGGTGGCCTCTCATGGCTTGTGATGTTCGCAGTTTTGTATTGGCTTGCTCAGTTTGTGCCACAGGTAAAACTTCCAATCGATCTCCGGACGGGTTACTCCAACCGCTGCCGGTGCCTTCGAGACCCTGGTCCCATATCGCACTAGATTTTATTACCGCCCTCCCACCCTCCCAGGGTCACACGGTAGTTTTGACCGTGGTGGACCGGTTCTCGAAGGCGGCCCATTTCATTCCCTTGCCCAAATTACCCTCAGCCAAGGAGACAGCGGTCATTGTCGTTGATCACGTCTTTCGGATTCATGGCCTCCCGACAGACGTGGTTTCTGACAGAGGACCCCAATTTGTATCCAAATTTTGGAGAGAGTTTTGTAAACTTCTGGGGGCGACTGTGAGTCTGTCCTCTGGGTTCCATCCCCAGAGCAATGGTCAAACTGAGCGAGCCAACCAGGATTTGGAACGAACGTTGCGATGTTTAGTGTCCAAGAATCCTTCCTCGTGGAGTCAGCAACTTTCTATGGTGGAGTACGCCCACAATACGTTGCCAGTGTCATCCACGGGCCTTTCACCATTTGAGTGTAGTGTAGGTTACCAGCCACCAATTTTTCCTAGTCTGGAATCCGAAGTCGCGGTCCCCTCCGCCCACGCCTTCGTCCAGAGGTGTCATCGCACTTGGACGAGAGCCCGTGAGACTCTACTCCAAGTGGGGGCGTGCACCAAGGCCAAAGCCGATCGCCACCGGCGGAAGCCTCCCGTATACGTCGTCGGTTCTAAAGTGTGGCTTTCTACCAAGGATATTCCTCTCCGTTCTGTTTCGAATAAACTTGCACCTAAATTCATTGGCCCGTTTTCTGTCACCAAAATCATTAGCCCGGTGACAGTCCGCCTGAATCTTTCTCCAGTGTACAGGAGAATCCATCCCGTCTTTCATGTTTCTAAAATAAAGCCCGTCT
Organism: Meda fulgida; assembly: GCA_030578275.1. Taxonomy (NCBI): domain Eukaryota; kingdom Metazoa; phylum Chordata; class Actinopteri; order Cypriniformes; family Leuciscidae; genus Meda; species Meda fulgida. The sequence goes on from CM060622.1 coordinate 27,090,499, forward strand.
TTTATGCTTGCATTAATCCGCCAGTCCCGGTCCCCCCCCCCCCCCGCCGCGCCTCGTAGATGGGGAATCCACATATTCGGTTAATCGTATTCTGGACTCGAGACGGAGGGGACGCGGATTACAGTACTTGGTGGACTGGGAAGGTTACGGTCCGGAGGAGAGAAGTTGGGTGCCAGCTAGAGACATTCTGGATCACTCCCTTATCGATGATTACAATCGACAGGTAAGGGAGTCGGGGAACGCCAGGAGGCGTTCTTAGGGAAGGGGGTACTGTCACGGTGGGTAAATCCTATGTCTCATTCATGTCTCGTGTTTCTGTTGTTTCATGTGTGTATGTGCTGATTAGAGGGGCGTGGCTGCTCATCAGAGCTCATTCAGTATCACTCATCACCAGCTGCAGTCTATCATCCCGGTCTATTTAATCTCACCCATTTCTCATCTCCATTGTCAGATAGTTGTTTGTGATGTCCGGTGTTTGTTCCTGCTACGTTCCAGTATCCTTCATTGTTCCTGTCTGTTCCCTGTGGATGTTCTGGATTCGTCTTGTTGATCGTCACCTCACTTCACCTGCACTGTATCCGTCTGACCATCGAGTCCCTGCGCCACTTATCTGCCTGTCTGTGGATCGTGTACTGAGTTCTCTACCTTGCCTATCTGTGGACTATGTTCTGAGTTTTGCAATAAATATTGTTACTTGCAATTGCTTCCGTAGTTCTTACGTTACAAATACATTTACAAAACTCTTTGTATAATGAGCACATATTCATGATTTAACATTTGCTTTAGGAAAATTGCACCCTGTGTTTTCACTTCATCAGTGATGCATTTATAGAGTTTAGTACCTGTATTATTATTGTAGTATTAATAAGTATTTATTATATAAGAATACAACAGGGCTATTAATAATATATTCACTTATTTAACAGAAATCTGAATTACTAAAAAGTCATTGTAACTGTAATATAATTTTTATATTACATAATTTTATATTATTAAAATATAAACTTTATAGAAATGCAGACTGCATCTTTATAAATACAATCATGGAACCATACGATTATAAATCAGTGACTCGTTAGGTAATGTTTTCTCATTATAGTCAGATCATTTCCTATTAATTCAGGCTACATTTACACGTGGCCAGCTATTTTCATTAACAGACATTTCACCATCTCCGTTTTCAAAAATAAAATCGTGCACACCTGTCAGTTTTCAGAAAAGTGTTTGCTTACACAAACCCGTGCATATATGCGGTCAAGAGCATGCAAATCCTGTAGGTGGCAGTGTAACGAGAAGCTCAAGCCCACGTTAGCCAAACAGAATCCCGAAAATAGCAACAACAGCAACGAATCACTTCCTCTTTTGAACAAAGAGGTCGCACTTTTGATGCAGGTGCAAGTTCTGTCGCATACTGTGACTACTAAAACTCAGTTTTTCTCAGTTTACGTTCAAACGTGCAAACGAAGTTTTCCAAAATCTCCACTCTGGCCAGAGTTTTTAGAAATAATCGTTTTCAGAGGCGAATTCTCCGTTTGCGTGTTACAAAGGGCACAAATGAAGGGAAATGTCTCTGTTTTTCAAAATAACCATGTACATGTAAAAGGGGCCTCAATAGAATGTCAGGGAATATTAGGGAATACCAATTCCCTAGCGCAGTGGTTTCAGTTTTTATGACATCATGAGCAATCCAGTCATTTATAAAGATCAGTGGGTCACTGCATTGGACTCTCATCCTGGCTTCAAGATATTATTCTTTCATATATTCCTAGTCAAAAAAATTGAGAGAGAAAAGTTTATCTCCGTACATAACAACCCATGGCGTGCTGTGTTGGTACAAATTATCCTCACAATAGGCTTTCACTGATAACTGTCTTGTACTTCATGGTTTCAGATTTAGTTAATCAAAATATCATCTTGTAATAAAGGATCAGATATAAAGTGCAAAACAAGAGAGAAGCTGATTTGTTCTTAAATGCACGATTTAGGATACACATCAGAAATATTAGCCACCAAGAGTGTAGAAAGTAATGTTGTATGCTCAGAAGTAATACTACAAACCTGTAGATCTGGGGTGCGTTTCCCGAAAGTATCGTTAGCCAACTATGGTCGCAAGTTCCGTCGTTATCAGCATAGTTCAACGAGTCTGTGTTTCCCGAGACCATCGTTCCAGCGAACATTCGCAAACAGCATCGCAAAGTTGTGTGGTTTGAACGACAGCTCTCGACCAGTGGTTAGAGGCATCGTTCCTATATTGCAGCACATTTGGAGGTAATAAATCCTTATCTTGAGCAAAATAAGCAAGCTGACATTCAGTACAACCGGTGCCTTTTATTTAGAATACATACAAATGTAATTTACGTCTTTTAGTTTGTCAAAAGATTTAAAGTAACGTGTTTGAAGAGTGCGCATGTGCGAACGTGCTCTACTATGTAAGAACGAGCCAAATATTGAGTCTGATAATAAAGCAAAATAACTGAGAACAATTAGAAATAGTCCTCAAATGACATGTCTGTAATTTATATGAACAAATCTAGCGTTAACTGGATCTCAAACAGTTTCATTAAAAGTAAGTATTATTCCACCACGTGCGAAACCATCGTGGTTGAACGATACTTTGAGACAGTGGGTTTCGGGAAACAGTCGTGACTAGCTAGTTGATTTCTCTAACGATGCATCGTACTATGGTGGTGAAACCTCTCGGTTACGTGTGTAACCCTGGTTCCCTGAGTAGGGAACGGAGACGTTACGTCGGATGACGATGAATGGGGTTTCGCTTAGAACACCTATCGACTTCGAGTATATAAAAACGAGCCAATGGCAAAGAAATGCCATGGGTCTGCGGAATTTGCATGACGTAACTCCGCCCCACCTCGTGAGTATAAAAGAAGGACGCCGGCAACATGCAGTTATGTTTCTTCGCTGAGGAGCCAAGACTGAGCTCAGGCGATCCCCGCGGTACAGCGGAAGTGGCAGGAAGATGTAACGTCTCCGTTCCCTACTCAGGGAACGAGGGTTATATACGTAACCGAGACGTTCCCTTTCGTTGTCACTCCGAGTTACGTTGGATGACGACGAATGGGGTTATCAGTCTAATCACGCCACCTTCACAGCTGTCTTCCAGTGCCCTGCGTAAATCTGATGCCCTTGTAAGACTTGTAAGGACGAAGGACTCCTATTTAACACAGGAATACCAAGGTACACTGGGAAGCATATCCCAAGTTTAGAGGAAATATGCAATTATCACCAACCCAGAGGGGGGGGGGGCATTTGGAAATACACATATGACCCGAAGGAAACATATGGAGAATACTGAGGTGTCCAGCCGCAGGTGGAATATTTCAACCTCAGGGGAGGCAAGGTGGCTTGCCAAGGGAAAGACACACGCTCAGAGAGGCTTACAGTGGAAATACACGTGTGGGGGTAGCTCCGGGGAGGGACCATGCACACGGGAGGCACCTAGCCGATGCCCAGGCAATAGACACTGGCGCTAGCATCAGGGGTGCTGGAGGAACTCAGGGCTTGCGGAGAAGCTCACCTGACGAGAATATCGCACGTATCCTGTCCGTGGAGTGGAATGGCGAGCAAGCGAAGACACCTGAGCGGGTCCGGTACTAGCTAGTTGAAGCGAGTACATGAGAGGACACAGGCTCCACTCGGAGATTGTAGAATCTGGCGAATGTGTTTGGTGTCGCCCAGCCTGCAGCTCTGCAGATGTCTGTTAGCGAAGCGCCATGCACTAGGATGCCACACTCCGGGTGGAGTGGGCAGTCACACCAAGGGGGCACGGTCGACCTTGCTGCTGGTATGCAAAGCAATGGTTTCCACTATCCAGTGAGACAACCTCCGCTTTGAGAGAGCCTTTCCCTTCAGCTTCCCACCATAACAGACAAAGAGCTGGTCTGAGGTCCTGAAACACTGCGTCCTGTCTACATAGGCGTGGAGAGAGCGTACTGGACAGAGCAGTGCCAAGGCTGGGTCTGCCTCCTCCAAGGGCAGCGCTTGCAGGTTCACCACCTGGTCCCGGAAGGGAATGGTAGGAACCTTGGGCACATATCCAAGCCGGGGTCTCAGGATCACGTGAGAGTAAGCCGGCCCGAATTCCAGGCACGCTTCGTCAACGGAGAATGCGTGCAGGTTCCCGACCCTCTTGAGAGAGGCCAATGCAACCAGGAGCGCTGTCTTCATTGACAGGAACTTAAGCTCCACTGATTGCAGAGGCTCAAAGGGAGCACTCTGCAGGGCACTTAGAACCACTGAGAGGTCCCAAGAGGGAACGAGAGGAGAGCGAGGAGGATTCAGTCTCCTCGCCCCCCTCAGGAACCTGACGATCAGGTCGTGCTTCCCTATGAACTTACCTTCCACTAAGTCGTGGTGTGCGGCAATAGCGGCAACATAAACTTTGAGGGTGGAGGGAGACAGCCTTCGCTCCAACCCATCTTGAAGGAAGGAAAGCACGAAACTGATCGAACACCTCCGAGGGTCTTCTCGGCGAGAAGAGCACCAGTTGACGAAGAGGTTCCACTTCAACGCGTAGGCGTGCCTCGTCGACGACGCTCTAGCGGAAGTGATGGTAGCCACCACCGCAGGTGGTAGGGTACTCAAACCTGCCTCGTCCCGTCCAGGAGCCACACGTGGAGGTTCCAGAGATCGGGACGAGGGTGCCATAGGGTGCCCCGTCCCTGAGAAAGGAGGTCCTTCCTCAGAGGAATTGGCCAAGGAGGTGGTGTCGCGAGGAGCACTAGTTCGGAGAACCAAGTCCGGGTGGGCCAGTACGGCGCAACCAGAAGGACCTGCTCCTCATCCTCCCTGACCTTGCGCAAGACCTGCGCAAGAAGGCTCACTGGGGGAAACGCATATTTGCGGCCCCGCGGCCAGCTGTGCGCCAGAGCATCCGTGCCGAGCGTGCCCTCGGTCAGAGAATAATACTGGTCGCAATGGGTTGAGTCGTGGGAGGCAAACAGATCTATCTGTGCGTCCCCGAACTGGTCCCAAATCAGCGGAACCGACTGGGGATGGAGTCGCCATTCTCCGGGGAGGGGCTGAAGCCGTGAGAGCTCGTCGGCTGCACAGTTCAGGGCTCCAGGAATGTAAATGGCTCGAAGGGACCTCAGATGCTTCTGACTCCATAAGAGGTGGCGAGCGAGTTGCGACATACGGCGGGAGCGTAGACCACCTTGATTGTTGATGTACGCTACAGTGGCGGTATTGTCTGATTGGACTAGTACGTGTTGACCCTTGAGCATCGCCCGGAAGCGGTGCAGGGCAAGGCGAACTGCCAGCAACTCGAGGCAATTGACATGCCATAGGCGCAGGGGTCCTGTCCAGGAGCCCGCGGCAGCATGTCCATTGCACATGGCGCCCCAGCCCGTGGTGGAGGCATCTGTTGAGACAACAACATGCCGGGAAACTCGTTCCAGGGGGACACCAGCCCTGAGAAAACTGAGGTTCGACCACGGGGTGAAGGTCTGACGGCAGGTCGGATTAACTGGTGCTCGGAGCGTGCCTTGTTGCCATACCCACCTCGGGACTCGGTCGCGTAGCCAAAGCTGAAGCGGTCTCATATGAAGCAATCCGAGAGGCGTCACCGCGGCTGCAGATGCCATATGCCCCAGGACCCTCTGAAATATTTCAGTGGAACTACACTCTTGCCCTGAACTTGAAGGAGTCAAGACAAGTCAGCAGTGACTGCGCGCGCTCGCTCGTAAGCTGCGCGGACATAGCGACCGAGTCAATGTCCATACCGAGAAAAGAGATCCTCCGCACGGGGCAAAGTTTGCTCTTCTCCCAGTTGACCCGAAGGCCCAGACGAGCTAGGTGCCGGAGCACAAGGTCCCTGTGTTCGCAAACCTGATCTCGAGAGTGAGCTAGGATCAGCCAGTCGTCGAGATAGTTCAGGATGCGAACCCCGTGAACCCGAAGGGGAACAAGGGCTGCCTCGACGACCTTCGTGAAGACGCGAGGAGACAGGGCTGGCCCGAAAGGGAGAACCGCGTACTGGTATGCCTGCCCCTCGAAAGCAATCCGGAGGAACAGTCTGTGTCGAGGAAGAATGGAGACATGAAAGTAGGCGTCCTTCTGGTCGATCGCTGCAAACCAATCCTGGGGCCGAACACATTCGAAAATGCGTTTGGCGGTGAGCATCTTGAACGGCATCCTGTGAAGGGAGCGGTTCAGCACGCGCAAGTCCAGGTCGTAACCCACCGGTTTTCTTGGGGACAATGAAGTAAGGGCTGTAGAAGCCGGACCTCATCTCGGCTGGAGGAACAGTCTCGATTGCACCCTTCGCCAGCAGGGTGGCAATCTCTGCTCTCATGATGGGGACATTGCCACCGACCAATGTGGAGCGGACTCCCCTGTAGCGGGGAGGAGACCGTGCGAACTGAATCGCATAGCCGAGCCTGATGGTTCGGGTGACCCAGCGGGACAGACGGGGAAGCTCTAGCCAGGCTCCCAGAAACTGAACCAGCGGGGTCATGCAAACCACAGGTGTCCCCCCGGAGGGGCAGCGAAGCGGAGTAACTGGCCCAGACGTGGACGGGATAGCGGCCCGGTGTGGGGGCACAGTTAACACCCGCGCCCTGACAGAGGAGGCCAGGGAAGGACCAGCGTTCCACGGGGGCCTGCTCTGCCAGGGGTCTGGCGACAGAGCGGGACAGGGACGAAACGGTCCGTGGACGGCACGCCGTGTCAACCGACTCTGGGACAGAGGGGGACGAGGAGAGCACGGCTTGTGGGCGGCGCTTTGTGTCGTCCGAGAACTCTGTGTGCTCAGAGACGAGAGAGTCAGTTCTTTCTGAATAAGGATTCTTCCCCCAGCCCTCCACCGGGGAAAGGAGTGGCCCTGCTACCAACTCCTGGAAAGAACTGAGTCCCATCTCTGAGCAGCCCATCTCAAAAGCGCCGCTTAACCCGGCGTTTAGCGGGGGGCGGGGCTGGAGAGGGCTGAGGCATCCCCCCACGGTCTTCCAAAGCCAGCCCGGGTGAAGGGGCGGGGTTGGAACCGTGGGAGGGCGCCTTCGGCGGTTGGCAGACTGAGGGACCTGAGCGGACGGCGGGGCCGTCGGCAGAATAACCTCAATCTGCTCCCGGGCGGTTGAGAACTGTTGGGCAGAAGTACTCAACCGCACCGCCGAAGAGGCCGACCTGGGATGCGGGGGTGTCGAGCAGACGAGTCCGCCGACATCCTGCACATCAGACAGGTCAGCCCCAGAGTGGTAAACATCACCTGACTCGGAGAGCGCACGGCCACCTTCGTCGCTCGGAGAGCAAGGTCAGTGGCAGCGCGCTTTTTGGTAGCTCATTAAAGAGCCTCGAGTCAGTCCCGCCCTCATGCATAACCATGAGCATCTGGGCCAGGTAGACCACAGAACGGTCATGGGATGCAGTGAGGCGGCTGCCTGTCCTGTGGCACTATAGGATTTCGCCACAGATTAGTGTAGACGAAAAGAACTACAGGCTTCGGACGGGTGCTTAGGATTGCGCCGGGAAGAGCGTTCAACCGGGGGGACCCCAGTGTACCCATGGGCAGCGGCCCCGTTGAGGGGGGAAAGGCGGATGAGACCAACGAGCGGTCCTGAGAAGACACGGGGGTCTTTCAGGACATCGAGATCTCAACATGCACGTCCGGGAAGAAAGATATTGGAGTTTGCCGTGGACGCGGTTCGGCGGCCTTACCCAAAAACCAATCGTCCCAGGAAAGCATGGCCGTCATCTCCGGATCAGACTCAGGCACAGCATAGCACACCAGAAGGTGGCAGCTGTGACAAGTCGTCACTTCCAAAAGAATCAAGCCCACCTTGTGATGCTGCTACAGACATAGCATCTTCCTCTGTAGCTTCAACCGAAACTCGCGGGCCACTCGAAGCTCGACTCGCGGGAATCGGAGGTTTACTAGCGGGCACCGTCACACAGGAGGGGGGCTGGGGTCGCGGACAGATAGTCGGCGCCTTGTTCCAGACCGTAACCCTCAGGCAAACCCTGGCCACCAGCCGAAGTAGCACCCCTCGGGGGAGCGCTAGATCGGGGTGTGGATGAGGGGACTCTCACTCTTGCGAGTTCATTGAGTCTCGACCTAAATGACGCGATGATCATGTTCCCAGAGAGAACATGAATCACCCACGAGCGCTGTACAAGCATGATCAAAGCCCTAACATACTAGACAGCGCTCGTGCCCATCAGAGTCCGATACTAATCTGCCGCAACCACTTTTTTTTTTTTTTTTTTTTTAAATGCACGGGCGAGCCGTCTTTAAAAAGACGTGCCACGTGCGAGCTCTTTTGTGAGAGGAGAAAAAAATTAAATTCTGCGATGTTGAAGCGAGCGGGGAGAACACACTCACTGGCAGATCACTGCACAGATCAGCAGGCAATGTGAACTTGCTGCAGATCGCCGTCACACCAACACCGGAGAGAATGGCTCGTCTCGTAGAGTGAAGTCATAAATGGCTGTGGAGTGAAGAGATACTCTTGGCTCCGAAGCGAAAACATAACTGCATGTTGCCGGCGTCCTCCTTTTATACCCACGAGGTGGGGCGGAGTTACGTCATGCAAATTCCGCAGACCCATGGCATTTCTTTGCCATTGGCTCATTTTTGTATACTCGAAGTCGATAGGTGTTGTAAGCGAAACCCCATTCGTCGTCATCCGACGTAACTCGAAGTGACAACGAAAGGGAACAGCGAGTTACATCGTTGTACGGGAAACGCACCCCTGTTTCTAGAAAGATTTAAATGTGGTCATACTTTATTAAACATAAGCAATAGGCAAGATACATTTTAGGAATGAAACATTTACATTTTCAAACTGTAGAGAAGTAGCTTTTTTAAAAAATTATCTTAGTAAGCTTCTATAATCAGGAAAATATTCAATGAATGATGGATCGTAATCAAGTCTATACAACTGTACAATCCACATTTTAATAAAATGTCAATGTATGTTTAATGAAACAAAACAAAACAAAATTAAAATAAATAAATGAAAGCCATCTGAATAGACAACATAATTTAAAGTATTGGTTGTTATTGTCCAAATACAGATACTGACCAGGAGACCAAACTATAACCAAAAAATATATCTTTACCAAAGAAAAAGCAACCAAAACAATTTATTTGACCCCAAACCTGAGAGAATCAATATACTAGCAATTCAACCTTGGTTTGTTTGCTTAATAAGATTTGCACCAGTTAAGCAAGAATTTTGAGACTGTACTTGCTCCTTAGATGCTCCTGTGAGGGCATGTTCCCTTTCGTGAAGAAAGTTTCTGGAGGGAATCTCGGCAGCGCTGATTGGCTGGGGGTCGGTTGATGTTGATTTCGGACAACACTGAATGGTGAATGGATGGTTGGCTTTGCATGTGTCGGTTCCTGGATTACGTGTTGCTACGCAACAAAGTTTTCTCTGCGTCTCGATGAGCTGCTGGAACAAGGACTCAGAGAGTTTTTTCTTTGGCGAACTTCAACGAAGATTCATACGGAAGAGTTGATGAGTTTGGAATGAGCTCTTGGAATGTGAGCTAAGAGCATCTAAGAGCATGTAAACATGCAAGCAGGACAGTGGTAGAAGTCAGCACAAATCAAAGCAAAAGCCTAAATTACAGCAAACGCCAAGGCAAAAAGCAAGGCCAAACTGATTTGATTTTAACCATGTCCATCTGACCCATCCCACGAGTGTTTCCGCCAATCAGATAGTGTCTTGGGCTGGTCCTACGTGGCGTTCTCCTGTTCTTGCATGTAATTAGCATAATGGCATGATCACGTTCGGCCAAACTTTTGAAAGTTTTAGTAAACACTTTCAGAAAACAACTTTCATAGTGTAAATAGGGTGCCTCCTACACCTACTTTATATCGAAATTCTATAAATCATTTACCCATCAAGCAGATACCAAATAATTAAGGTAGCCATAATTGAGGTAGAAGTTAAAAAGAACTCAGCTGTGATAAATGTTTAAAAAACGGAAAGAACTCCACGGGTTATGTAAAACATACATGATACATAGGATATATGAGGCACCTCCTGGTGAATAATAATTCATATTATTGGCAGCAATTTTGAGACTATTGTTTGTTAAAACCATGAGTGAGCTCTTTGAAGTCTCTGTTGGTTTTAGGGAGAGTCTCTGGAATGTGGAGATGGAGACCGAGGAGAGAGATGTCTCTGGTTAGAGTGATTTCGGTCCATGGGAACGTCTTTGCAAGCCAAAGGTGTTTCTTGGCCATTTGGTCTTACGGGGGTTTTGTGTTTGTGGAACAAAGAAAAGCATTCTTCATTGATCAGCACTGTCCTTACACCCCTGGTTTGAGATTAAGCAGGCATGGGGGAAGACATCTCATTTAGCCAGCTCATTTGCGTTTTATGATTCACTAATGGTTCGTTGGGGGGATCTCTGTGATCTTTGGGATGTGGTGTTGTGCTCATTTGAAGGGCTTTGTTAATGGATAATCCTATAATTGCAAATTAAAACAGTATTGAACCTGACATACAAAGCCACTGCTCAACTTTCCCATATGACAACCAGCCCAAATCTCTCTTATAATTAATTGATGCGTAAAACTACTAAGGATGGTGAGGGGGAAAATATTACAATATGTCCTTTCTCTTTTATTATATAATATATATATATATATATTTATATATTATTGTCACCTACATATTATTTATTATTATGTATTAAATATTGGGTGTTTCACATATTTTCTTTATTTAAAAGAATGAATGTTTTTAAACGTGTGTACTTTCATGTGAAAATCATGAAGTAGCATGTCTTAACTGTTTCATATTCAGTCATGTCTTCAACTTTAATGCTATAAAAAAGTGAACAACTTCCATATGAATCATCATGGTTAAGCCATGCTATAGTAACTTTTCTGCTTTAAAATGAAAGCATTAAACTTTATATTGAAACTATAATTTTCTTGTGTAGCCAAATTTTCCACAATACATTTGGTACTTTGAGTTTTTTGTGACACCAAGGTTTCTCTTTATTGTATTGCAAACATGCAATTTATAAATCATGTCATATTTCATGTTCAAGAAATGCAGTCCAAAAAAAAGATAATGGAATTGTAGCAATAATCAGATGATCAGCGCAATCATGTGGTTTTAATCAACTAAGTCTCTAATTAAGTAAACACTCCTCCATTCTTCAGATTGTGAAAGAAACAGATGTCATAGGACTTTTTAAGTTACTGATTCACACACAAGCAAATGGCGATGGGACTTAATTAAATGACCGATGCCAGAAGTGCCCCCGCGGCGTTTTTCGCTGATAAGTAATCACAGGGTCCTCTGTCTTACCACATGTGACCCAACAGGGGCGCCTCTCTGGCCGGAGATCCCGTGGTGTCCCCTCTGCAGGACACCTCACAAACACAGATAACCTTGTGTAATGAACCACACTGGTCATTGTAATCCAGACTTCAAACTCATCAATTCAAAGAATACGCACACACATATCATTGCCCGGGAGGGGAGTGAGCAAAAGTTCACCACATCTTCACCGCTGAATGATCCGGCCACGTCCACAGTACATACACACACACACAAGAACTTTTCTCCAATCTCCTCAATTGAGAGACTTGTACTATGATATATTCGATATGTTTTTATGTTTGCCCATGTTCCATTGGGGTTAGATGTGATCGTATTATAATTCTAAATGAACAGAGGGGCTTTTAGATGCATTTTTAATGTAACTGTGTTTTCCTATAATGTTTGTATGTCGTTCTTCACACCTTTAGAATCCTCTTGATCTGACCAAACCATATATATATGGGTGCAAACCGTAAAATGTATGTTACTATGTTTTATCATCTCTGGAGTAAAATTGAACGCATTTTTACATCACGGTCATGAAACATGCAAAGTCGATCTCGAGGGAACAAAGGAACACTTATCCGAACACTTTCCTCCCAGCTGATTGGTGCATTCACGCCAGAGGAGGCGTAAACAGAAGTGTCTTTAAAGAAGACCACCAAGCACCTCATCTTTAGTTTTAGTTTTGGAAGAGTAAGGAGGGGGGAGAAAGAACTGCATCTTTGGGGGAACTCCCTTCTTCGAGGGAACTTCGACTTTTGACTGGACTCTTCCCTCTCCTTTGATCCGATGTAACCATCATACTCGTGATCCCCCGCCCTAGGGTATATTTCCTCTTCTTTTCTTTTGCTTAAGTTTGTTTTTCCTTTGTTCATTTCACCAGAAATGAACTTAGTCTGAATTATTTATTTGGTAATTTACGTCAAAGACCTTTAAGCCTTCTTTGAAACTGCGCGCTCCAGACCGCAGCAAACCACGTGACGCTCCAACGGAACACACAAAGACCAGCAGCTCACACACGCCGCAGGGCTCAGACACATGAGAACTATATGCAAGTATATTTGAGTTACCAAGATTTTAGAGCATTAAGACTGTTTTTCCGTGTTGTCTCTTAAAGGTTTAAATGTCCAGGTGAATTTTGCCAAACTGTGATCCTACGGATCTCTCTCTCCCTCTCTCTCTCTCTTTCTTCCCATCTCTCTCTCTCCCTCTCATTTTATCTTCCTCTCTCATCCTATTTTAATTTGTGTTTGTAATGTTTTTCGTTTTGTTTGTTTCGGGTGTATATACATATATTCTGTGTGAATTGTAGTTCGATGTATTATTAGTCCAACTATTAAAACCATTATATTCTTGATTGCCTTCTGTCTAAAATGCTCATTTTACAAAGTCAATGAGATCTCGATCCTAGCAACAAAGCTTTCATTATTGACTACGTTGCGTAGTCTAATTTTATAAACACAGGAAAATGAATGTTCACGGCCAGAAAATTGATATTTCTTGGAGTTTATAAGAAGGGATAACTTTGTTGAGAAGTTGATAAGTTAATCTTACGGCCGTTTGCTGGACAAACAGTTCGATAGCTAAATTAACTCCATTAAAGGTTATCTCATATAATCGATCTGAAAATGGACCATTGACATATGAATGAGGAATTATAATTCGTTGTGATTGATCATTCGTGTGTACAATCAATCTATTTTCAACTTCGATAATTTAACTGTAATATGCAATATATTAATCATATTCATGATTAATTATTAAAATTCCCTATGTATAATTTGAGCTAATTTAATGTAAAACTAAATGTTGTTACAGAATATACAACAACACAATATGTGATAATATCATACTGTTGAATCCCATATGAATCCAATTTTCAGTTTAAAGAACTTATTGTTTCGTGTCATGGAAGGCATATAGCTCATCTAAATCCTCACAGTACATGATACTTGCTCTAGCTGAATAGCCACACTACTTCAATTTACAGCATGTCACAGCACGCAATATATAAAGAAGAGCTACAGTGCCCAAACCATTTCATTTTCACATTAAACTAAGCCCATCGATCAAACATCTCCTGCCTCATTATGCTCCCCTCATAGCAGGAGTTCTCGGACCTGAAGGCGATCAGACTGAAAACAGAGAGTATAAGCACTGCGCTTAATACTTTAGCAATTTAGCCCTTCTGAATGCATGTAAGCTAATGAGTCATAGAACTCATGTGAAATTGCTCATAAATCTCTCTGAAGAAAAGACTTTAACGTCAACTTTAAGTTTTTGATCAAAAGCTGGAGTAGATTCAAAACCTGCATCATATTAGCATTAATCATGGCACGTGTAATTCTCATGCCTCTGTTTCTGCTTTAGCACTACACCCATTACAAGTTGACAGTTTCAAGGTAATATGGTTCACCAATTGATCGGACAACAATCTTAATCGGCCAATATTTGTCTTGACCCTGTGATCAATGATAGATTCAGGGCTAACATGTCATGAAGTGCTGCCGAAGGCCTTGACCATCTCAATTTAAAGGATGTTTGGAAGTAGAGCTGCATGATTCTGGAAAAATGGAGAATCACTTTTTGTTTTTTTTGTTTTTTTTTCAAACAGAGATCATGATTCTCCCACAATTCTGAGTAGGCAACTACAAAATAACATAATTTACTGGAGTTTCTGACAAAATGTTAACAGCTGCAGTCTATTTAAAAATGTTTCATTGATTTGAATGAAATTGGTTTGAAGGAATGATTCAATGACTTACTCATAAAGATGACTTGTTTCATTACTTTATGAAACATGGTTTTGGAACGAATCTCTTGAATGAATGATTCACTGACAAATACAATTTTTAACAGTAATGTCTTGCCCCTTACTGATCTAATGATGTAATTTATACAATCTTTATTTGAAGCGTCACATTACTTTCAAAAGGTGATTAATTCTATTTTGATGGCTACCTTGGACATCATTGTTTATATCCAAACTAAACTATATCCTGAACTGGAATAAACTTTTATTATTTTTTATTATACTGGAATAAACTTTTATTCCAGTACTTATGTGGTAATTTAAATTATTGTAACAGACATAATGATACTGAGGTTGAAAAGACTTTTTGTGAAGCTGCTTCATACATGACAACTGCTCTCTCTGAATCAGCGGCAGCGCGAAAGCAGATTTAAATGTTCCGCTTGTCAAATGTTTCATAGACAGAGGTCACAATCTTTTAACAATTAATCGTGCAGCTCTTCATGGAAGGCAGCCTTTGTTTCACATCCTTTATTTGGCCTGTTTTTAAGGATGCATCAAGTGTACACTGATAAAAATGATTTTGTGGCGAAGTAAATACTTCAGAAAAAACAATGTAATTTACATGAAAAAGTTAGTTCAGGCAAGAAAAATTTTAAAAAAAGAAAGTAAATTCTACAGTAGTACTCTATTCAATCGTGTAGAAATGAAAGCGTAGATATCAACATTATAAAATTAAGTAAAATAACTCAACTTTTCTGATACTGGTGTTCCCATCATGCACTGGGCCTTGAATAATTAATTAGGTTGATTTTTCACTGTTTTCCAGCTGTAGTTACACTATTTTATCATTGCTTTTGTTGTTAGGATTAGTATCTTGTCACTTTGTGACAGTTGGAGTTCATTTTCTACTTAAAATGACACATTCAAACACAAACAAACGATCCATCAAATGTTTCCGTCATTGTGTATTGTCTACCAAGTATATTGAGCTCTCTGCGTTCACACATGTAACTTCTGAAATGAAAATATGGTGACACGCACTGTATTTATTGTATTACTTACTTAGATGTTTCTAAGTAATTCACTCACTTAAAAAGTGTGTTCCAATTCAATGTTATATTGTTTGAGTGAAATGTATCACAAAGAAAACGTCTCGGGTTATGACTATAACCCTTGTTCCCTGAGAAGGGAACGAGACACTGCGTCGAGAATCGACACTCGCCAGCTCATGTTCCCGCATATGAGGAGTTGGTGGAGGTTGTGACTCGTGCTGTGGCCAGACTTAACATCAGCTGGCCACAAGATAAGCAGGAAGATTCTCATCACAGTAAATTAGATGAGAGATTCCTGCAGCACAGGTCACAGCCTCAGCGCCGGGGTTTGCCATTTTTCCCAGATCTTCATAAAGAGATCTCTAGATCTTGGGAAAAACCCCACTCTTCTCGCATCTCATCTCACACACCGTGTGATTATAGTAATGTGGTGGGTGCGAGGGAGGCAGGGTATGGCAAGATGCCGCAGATGGAGGAAGCTTTGGCTAGTTATCTTTCTCCTGAAGCGGCATCTTCGCTTAAAACCCCGGCGCTGCCCAGCAAGCCATGCAGAGAAACATCAGCATTGGTTTGCAGGGCATATATGGCGGCTGGTCGGGCTGGTGCATCTCTGCATTCGATGGCTATCTTGCAGGCGTACCAGGCCAATCTCCTTAAGGATTTGGACGAAGGCGAGGGTCCCACTCCATCAGATATTGCGGAGTTAAGGAGGGCCACAGATTTATCTCTCCGGGCCACTAGAGAAACGGCACGTTCTATCGGCCGTTCTATGGCAGCTATGGTGGCTACGGAGAGGCATCTGTGGCTCAACTTATCGGGAATTAAGGATAAGGATAGATCCTTTCTGATGGATGCGCCGCTTTCGCCTTCTGGCCTGTTCGGCGACGCAGTGTCTACTGTCGTCGACAGGTTTCAGGAGGCGAAGAAGCAATCTGCAGCGTTCCATCAGTTCCTCCCTCGCCGCTCTAAGTCTTCTAGGAGGGCTGGTCCAAGTGGCCAGCCACAGCCGTCAACCAGCTCCTCATATCGGCAAGAGCAAAAAGAGAGCGTTGCCTCTAGAGCCCCTCCCTCGGGAGCTTGGCAACAGAGGAAACGCTCTCAGCCGAAACCCGCCGGCCAGAAAGGCGACCTGAGGGCCGTCATTCAGGCTAAGAGAGCGGGGAAGAGGTCCTAACCGAAGTGGTAGGACCTCAGAGGGCTGTCCCTCCCGCTGTGAGGCAACCGAGGTTGTTTTCACAGCGGAGCCTTCTGGAAAAAGATGTTACCCCACCATCTCTGATGCTTCGGGCGGTTTTCCGGCGACATGACGCTCCCAACACTGGACCTTGGGACAGAAACCAAGGTTTCTTCCATATTACTAGAGCACGAAGGCATCTGCGCGTTACTCTGATCACACGAAACGGATTTCCCTTGGGGGAAAACCCCTTGGTTTTCAACCACCACTGAAGGGGGCCTCATGTAGAGAAGGCCCAAAGGTATTATGTTTGATGCCGCTGCCATGAGGCCCAGCAGTCTTTGAAATTGCTCAACAGTGATAGCCTGGCCTAGCCTTATTCCAGAGACCATGGTTAGGATAGACTCGATGCGTGCGGGAGACATCTGTGCCCGCATCGTAACGGAATCCCACACCACCCCCAGAAAAATAGTTTTCTGAACTGGTTCTAGCACACTCTTTTTCACGTTGAGTCTCAACCCTAAATCCTGAATATGAGCAAGGACGACATATCGATGCCGAACTGCCATCTCCCGAGACTGAGCCAATATGAGCCAGTCGTCGATGTAGTTTAGTATACGTATGCCCTGGAGTCTCAATGGAGCCAGGGCTGCATCCATACACTTTGTGAATGTTCGGGGAGAAAGTGCTAGGCCGAACGGAAGAACCCGATATTGGTATGCTTTGCCCCCAAAAGCAAACCTTAGGAACCTCCTGTGACATGGAAGGATGGAGACATGAAAATAGGCGTCTTTTAGGTCTATTGTGACAAACCAGTCCTCGGACCTGATTTGATTCACTATAATGGGAATGGTGAGCATCTTGAATCTGAACCTCCTCAGAGCCAGATTCAGATGCCTTAAGTCTAAAATCGGCCTCAGCCCTCCATCCTTCTTTGGAACTATAAAGTAACGGCTGTAAAACCCCGACTCTCTGTCTGGTAGGGGAACGATCTCTATGGCCCCTTTGACCAGGAGAGTCTGTACTTCTTGTTCCATAACCCGAGCCTGTTCTGGAACCACTGTAGTCGGCACCAGCCCTGCAAACTTGGGGGGTCTGTGACCGAACTGCAGTATGTAACCATCTTTTATTATATTCAGGACCCATATAGATATATTTGGAAGATTTTGCCAATTTCCCAGAAATTCTACTAAGGGAACCAGCCTCTCGAGGCTCGTCTCGGATATCTCTTGAGCACTGTTCTCGACTTCCTGAAGCGGTAGAACGGCAGGAACTAGATGAGAAATTTTTTGTGACCATATTGGTTGCTCTTTTTTTTTTAATTCTTGTGGCGGACACCCTTGTGGGTGTTCGCTGGACATTGATGTGGCCCGAAGCATCAGAGATGGCGGGATAACATCTTTTTCCAGAGGGCTCCGCTGTGAAAACAACCTCGGTTGCCTCACAGCGGGAGGGACAGCCCTCTGAGGTCCTACCACTTCGGTTAGGACCTCTTCCCCGCTCTCTTAGCCTGAATGACGGCCCTCAGGTCGCCTTTCTGGCCGGCGGGTTTCGGCTGAGAGCTCTTCCTCTGTTGCCACGCTCCCGAGGGAGGGGCTCTAGAGGCAACGCTCTCTTTTTGCTCTTGCCGATATGAGGAGCTGGTTGACGGCTGTGGCTGGCCACTTGGACCAGCCCTCCTAGAAGACTTAGAGCGGCGAGGGAGGAACTGATGGAACGCTGCAGATTGCTTCTTCGCCTCCTGAAACCTGTCGACGACAGTAGACACTGCGTCGCCGAACAGGCCAGAAGGCGGAAGCGGCGCATCCATCAGAAAGGATCTATCCTTATCCTTAATTCCCGATGAGTTGAGCCACAGATGCCTCTCCGTAGCCACCATAGCTGCCATAGAACGGCCGATAGAACGTGCCATTTCTCTAGTGGCCCGGAGAGATAAATCTGTGGCCCTCCTTAACTCCGCAATATCTGATGGAGTGGGACCCTCGCCTTCGTCCAAATCCTTAAGGAGATCGGCCTGGTACGCCTGCAAGATAACCATCGAATGCAGAGATGCACCAGCCCGACCAGCCGCCATATATGCCCTGCAAACCAATGCTGATGTTTCTCTGCATGGCTTGCTGGGCAGCGCCGGGGTTTTAAGCGAAGATGCCGCTTCAGGAGAAAGATAACTAGCCAAAGCTTCCTCCATCTGCGGCATCTTGCCATACCCTGCCTCCCTCGCACCCACCACACTACTATAATCACACGATGTGTGAGATGAGATGCGAGAAGAGTGGGGTTTTTCCCAAGATCTAGAGATCTCTTTATGAAGATCTGGGAAAAATGGCAAACCCCGGCGCTGAGGCTGTGACCTGTGCTGCAGGAATCTCTCATCTAATTTACTGTGACGAGAATCTTCCTACTTATCTTGTGGCCAGCTGTTGTTAAGTCTGGCCACAGCACGAGTCACAACCTCCACCAACTCCTCATATGCGGGAACATGAGCTGGCGAGTGTCGATTCTCGACGCAGTGTCTCGTTCCCTTCTCAGGGAACTTCAACCAAATAGATATTACTCAAGCTTTTATTAGCCAAGTAAAAATTACTTATTTTCTTTGTTACTTTCACTTAACTTAGTTAAGTAGAGTTTACTTAATTCCATTTTTAATTCCAAATTTACTTTAAAAATATGTGTGTGAAACTTACTCAAAAAATATTAGTTCAAAAACTTGCCACAGAAAAATTAAGTAAACTCTACTTATTGTTTTTTTCAGTGAATCATCCGCATCCTCCAGTCACCCACAATCATTTACACACATTCCAATTCACAAAAAAGAATTATCGGAAAATGAATCGGCACTGACTCCAATTTCACTACGTAATGCAAGACAAAAAAAATATTTTAGAGATGAAGGCATTATGTTTTCTTTTGTTTCGTTGTAAATTAATCCCATAATGCTAAACTGTGCATAATGTAAACCCCTAGGAGACAACATTACCTGTACTGCATTAATAGCAAGTAAACTAATATAAATGTCACGGTGGGTTGTAGAGAGCGCGCAACGAAACAAAGGAGAATCCAAAATACAGTCTTTAATCAATAAATCCACACCCGAAAACACAACCACATAAAATTCACGATACCAGACAAACAACCAAGGAAACTCAGGGCTTAAATAGATACGGGGATAATTAACATAACCAGGAACGTGTGCAAACTCAATCTAAACCCATGGAGACAAACAAGCAAAGGGAACAAAGGCAATCAGGAACAGAACACAGAGAAAACTTAACCAAAACTGACTATACACGTTACAATAAAGCAAGTAAGTAATTTTTATTTCGATAGCACCTTTCCAGAGCAAGCGTCAAGGTACTTTACATCCAAAATATAAAAGAGAAATCAAAAATAAGAATAGCAGATATTAAAAAACAGACAATCAATAAAAAAGTACATAGAGCACAATTTAGACTAAAGCAAGTTTAAACAAGTGAGTTTTTTGGTGCTTTTTGAAAATGTCCACAGATGCCACAGATCTTAGATCCAAAGGGAGAGCATTCCACAACATGGGAGCAACTACCTCAAAAGTATAGTCACCTTTAGTCTTTAATCTAGAGCGAGGGACAGCTAGCAAGATCTGGTAGGAGGATCTCAGGTTCCTGAAGTTATAATGTTTCAACTCTTTAACCTAAACCTTGACCATGCAATGCTCTAAACACAATCACAAGGATTTTAAATTGAATTCTAAATGTGACTGGGAGCCAAAGAAGAGAAATTGGTGAAATTGGAAAAATTGGTGTTACGTGTGATGTCCTTGATGACTTGGTTAAAAAGCTTGGTGGCAGCATATTAAATATAAAGTATTTTTAAAATTATAATTGTAATAATTGTTTTGTGCGCTGATCACATTTATGACGTATCCATGTACACCTGCTAGACAGTCTCATTCTAGCGTTTAATGCTGAGGAGGACTCTAGCCTACAAGTCTCAGAAGGACTGGACTAGAAAATAGACAGGCTTCAGTTTGACAAGTACCCGATATGCATTTTTATTGCTTAAATACACAATATAGCACATACAACACAGTATTATTTGACATTATGAGACTGGTTCCCATTAACTAATCAATAGTAATGTATTTGGCCATATATTTCTCACTTTGGTGGTGTTTTACAAGATTGTGATTTCATGGAATCTGTGGTGCCTTGTAGAAATGCAAATTGTCTGGTATAAGAGCAGAGGCCATCATGATTACGAAGGTCTCTGATTTATCATAGTAATAATTTGTGGCAAATCATGAGTTTGTCCGGATTCAGTATTCCTGATGGAAATCTAAGGAACATTTCAAAAATCTTTTATAAACGGGGTGTTTCAACCTCACATACTGTACAGCACTTTTTTATTAAATGTGAATGAAGTGGTAATCTAAAATAGCCCTTTTCCAGGGTGCCAGATGAACCCATCTGCCAAACAGTTCTTTGTAAACAGTAATTGTATCTATACAGTGGCTGTTTGTTTTATTTTTACTTTTATCTGAAAATTGTCATTGATTCACAGAGCTGTCAAACAATTGTATCTGTTTGTTGTTGGGAGAACAACTTGCAATCTTAATAACTGATGAGCCTCTTCTTTCCTTCGAGAGAAAATGCAGATATATCAGATGTATGTGATGCGACCCTCAACCTCTGAGCACACTGCAAGATTAATTAAGACTCTTCCCCACCTTGCACTGTCTGCCCTCCCCTACTCATCCTTTAATAATTTCACCTGTACCATGGAGAATACCATCCAGGACTCATTACTATGAAAATTATATCAGTATGCACTGCAGGCAAGACCTAAAGTATTTTTCTTCTTTTTTTTCCGCTCCCTTCAAACAGCATGTTTTTTTTTATAATTAAGAAGAATCCCTGCAGCTGTTGTTGACCCTCTCTGTCACGCGGAGAAAGAGGTTTGGAGAAAATCAAAGAAAACCGTTTTCATCAAAGATATTCCTCACAGCCTCAGTCCAAACCAGGTTACACACCTGATAGAAAATGCACATGGGGTTACATTCGTCTACAAGGTTTTTATTCACCCATCAAAAGCAAAATCAGCAACTAGCCGTTGCTATCACAAGGCAGGTAAACATATTCAATAAAAAAAATAAACAGTAAATATTAACATTTCTTAACAGAACTTTGCTCAACAAGTGCTTGCTTATCCCCCCCCCCCCCACACACACACACCCCCCACACCCCCCACATTCCAAATTGTCTGGTGCATAAACACTTCTATTATTATTACAGTCACTTGTACTTATATTTCCTCGATTTGTTTCGGTAATGTCGCGTACACTACCTCTCAAATGATTGGGGTCAGTTGGATTTTTTTATGATTAAATAATTAATATGAAGAAATAGTAAGAAATGTGAGCAGCAAATAAGCATAATAGTATGATTTCGGAAGGATCACTTGACACTGAAAACTGTAGTAATGATGCTGAAAAATGCAGTTTTGCATCACAGGAATAAATTACATTCTAAAAACAGTTCTTTTTAACTTGTAATAATACCTCACAATATTACTGTTTTACTGTATATTTGATTAAATAAATGCAGCCTTGGTGAGAACAAGAGATAATTAAAAAATTGTACTGTCCCAAAACTTTTAAATAATAGTGTACGTAATTAACACTTGGCTATTATTATTTTTATTATCATTAACAATAACATCAACATTAATATTAATAATAATAATGCATTATATTTGGTTGCTCAAACAATGATAAAACTACTTCAGCATTGGCAGTCCCCAAACTCTAGATTACAGAGAAAAGAGAGCAATGAAAAGGATGAATTACGTATTCAACTAAAACAAAAATGAGGAATCCTGCCGATTATCAAGTGAATGAAAAAACTACAACAAATATCAGGCTGTCATGGAATTAAGTGTGAATACTGTCACACAGCCTCATACAAGAACCCACACTGAACAAAACCCACAGGCTTGAGAGAGTAACACGTTTAGCCTTGAAGCTCCTAATGGAACACACAGCAGAGTGAACATCTGGCCCTCATCAGAAGCCATCGACAGGGAGCCACACGCTCAGCCTGCAGATGGTGAAGAGGTTCACACACAATGAGAGCTACCTCACATCCACTCCATTTTTCTCCTCCTTTCTGTTTCGCTCTCACACACACAGGCTATGCAACACACTAACAAAGACCCATTATAACCTATGAGCATCTGCATTTACTGACTCCAAAAATGAAGAGTCTGACACAGTCATACATCAATAAAAGCTCATACACACCAGATGACAGTCGGAATGGAAATACGCCTCAGCTGAAAAAAAGAGCACTCGGCTTCCAGGAATATTAATGCGGTTTTTCACTATTAATGCATGAAACAAATGAGAGAAATGCACACATCTGGGTGCAGCACACATACGAGGGCTTTAAAGCAGTTCATAAGATTTAAATGGTGTGGTTTAGAAAGAGTTATTGATGAGAAATGTACGCAATGCTTATGCAGCGAGAGATATTCAGCCATTTAGACTGTTCTCTCATACACCATAAAAAGAAAAAAACGCCCACGCTGCAATCAAACATTGAACCACTCTGACGGTTTTTTTTTTTCATTTTGCTAAAATGACGATATAAACCTAGAAAGTCAAATACCCTAAGCTGACTGAAATGAAGCACCTCTAAAAAAAAAACTCTCTATCTCTTTCTTCTCATTCACACGGTCATCATCCAAAGGGCTATTTAACCTACAGAATGAGCCACAGCTTTCGGGCTGCCAGTATCTCTTATTGTCACATGTCAGAGAATCCTGCTTCAATAAGTATTGGAAGGGCCAAAAGCAATTGGTTTGGGCACGTAATCTGCAAGGCATCCGCAGGATCCAGCGGGGAAATGAGAGCAGGGGAGACCGCGGACAGCCGTGCCTCCAGCCAGCCGCTCTCAGTATTCCAGAGCAGAGCCAGAGCAATTAACGGTCCTATTGCCTTTCCTCCGCACTGCTCTGTGTTTGCCGTGTGTTATTAGGCACCGGGTAGCACCTGTCAATGGCCGGCCGTTCTTCCAGGCCCCCAGCATGCCGGTCGTGATTGATGACAGGTCACTCGCAGACAGTCCCTTTGAATTTTCAATTCTTCCATGGGGAAATTGCTCATTTCTTAGAAGTACATTTTCATTTTTGCAACAAGACAGCCTCCTAAGTTTATATATTACTCTGGGCCGGCTGTGGAATTGTGATGTATTGCGGCATGCATTGGACACGAAAAATGTTCATTTGCACTGACTTTATTACGTTCTATTTTTTCCACTGTCATTGACGTGCCAAGTTACCTCGGAATACAGATTTAAGCGGGCGTGACGTTCTTATTCAGATAAGCGTCGCAAACACCCTCACTCCTCATAGCTACAGAGTTGAGATTGTCACTATGACATTGTACGGTGCTTTTTTCAGCCATTGGGGCATTTTTATAATACAAAAACTTGTATCCTATTGGACGCGGCATTGACTTCAAAGGAGGTTATTTGTCATCGTACAGATTTACACTGTCACTCAAAAACATTTATATCACTTTAAGCTCCTCGGGTGTTCTCGGTCGAGGATGGCAGAGGAGTGGTGATGCCGTGTTCTGGCAAGGGCACAGCAGTCTGCAAGCTCAGAAGCACCATGATCACGGCTGCGTTAAACACCTAATAAAATTCCCGTATTTCAACCACACTTGTACAAAAGAGCATCTGCTTCTGAGAGGTGGTTAAGGCTGACTGTATTAAGACTTCACAGATTCTGTGAGCTTGGGCCTGACCCAAGGGGCTAAAACCTGCACCGTGAGTGTTCGGGTGTGTAAATATTTGGAATGCTTATAAAGTGTTTCCTTTTTGGACAGATGATTAGCCGAAAACCGACATCTTTAAATAGGAGCTCCAAATGCCAAAAAGAGTGAGTTCTGCAAGCAGTGTCAGAAAATGGAAAGATAGGAGAAAGTGGAAGAGGACTTTAATAACAGCAATAACGCTTTTAATTAACCCCTGTGGTCCGCCGGCTTTTCGCAAACATAAATCGAAAAGTCAGGGTTGGTCTCAGCTCCACAGTGGCTTTTTTTTTTTACGATGCTAAAACATTAGAAGAATAGAAATGAAGAAATGGTGGCACAAAGTGTAAGAAAACTGAAATTGAAATGGCCTAAAAGCAGGGCTGTATGTTTTTTTGTGTGTGTTTTTTTTTGCATACAGCTACAGAGGTTCAAAGCACAGGCCACACAATTGCAGCACAACTTACAACTCCTGTTATCATCTCTGAAAACAACAATGTATGAAAATACAAAAAAATGCTATAAAGTAGCCTACAGAACAAAGTATTTAATAATACATATAAAAACAACAACTATTATTATTACATAATAAGTATTATAATGTCTTTCTTTCCTATTTGATAAACCCAAAATAAGGTGTTGGGAGTATTAGTGAGTACACACGCAATAATGTCTGTTTCATACTCATAGCCAGAGGGCACCCTCAAGCAGAAAGTCATAGGATTAATAAATCTAATGAAGTTCCAGGAAATCTCTTTTGAGAAAAAAAGCATCCAGCTATCGCTGTGACAAATAGAGACGTTTTGACTGATGAAACATGAAAGTATATTTACAATGCAATGCTGATTGACAGCCTTTAAGTAACACTTTACAATAATAGCATTTACTGCGAACATTGCTGCACTTCACCTGTGCATATATTTATTTATTTTTAAATAATTTCATAATTTCACCCAGCTAAATCGCGATTTTGGTTTAATTTCAGTCAATTGCGCAGCCCTAGATTAACCTCACATAAGCACAAAACATACTCTCACTTCACACAGACAAACTCTCTCACATGCTTAACTGTATCACACTACTACTACGCATGCTACTGTGGTAAATGTATTCATCATACAGACAGATCGTTCCGTAGCACGTGCTGTATATGTTGAACTGTACATCCCTACATAAAAGAGATATGCAGAACAAAGCAGTTGCTGACTGGGTTGTTTTACAAAATGGCACTGATGAGCAGCAATAAGAAAGCTGCACTGTCTGCATATGTGTCTTAACTCCCACAACTCCTCCTTTTTTTCGGCCTTAATTAGACAGACTTAATGTGAAGTGAAGTGTGACTGATACTGTGATATTTGTGTCCCTGATGGAGGAAAATGTTATGCTAACACCTCTGCCAGCAGTGGCCCATCAGCGGGCATCTGGAGAATGCACAGGGGACGCGAAACCTCACAGCTTCCACCACCTAATGAAGCCATGCTTGGTTACCGGACTCCAAACAAACAACCAAACCAACAAAGCAAATCATATAGTCTGGATGTAATTTAGCTGTATACACATTTCAGACCATGACTTTCACTGGAAAATTGTATGTTTCTTTGGTGGGCCTGCTGTGCCCCAGAGGAAGTCAGGGCAACATGTGACATATAAATATCATATAGAGAATTTTACTCCATAAGAAAGGTCCACTGTTTGGTTATAAAGCGAGACACAGATTCTCTCTCTTTCGCCTCTGTTTAAATGAGAATTCCGGTATTTAGCACTTTGAGTCAATTTTCTAGTTTGTTTTGGATGAACTAGAGTGGTGGACACAGAATTTTTGACGATGGGTCCTGTCTCGACTTTTTGACTCTTTTAGAATCGCCTCTGACCGCTTCAGAGTTGCTGTCTACAGGCATGCACAAACATGTCCTTAAAACAACCCTTAACGTTCATTTTCAAAACTGTGCAAATCACTGAGTGGTTAGTGGTGTTCGTTGATGATTAAAAACAAATATATCATCGCAATGTATGATTTCAATCCGTGTTATTTGCTATAGTAGAACTTTTTTTTCAGATACCTCACAACCGCAAATAAACGTCCGCTCAATATTTGAGTCTGAAGCGTTAGCACACTCCTGATCACTTAATGGCGACAACCACTTTGCCATACAAGGACGCTGTACGGAACTCAGTGTCTAGCGCATAGACAGTAGTCTCGAAAAGACTATAACCAAATTTAAAAAGCCCCCTTTTCCGTTTATGGTAGCGCAGTAATATCAACGAGCAATGAGTCTTCCAACAGAAATCACGCTACTTGTTTTGAAACATCAACGAAGACCACTAACCACTCGGTGAGTTGGACAGTTTTGAAAACGAACATTAAGAGTTGTTTTAAGGACATGTTTGTGCATGCCCGTAGACAGCCACTCTGAAGCGGTCAGAGGTGATTCTAAGAGTCAAAAAGTCGAGACAGGACCCATCGTCAAAAATTCTGTGTCCACCACTCTAGTTCATCCAAAACAAAATAGAAAATTTACTCAAAGTGCTAAATACCGAATTCTCCTTTAAGCTATCAAATGGAGGTAATAAATAAAACTATATGAGACATAGGGCTTGTCGTTTTTGAAATAATTAACCCTGGTTCATTCTACATCCCGGGTAAACAGAATTCTGTGTTATCTTGCTTCATGTTTCACATTGTTTATAATTTACTAAGGGTTAACAATTATTCAATTAACACTGTACATTATATTGCTAAACTCTGGGTTAATGTACTTATTTACAGTGTCAGTGTTATTGATTGGACGTACACAGTGCACAACCAATTTAAATAAAGGCTCCAACAGTGTGCGTCCTCACATTATATATTGCCGACTGTACTATCAATTTTTTTCCTGAATGGACTTTTCGGAATATAAATGTAAGAATGAAACTGTCTCTTCTTCACTCCAAATTGATGTGTTTTCCATCACCATTTTAAATGTTTCCTCATCAAATACTGAAACAAATGTATATGCAACGTACATGAATATGAGGCACACGATTGGTCTGTCTGTTGCTAAGCATATAAAGTAGTCATAACACTCTAACACCACTTTGTTTCAAACTGTATAAGTTTGGCAACGCAATGCGGGTTAACACTGCAAAAGCGGTGCTATCAGCTTCATAATGTCACGGTGTGGGTTTTGTGTTTTGTTCCTTGTTCTTGTCTGTCATGTGTTTCCCTGTCTTTTCATGTTCAGCTGTTCCCCGTTTTGTTGATTAGTCTCCCCATGTGTTTCTGATTAGCCACGCCCCCTTGTTATCTTGTTTAGCTTTTTTGCCTGTGTATTTATACCCATGTTCTTCAGTTGGTGTTTGTCGGTCGTTGAAGTTGTTTTCTGTTCTTGTCCCTGTCCTGAGTTCCTTTGAAATACCTGCTCGTTTTATTAAAGTGCTTGCATTTGGATTCTCTCTCCGCTTCTTCCCTGCTGCACCGTTACAGATTGACCGACCAACAATGAATCCAGCAGCACGGATCTCGCCTGATCGACCGGATCTTCACAGCCGGGAGTTCGCTGGACAGATCGCGGCCTTGGCCCTGGATAGCCTCGATCTGCTCCAGTACACCTGGGAGTTTGTTCCTCTTGCTGCCTCCTGCTCTCTGAGTGATGAGGCGATAAAGCTGTGTTACCGACTGGGGGCTAAGGAGTCGACCCGAGGGAGCTCCCTGATCTCTCCGGACTGAACTGGAGAGAGGCAATCTCCAGATGTCTGGAAAGCTTCCTCCCGTGGTACACCAGGTCACCGCTGGCGCCGTCCAGTCCAGCACCCTCTCGGAGACGGAGGAGGAAGAGGACTTCCTGCATCCTGCAATGCCCCGTGGCCCTTCCTGAGCCTTCGGTCAATCCAGAGACTGTTCACGTCACGTCTGCTGATCCAGAGACTGTTCACGTCACGTCTGCCGATCCAGAGACGTTCACGTCACGTCTGCCGATCCAGAGACGGTTCACGTCACGTCTGCCGATCCAGAGACGGTTCACGTCACGTCTGCCGATCCAGAGATGGTTCACGTCACGTCTGCCGATCCAGAGACGGTTCACGTCATGTCTGCCGATCCAGAGACGGTTCACGTCACGTCTGCCGATCCAGAGACGGTTCACGTCACGTCTGCCGATCCAGAGACGGTTCACGTCACGTCTGCCGATCCAGAGACGGTTCACGTCACGTCTGCCGATCCAGAGACGGTTCACGTCACGTCTGCCGATCCAGAGACGGTTCACGTCACTTCTGCCGATCCAGAGACTGTCCACGTAACTTCTCCCCAGTCAGAGACTGTTGACCTTCAATAAATAGCAATGAATCATGAATCATAGTTTAGTATATAAGGTTATTTGTGTTTGTATTTCTTCTGAAAGTATATGAAATCAATATAAATAAATGAATGAATACATTTCTAAGAACTTGGCACATGTGATTAAAAGATCATTCATCTGGACACTCTTGTATGTTATTGCTAAAAATTT
Organism: Meda fulgida; assembly: GCA_030578275.1. Lineage (NCBI taxonomy): Eukaryota > Metazoa > Chordata > Actinopteri > Cypriniformes > Leuciscidae > Meda > Meda fulgida. The sequence continues at coordinate 27,119,065 of CM060622.1, forward strand.
GTTGTTTTACTCAATAAAGAATATAGGATTTTGAATAATGACATTTATTATTTGAAACAGTTTTAAGATTTCTTTGAGTTAGACCTGAACATATATATATTCTCTCTCTCTGTCTCTCTCTCTCTCTCTCTCACACACACACACACACACACACACACACGCACGCACACACACACACACACAAGTTTCATTGCAAAGGCTGAGAGAGTGCCATTTCCCCGCCCCCTGTGCGCCCTTGTAAGTCATTCTGTCAGGACGCTTTACTGTTCTTTGGCCTGAGAAGGCCACCCAGCTTTGTCACCTGAAGAAATAAAAGTCAGCCCTGATTTACCTGATGAGGGGCTTTTGTCTGGTCTCTCCTTGACCGCAAACTCTACCTTGTTTTCCATGCCAACCCCCCAATTTTTTTCCAATATAGATATCCCCCATTTAGCATGCTATATTTTGTGGTTAATTTTTAATTAGTTATATGTTAGATAATTATATACTTTTTAAATATTGTTTATCCTTATTTTTATTTACGGGCCTAACAGTAAATTAATTATAATCAACACCTGCAAGTTTACACTTTGAAGAGTAAAAATTACATAGAAGGTTAGCTAATTCAACTTTATAAAGCATATGGTAATCAAATTGCACTTCCAAAAGTCATACATTTGTGAGAGAAAAAAAAAAAACATATTATAGACAGGGCAACCCGATCACACTAAATGTGTCTCTATAGCACGCAGTGTGTTTATCGTGCAATTTATACTAGAAAATGAGTTTTTACGTGCATGGGTTGGTTAGGGTAGGTTTAGTAGTGGTGTGGGGTGCGTGTGTATTATACGCATGGGTAGAATTAGTGTTGTGGGTTGCGTGTGTATTACACGCAAATGAACTGCGTATCAAATGCAGTTTGGACTTTAGCGCCTGTCAGTTTGGACTTTAGCGTAAGTCCAGTTTGGACTTACGCGAAAACTGCGTATCATATGCACGTAAAAACTCATTTTCGCGGATAAATTACACGATAATACACAATGCGTGCTATAGAGACGCATTTACGTGAGAACAGGCTGGACAGGGAGTGACTAATGTTAAATAGCATGAGCAGACATGAGAAAATCTAGCAAAGAAACGAATGAGACGACAAATCAAAGGAAAAATAAAAACAGGTGTGCAAGCGGTTAAAAACTTTTTTTTTTCTTTTTGCGTTTCCAAAAAGAGGAAAAACATTAACGTGCAACATGTACGCGCTTGTTCAAGGAGTGCTGAAATCAATTACTCATCTTTAAAGTAATTTTTGGCTTCATTATGGGTTATAAGTAACTTTTGGCATAAAGTTAAAAATGTATCATACCTGACCAGAAAATGTTCAAATAAATGTCACATCAGACAAGGAAGTTGTAGGTTGTGTTTGTATAATTCCGTATCTTATTTAGCCAAGGTAAATTAAACGCAATTCTCACGTATCCTTGCTTGATGATGAATTAGACGGCCCAGCGGTTGGTTGAAATTTAAAAGGCTGATTTTCGAGCTTCAGGGCGGTGACGAGCACATATGTTGTCCAGTGGTTGTCCAAACACCCTAGGCATAACCTTAAGCAATGGCCCTGAATGGTGGTTCAATGTCAACATTGTGACAACGCTGTAACAACCTTCACCACACAACATAGTTATAGCAAAATTTTGGCCATGTTGTTAAAACGTTGTTAGAAGGTTGGGTACATTGTGTTTGCTGGGTATGTGCCCATCACGTGTAAGTAGTATCGCCACCAATAAGTAGTAGTCCAATGAGTTTGGTTGTATTTGATCAATGCATCTTGCATGCGAGTCACTCAATATAATACTGTATTACAACGTACCAGTGAAAGCTAATTGATTGTAGCACTACAAACGTGAATAAATGCAATTTCATAGGCAATCAACAGTAATGTTCTACTGTTTGCGTTGTGTTTAAGAGTGGTTAATAGACTTCAGCGAGCACAAATGACAGTCAAAGCACATTCATCTGGACCCCTAAGCGCTTCACCATCCTTTATTCCAGGGTTACTCAAACTCGGTCCTGGAGGGCCGCTGCCCTGCAGAGTTTAGCTCCAACCCTGATCAAACACACCTGAGCAAGCTAATCAAGGTCTTCAGGATCACTAGAAACTCACAGGTAGGTGTTTTTGATCAGGGTTGGTTATAACTCTTCAGGACAGTGTCCCTCCAGGACCGAGTTTGAGGAACCCTGCTCCAATCACTTGGGTGCAACCACCTGATACAGCCTGTTGTAATAGTGTTTTATCAATTTGCTTTTCACCCTGGACACCTGGATAGTGATCAAAATGGCTCACCCAGTGAACTGAGAGGAGTATTTCAATAGAAAAATCATTCAGAGCTGCCACTGGTTGCTCATCTTGACTTTTATAAGTTAATCTTCTCTGCTAGCATTATCGATTCACTCAGCAGTAAGGCTAATTTGGTCTCGCATACTAACATTGAGTTTGATCCCAAGATATATTTGTGCACCTCAGGAGGCCAGCGTTAATCGCAACAAAAAGCCAATAACTGCCATTCACAGCTTTGAAGATCAAAAATAAATTATTAGAGTGAGTTTAATTTAAAAGCGATTTCTCAATTTCACCTCATAGATTGACTAGCACTGAGTGACAACGGCATGTTCATAAGCTAAGCATGAGAGAAAGTTAAAACAAAATCTTTCTTGAAGCTATATAATGATTAAAGTGCTATTCAAACATGAGACAATCTAACTGCAGACTATCCTAATTTATCCTTTGCTAGTGAATCTGAATTAAAAAGACATTTCATATCAGGTCATCTTTTTCTGCCCTACCCTTTATCTGTCTTTCAAGCTGCTGATGGATTCATTTGTGGACAACGTGGTCTTTTTGAGCAAAGTGTCTGGCCTTCCACATGGTGTGGAAAGCTTTTGACCCAGCAACCTTCAGTCTCTCTGCCTCCACACATCAGAGAGGCACATCTTGAAAGTACCCACACATCACTAAAAGGAAGTCAGAAAATGCTGTGAGGTCACTTTGGGAAACAGGTGTGTTTGAGTCCTTGTGTGAGTGAATGCATCATTGTGTGCTCTTCCTCGAGGTAACGCAAAAACAATGTGAAGTGACAGCCATGACACACAGGCCATTAATAATAAATGGGAGTCCCAGTGCTCACAGTGCTATCAACTGTCATCCAGACAACATCAACAACAACAACTCAAGAGTAACTCCCACAGCCACAAACCTTAATATTCCATCACTGGAAGTTAACTTGCACCAGTTTTTACCTAAACTGCATGCTTCACTGTCCACATTCCAACTAGAGATAAAAATAACTGTTGCAAAGTAATTATTGTAAAAAAAAAAAAAAATTAAATAAAAATTAAACCCAAAATGTCCCAAAAATGACAACTCAGTCATCAGTTACTCTCTCTCATATCATTCCAAAACTGTATGACTTTATTATGTTATGCAGAACACAGAAGGACACTTTTATTAATGTACCGGGCACTCTTTCCCATACAATGGTGGTGGATGGATAATAATGCTTCAAAAAGCATTTTAAACATCTCATGAAACTATAAATTCAACTCCTGTTCTAAGTTTTCTGAAGCTTTACAGGTTCTGGTAAGATGCAAACTGCAATTTTCTGAACAAACAATAGAGCATAGCAGGCATCGCCAAGATCATGGATTCGATTTGCAGTGATTGCAATGTGTGCCTGCAATGTACCTAGATAAAGCATTTACTATGTAAAAACATCCATTTAAATAATTATTAGGTTTCACTTTATTTTGATGGTCCCTTTAACACATTCTGTTGAATATAAGTAACGTTGCACCTACATGTCTAACTCTCATTATGCGTTAGTTGAGTATTAGTAGACTTGTAGGGTTAGGGTTAGAATAAGTTGACATGTAGTTGCAAAATTACTTATAGTCAGTAGACTGTCTGTTAGAGGACCATCAAAATAAAGAGTTAGCAGATATTAAGCAGAAAGTCTACTTATACTCTAATGAGAGATAGTTGACATATAGTTGCAAAGTTACTTATAGTCAACAGCACGTTCAAAAGAGACTATCGAAATAAAGTGTTACCAATTATTTAATTAAATTTCCACTTTTTGTTCCACAGAAGACAGAAAGTCATGCAGGTCAAGTAAATAATGACTGAACTTTCGACTACTGCTTTAAATCTCCATACACTAAGAACCCCCCCCCCCCCCCCCCAACCCCCCCCCCCCCCCCCCCACACACACACACACACACACACACTTAATCAGTATTTTGTTTTCCAGTAAAACATCTTATCATTCGTGAAATAAGACAAAAGAAATTAAGGTTCGGTTCATGATTCAATATATTATATTCAATTAGAATTTTTGTTTTGTTTTTTTGAAGCATGAATCTAATACAATTTTGTGGTTGAGGCATAAAACAAGATAAACAATTCATCAATGAGATAAAAAAAATGAACTTACACTCTCTGAAAATTTTAGTTTTAATAAAAGTTTTAATAATATAATAATTTATCTGAGACAATTTAGCTTCTTTCATATGGCGATTTTTTTATATAGAGACATGAATTAAGTTGCGGTTCGACGTGTTCTATTCTAGAATCTTCTCATTGTTCTCCCCTCATTTGCAGGCAGAGACTGAGAGTGATGTTATATATTCTCACCAGTAAATGAGATTGTCCCATAGAGTGCCTTAGGGTCTCTGATAGTGAAGTCAGGGTGAAAAGTGGTGTGGCAGAATAAATTAGCACCTGAGCCCAGAGAATTTTGCAAACAGTGGGCAGGAGAGGATTCAGATGGCACCTGTCCACTCTGTCTGGCTTTCTATTGTCACACAGACAAGGCATCAATTAAACATGGCGGACACAGACAGCGGTACTGTCAGCTTGTTATCCGTGTGTACACAAGTCGTGGGACCTCTCTCTTGTTGAGGGTTATAAAGTTGCAGGAAGGTCTCCCTGGCTTTGCGGCAGGTTTCCATGGCAACAGAGTGGTTTCACAACATCAACTTTTTCCAGCTCAAACCAACTTCCATATGAAACTGTTTCTCCCTGGGAGACCAGTGAAGCTCATTTAAACTTATTCATCTCACCAATCACATAGCCAATATTGATGTGTGTACAGAAGTACAGGACTAATATAATAAAATAAAAAAAATAGAAGGGTGGTGTGATTTACCTGACCGAAGGGGTCGTAAACCACTGATTCATCTTATATCATTATCCAAAGTGTTACACTGGGGTGCCTTCATACTAGCACAGACATATTAGAGAGAAGAACATGAGTAATAGAAAGAAGATTGGAATATTTTTCTTCTTTCTTTCTTTCTTTCTTTCTTTCTTTCTTTCTTCCTTTCTTTCATTTTTTTGCCAACAGAGCACGCTGTGTTTCCCTCTGTTGTTATTGAGTAGTTCATATTGGTAAGTGCTGTCGGACCTAATAGAGTTGGAGCTGCTATTGGTCCCATAGGAAAAGTAGAGGCCATAATCAGAAAGTGAAGACAGAACTGCTGCAACTAAGCCTGTGGGTTGCTGAGCGAAGGAATTCATGAGTAATTAGACGCTGCATTTAGTGAATCCTTGCCCTCTTCCCGGCTGTTATATGAACGAGTCCCTATTCTGCATTTAGGGGATCAGAAAAACAAGACACTTCACATTTAAAAAAGAACAATGAAAATTATGAAAAAAAAAGGTAGACAGACTTGCTGCAGTGACACATCAGAAACATTTGTGATTTTACTTTGGGGATATGAAGTTTTATTACATTAATTGTGGATTTCAGTGGCGTATCTTCCCAGAAATGTCACTGGGATGTGTCAGGGGAATAAAACGTCTTCGTTTTGACGGGAGGAAATCATATTGATGTGATAAAAACACACTGCACAATCTGCATCCATCATGCCCGACAACGCTAAGGACATGAAATACAGCATCAATGGCCCCTCCTATTTACATGAAATGATTGAATGTGTTGTCCTTTAAGGAGAATGTCAAGCCGTTGGACAGCCCTATTGAATTCCCCGACTCGGCCCTGCCAACTACACTTGGTGATGTCTAAATGTTGGCTTGATGGATTGGAGTCAGAGAGTTTGTGATGGAAAGCATTCAGGAGTGTCTGGGTAAACACTTGTAGGGCTGCGTTTTCACATGAAGGAGGTGATCGGTGGCGGGGCTTGTTCGCCTTTTCTCCTTTCCCTCGAGTGAGGTGAAAGAACAGCAGGCTGGTGTCAAGAAACACGGATTCACACAGGTAAAGTTAATAAAGGGTTTATTTTCAGAAGTATAAAATCACAACTATGATAGCAAGGGAGTAACTGAAGAATATAGAGTACTGGATGGATATCTGGATGATAACGGATCTTATCTCATGCAGGTTCTGAAATGGAGATCGAGGCAGATGACTGAAGACAGGTGAATATAGTTGATGACTGAAAACAGATGCAGGAAAAAGAAGGTGAATCGTTCAGGAAGATATCACAAAGGTAAGGAGTCAGGTTAGTGTTCTCTGAGGGAATGACAAGACTAGACCATGGTGAATTGCAGTGGGAAGAGTTATATAGTGCTGGATGATGATCAGTGAAGATTGGTGACAGGTGACAGCGATCTCTGTGATTGGGAAGTGCATGCAGGTGAGGGCCAGGGAGGATGATGGGAAATGTAGTGAGGAGGTGGTGACTACCGTGACCGTGACAGCTGGAGGATGAATACAGAAAATAGCAGGATTGGAATATGTATGCACCTTGTGTTTTGTTCATATTAATATTGTTAAAGTATTTAAACAAAACATAGGGGTTTTGATGAAGAAAGAGAAAGTAGAAAGCAGAGAAAGTGGTGAAAGAAAAATAGTTGTATTGTTTTTCAAAGGATGATTTAGCACTCCTGGAAGTGTAAGGAGAGTATTTTCTATTCGCTCATCTTTCTTGCCTAGCGGGCACAAGGCATTGTGATTAATGAAAATTTGCTGTGATCACTGCTATGGACGAGCAATGGTGGATGTGTATAGAAATAGTTGAATTGTCTACTTCTTGTGGCTCAAGGCTTCAGCAGGAACCCTGCTGTCTATATTAGCAGTTCAACAACTGCAGAAAAAGGCCCTCAAAATAAAGTATGACCCTCAGGACACATGTTTACGAATTGTTACACAAGAAGTGTTTATTGTTCTCTGTCAGGGATGTTGTTTTACCGTCTGGGGACTGGCTTGCTGAATTGACAGTGAAGCAGTGCCTTGTTCCTCTCCAATTACCAGGCTCAACAACATTTTTTTTTTCCTGCACTCCCTCCTGTTTTAGTGTGACATTTGCAAGATGGCTTCCCAAAGTAAAACAAACAAGTGTCTCTTTGATTCTCAAAGGTATAAAAGGATGGCCAAAATGTTAGCCTGATGTTCATAATTCAACATCTCTGTACATGTCGTACAACGAGGATGCATTTTTTTTTTCATGAGCAATATAACCTTGCTGTTTCTTTGTTCCATGAGAAAGATGTTACATTATGTATCAATATGTATTAAACATTCTTATAAAAGTTGTCACTTACCATGGTTTTCACTATGATTTTTAAATAGTGGTTTTACATTTTTACATAATAATAATACTAATAATACTAATAATAAACATTCCTTTATACATGCCAGGTACACACACACACGCACACACACACACACACAAGTGTGGTTGTCTTATTACTATAATGACAGTAGCATAATGATGGTACATAATGAAGTATAAACTTGCTGTTTGTGTTGCAATAGTAATGATAATAGTAACAAAAATAACAACTAATGTTTACAACAGCAAAAATACAACTAATTATATATATATATATATATATATATATATATATATATATATATATATATCACTTCAAACCTGGCTTGGATGAAATTATGTCTCATTTCTGTAATGATATTGCATAATGATGGTACACAATCTATAATGAAGTATAAACTCGTGATGCGTGATGAATCTAAACAATTAAATGAATGTATGTTATGCTGCACTCATTCAGAATCCTTAATTATTTAGAAACATTTACATTTGCATTACCCATTTATCTCCAAATATTTAGCTGCAGGGAAAGCAATACAGAGCGTACAGAAACAAAAGTCATGTCACTGAGATGTTTGTAAGCCATGAAGGAATTACACTTCTGGCCACCTCATTGTGGCAGATAACTCTCTGACAAAGAAAAGGGTAAATAAACACAATAAGCCCCCTAATGGCTGTGCCACTTCCTTTAAAAGGGATTATTGTATCTCCCATCATCTATAGATCGTCTTCATGTGGAGAGAGAGAGAGAGAGAGAGAGAGAGAGAGAGAGAGAGAGAGAGAGAGAGAGAGAGAGAGAGAGAGAGAGAGAGAGAGAGATACAATCATAAACCATTCATTACCATCTCTGCTATTTTTATTCCACAACAACACACAGCCCCGTCCTTTAACATCTCTGAATACCATGTCTGGCTCCTGGTTGGACCTGTAAGAGGGAAGGCACCAGTGAAATAAATGGCCTTTCTTACTCCCCCTGCGGGGATTCTTAAAGATCAGGATCAAGTGTGCTCTACAATTAGACCACATCAATATGAACACTGATAGATGGTGATTGGCCTTGAAAGAAACACTGTGGGGGCCACAGCACAAAAACTAAACCTTTAGCAAACAGACAGTCTTATGTGTTGAACAGCCTGCTCTTTCACATTAAAACACACTTGCAGAATCAGGATCGAAGTTTGCTGTAACGCACATGAAGTGTTATACTAAACGAGAGAAACCTAAGATGAATGGAAACTTTTATATGACATCCCATTCTAATTTATGGAACTGATTTATTTAGCAATATGCTGTAACCCTTCTTTAATATTTAGAGTTGATATGTGAAGATCACCATTTCTTACAAAAAAACTGGAAACATCTCATGAAAGAACTCAATCAACAAACTGGCTGGCTACAATATCTGTCCTAATTTGTTTGTCAAGCATTATTTATGCAGGAACAGTTTGTAATCCTTTCACAGATGGTCTATTGAAGCTCAGTGTCCAATTTACAGACTCTCCCTTTTTTTCTTCTTGACCAATCGGTTCCTCACAATTGACGACTATAAATCCAAAGAATGCTGCCTCAGTACTGTTGGCATTCCACATGTGCTTTCATCCCACAAGAACATCCCTTAGCCAAGTCCAACACATCTCAACATCCCAGGCCTAGTGTGTTTTTTTTTTTGGTAGGGCCGTTTGAAGGAGGCACTAATGAGACGGTCTCTTGTGTATCAGCATGTAAACACTGACGGTGTATGAACTATGGCACTGCTGATTCCCATTTGGTTCAATTACAGCTGAAACCGAGAGCATCAGTGCCACCAGTCTTTATGCGTGTGCGCCTGTTAGCAATGACCACATGCTCTCCAGACAAAAATGGGAATAATCAAAGTCCGTACTTATTTGGCCAGCGAGGGGTGACGGTGTGTTTTCTCATGGCTGACGCAAGTGGATTGCTTTCAGACATGGCTATAGATGGCATAAGAAGGCAAACTGTTATAACCTCAGTCCACACTGAAGTATGCTATATGGATGTTTTATGCTGGCTTGCATCAGATAAACAACAATTTACAGCAAAAGTGAGACAAAATAATACCCTTTCAGGGTAGTAGGCTAAGAGGGAGTTTTAGCGGCATTCAAAATCTAGGGATGCACAAAGTGAAAAATGTGTAAAATAATTTTTAAATAACCGTTAAATGTCCAATATTAAATTATCTATGGTTTTGTTTAAATACATAAATAATAAAAACTAAAATACAAACATTAAAACGTTGTAAATGCTACAAAGGAATTTAGGTGCATTAACAAATGGATATTCATTCAAATTTGCAAAAGATTGCAGTGTTTTTTGATAAATTCATATAAAATATATTAAGTAAAGTGATAAAATGATTCCTGTTTTATTCCTTTAAGTGAGCGTTAGATGATGGCACAGTTCATCTAAATGTAAAAACAGGAGAAATAAGTTTATTGATGATACAATATTGGCTGTAAATAAATAATAATTATTATAAATATAATAAATCATATTAATACAAAATATTAATGATAATAAAATCAGCCGATAACCGAAATGGTACAAATATATAATGCATACCTATTAAAAACAAAGAATATCAGAGGGATATAGTTTTATAGTTTTGTTTCACTGTCTATTATGTTCAGCCTGTCTTTAGTGACTAAGCTTAGTTACTTTATTCTGTCCCTCTGCATAGCGTCCTTTTTTTTCATTTCTTTTTTACTTTTCTTCAGACAGAGTGCAGCTGGGATCATGGGCTCTGGGCCGGGCCGTCTGCTGTCACTACCCTGATGGTGATGTCTTGGTCTTGGATGAACTGGAGGAGTCTGACTGGGAGCCAGGGCAGAGGAGTGTGAGGAGAGAGCAGGTCATTCAGGTTCTGGTTGGTTTGCATGTGGCACATTCTCAGAGGGGGGTAGGACTAATGATGGAGATGATCGCGTATTCGTTAATCACTGCCATTGGGAGAGGGGAGCGCCCGAGGAGGCTGGATGGAGATCACAAAGTCAGCCTGGCAGATCTCAAACAGTTTAAGACCCTATGGAGCGACTCATCAACATAGATATATGCAAGCGATAGTGAAGGTGGACCAGAGTTGGATTACAAATAGGAGCTTTTTCAGAACTAAAGGAGGAATTTTTCAGTCACATGAATAGGAATATACCTGCTCTGTCATCACAACCTTTCACTGCAACCTCATCACCTCAAACTGACGTTTTTCTTCACCTTTGAGTGATTCTGTTTAGCATAGTGAGATTATGAAAGTGGCTGAGTGCCGTCATGATTCTGAGGGATGTGCCTATATGAGACATTTATGTACGGTATTATAATTTATGAAGGTTAAATGTGCTATTCGAGGATTCGTCATGTCTTATCTTCCGCAAGAACCTTGAACAGATGGGCCATTTTCCTTGTGTAATGAACACTTATTAACAAGGGGTCAAAGTGTTTAACATCTTCATTTAGTCTGTCTTTTACCTCTATGCTGAATTAATGTCGAAACGACTGTATGTGTGTCAGAGCTCTCTGTTTTTAGTCTTGGTTTCCTCTTCACGGTCGGATATTACAGTAGGCGACGCAGCTGGAAATTAAGCTTTGCTCTCTTTGACCTTTTAAGAGTCATTAGAACAAGGTAATGTCACATACTTTTCTATGGAAATTACAAATCTGCTCAAATCTGCCCAAGTACAGTAAAACTCACTCTGGTCTTAATTCACAACCACAAATGACTAAATCAGAAAAATCCCTTTTTATCACTCCATAGCCTCCAGGTCACCAATAATCCTTTGAAAGTGTCTTATTTTGAAGTTAAAATGTGCAGATAACTACTTCAATATGGCAGAGCCACTGTCCTTGTTTTGGTATTCTGCAGTTGGTTTGTTTATCTGTGAATATTTACACTTGTCAAATGAATTTGTGGTCTCTTCATCACTTGTATTCTCTAAACACTGCAGTCATGCGATTGCATCCATCTATATAGTCAATTTTTAATGAGTTCAGTCAAAATGACTTAGCAGTGATTGTTGTTCTTTTTTTCTCTTTTATGTTTGGTTTGGTGCTGACTTGTCTGTTCTCAAAATGTATTGCTACTTGTCCACTAGAGCTTACCTGAAGAAAAAAAAAATCCCCTGCCGCAGGATTCTTCGTCAAACTATTGCCGGCAAGAAGAGAAAATAGGTCATCTGTTTTGATCACTGCAAAATGAGTAGAATTCAAGTTATATATTTATTTATCTCTGTTAGCCTGGAGCTCATTACTGCATGGCGAAACTATTAGCTGACCCAGAGCACTCAATGGCCACTAAATTGTATTCTGCAGGTTACCACAGAAACTGTTCTCTCCTTTCCCACCCAGCGTAAGTTGCTGCAATGCCTAATAACAAATGCATACCATAATTTCTACATCTCCTGTGTGCTGCACCATTATTCATGCTTGTGTGCATGTCTCAGATGTACTTTTTTAATCAGAGGGGATTGGAGGATGAGGTGGGGGGACAGTCTGGTGCAGGCATGTCGTACATAGCAGAAATGACAGCCATACGCTCCCACTGTACTGCTGTTACTAAGCTGCAACAATGCCTCTCCGACGCCACTGTACCCTGTAAACACATGCAATGCTCCTCCAGGGACCTCTCTGTTTAACATGATCAAAGGGGGAACGGTACAAAATGCAATTTGACGCAACAGACTCCTCGCTTTTGCACCCGTAAAATTAAAGTGTGTGATATCACCACATACAGAGACTGATTCAGGCAGAACGTGGTGTTTTCTCTTGTTTGCCTTGTTAAACTCTGCCTTTGCCACTTTTGCACTAACATAAAAGGGCCATCCTCAAACCTAATTTGATATTTATTTATTTTTGGTAACACTTTACAGTAAGGTCCCATTAGTTAGCATTAGTTAATGCATTAACTAACATTAAGACATTAAGACATTTGTGACAGTATTTAGACTTTCTTATCATTCAGATGATAATAAAAATAGTTTATTGAATAATCTTAGCTGCATATGTTTCAATGTGCAGACTTTGTATTGCATTTTTTTGGCATGCATGTTAATCAATGAGTGCATTCACATCGCGAGCAGGAGCGTCGCGTGAGCAGCAGTGAAGCGGGTTTTGGCGTCGAGTCTATTTTTGCTGCGCAGCTCACGCACAATTAAAGTGAAAGCACACTTTTGATGGACAAAATGAATATGATTTCACACAAAAAGGGCCTAAAATTCACATATTTTGCATGTCTAGTGTGTTTTAACAAGAACTGGAGTAGGCTATGTCAGAAAAGAAAATGAAGACTCAAAAATATTTAAAGAAAATGTACCCATTTAAACTTGTCTTAATTATTCAGTTTGGGTGAAACTATGTGTGATATATATGTGGAACTATATATATATATATATATATATATATATATATATATATATATATAGAAAATAAATATTTGTGTGTGCTGTAAAGTGGTTAGAAAAAATGAAATCAGAATCGGCTAAAATCTGTATCGGCAGGTCAAACTCAATGAAAAATTGTAATCGGCCAAGAAAATTGTAATCGGTTCATCTCTATAATCTATCTGATAGGCTGGTATCAAACACCATCACATAATCTGATGTTCACCTAGAGGTTTATTTATCTATCTACATTTGCCGTAGTATAGTCAATCAGTTCAATAACACATCCTGCAAAAGGGGGGCCTTGGCCAGAACCTAGTAGTTTTGGGGGGGCCTTGTCATGGAAAAGTGTGGGAACCCCTGGTCTAGATGTTACACTACTCACTGCTCTGACTTTTTGTGACTAGTACATTTCCAAGTGTTACTATACCGAGGGTAATTACTGCTTCACAACATTGTACTGTGATGTTAAAAACCTTGAAATGGAGACATTATTTTATCTCCTACTTGTGAAGACAAACATAGGTACCTTAGTGTAAAGTGTCAAGGTTTTTTTTTTTCAACATGCTTTACAGAGAGATTGGGGGAAATCTCTTTAACTACAACCAGCATGTTCCGCATCCATCCAGATGATGAGACGGCAGCCATAGCGACGTACAACGCCCACTTCACTTCAGACAACCGCTTTAAGCAGACATTTAAAACTCGTATTCGCACTGCACCAGATTCCCTCCGATTGAACAGATGCCGAGTGACAGCACAGACGATTTAGTGTGTTAAACTGCACAACAAACTCAGCCCCCCGGTGTGCATCTGTAGGTCATTTCAATAATAACACAGAGAAAATAGTAAGCCCTTCCCTTAAGGAAGACTTCAAAGTTTTCAAATTAGTTCAGCACTTTTGCAAAAGAAAAAAAATAATGAGAGACAATGATCTCTGACCTTTACCCATGCTCCCATTCTCTACCGTGATTTGACAGAAATAGAGGAGGTGACTAAATGAAAAACTGATGGCTGATTGCATCTACCAAGTGACAGCCAAAAATAAGGCTGCAGTCTGATAGACAGCAGAGGTTAGCACCTCTATTTCTTCAAAAGTGTGGCAAATGCACACTATCCTACGTTGAAAAGTATTGATTGTGGTTTTGCATGTCCATCACATAAGCTATTTGTTCATTTCCAGTGCAGACTCTTCAGGTATGAGATTGCTGTCAAATGTGTGGCCAAAACCGATTTTGAAAGTACTGAAAGGTTGCAAAAGACAGTTTGCTAAAGCTTTATTTTCCCCAAAAAAACCAATGTATTTTTATCGCTTTTGCTAAAATTGGCCCTATTTCAAACTGCAGAGGACTATGAAACCATCCATTTGACCTATAAGCAACAAAAAACGAATAGTGTTTGTGTTTGCTCCCAGCTGCACGGCTTAAATGTGTTAATTTGCAGACCTGCACTGTGTGTTTGAGCAGAGAGATGGCCCACAGCACAACTGTATCCCACATGATCTCACTGAAAAGAGTCAGTTATAGGGCTGCAAGCACTTGATCGTCGACCAGAGCTTTGGAGGTATCCAGAAAAAACATCAGTGGATTTTAGGTCAGTCCCTCTGCTGCCCCACATGGAGAGGAGGCAAAGAGCCTCTCTTGCCCTTTAATGTTTAATCAATAAAACCCACCCAGCTCATGACTACAGGCTAAAATATTTTGGCTGAAAAAACCTGCATGCATCTGAAAAATGTGACAGGGAAAGGTCAATAGATTTTCCTCTCTCTGCAGGTGTGATTGATTGTAACTGACCAGTGCTGGTGATACAGGACTAAAAGATCTCAGCCATTCATTAAAGCAATTCAGGAGTCGAACATCTGGAATGAAAGAAGATGATAACCGATTAGACATCTGACCCTTTTTCTGTGGCATATTTTGCACTCCTTTGTCTCCCTGGCTTTGCTGCTTGATTTTTTAACACACTCCCTTTCATGTATTTGATTCTATTCTTTCCTCTCCTCTCCGTTGCTTTCAGACATGTTTGGATGCAAACTTGTTTTCCTGCAAAAGTAGTTCTTGGATTGAACCATTTTGTTCTCGTACGTCATTATTAGCAGTTGAGAAACGGAGCTCAGAATAGAGGATTAATTATGGGCGTTTTGCAGTACTTTACTGAGCGCAGCCAGAGCCCATTTAAAGACTTAGTGAGCTGGGGACTTTCCAAAAGTCTCCCATTTAATCTTTTCCATGAGAATGCATTTTCTCCTTCAAATTTAACATATACGTACATATTCACGCTGCCTAATTATAACTATACAGCAACGAATGGGTTGCAGTCACCCACACAAACATACACACAAGAGAAAGCAATGATCAAAGCGAGCTTGTTGCTCTAAAAGGCCTGTGTTATACTCATTTCACTAAAGGCTCTTAAAACCTACTTAGCGTGGGGGGGGGGGGGGATAGGAAAAAATACTCAAAGCATTAGCCCTCAGAATGCCAGGCATATGTTATTGTTGTCTTGATTGTTTTTGCATGCACATGGAATGCTTTAAATCTGTTCAGCAGAACCAAATCTCAGTGATGCATTCTGGCACGACGTATATAAAGACGTTATCCCGTAAATATCCTATTTGTAACACTGACCCACATTGGACCCAATGTGTCCGGTTCTACAACAATGTGATGCTAGAATTAACACGGCACACCAGGCAAAGAGAAGACACAATCTCATTCTTTGATTTTTTTTTTTTTAAACTATTAAAGATAAACTTAAATCTTTAACCAGTTTTGCCATACATGTGCCGCGTTAGACTTGGGATTGTAGGACAACATGATTGTAAAAATTCTGTCATAATCTAATATTACCTGTCATTTTAATTTTCGAATTACGCCTCTCTGTAGTCAAACACATCAAGGGCTACTGATGCAGAGACAACTGACATTAGATTTTGTGCCCGAAAGCTTAAAAACGTTGCCTTTGGAAGATGCTTTGAAATCCCACAATCCTGTGCTTTCCATTTTTGACAGCTTGAGCTCAAAAATAAAGATGGCGTCTGAAAGTTGCGGTTGGTGGTCAGTTTTTGTGTAAAAGTATGTTTACAAATACTTCTGATGTCATTTCTAGCAAGAAATTACTATTGTTAGCAACAAATTAAATATTTGCATAGTTATCACTAAAGCTCACTCTATTTTACTGTATATCGGTTAAATCGTTACACTGCCACAAAAGACTGTGAGGTACTTTCATGCGCAAATGCTGCCTAAGTTTTCGGATGCAGCCATCTTCTCGAGGCTGTTTTAATCTTTTTCTGGAGTCTGAATGTTGTTCATGCTCTGCACTAGAGCGCACTCGCCACCAACCGGACAGGTTTGGAATTACAGTTACAAGTTACAATAGATCACTCTCAATGTAATCTGTCAAAATGATGGACGGCCTTCAGAGTTTTCCGACAATGTCAGTGATTGAAAGTATCTTGGAACGTGAGCTCTGGTATGTTCAAATGTAAATATCATCACTGTAGGAGGTAAAGGCACAATGCAGATAAAAATGTCAGTTTAGGAGCATCTCTAAATAATTTTGTTTGGCTTGGCTCTAACATTTACCAAGCAGCAGTACAGAAAGCCATAATAATCTAGTTTTAAAGGGATATGAGCCTTGCCTCTTCATCATGACTTTCATTAGATTGTGTCTCAGTAAATTCCACAGGGTGATAGATCAGCCATGCAGAAATGCCCTTGCTGAATTAATAGGTAAAAGCCCAATCTGAATTTCAAATATGACATGTACAGTAAAAGTAACCACCATCAGTAACGAAACAGGCTGTACAACTATCTTCACTC
Source organism: Meda fulgida (assembly GCA_030578275.1). Taxonomy (NCBI): domain Eukaryota; kingdom Metazoa; phylum Chordata; class Actinopteri; order Cypriniformes; family Leuciscidae; genus Meda; species Meda fulgida. Next base: position 27,135,821 of record CM060622.1, read on the forward strand.
TAATTAAGTGTTGCAGTACTTACTAGAATTGTCTATCGCCTTTTCAAGTCAAACCGCAGTGCAACATTTCAGGAAAGACAAAGTCGATGTGTTCAAATGACAAAATGACCCCATATGAAAAATGAAGAGTTACCGGAACTAAACGGTGTGAGTGTCACCAACAAACTAGCATTGAGAAATCCACCACGGAATCACTTTAACACCACAAGTGAAGCAGGGGACAGATTGACTTTCTCCATTTAGGTGTATTATCTTTCAAACCCATGGGCCGTATTGGGCAAGTTGCAGACATCAACTCTCTGAGTAGCTCTCAAATAGAAACCAACACCACAATTTACTTAACTGAGAAAAAAAAAAGAAAAAGTAATTTTGTCAGGACAATTCAATACTTCATAGGGGATTAAACTAATATGGCTCAAGGGGTATACTTTTATATTTTAACAGTTTTTTTTTTGTTTGTTTGTTTCTATCAAATAATGGTGCTATAGCCTTCTTGTATCTCAATCAGAGGTGCTACTAGCAATGCCAAGGTCATGGATTTATTCCCTGGGAAAACAAATACTGATAAAATGTGTCACTTTGGATAAAAGTGTCTGCCAAATGCATAAATATAAATGTAAATATACTTTTCTCAAGACTTTTGAATGCAAGAGTATACTTCTGCAGTGAATGTTGCCTAAAGACATTATGTATTTCAGAGGATATGTGCCAGAATATTATGAAGAGTTAACTGCAGGTAAACTGATGTAACTTTGTAATGCAATGTATTCCATTGTTTTGTTGTTGTTTGTGCCCCATTAAGTTCACCAAAAATGAAAATTCTGTCATTTTTTATTTAACCTCATGTCATTTAAAACCTGTGACTTTCTTGACTTTCTTCTGTGGAACACAAAAGAAGATATTTTGAATATTGATTATATATATATATATATAGATATATATATATATATATATATATATATATATATATATATATATATATATGATACATATCCATGTTCCATGTTTGTAACAAAATGAGGGTAACTTCATAAAAAAATGAATTTGGGGTATGTACATAGCTGAGTTTTGCCTCAGCTGTGCAAGTGACTTGAAGTCTGCATTATTTGGACATGTCATTTTGCATGTTGAATTTTAAGCCAAGAGCATATGTCCTATTTTTAGCACATGACAAAGTAAAAACTGCAAGCTGACAGATCATTATCCTAAAACAGTGCTCGACTAAATAAGCTGACCTCAAAAACATGGCCTTGTCTTTGTTCCTGGTCAAAGACTAATCTCACCTGATCTCCTTGTCATTGTTATTTGATGTCTTTGAAAATATGTTTCTGAAAATACATTTTGACACATAACATCATGCCGTTTTTAGCTGCGATGCTCAATGTTTTTCTGATCAAGAACAGTCTCTGGTCTTTTCAAACAATGCTGAAAGACTTGTAGTTACTAAAGACAGCATCACTGCCTGGATAAAATGAACGCCTTTGACATCAAAAAGAAAACCCTATGAGCAATGTATCAGTTATGGGGCAAGAAACAGTGGGGGGTTTCAAAGTCAGGAAGAACAACTGAGACAGTGAGAGGAAGATATTTTACACTTCGAAGAAATGGTTAAGGAACCCAACCCAACCCTGAGGATGCACCACAGGGTCAAATAAACTGGACAAATGAAGATGACTAAGAATTGTTCAGTACACTTGCCATGATGCACAGTTGCAGGGAATTGCATGTTATGCCAAAGGAAGTTGTTGGTCTCAATTACCCTATAAAATGTGACACTGACAAAGTAGGTTGTTAAGTCCATCTATCCATCCATCCATTCTTCAAAATGCGTATCCTCTGTAGGGTGACAGCTTCTCCGGCCAAAGGCGGGGAACACCCTGTACAGATGAAAATTGTTAATTGTTCATATATTTTCATGCTTTCAGCATATAGGCAACTTTACCAGCTCCTATGTACTATTGATGGCCTGCATGAATGACCCTGTTGAGCCCTGGCATGAATCCTTTTATATTATATTGATATGTGCACCCAAGTTTTAATTTCACTACTGTATGCCATTTGCCTAATGATTTTTTTTTTAATGTACACGTATTTACATGTACAAAAGTCAGGTCCAAAACATTTTTTTTTTATTGTAGCAGCCCATTTTCTTAAATTGTTTTGTTTTAATATATGTATACATATATATATATATATATATATTTTTTTTTTTTTTTTTTTTTTTTTTTTTTTTCAAAACTATCATTAAAAGTACAGTTCCCCCAAAATGGAAATTATGTCATTTACTCACCTTCTTTTATTTTCAGCAGAAGAAAGAAAGTCATATCAATTTGAACAAGAGTAAATGATGACAGAATTTTCATTTTTGGTCTGGCTTTCTTTGCAATGTTCTGGTAATGCGTGTAAAAGAAAGATATTCTTGATACATGTACCATAAAATGGCAGAAGTTAGTTATTGTGTCTTTAAAGTCATTGAATTCATCAAAGCCCCTTAGCTGATCCCTTGCAGATAGGATCTCTGCCTGGAGCAGTCATCTCTCTCACTGAGGCGATGCAGTGCCATCTTGTGTAGAACATGCAGTTCGCCTCTGAAGTGCCATTCTAACTGCTCTAGATGTCTAAAACCTGAAACCTCACAATAGGCTGAACGATGCGGAAACATCAAACATTTGGAGGTTTTTTTTGTAGTGCTGGTTTCTTTTTTATCTCATTTCGAGACTTCAAACATTTTGGGATTTTCCTCTAACCTTGCCCCCATTCTCTCCTCCTGATTCGATACTGCATTATGAGGTTTTTATGAAAGAAACACTAGAGCTTCTACGTGTTTTGCAGGAATGGCAATAGCTGTGGCTAGGAAATGAGAAGATAAGGAGCGAAAGCATACATTAGTGCTGTGGTTATACAGTGCACATGTTTGCCTTGTTCTTTCAGGGCGGTGTTTCCCAATCATTATGCCGTAGTGTCTATGTGTGGTGATAAATAAAATGTATTGTGTTTCCTTGTAAATCAAGAGCAGGGAAAAAATCCCAACTGGAATTAGATCCGGAGTTATCAGGTTCCATTCAACAGGAAACGAGGGGATGTTAGGGCTTAAACATTACTGACCCTTTCCATCTTCCCTCCATCCACTCCTCCCTCTCTCTCTCTCTCTCTCTCTCTCTCTCTGCACTGCATTTGCAGCACAGCACCTTCGTAAATCAGGCTTAAGGAGTCATGTCACTGATGGACTCTATCAAAATATTATCACAGGCCTGCACACACTTTTACACAGGATTACACTCTCCACCTCACTTAATGCTGTGACTACAGGGTCGTTTACATGAACAGCCTCATCCTGCCAGAGACAGGTCACATTTACTGCGCCCGCCTAAATATTTACGCCTTACAACAAATTCACTCCTTGGCAGGGCCCAATATCAAACGGATCCAAACCATCAAAACAAAATTAGGAAGAAGTGAAGAATCTCGCCAAGGCGTCGCAGTTTGCTTGCACTCTAAAATTTAGCCGTTTTGTTTTTGCTTCAGATTATGAAAGGAACGACCGCGACGAGATCATCAACTCAAGGTTAATGTGAAGAGGAGTTGGTGATACACAGCTCCAATCTAGGCCCACTCAGCGCTGCTGCCTTTTTATTTCTAGTGTTCATCTTGTTATCTGTAATTGTTAAGGGATGAGAAGACCAAGGTCGGGGCATTGCCTGATAAGCATTTGTGTGGCAGCTTTGCAAATTGATGCTTATGGTCCAGTGCTGAAGGCTGCTGGCTGAGGATTGTGGGTGGGAAAGTGAGCTGCCCGGGCATAAGACAATACAATTATGAAAATGATCCATTTCATAATGTGTCTTTTAAACATTGACTGATCATATAGCTACAGCGGCGGTAGATGCAATAAGCAGACGGCAGAAAGGGGTCTATTTGCCCGGCAAACCTAAATGTAAATATAATGAAGAGAGTGTGCACACCGAGAGAGTGTGTTTAAAGAACATTGGTTTAAAATGTTCTCATTTCATAGCCACCTCATATAGGCAATAAGCACTACCAATGATGTTTTTTTCATCTGCATACAGTAAGTGAGAGTCAAGCCAGTCCCTGTTGAAATATTACAAATTATCATATCATATTGTTGGTGGTGGAGAGTGGATCTCTTTAGATCTAGTGTAAAGGAGACTGGGTAGAAGGAGAACGGCTCAGGAGCTTTAGAGGTCACAGGGATGACGGCGGGTTGGTGGTGAGTAGATCAGCGAGGTGTGTGTTTGAGTATGAGAACAGCAGAGTACAGTTGTTCATCCATTCACAAGATAAATTGATAGGAAAGATGTAATTAAAGTAGTCCATTTGCAATCCTCAATTTTATGAAGCAACACGGGTGCTTTGTTTGTACAAAAAAAAAAACATGATTTACAAAAAAAATAATGACCTGCAATCCAGTAGGGGGGAGCACCACAACGCATGTGTGTTGTGTTGACTCAAGACCGGAACATGCTTTGGATAATATTATTATGTAAATACAGAATTAAATTATGTTGTTGTTTTTTTGCATTTGCGTCGCTTCATAAAATCGAGGTTAAACCACTGGAGTCACATGGATTACTTTAATGATGTCTTTCCTATTATTCTGGACCTTGAATGAGTAAATTGTGTTGCTACCAATAGAGGGACTGAAAGGGACATCAAAAATATCTTCGTTGGTGTTCAGAAGATGAACGAAGGTCTTATGGGTGTGGAACAATGAGTGATTAATATCAGAATTTTCATTTTTGGGTGAACTAACCCTTTAAGGCTTGTTTTTGTTTTGTTTTTGCATAGTGAGTGAGATAATCGATAATATCAGCTCACACAATGTTAAAACAACAATTGCAATATTATTGTATGCACAAAATCACTTTCACAGACTTTCACCTGGACTGTTCCCTGCTGGTGAAATGCTCTGCCTAACTCAACCAGAGCTGCTGAGTCTGTAGCCATTTTCAAGAAACGGCTGAAGATGCATCTTTTTCGGCAACACTTGATCCCTTAATACACTTCCTTTTCAATTTTATATCTATATTAAATTAGACTAAACTGGGACTGGTCACAGCACTTGCATATTGTTGTGCTATTGTTATTTTAACTGCTTCTATTGCTCTCCTGTAGACAATACATAATTCATTGTATTGGATACAAAATATCAACCCAAATGGTATCTGCAAACAAATGATGCTACAGCTATTTTTTTTAAAACTAAATTCCTTTTCTAATACACCTTTTTGTTCAATTATTTTTAACCAACTGATCTCTGTCTTTTTTTATGGATGCATGTCCTTTTGGAATAATCACTGGTGTAGTTCATCATATGAACATATTCCACAAAGTTTGATGATCAGAACGTGTACAAAACCGTCTTCATTTTGAACAATATATCTATTTCATGTTTTTTAAATTTTCCAAACTGTGAAATATTTAGAGTGTGCTTGTGCTATATTGCTTGCCAAACACCACATTATACATTTGGGGGGGGGGGGGGGGGGGGGGCTATATGTGAGTATCTGCAACGAGCTGTAAAGCATATCACAAGAGTACTGAACTAAAATGTAGTCTTTTCACACATTTCTTCCAATTGATCTTACCATGTCGAAAAGGTTAAGCCAAAGCCGACCTACTAAGCCCAAGACTCTCAACAGCAATCTCACTCTCGTCCACCTATGCAAACATCACTCATCCCGCATCTGTATCCAGTCATTTAACGAAACCTCTCGATGCAGTCCTCCAGCACACAATATGCACAACTAAACAACAGCACAAGAGTGCATCACATTTCAGACTAAATTAGACGCCTCCCTTTTCTGAGAATGAAGCAGGGGAGAACAAACGCCCTGGATGGTGTGCTCCTATTGAAACAGTGTTATGATTAAAGATATTATCCAGAGAGATAAAAACAAGAGAGCAAGCTGTGATCACCATGTGCAGCTGGGATATACATAACAGAACAAAGTTGTCCTGTTGAAAACACGCAATCGCTATGGCTGCAAAAAAGGAGTCAAAGCAAACTGTGTGGGTTAACTTAAGGTTTGTGTTGCCAGAGGGGACAGGGTGGTAGCAGCGATATATATCACCGAGCAGATATTTTGCCTCTGAGCCTCCTGGGACGGGAAATCTGTGACTCTACATGGGCGGTGAGTTCTGTTTGATGGACAGAGCTGTGACAGGCAGTGTCACACAAGCAGTGTGTGGCTGGTGTGGGCTGGGCAGGAGGTGATAAACTCTGTCACTTTTCCCAACTTCCAACGCTGATGAGGAACGCATCTACAGCTGTCCGGCCGTTACCATTTCAGAGTCTCCACCTGCACTGAGCTTATGATAACCAACAGCTGGTTAGCCTGATAAACCAGCATCTCCTCTGGCCATAAAAGCAATTCTGAACATTGCTTTGCAGTTGATATATGGTGAATCTGAACACAGCGCTTGGGCGGTGTGTGCATGTCTCTGTCTCTCTGTTTGTGTGTTTGTTTTAGACAGTGGTGGGGGGTGTCTCTCCTACAGTAAAAGGTCATGAGTAAAATTCTTGAATGTGTGGAGGACTCCTGCAAATCTGGATGTGTCGTGCTGAGCTGATGGCCTGTCACTATGCCATGAATAGCCCTGCCCCTCCAACAGAACGCACGCACACACACACATATTTCCATTGAGGACAGGATAAGAAAAAGCAGAGGAAAGAGACTGACATAACAACAAAGGAATAAATACACAAGCTAAGAAGAGAAGGGATGATGAGTGGAAGGAAGTGAACAAATAAACAAAGGAAGGAAGACAGGAGAGAAGGATAGGAAGAAGGAAAGAGTGAACACCTTAAGCAAGGAAGAAAGGTTGAGAGGAAGGAAAAAGTGAACAAATGAACAAAGGAAGGAAGAGATGAAGAAAAGAGTGAATAAATGGAAGAGGGAAGGAAGAATTGTAGGAATGGAAAGAAGTAGAGAACAAAAAATGAGGCAACGCATACGGAAAAAAAGGATGAGAGTAAGAAAAGAGTCAATATATGAACAAAAGAAGAAGATGACCAAAGGATGGATGAGTGGAAGGAAAGTGAACAAATAAACAAAGGAATGAAGAGAGGATAAAAATAGTGGATAGTAATGGATTAATAAACGAATGAATGAATGGAGTAAGAAAATAGTGAACAAATGAATGAATGAAGGAAGAATGACAGGAAGAAAAGTGTGAATGAAGGAAAGAATGAAAGAATTTATGACAGAAGAAAGGATGAAAGGAAGAAAAGTGAATAAAGGAAGGGAGAGAGGAAGAAAATGGATCAAAAGGAAGAAAGAATGAGGGAAGGAAAAGAGTAAATTAAGATGAATGGTAGGAAGGATGAGAGGAAGAAGAGAGTGAATGAAGGATGAAAGAAAGAAAGAAAGAAAGAAAGAAAGAAAGAAAGAAAGAAAGAAAGAAAGAAAGAAAGAAAGAAAGAAAGAAAGAAAGAAAGGATGAGGCAAAGCAAAAGGAAGGAAGGATGAGAGTAATGAACAAAAGAAAAATATGAATGGCGAATGGATGAGTGGAAGGAAAGAGAACAACTATAAACTATAAAACTATATATGAACTAAGAAAGGAAGAAGCAGGAAAAAATAATGAATGAATGAAGGGAGGAAAGAAGGAAGAGAAATGAAAGAATGAATGAATAAACAAAGGAAAAGAGGAAGAAAATAGTGAACAAATGAAGGAAGGAAGGAAGCTCTCAAATGAAAAAGAAGACAATGAAGGATGTAAGAAAGAGAGACAGAAAGCGGTGTCCCGCTGAATGTACAGGTTGCAGCATTCAGTATCTGGGGATTCAGCCATGATGCAAAAAGCTCTTGTCCAATTAGAGCACAGCCCTGTCCCATTCAGAATGCATGCAGGACAGCTCTGCCTGGACCACCTTCTGTCTTTGTCTCCCTCTATCTCTCTCAACCACTCTTCTATCAGCAGACATTTCTGTCCATCATCACTGCTGTGCAGTTTCAGGGCGTGACGGGGCAACGCAGAAGCATTCTGTTGTCTTTTTCCATTTCCTGTTTTTTACAAATACAGCAGAACTGACCCTAGCCTTAGTAAATATTTAAAGTAAAACAAAATTAAAAAGGAGAGAAGTATAGAAAGAATACAGTGACACACAAAGCAAAGAAGATTTGCGTGCGTCTGTCATAGTTCAGTGTTTTGTATTACAGCTCACACTTTTTGCTTGTCCTCAGATGTCTGTGACACATTGAGTAATGCACATCAAACGAAGTGTGCAGGATGTCAATATGCTGTTTGTCATATGCTTATTATTTATCTCCAGCTCTAGTCTCGTTGGAATTCGGCAATTTTACAGTCATCTCAATGCATGACCTTAGAATTAAACTTTTTTTTTTAATTGAAAGCAACTGTGAAGTTCTATTAGAGCGATTCAGAACAAAAATGAAAAAAAAGATTAACAGCAACAACAAAAAAAGAATAATAATAATAATTTCCAGGGTTGTTACAGTTAGATACTTGAAATACACACAATATTGGATGGGGAACCTTTTGCTGTTTACACCTAAAAAATGACCTCCCTAAGTAGTATTTTCCCACTTACCAGACCATCAGCATTATCTCGCTTTCTCTTTTCACTCTCAAACCTTGACAGCTGTAACAGCTCATATCAAGGTGTTGACCTCCAACGTGTCACTCCCTTTTTCATTATCCGCATCTCTCCTTGTCCCTCTTCGTCTCCCTCTCCGCCTCTCTCTCTCTCTACCATCCTCTCCTTTTCTTTCTCTCAGACCCTGTTATCTGCCTGCGATCCTCTGCTGATAACAATGTCTTTTATCTGCGGGTTACCTGCACAAAGGGACCTCCGAATTGATCAAATGCCAGGCGGCTGATGAGCCCTCAACAGAGTGCTTTTCCAAATCCCACAGGGCCAGAGGGGAGGGCAGACTAGGAGATGGGGACATGGCGTGCATGGAAAACACAACTCTAGCTGCTCACTGGACACCCAAAGCCATTAAAATGCATAATAAACACAAAAAAACTCGCTTTTGCTGTCATTCTCTCTAGATATACCCCCATTAGAGGCCTTTCCGGCTGCCTGCTATGAAGCCTTTCCTTAATCCGAAAAGGAAAACCCGCACACGCACAGTGGAAGACAGAAGAAGAAGAGTTGACTAGTATGCTATTAATTTCATAGCTGCATATATCAGAGAGCATAATTATGGAAGCTTGTTTCCACAGAATAAGAAAATAATTTTCTTTTTTTTTTATAAGGGGCAGAATTGCGAGAAGTAAACTCAAAATTCAGAGAAAAAAAGTCAAAAATATGAGATGTAAACTATTCTCAGGGGAAAAAAAATGAATTGCGAGATGTAAACACAATTATGGGTATATGGTATGGCTTGCAATTGCGAGAGATAAACACGCAATTGTGAGAAAAAAAGTCAAATTTCCGTGGTGGAAAAAAAAGCTTCCATAAGAGTGCAGGGATGGAGGAGGGAACGTCATCCCTGATCCACCTAGAAACAGAGAGCTGGCTTTGATATACCGTCACCCTCCACAAATCCCCCTCCATGTTTACAGGAACACTTCCATTCCTCTTTTCCATTCGCTGGGTGTTCGTATGCGCACACGTGTTGCAATGTATACGTGCGCGTGTTCGTCTCTGCAAACCAAACCAAAATGTTCTTGTTTGGATCTGCCTATGCACCTGAGACTAAACATGCCAGGATATATTTGGACTAGGATGCGTGTTTCTATTGAAAATACACCCCCTCACCTATGCATACACACAAACATGCACAGCTGGGCACAAACACTGCCAGTGAGATGTCGTTGACAAATTAAACCCCTCCGCCTCACCTGTCATCTTACTAGTCAGCAGGGAATGAGCAGGCTCGTGTGTCTCTGAATAAACCAACATCCTTATCTCCGGGTTCAGTCCTCCTGCACGGCTTTGGCCCGTGTTGTGCACTGACCCCTCTCACGGCACAGACATAAATAACCTCTGCTGGGTGAGAGGACTGCAGTGGCCACAGACGCTCTTGAGTATTCAGGCACCAGACACTCTGCGGCAATATCCAGCACTTCCAAGCTAAAAGCGTGGCTGAAAATAAGCTGAGTAGCGCTTTGGGTTTAATGTTCTGTTCTGAAGAGCAGCAGGGAGAACAGAGCTGCATTATCATCCCTCATCTTTAAAAGCTTATATTCAGATTTCTGAGAGCAGGCTCTATTATAATAGACTAAAATAGTAGTGAAATCTCGACACTACTGAACATCATTTTCCTAATCAGAATTCTGGCTGCTTTCCCTGTAAAACAAATCATTTAAAAAAGATACATTTACTTGACGAGTAAAAGTGTGTAATATAGTAAGACTTTGTTTTCACACAGTATCTCTTGAATTAAGGGTAATTTTTTTTTCTCCTTCCCCGCTGGCAAATTATTTTCCTGCTTTCAGCATAAATCTCATCAAATGTTGTTCGAGTCTTGCTTGAAAAATAAGAAAGAAAGAAAAAATTGCCAACGGGGTTAGAAAAGAAGTCTTTGAGCCTTTGTGTTGTCATTTACTCAGCCACAGATTGTTCCAAACCCCTTTCTTTCTTCCACACAACACGAGAAGAGATGTTTAGCAGGATGTTCACACTTTCATACAATTAAAGTAAAGGGGAAAGAAGCACTGTCCAAAGCTATAGTAAAAAACAGACCCAAAAGTCATTAATCACTGAAGATCGTCCCAATCACTGTAGTATTCAACATTTATTCCTGCAATTTGAATACATGGATATTTGGTGCATGAATTGTCAGTTAAAAAGGAGGATACATTTTTGCCATCATCATGACAACAAACCTAGCATAACACTTCTTGACATGACAGATTTGTTTATACATGAAAGCTAATGAGATGAGTGGATTCTAACTTTAATTTAATTTTTTATTTTATTCGTCACACAAAGCTATTGAGCTATTGAAGTGCTTTTTATCATCCTTGGAGCTTGAACATCACTTTTAGTCTATCCAGTCACATTATGGAAAACAGCAGCATCAGTATTCTGCCAAACATCTTAATCGTTTAAAAGAACATCATGAACATGAGTAAATTATACATTTTTGAGTGAACTAGCCTTTATGGAGTTTTGCTTGTCAATAAATTGTTTTTATTCAAACATAGTTTGATTTCTAGTAAAAAGTAATACGTTTGAAAATATCTTTAAAACAAGTTATAGTCATATAAAAACTCATCAATTTATCAAGGCAAACTAATTGCCTCAAGTAACTTTTCTTCCAATGTTAATAAACAATATTATAATTAACAATTACATTCTCTTTTTTTCTCACTATTGTTTGATATGCTTTCTTAACATCATTAGAAACATGGGAAGGAGCCTGATTTTGTGATTTTGCACTCGACGAGAGAAGTCCTCTTTATTGAGTGTGCCTTGTTCAGGCTCCAGCCTGGAACAGTGGGAAGGTATTAAGGAGTCAAAACAACTGTCTCTGTTTCTCTTCTTGTTGCATCTGTGCTGGAACTAATCGTTGTGTCCCGCTGTTCTCCAAAACTACACTTCACAGCTCTTTTTCTGAGGGTTGGTCTGGTAATCACTTCTCCACCAGCATGCACCGCTCTGGACTAATTAAGCCCCCCAGCCCCCCGAACAGGTTCTGCCGAAACGATTCTTTAAATCTCCCCTAACTGATGTGATGCCAGGGATGTGAACAGGTAGACGATGGGCTCTTGGGGGGGGATCTGGCAGACTGTAGAGAAAAGAGTAAACTTCCCACAGCAAGGGCTTATGGGACTAGAATCACCCCCCTCTCCACCTCCGATTGTGGATCCCAAATGAGAATGTGAGCCTCCCAGAGCAAAACAGACTTTATTGGCGCTGGAGAATGGTAATGATTGTTTATTCTCTCTTTGAGAAGGTGATGGGGGGAGGGGGGTTGGAGAGGTGATTGATTTGCTTCATTTGCTGTGATATCTATTGTAATTGTTACCGTGTTTGACAGCTGTGCCTTGGGCTTTGGGCACATGCAGAGAAGGAGAGTGCGCTCGTAGCGCTCGCTGTCGCTCCCCTTAATAATGGAGTGATTTGTAAATATGATTTATTTATTTGAAAGTTATTAGAGGTGCACACGCTTTATTTGTTTTGTGTTTGACGGCGTCACGTGAAGGCTCCCGAGCCCGTCAGGAGCGTGGCTTGGCTCTCAGTGACAGCTTGTCTTGTGCTTTAATAACGACATCGGGTAGCAACGCTGCCACAACTCACCACTTTCATGCTCACTTTACCAGAGGCGACGAGTTAAAAAAAAAAACTAAAAGATAGAAAGAACACGACTTAAGTGCGAGCTGTAACTGTCATAGACACTCCCTTGTCTCCTGCTGACAAATTTGACAGCTCTGAAGCAAAACAGTTGCAGGTAGCTGAGACAGTGGCATTATCTTTGGAGATGCAAGGCCAGTTTTGAGTTATACCTGCCTGTCACTTGTCTTTTAGAGGGATCTTCAGAGACAGCCGTGTAAAAATAGCTCGCCTTTAGAGTGCTGAACACCGTCTCTGTCAATTTCTATGAGTTTTTTTAGACAAACTATGCACAATGTCAGCTCCACCAAACAGACACTTAAACAAAGATGCACAGCAGTTACCACCAACTAAAGTAACGGAAGTGTGACAGCTGATGTATACATACTGGAAACTGAAAACTGTGATTTCTCATATACATTTCACAAATGGTTAAAGCTCACATGTGAAAACCTGAACCTCTTTTTGATTACTGAAGCGTTGTTCTATATCCAATAATGCTAAAATATAATAAAAGTATTTGGGCTGTGTAAAACAACTTTTTGGTGCTTTATTCACAAAGATGAGAGGTCTAATCGATTTCTCTATTTTAGATCTGTCACTATGGATTATTTTGATGATTAATTGAGTAATCGTATATATTTTCTGTGGAAATAAAAAATAATTTAAAATACATATACAATAACAATGAGGCAACAATATTTGGTTCAAATAAAGTATCAAAATCAAGTAATTATATGGTTTTATAGAACAACACTCTTAAAATACATACATCATATAAATAGTCATCTTATGTACCTTATGTATTATACAGTAACGTGCAACAACCTGGTGTTGTTACACTTTACAGCAGATCAAATCCTTGTTTAATATTGGCCATATAACATTTAATTCAAATGTTTACTTAATCTTTAATATTTGCACTTCTTTACGATAGAAATGCTACAGCCACTGTAATTTTGTGAACAAGAATATAGAGTGTTAAACTTTGAAATCGCAATGAACAACAGTTTTCATAATTAGAAACATATTGATGTATTCTCTTGTGTTGGCGTAGGTTTATAAATGATTTACCTTACACATCTGATGAAATGGCACACATTGCGTATATGAATGTTATAAGCAACCCAAACTCAGCATATGCAGAGAGACTTTGAGACTCTCTCTACACATGTAAATGTTAACAGTTTATATGGAGAACGGAGACGCTCTCAGATGCACGTATAACCTAAACGCATGTAAAGAACAGTCTAATAATCGAGTTCTGGTATTTTGCCAGTTACTTGACACGGGTAAATTGCAACTGAGGTTTTTTTTTAATTGAGTAAAAAATTAATCGATGAATCGTGACGCAGCCCTAGTGATTTTTCATTTTTTGGATGATTGTGAGATAGTAAAAAAAAATTATTGATTCCTTATCTAGTTTATTCAAAATACATTAAAAATGAAATAGCAATACACTTGTTCTATAGCGACTATCTGAATTTAAAAAAAATTCCGAGACATAAAGTAAAAAATATCAATGATATAACTGCCCAATAATATTATAATAAAATAAAAGCCTCTTAAATTCTTAAAAAGAAAACCTCACTGAGACGGAATACTCCAGCATAATCATCACATATTCAGTAATGGGGATTGTCATTTATGACCAACCACCTTTTTTTTTCTTCATATAGTGCAATTTATCTGATTACGTACGTGTGAACTCTTGAAAAATGAATTAAAAAAAATTAAAAAACGTATGAAACCAGCAATGAATTCAAAGTAACTTTAAAAGCATTTGTGTTTAATTTAGATTTCTACTTTTCATTATTGTGGACACTATTTTGTGCCATTGACCAGAATCCATAAAAGAGTATAACAATGAAAATATCTAAATCCATTTGATACATCTAAACAAATGTTGTGGTCAAACAGGAATAAATCAGTCCCCAGATTTTGTATCAGAAAAGAAAGCTATACTCTGCATCTACACATTTGCAAGTGCAGATCGTCCTTAAATGCTCATGTGATGATGATCATCCCTGAAGGAATCTAATTCTGGATCCTTGTCCTCGGAGACAAAGCCTGCAGCTCAACAGCAGGTGAGCACCTCCCTCTACTGGAGTCAAGCGGAACAGTGCTGCTTCACTTGCTGCTTCCTCTCGAATGTCCCCGTTCTAAAGGGACGTCTGGCATTCTTCATGCGTACAATGAAATATGCAGCAGCCACTCAAGCAGAAAGGGCTTCACTAACCTGTGCCATGTGCTTCATACCAACGCACAGGTGGCAATAGCTGAGGTGACCTGTTCCCTCCCACTGTTTGTATTACTATGTAAAATAAATCGATGTCCTCCAACACAGCATCTCAGGGGAGGCGAGAAGAGAGAAGAGGGTCGGTCCGTAGGTGTGTGTGTGCGTGTGTGTGTGTTCAGGTACGAGGCTGTTTTACAATATCAGGCACATCAGCGCCTTGAAATACACTGACAAGAAATGGATCTGCTTTTGGCAGTTAATTGATTAATTCTGGAGTGTCAAAAGGAAGGACTTCAGATTGCCAGTGGTGTTTAAGGTAATACACTACAACAGTTTAAGAGTCATGAAATGCATCGCAATAGCCTTGAAGTGGAGAGGTTAAAGTGGAGGAGAGAGAGAAAGAGAATACAGGAATGAACGCTCCTCTCGTCGTGTGCTAGCATCTTTTCTCTGCGCCAAGGTCAGCGAGGCTGAAGAGGAGGCAGCGGCTGTCTGCTGCTATAGGAATTGTAATCAATTCTTACATTTCAAGGGGAGCAAAATCTGAACAAGTCGCTCAAAGGAAGATAGATGAGAGAGCACAGCCACAAACACTCAGATCAATAATATTCATAGCGTACAGGAAAAAAACCCAATAAATTACAATTTTAATCAATGATCTGTGGAGGAGATGTACAGAGACATGCTGCAGTAAATTTGCCCTTAACCATTGCAAAATGCATTATTCAGAAAAGCGAGGGAAGGGGGTGTTTGTGGATTTCTCAGTTTGAAGTGCCAACATTGTGCTTCCATTGCTTCACTGTTTATCTATCTATGTGTGTAGGTGGGATGTGAAAGTAAGTGAACATAGAGTGGAATATATTAGGACAATATAAAATCTCAAAGAGATTTGTGGATGTCCAATTAAAAGCTAATAAGATAAATAATAATCATAATTGTGTTTTATTATGCTGTGTCTGAGCATCTCCGACTGGAGTCTCACAATGGCATAAAAGGCAAAGCTGAAAGGAAATTTTAGAAATAGTCCTTTTCATTTTAGTCAACGTGACCGGCTACATCTTCTGATCCCAGTGCTTTATAATTTGATAAGGTAACAATACAATCTCAGTGCCACAAAACATTAAGCTCCTTCATCTCTGTCTGTGCAAATTATGTGAAAATGTGCGGTTGTTATCTGAAAGGGATAGTTCTGTCATAATTTACTCACTCTCATGTTGTTCCAAACCCGTATGACTTGCTTTCTTCCGTGAAACACAAAAGGAGAAAATGTGAAGACAATTTGTTTCAATGATCTATTCCATGCAATTCGAATAAACTCGAGCTTTTAAGCATAAAAAAAAACACAAAAACATCCTAGAAGAAAAAAAACACACCAAGATAAAAGCCTCATAATAGTGGTCCTACGAAACACATCACATCATACAATAGCATTAAGTGAGAAACAGACAAAAATTGTAATTGTTTTTCAACAACAGTCTTTTTCTCCAGTAAGATGTTAATGTGTAATTTCAATGATTTTCAACCTACTTTGTATTGTTACAATGTCGATAGTTATTAATGGAACAGTTATTGTAAGAGTGGTTATATCACTAAAAATGCTATCGTACATTGTCTACTCTTTAAACAGCACTATGGTAAAAAAAAAAAAAAAGAACACTATGGCAACAGTTTTTATGTATGTGACGGTGTTTTGCTTCGGGGTTTGGGCATAATTGGCATAACAGTTTCTTTCAGTTTTTCTCTTCAGTTTGCTCAAAAACACTGTGTTCGTGGTCATCCAGTTTGAAATATTGTCTACAAACACAAAGATATTTCAGATTTTCCGTCATGGTGTTCTCTCCATATGTATGATTCTTTACAGCCTTACTGCCTACAACACACTGGGTCCTTCACTGAAAACCAAACTCTTTTCTGTTTACTCTTCTTAAAATTCTTGCTCCTGGGAACAATACAATTCAATACCATTATGACTAAAAAGTTAGCTAAGAAGTATTTTCTTCAGCAAGATAGTATTTGACACTAGTAAGCATAACACCATAGCAGACTGGTGGGAGTGGCCTTGGACGGACACATACCCAGTGCATTATGGGTCCTACCTAAAGTGGAAGACAACAGCCTTTTTTTTCTGGTCAGGTAACACTGATTTAAAAAAATGCCTTTCTATAAGCAGACTAGTTGTATTGAAAACCTTTTTTGGCAGCAGTGAAGTACCCCTCAAACTGCTATGAGTCAGTGCATTGATGTATTGCAATGATATGACTCAAAATATTAAGACACCGCTACTTCTCTCATGAGTTGGCCAAAAAATTTTAGGGAGAATGACATTTTAGTGATTTTGTGTGTGTGTGTGTGTGTGTGTGTGTGTGTGTGTGTGTGTGTGTGTGTGTGTGTGTGTGTGTGTGTGTGTGTGTGTGTGTGTGTGTGTGTGTGTGTGTGTGTGTGTGTGTGTGTGTGTGTGTGTGTGTGTGTGTGTGTGTGTGTGCAAATATATAGTATGGAAAACAGAAAACTTTGTAAGAGTCATATGGACTTCTGGACTTATTATGAACTTTTGCATCCAATTTTTCTTTTTGTGCTCTGCAGAAGAAAGAAAGTAATGAAATGACAAGAAAGTCAGTAAAAGATGAAAGAAATTTCATTTTTCCCTTTAAGGAGCAACTGTATTTCTATCTGAACTGACCCTTAAAATATTGTTGTTGGTGTAATCCAATATAGTTGGGTTGATTTAGATCTATTAAATAATATTTCTGCCTTGAGTAAAACTACTTAATAGAGATGTTACCACAAAAACATCTTCACAGTGCAGGTTTTATGAGAAATGTCAAGTTCTATAATACAGCCCTATTTCCCCCCCTAAAAGCCTGTAAAACGTGGGTGGCATTCCTCAAATCTCCCCTATATAGACTCTCTGACAGGCTTTTAATGCCACCAGTAAAACTTTTCAAAGTCGCAGAGCTTCCAGGAGTCGAGACTGTGGGGGTCGGGGGTCTTCCGCTCAGCTGGAGAGGCAGCAACACAAAGGTGGAGCAAGCCACTATCAGTCCCTTTGAGATGATAATCTGCGAGATCGCTCTTGCAGCGACAAACGGGGCAATGGAGACTGCCATCTTTACATTACTGAGAAAAGGCCAATGCCGACTGACAGCTACAAATGAGCCTCGCTCCTGAGCCTAGACACAATCACAGCCATCTAAACCCACACTGACGTTTTAATCCTCCCGAAATAACCTACACTGAAATTCTCCCACAGAGGCAATGAGAAATTGTGTGTATGTGTGTGTATGTGTGTGTGCGTGTGCATGTGCGTGTGTGTGTGCGTGTGTGTGTGTGTCTGTGTTTGTGTAAAAATCAAAAAATGGGAAGAGAAGAGCAGACATTGAGAGGGATGCTTGTGTGGATATCCTCTATGAGTGCAACTGTGATTCTAGATCAGTGGTTCTCAACTGGTTTTGCTTCAGGATCCAGACTTCATAATGAACATGGGGATGGGTCATATGACCAAAAGTTTTACTGATGTCTGCTAATGCTGCGATCTCATGTGAGTGATAGGTTTACCCACCCTCGCACCGAAAAACTCATCATCAGAGATGTCATTGGGACAGGGAAATTGATTTTGTTGAAAAAAATAATTTAAAAAAATAATCCAGGGAGGGAAATTGATTGAAAAAATATGAGGTTGCTGTCACTTTAAATATCTAATGTACAGAGCCAATATATTAATGTTTATAATCGATTTTTTCCCCAACTGTTTACATTCACTTTACAAGAATAATCGATTTATTAATCAACTGTTTCAACTTGCGCACCCAAAACTGTGTGCAAAAACTGTGCGGATATGTTGATTCTCTCTAAGTCAAGTCAAGTTGCTTTTATACCCCTTTATAGAATACAGATTGTTTCAAAGCAGCTTTACAGGGAAAAACAGGAAAGAAATGATTCAATGATGCATAGTAGCTCTGAAAAGAAAATAGTGTCATTGTTCTGATGAGGTCTGTTCAGGGTTGATTCGACTGTTTAACTGCAAAGACCATCAAATGTGAAATGAGTTCAATTCAGCTATAAAGCAGCTCTATAGAAAACAGTGACGTCCTACTCTGTTCAGTTCTCATCCAATATTGTCAGTGTAATCAAATTAATGTTGTTTAATATTAAGTGTCCCCAACTAAGCAAGCCAGAGGCAACAGTGGCAAAGAACCCAAACTCATTCGGTGACAGAGAAGAAGAAAAGTGTGTAGCATATACCGTTATATATATCTCCATAATGCCAAACCCTAATTGGACACAAACTGTGCACCATCATAGTACCAAAATAGTGAACTAAACTGCATAATGTCCAACAAAATGCAAAGTACTCGACACCTATGTGACAAAACACGCAATGTCACAAGCATCAAGCTGGACTTGCTGCGAGACCTTACACAGTCAATCACAAACAGCCAAACAGAACAGTACAAGGGCCAGTTCTCTGTTTTGGCATGTTTTCACTCCTGTAAGTGAAAACCAACTAAAAACCAAATAAACCGCAATTTAAGAGCTTAATGAGATGTTTCTAATAATATCCGATTCAAAACTTTTACAAGTCTCTACTTGTCATTATTTGATTACCAGCTCGCCTCGACTCGCCTTTGTTTGGTTTTCCACTGTGTAAAAGTTGTACCTGTACCTGCCTCCAGATACTTTTTTCGTATCACCTCCGGCGAGATTCTGAGCGAGCTGAGGCGATTCTAAAATGTGATGTGAAAACACGGCAGACTGCTGATTGGTCAGAGAGAATCATCACTATTCACTGCGTCATCATTGCACGCGCCAGACGGAGTATCCTGAATAACCCCGCTATTTTTAAATAGTTTGGCCAGAGATTGCGTGATATACCCATTACTAATATTATGACAACTCGGAAGAATACGCCGCGCTCAAACGAGGAGGTGCAGACTTTCCTTTGTTAGTGGGTGTGTGTCGCATAGAAGATTACGTCATGGCAGTTTCCTGTGGCGTCGCTATGACGACCAGGTACTATTGTGGAGGTACTATCTGCAATGTAAAAGGGAGCGAAAAGCGAGCCGAGCCGAGACGAGTTGAGCTGGTACTGGTAATGGAAACGCGCCATAATATACATGAGGAGGGATCCAATGATAATTTAGTGTGTGTGGAGCTTCCTGACACTATACCATGTTTTTTGTTTTGTTTTTAGTTTGGCTAGCTTTGGCTATTGACAGATGAATTTATGCCAGGACCCAGTAGAGTCTGTTTGGATAATGAACTCTTACAACAAAATGGGAAATGGGAAGTGGAACCTTTTAAAACTTTATCAACCATACACAGTTATATGGTTAGTTGCATTTTATTATTTGTATGTAGTATTTTCCCTGTCGTCCCATGATCAGAACAGACCTGTGACCACCTGTTGTGAATCCCTAGGGATCCTGTAAATGCCCATTCTCCCTTAGAATGATCTATTGTCTGCATGGGCACAGAGTGACTCCTGGATAATACCCTTTAGCTGATTATTGGAGATAAGTCTTTAAGAGATGGCAGCTCTCACTTCATCTAAGGGCTGGAAAAGAGAGAAAGAGAGTGTGCTTATATGGCCAGTGCCCTGTTAAGAAAGAATGTCAGAAGTCAGGGGTACTCCAAAGAAGCATCATCCTGCCGTAGCTGAAGTGACACAGTGACATAGAATTCCAGAGAATGATGAGACTGTGTGCATGTTTGTGTGAGCAGGCAAGAAGAGAGAGAGAGAAACAAAGAGAGTTTTGCACCATGCACAGGAGGATAGAGAAATGCCACAGACGTGCTTGGTATTCAGTCTTCATAATCAGTGTCTGTGCATCCAGTGACACGGATGAGGAATTGCTCCTTTCTTTTACGAGTCTCTCGATGCTGTCAGAAATTATCACAAATAATTGTACACACAGGAAATTAAGAAATATGACAAAAATGACAAATGTATGCATATTATGAGGAGGAATAGATATTCAAGAGTGTCGAGGGAGGACTTAAGCAAACTCTGTGTGCTGTACTAGGGCATTTAGTACACACAGGAACATTTCGCCTGGAACACAAAAAGGGAAGTGAGGAATATGAATGTTTGGGGTATTTAACGTTACGGTTGGCTGGGAAAAAATGCTATCTGTTTTAGAGGGTTTTTTCATGTGTTTATAGCTTATTATTACATTATTGCTATGCAGTCTGTCCCTTAGTGGCACATTTTAAATAACGTTTTATATTTGCACAAGAACAAGTCTGTTTTCCTTGACGATAATATGCTAGGGAGTATTTTGTCTGAACTCCACTTTGCTTCTGGCTTGATGTTCATAGTAATTTGTTGTGATGACAGCATATCATTTTTCATTCCTTAAATATTGCAGCATTTTCATCATTCAAGTTCTTTCTGTACTCGCCGTTGCAAGAGCACTAGTGGAATACAGTAAATCAGAGACTTTTTATTATAAAACTTTCAGTGGAAGTATTAAATATCACACTTACAGTGTGCTATTATACCATCAGCTCCTCTCCAGACAACACTGTAGCCCAGGAACTATTTAGACATAGCAATAAATTACAAACATTTTCAATTCAGACATTGAAGAAAGACATGACTCATCATTTGTACAACATACATTATGTCAATTCAACAAAAATAATGTTTTTCCATTTGTTTGTGATTAGGAACATGTTTATAGTCGAGTAAGGAAGATATGAAACATACTGTAAAAGAACAAGAGTTGATTGATGGAGATCAAGAAGTAAAAAACAACTAAATGAAAGTACCCTTTAAAATGGTTCAGGCAACCACAAAAAAAGAAGAGGACAGAGCAACCTGCAGTGCAACATCTACTTTTAAAAGTGACCTTTTGCACTTATTAGTGTATGGAAATATACCTTCCAGGGATTGGGGGTTGGTAATGAAATGTTTGGAATGAAATGAGGACAGAATGAGTGCTGGTGCTATACCTCATTTTTCATCTGCTCCAATGTTTATTGTTAGAGCAGGATCGTCATACTTGAAACCTATGCAAGAATTACTAAGCTGAGACTCCACTCTTCTGTCAAGCTCAAAACAGTAGCCCAACAACTACAGCACACAGAGAGATAGAAACAGAAAGAGTTGAAGAGCACTAACAAAGTAAACTGAGATGAGGTTCCAAGTCCTGAGAGGCTTGGGTTTGTTAGCTGCTCCTCCTCATGAACATGACACTCACTCCTGCACACTAATTGGTCCCTCCAAAGTGACTGAGAGCAACCTTTTTTACTCTCTCTGACACTCATCCGGGACGAGCTCAGTCCTCTCGTATGCCTTGTGGGAGACAGTACTGCATGAGCTGCACACAAATTACACACACACATACTGGTACTCATACACATAGTTCATCTGCCAATGGGCCCATTACATATTTCAGCAGAAGCACTGAACTTCATTAATGATAAATCTATCTTGTCTGCTTTAGTCTTCTGTGGTGATCAGACGGGATTGTGACTCAACCTTACAGGTCAGACCAGTTCCAGAGAGACAATTTGAGCATGTTAATGTTTGTTAAAATCAGAAGCCTGTAGATGCTCTCTTGACTACAGGATTTTGACCATTGTAAAAGTTTAAGTTACTTTGTAAACATAAAGGAGTACAGGGGTTTTATACTGAAGTAAACATAAGATTGTGATGTACAGTAAGTTGAATTCACTGAATCACAAACAAAATGAACAATAGAATGAGAATGTGCACTTCACTTCTTATAGCACCAAAACCACTAATTCAACAGATTCATTGATAAGCAGTCAAGCAGGCAGTATTAGGGTGTGGTCACATTTACCATTGTTCGACAAATTTTCGCAGGCAAAATCTAGTAGTTTCAATAGGAATTCATGTGATTGGGAATTCGGCGTGAGGGCAAACAATTTTCCCATGCAGATTCTGCAACAGGTCACATGGATTCAACGCATCTACCAACAGAATACTGCTTGTTTTAAATATGACAATGGATTTAGGAAAATTCACTACTGTGCCCGAACCTTTAGACTAAATAATTATAGGCTAAGGAGTCGTTAGATGCAGACGTGAGAAAAATGTGAGATGCAGCACGGACGACAAAACAAACAAAAAGCACACAGCAGAACATCTCAAAACAGGCTTTTATAAAATATGCTGCAACCAAAACCGAAAATATCTGAAAAGCAGAATCGAAAGTTACTATTTTCTAAATGAAAATAATAATAATATAATGTAGCTATAGCTAAACTCTTCCTCCGACAAATTATTGTAACTGTATACACACTTGATGCTAGCCCCACCCCTGGCTTTTTCTGATTGGTCGACTATTTTGAAATTGACATTGATAAGTTCTGCTGTGCGTAAAACGTTGAACATCTCTGAACTTGACACGTTGTCTTAAAAATGAAGCGCTAATGTGTGAGACGAAAAAAAAAAAAACGAGACGCGGAGTATAACGGTCAAAGATGTTCATCGAGTACGTGTTTACATTAAAAAAAACTATTACAAAGCAGTGCAGTGGAACACAAAAACACTGTAGAGATGTAGTCTCACTTCTGACCAGAACTTCTAGTTATGGGTTCGACTGGAGCTCAAAGAGCAAACACAAATAATGGAGTACTTCAGGTATGCACACTAACCAGAGTAACTCCAATGCACATTTGGTGCTCTTCAATGTAGCATATAAATCAACTGATGATGGAAGTCTCTTAATGGCTTTAACCAATGGTCACATCTCCAATCTTAAGAGAACAAACAGATATTTACAAAATAAATGTTCTGCAGATTGGTTATTGAAGAACCACAATTCTAGTTTTGATACACAATCGATGTACAGAGTTTCTTGAGTTCCTCGGATACCAAGCTCTCATTATCTCTCATCAGTCCAAGACAAGGTCCACTCGAATGCCTCTTTCTGTGCCACATCTCGCAAATATCAACTTTGTCCGTAGTGGTCATCTTTATCACAATGATTTACAGATCTCAAAGAGTCAGTGAGGAGGCTTGTGGGACGTGAAGATCTTCTGATTTACTGTCTTTTCGCGGAGCAGGACTTGCAGCATTGTTGACCGTAGAATTTGTGATTACAAACACCATGCTGAGGCACCAGATGACACCAGCTGAAGAAGTCGATGCAAGGCTGGCCTTCTGTTAATGGGAAGACACATAATGACTATTATTTATTTTGAGCCTTAAAAACAACAGTGCGCACACAAGCACTTAGTGTTTTTGTAAGTACTGTTTACTCTGAATAGATACATTGTGGCGATGTTGCAAACCACTTGGAATTACTGCACCAGCATACTGATAAGGACCTGAACGGCTCTCTGAAGGCCCTCACTCAGTTATCCCATGAGAATAAACAATTTCTACACACACACACACACACACACACACACACACACACACACACACACACACACACACACACACACACACACACACACACACACACACACACACACACACACACACACACACACACGTCTCTGTGGTATGTGCCTTGTACTACCAGAGAAAGAGATGAAGATCTCTACATTCTAATTGTCATTATATGCAAACATAACAATTATGATTTGTTAATTTAAATTATATTGTTTTATCACACAATGTATGTCAGTTTCTTGTTGTTAAATAGTGGCGTACAATGTCATTTGACCTACTATGTGGTCTTAAATCAACAAGTAAAAAGCACATTGTTTTTACCACTACATAATGAATAAATGTGAACTCCAGTGATGTTTATCAAGCTTGATAATTGATTATGATACATACTGTATATAATCAAGGCAACAATGACACTTAACACTATGGAAAATATACATGCATTTATGCAATTGGCAGATGCTTCATCCAAAGCAACGAAAAGTAAATTCATGGTATACATTTTATCAGTATGTTTCCGAGAATCCAACCCATGACATTACTAACATCACGCTCTGCCAGTTGAGCTACAGAACAAGATATGAGAGTTCATAACAAATTCATAAGTATGTCTACTCAGGCATTACATGTACTGTTGAGTGAGATAACAGTTGAGCTAAAAGTTGGGGTAGTGTTCAAGGTGGCAACCGAAGGTGAGAACCTCCCTGTATGTTCTGTGGTTGCATCACATGAATGTTGTGGAAATCAATTTCCTGGTTGTGTACTATTGTACTAAAACAGCAAGGAAGGAAGGGAACTAACAATGGGAGTAGATTAACTAGATTCACTTTGCATTGTGTAAACAGTCTGGTCATGAGGCTGTTTCTATTTGAATCTGCAGCACAAGCCCTATCTAGGCTCTCGTAAATTCTAAAATGCATTTTTTTTTCCTATTTGAAAATATTTTAAAATGTAATTTATTCCCATGATGGCAAAGCTGAATTTTCAGCATCATTACAGTCTTCAGTGTCACATGATCCTTTAGGAATCATTCTAATATGCTGATTTACTGCTCAAGAAACACTTATTATTATTATTATCAATGTTGAAAAAAATGTGTGCTGCTGAATATGTTTGTGGAAAACATGACATTTACTGTCAATTTTGATTAATTTAATGCATCCTTGCTGAATAAAAGTATTAATTTCTTTAAAAAAGTCATACTGATCCCAAACTTTTGAACGGTAGTGTGTCCTGAAGTCGCTTTTGGATTTCAGTGCCTTCTAAATGAATAAATGCACATTTAAAGGTCAACCAGCTTGTACCTTTAAGTGTGGGTGAGAGAGGTGGGACTGGACCAGGACAGAAGTGTGTATTGCAGGCCCGTGAGCTTATGGGTCTCTGATGAGGTAAACAGCCCACTGACAGACGGCCATGTCTCAGACACTGAATGCTCCGTGTCTGCACCCCACCGCCACAGGACACTGTGCACTGAAAGACACATGAACAGGACAGGAAGCTTAGAGGTCTGGCAGAATAGTAACGGAACAGATCCCTGATTGGTTATAAAGAGCTCTAGTTGTGCACACCTGCAGCCAAGGAGAGGAATACCAGCCCAGAGTCACAGAAGTGCCGCCCCTGTCTGGGCCAGGCTGAAGGAGCTGGGGCGGCGGGGGCTCTGGGCAGGGGCCGTTATTACAAGCTTGCTTGAGGTCTGCTTGGGGCTTCCGTAGGTTCCTGCACCTCCTTGAAGGGAACTCAGTGTAGCCTCCTTGGGAGTCTTTCTCTCCACAATGCAGCTCTCTTCTCCTTACTCCTGCTCCACAGGAGGCCGAACACTGCGTAAAACAACCATACAATCAGATAATAAAGTATATACACATAAATACTCTGCTGCCTCCATAGCAACGGTTAACAGTGCTGCTTTAGTCTGGAGAAGAGTGAGACACTTAAGTACAAATCTAGAATGGAAAGTGCCACTAAGCTGTATGGAATCAAATTTTTGTTTTAAATATTCATGCACAGATGTTGCTCTAACCACGTGCACACATGATTGCGTACATCCAAGGCTACGTCTATTCATCCGGATACATTTGACCTTCTGTCCACACTGAGACAGCTTTTTGAAGACACCCTCCAAAGTCGATAAATTTGAAAACGCTGTTTTCGAAGAGATTTAAAAACTGATGCATTTTTAGTCATGTAACGCATGTTGTACATATGGATACCCTTACGAAAAAGAAGTATACTTCAAGTTCATTTTATGAAGTATACTTAAGTAATGTTCAAGTATATTTTTTAAGTATACATTATGTAGTAAGTTTACTAATGTCAATATGTACTAATAGTAAACTTGTAAGTGTACTATTTTAATATTGCTTGGGACTAAATTGGCCCACTTTTAGTATTTAAAAGTATATGTTTAAGTGTATAAGTGTAACAGTAGTAAACTAAGTGCACAACTAGCTCATAATTAGGTTTCTCATTTGTACTGCAAGTGAACTTATGGGTATACAAGTAGGTTAGTTGACTATTTTAATACTTTTTAATACTAAAAGTTTTTGAAAGTACACTTTGAAGTATACTCAGTAAACTACTAGTTTAGTAGTTTTATACAAGTTTTCTTATAGTTTTTCTATCATACTTTTTTAGTTTACTAATTATATATTATTTTTGCTTTCAGTGTACTCTCAGTAAACTACTAGTTTAGTAGGTTTATACTACTTTTTTAAGTGAATATACTTATACTTTCTATAAGTTCCTTTACTATTTATATATTATATTTGCACTTGCAGTAGGGATATACTACTATGTTCAAATGGTTTTTTTATACTTGAAAAAATACCTTTAACTGTACTTTAATTTTAAAAACATTGTATTAGCTTCATGCATCCTTTTTTGGGTGTTGGTAAGTTTCACAAAGAAAGGCAACATTTTAAATAAAAAAGTTGAGAAAATCGAATTGATCAGATTCAGAACGATGAAAAAAACACAGATGGAGTAGATCGAGTCCAACACCCCCAAAGCTTCACAGTCGTTTTCTCTTCGGGTTATACTTTATTTCATTTGGAAACATTAAGCAGTTTTGTTTTACACGCTGTTTAATGTTTGATGATCACATTATTTTACATTTGTGTGATCAATCTTCTAGCACTTGTTTTAGCTTCTGTGTTTTGATCTGGAGATTCTGTACTAGAAGATGTGTCATAGCGCCCCCTACCGTATAACAGTGAAAACATGGAAAGCTGGAAAATTCAGTCAATGATGGGGAAAGAGTAAAGTAGAATTAAAGTATATTCCTGTACACTACCAGTGGACTAGCCTACTTAATCAATATTTTTAAGTTTTATTTGATTAAGTTTCATAAGACTGTATATGAAAAACGATGTAAAAAAAAAGTATATTTAATAGGCTACTCGATCAAAACAGTTAACACAACTACAAGCCAAGAATAGTTTGAATACTTAATTATACTTTGGATATCTCAAGTATATCTCAATCAAATGATTGAGTACAAGTACAGGCCAAATATACTTGGACTTTTCTCTCAGTATAAGTCAAGTACACTTAAGTGTAATTTTAAGTATATTTCTGAGAAGTACATAAAGTATATTTTTGAGAAGAATATAAAATGTAGACTGAAAGTATGCTTTCTTATTTTTAGTTGAAAAGAAGTATACTAATAGAACACTTGAATAAACATATTTTTCGTAAGGGTATCTATAGTTTTACCAATATGTGCCAGCTATGTGCTATTCAATTCCACATTGTTGCTAAAGATAAATGTTACTTTGTACAATCTTCCCACCACTAACATCCCTGCAAAGATAAAACAGTCAAAACAAGAGGGATTGTGTTTTTAGCATACGTGTAACCCATAATGTTGATTGAGTGTGACCTGGACACACCAGTAAGTGGTGGGATATTTGGTAACAGTAAATCTGTTTCAGTGTGGACAAGCAACTTTTGTAAACCACTTGAAAATGCTAGTGTGAACGGAGACCGTTTTGAAACAAAAACGGCATATTCTAATGTATCTGGTGAATATTTGCTCATGCTACATATGAACCGTTTTTGTGAGCGCTTTTACGTAACATTTGATATTCCTGTGAGGGGCCTTACCTCTCCCCAGGCAGTAGTTATCCACTGCAGACGCTCATTCTTGGGGCAGCGGCTCAGCACACAGGTCTCTTGGGCTTTGGGCTTCAGGTGTAATTTACACATGCTGTCAGGCACCACCACAGCCCTGGCACCTGGATCAGAGCTCCTGCAGAAAACACTGCGATTTTTCAACCCTCGCCCACAGGTCTTAGAGCACTAGAGAGAATGAAAGAAGGAAAGATAAACATAGAGAGAGAGTTACCCTCATGTGGTCTTTGAGTGATGTTAGTTTAAACATTGTAAAGGTCACAGTGGCATGCAGTTCACCTCAAACAAGAGTTGAAATGAACTCTTGAGACAGCCGGTCTCAACTCATTCTGACCTTTAGAAGGAATTTAGTCAATATCAACTACTACTGCAAAAACTTCTCAAAGATCTCAAACTGTTTATTCAAAACACGGATTTATTTGAGTAGGATTAGACTGAAAAAATGGTTAAAGAATTCAACATTGCTGCTAATGACAAAATGAAAAAAAGTGATGTGTTTCAACATTCTCTGTGGCTTGTGTGTGTGTAAATGGGAAGATCAAGTTCAGAGTACACAAATATATTATTGCAAATATACACACACAGGCAAAACAAACTAAACACGGTATATTTTGTAATATCTTTTCTTGTTTAAGTACTTATTTATCTAAAGAAACACTTCCAAGCATCACTAAAGTTTCAGAGAGGCGATTTGCATGGTCATTTCTTAAGTCCAGAATAGATTCTTAATGTGAGCAATGCAACGGTGAGAGGCATGTGCTACATATGCAATAACAGCAGGGGGCAGTGGTGTTTCAGCACTGATGTGACATTGTTCAGGGCATCTCAAATCTTCACCTCATATTTGGGTCATTGCTGTTATGTGGTACTTTTTTAGCCCTTTTTTAAACCTGAATACACTTGTGTTGCAATCTAGGTAAATATAAAAGGGTATAGCAGAATTTCATAGACATGTTCTGGTTAAGCTCAAACAACTCAACTTTATTCATTATAACTTGATTGCTTACACAAAGGCAAGAAAATGAACAGGATCAAATTAAAGAGCTAAAATTGCCCATTGTTAGCCTCATGGAAGGAATGGGTGTAAGATTACATGAGGTTTATTGTACATAAGACCTGAAGTTCATTTTAATATTTTACAACCATCTTTTATTTTTTTTTTATAATATCATACTAATTTCTATAACTTTATCTAGGGTGGAATGTTTTAAAGCGAGACAAATCTACTCATTCCACAGAACATCACATAAATCAACAATCCACTGCTAATGTTGGGACCTGACCTTTGTTATAGGGATTTTGAAATTGATTTGATCACAAATACAGTAAAAACGGTAATATTGTGAAATATTATTAACATTTAAAATAGTTATTTTCTATTTTAATATATTTTCAAATATAATTTATTCCTGTGATGGCAAAGCTCAATTTTCAGCTCCAGTCTTCAGTGTCACATGATCCTTCAGAAATCATTCTGATTTGGTGCTCAAGAAACATTTCTTATTATTATCAATGATGAAACCTTGAGCTTGAGAGGTTGAGCTGCTTGATAAAAAAAAAAAATTCAGGATTCTTTGATGAATAGACAGTTCAAAATGGCAGTATTTTTTAGAAATAGTAAACACATTTACTGTATAATGTTACAAAAGATTCTGAGTCTGTCACTTCTGATCAATTTAATGCATCCCTGCTCAATGAAACGATTAATTTCTTTTCTATTTTAAAATCTATCTGTCCCCAAACTTTTGAACAGTACATTTAAAGTAAAAATGTATTTATTTATCTTGCTGGAAAAAAATGTATTAAAATTGTATTTCTTCGCCTTTTTACTTTAGTTGTTAACCCCACGATGACATCCTGTTATGTAGGTTGCATGTGCATGTAAACATACCTGTGACCAGGAGCCAGTGCTCCACTCTGGAGGACATGCCTGTGTGTTGCAGGGCTGTAGTTGAGCCGGAGCCATTACTGGACATAAGGAGTGAGCCGTCACCTCCTCACGCTGGTATGTCACCTTCCTCATGCAACGGATGTTTCGTGTCTGCTGCCCGCCTCCACATGTTCTACTGCACACTCCCCATTTGCCTGTCGTCCAACTGTCAAGACAAACAAATTGACCTTCAGATGCGATCCTTGTGTTTGAACATTTCAGCATATTTTAACATGGAAGAGGACACTTTACATCCATATGCCACATAGTACTTGACACACACAAGGGCTTCATTAATGATCAACACATTATTTTGTTTAGATTATGATCTGATTTCTCTGTAAATGACATGATGGAAAGACTAATAAAAAACCACATACATCTCTCTAGTCTAGACCCACCCTCTTCCTGTGGGCTCACGTGGGCATATACACCACACATGTATTTACATTTCCAGCTTAAGAGTTTAAACGTTATCAATGGATGCACACATGCTGAGTTCATAAATATGATTTCAAAATGATGAAATTTTCACATGACAAAATATTTCAAAACACAGATATGGCAAGTAAATGAAACATTCAAGGTTCTGTAATAGATTAATCTGTTTCATTGCAGCAATATGACGAACAAAAGCTGGAATGAATCAATGGCTTCTTTCTGAATACTCAATATGTCAAATTTGCTTTTGGGCACTATTTGTGGTAATGCAATAGTGCCATCCTATGGCCAATCATTCAGTAAAAAAGTGCTTTTTCTATAGCACACTAAAACACGGAAAAAATGAATAACTAAAGCATAAAGAATTGACAGAATATTGTATTTCAGTAATGTACTCACAGTTATTTCAGCTCAGGTTTTCACAGCAAGGACATTGTTAACGTTTTTGATTAATGCTGACACAGGTTGAAGCATCACTCCAGTCTTCAGTGTCACATGATCCTATATCATTCTAATATGTTGCTAATCATTCTAATATGATTTGCTGCTCAAGAAACATTTCCTATTATAACATTTTTTGAAAACAGTTCTGCTAATTAGTATTTTTTGGAAAATGTGAGTTTTTTTTCAGGATTTGGTGATTTGGAGAAAAAATGTAAAATTGAAAAATTGTAGGTGCCTATACTGTCACTTTTGTTCAATTTAATGCATCCTTCCTGAACAAAAGTATTCATTTCTTCCAACAACAAAAAATAAATCTGACTAAAATGTGTAAAATGTGTATATTTCATTTTGTACTTTTCCATCAAATAAAATGTTATTTTTGTGAACTGAAATTTACTTAAAGGATATGACATTCCTAAATTCAAAAGGCTAAATTCAAAGGGTAGCTATGTCTAAAAGACAAAAACAAAATGTAAAAATCAAAACTGATGCCACAGCAGCTCTCTTCCAGTGCTCAGATTGCAACTCTGTCCTTGCTTCTCTTGGCTGTGGATGAAAAGAGGCTTTTAAAATAGAGCTGGGCAGGCCAGGGAGAGATTAGAGCAAATGACAGCTATGACAAGAGCCGTGGCTGCAACCCCGGACAGACGCCCCGGGTCGAGTTCTTAGAAGACCCGGTTCCACCCAACCACTCACACAGACCTGAGCCACGGAGCTGAGAAAAATCCTTTAATTTTCTCTCCAGCCATTTGACAAATTGGAGGGAGATGGTTAAACTGCTATTTTAATTGAGGGAAGAAACACAATCCACAGCACAATATGCCTTTTAACTCCCCCTCGTGCTCTCCTCACCACATAAATGACAATGTGTCATTGGTAAAAGAGCTGACATGCCGTGCCTCACTGCAAACCGCTGCTAGCTCTTGTTTGAATTTTGTATTTCTGGAATCTTTCAATAACTTGAATATTTCAAGCCATACAATTAAAGGAGACATATCTTTGGGGACAATACTGTGGACTGCTTCACATTTGATACAGTCTGATTTTGCTGGCATTTTCTCCATGTCTGCCCAAAACGATGCACCCATAATTCATACTTATTTAAACTCACTTTTTAGCATTCTCTGTGGAATGCTTTTGGTTTGGAAGCACGTGTCAGTTTAAGAGCTCAAAGAGAACCATGTATTTTCCTAAACCCACGCGACTTTGTGAATTCCTTTGCTAAAAATATCACTTTAAACAAACCAAAGCTTGTGCATTAAAAACTTTAGGTATGTTTAGTTGTATTATATAGGGATTTGTCTTTACAGTTCTTCATTACAGTAGTCTTTGTTTTTTTCAGTGATCATGTACAGTTGTGATTTAAATTATTCAACCCCTATTGCAAAGCAGGTTTATTGGCAAAATGTTTGCAAATCAAACATATAACTCAACACAAATGTTTCAAGTGGTTCCCCCAAATTCAACTGAAAATGCAACTTTTAATGACTTCTGCAGTCTCAAAATTATTCAACCCCTTCATGGCAAGCATCTTAAGTACTTAGTAGAACACCATTTTGCTGTTATGACCTGCTGTAAACGAGATGTATAACCAGACACAAGTTTCTGAGAACTCTTAGCCCATTCCTCATGAGCAATGGCCTCCAGTTCAGTAGTATTCTTGCATGCTGTAACCGACCTCTTCAAATCCCACCAGAAATTTTCTATAGGGTTCAAGCCAGGTGACTGTGATGGCCACTGTAGAATCATCAAGGACTTCTTCTGAAACCAAGTGGAGTTTGAGGTGTGCTTGGGATCATTGTCCTGTTGGAAGGTCCAATGTCGCCCAAGCTTCAGCTTCCTCACTGATGGCATGAGGTTTTCTCCTGATACTTCAATGAATCCATCTTGCCTTCCACACGCTGCAGGTTTCCAGTGCCAGAGAATGCAAAGCATCTGCAGAGCATCACCACCACGCTTAACTGTAGACTGAAGGTTCAGTGTGGTTCAACAGTGTCTGTAGGAACTGTTAGTGCCTTCGCTATCTTTTTGTATCCTGTTCCTTGTTTGTGAAGGGCGATGATATCTTCTCCTAACATTTTTGACCATTCTTTTGACTTCGACATATTTCTAACATGCAGTCAAACGTGACACATAAAAAACCTAGCCAGTTCATGTATTTCATGTGTTCTAGCTCAAGCACACCTGGTGCGACTAATGAAGTCCTTGATTAGTTGCATCAGGTGTGCTTGAGGCAACACCTGTTTTGCAGATCTGTGTTGTTGCGAGGGATCCTATTAAGGGGGTTGAATAATTTTGAGACTGCAGAAGTCATTAAAAAGTGCATTTTCAGTTAAATTTGGAGAAACCACTTGAAACATTTGTTTTGTTGTAGTATTGTTACAATATGCTGATTCGCTGCTCAAGAAACATTTTGTGGAAACCTTGATAGATTATTTTTCAGGATTCTTTGATGAATAGAACAGCATTTCTTCCAAATAAAAAATCTTTTGTATCAATGTTAAGGCTTGAAGATTGTCAGTTGAAGACAAAAGCAAACATATAATCATGCAACACAGCTAAGAAACTAAAATAAATGCACTGCAAAAGTCTTTAAGGAACGTGCATTAATCTTTTCATGACATTTTAGGGAACAAATGAAGCTGGGCCCAGCCCATGTTTGAAGTCACCGTGCTCCTCGCTTCACAGAAGCAGCAGGGCAGCAGAGTCCTGTAGGCCATAGTCTGGAGAGTAGCGCTCGATTCCTGGTCGGCTAGATTCACTCAATCCCAAAAGGGATGCCGTCTCTCTTGCTCCATAATAAAACATGGGCAGACCTGTCAACACTGAAGATATTTGCTGGAAAGATAAGCAGAAGCTTCTGTCTTTTTCTCCTGTTTTGAATGCATGCCCATACTTTTTCTGGAAGTGTTTCCAAAGGTCTATTTATTTTCCCTTTCCTGCACCCTGTTTTTAGTTTTCCTCTTTTCGGCGGTCATAAATCAAAGTACATAATACCTCAAACAAATAATGTTTCGGGAGTCTAAAGTCGATATCCTAAGGCCGTGATGTCATTCAGAATGGAGGGAAACAGACTCTGCTCAGCATACAGTGGGGGAGGTCATTAGTAACTGTGGGATTTAGGACCTGTCTGTCTGAACAATAAACACCCTTACAGTATGACAGACGCAGAGAAAAAAAATCCATCTTGAATAGTGGGAATCTCATGAAGAGCTAAGAAAAAGCATAAGGACATTTAAGATTTAACATAATACCCCATTGTACCTTCATTTAAAAAGCTCTTAAATGGATGAAAATTAAAATTCTGACATCAATTACTCACCCTCATGTTGTTCCAAACCTGTATGACTTTATTTCAAGAAAAATAAAGGCCATTCACAAGAAAAAAGCAATACAGGTTTAAAAACAGCACGAGGGAGAGTAAATGAAGGCAGGACTTTCATACTAGGTGAAAGTCTCCCTTTTCCCTGTAAATAACTTATTGTGTGACCCACGGATTGGTGATGTCATTGAGGTGTGTCACCAATTGAAGGAGTCTGGGATCACTGGTAATCTCTACCGGTAATCAAAGTACCTCTGCTCACCAAGTTGAAAGTGTCATAGGGCTACAGGCAGACATTGGTGGTGAGTGATGGGAACCCGTGCAGTCTGTTTCCACATATCCAGCACCGAAGCAGACACGCTGCTCTCCCGTCAACCCTACCGTTGTTTTCAATTACAATGTTATTGGACTATTTGTCAGGCTTTGAATGGGACAAGCCAAATCGGTTAGAGCTTGTTGGTGTAAGGAAACAATCATATGGTCTTGATTTCCCCTTTTAGCATCGCTTCGCCATAGCCTGCACATTATAAAAGGTCGCAGCCAACATTTCACACGATGTAAGGCCAGAGAGAAAGAGAGAGTGAGAAGGATGGAGGGAGGGAGGAAAGCCAGGAGCAGTGATTTGTTATCTGAGTGCCAAAATGGTATGTCAATGCCTTTCACCCTTGCAAGTGAAGGATGCTGGGTATGTGGGTGCCTCTGTAAGGAAAGAGATCAGTAAATCAAGTCGAGTTGAGTGTTGCTCTTGTGAGAATGGTAGCAGGAATCTCAAAAGGAAGATAGACCAGCAGATTGACTTTAGCTTTGAGACACCCAGAGAAAGGCTGTTTTGAGCAGCTCCTTTCATAGTCTCCAGAGACCAGAGAAGGTTTCTAACACCTATAGGCTGAATGTTTTCCCAGGGTCCCTAGTGAGACAGTCCCTGCTTTTCTTTCTCTTTTTTCCATGTAAAAAGATCTTTAAGCGTGTTTTTTCTTAAGTGACTTTTTTTATTTTTCAATTTATCCTCCTCATTTCCAAATATAAAATCATCCTTTTCACTCATAACTCTCATTGTAAATATAGTGGGAGTCTTCGATAAATATTAAACTAATTATTTGATTATTTGAGTAGTAATTCACCGTAGTCAACAAAAAGACAAGACAGAACGAGATACTAGAATTTGTGTGGGTATATGCCTTATTGAGAAAGCTGGTTTGCGTATGTGTGTATGTGGATTTGTGTTTGTATAATTTAAGAGGTGCGTGTGTCGCAGGCTGTGGCTTGGAGCTGGAGTTTGGACAGTGAGGGAGCAGTCAGTCCCTGTCTGGAGGCTATGTTAATCCTGTTTTCTTTAAGGAATAAAACAGAGAGGAAAACCCGAGAGAGAGCGTGACTTTTCAGAGCTTTAAGTTAGGTTTCTGCTCAAGCTGAAGCTACCACAGCTGATTTCAGACAGACATACCAAGGAACCGTGCCCATCAATAATGCTGGAGAGCATGGTTGGACACCACTGACAATTGAACTAAGAGAAAGACTTCTCTATGGTGATGGCCAGACTTCCTCAATCATTTTGTTTGCTTAAACTCCTGCTCTTTCCTTACAATCGACTGCAAGCTCACTTTCAGATCTGCCTCAATACAATCAACAACCAATTTATAAAAGTCCCCACCCTACATTTCAGTCAATGTCAAAATATGGAGAAAAAAAACATCTCTGTAAATTCCGTTACATCCCCTAGTGAAAAAAAAACATACCAAATTATATTTAAAATATATTTATTTAATACTAAGAATACTACAAATCAATAAACATTTACTGACATATCGCTTGAGGTTTAACGATATAAATATTATAATTAAACTTTATTTGGAGTTCTTCTTTATTGCACAATGCACATTTCTTAATAGTATGCCTAAAATGTGTTTTATTATCACTATTAGTATCTCTGTATAAAATCAGTCTTAAAATGCAAGATATTTAGAAAGTGTACCAAAAGTATTCTTGCAATAGTTCCACTTAGGCACAATCAAATATACTTAAGTATATCTTTAGTTGGACCTCGGCACTACTTCCAGATAACTAAAATGCATTAGGTACAAAATTAGTTCTATACCAATTCAGCATACCGAAAGAACAATTGCAGAATATTTTATATGAAGAACATAAATATGTAAATGTATATGTAGTATTCTTAGCGTAAAATAAATGTATTTCAAATACATTTTGGTATATTTATTTTTTACTAGGGTCAAAAAGTAAAAAGACTTGTTTTATTATTTATTTATATTTAATACATTGACTTTTATTTTATAAACAAACTCTCCACACCAAAATGCCATTTCTGGAAATTTCTATTAATTGGCTTCTCTGTGACATTTACTGGAACTTCAGAATTACAGACACAACACACACACACACATAGAGAGAGAGAGAGAGAGAGAGAGAGAGAGAGAGAGAGAGAGAGAGAGAGAGAGAGAGAGAGAGAGAGGGAGAGAGAGAGAGAGAATTGAATTTGAAAATCCCTTTTATTCCTATAAATCACTCTTAATTAAACACTTGTTCCAAATAAATCACACAATTATATTATATCAGATAAGTACACATAAATTACACCAAAAAAGAAAAAAATAAGTTATCCTCAACAACAGAGCACAGCGCTCCATTACAGCACCACTTCATTTCAAATGTTAGATCCTTTGTTGACTTATAAAAACAAAAATCTATCAATATTCGTGATTTGATTAGATTTGAAAACAGTACAACCACATCTTCACCCGACAGTCTATCCACCATATTTTTCCTGCTCATGTAAATGGCCAGTTTTGCCTGCCCTAGCACAAAATTCAAAAGCTGACAAGTAAACCTTTTACTTCGAACATATTTGAAACCAAAAATAAAAATCCTCATGGAAAACAATTTGTTAAAAGAAAAAAAACACATTTTCCAATTTTAAAAATAAAGGTTTCAGTCTGTCACATTCCATAAAAGAATGAAAGACCTTCTCTCTTTTTGAACAGAAAGGGCAATCAGCAATAACTTCAGGATTAAGAACTGAAATAAAAGCATTAACAGCGATGGCACAGTGAAGAAGCCTCCACTGTATATCCCCTGCCCTTTTAGATAATGGTGGCTTATACAGTGACCTCCAATCAGGCTTTACATTCTCTTCAACACTCAATACTCGGCACCACTGCGTGTCAACTTTATCACTTAATACCTTTTTATTAAAAACTTTAAAAGATATTTGATAAAAAGCTTTCTCAGGTGCTGTACACAAGTCCAAACACAAAGGTCTTTCAGCATCTAGAAAAGGTCCACTACAACCATCCAATTTAGGCAACATGAAAAAAACAGGAAAAGAGTCTGTACTGGAGGTGTTTACTCCTCCACGACTGTCCATCAGTAAATCTTTTTCTTCATTACTGACCAAAGATTTCCAGTTCTTTAGCATCTGTTCAACAGTCCGTACAGACCTGACCTTTAGACAAGAGGCTACTTCTTCTGCTCTTTCAAAATCCAGTCCAGCTACATGAATCAAATGTCCAAATGTGACGATCCGTGAGTCCTGCAAAAGTACTTTAAGTCCATGAAAGGAGCAACTCTCATTTGATAAATCGAAACGAGCTCTGTTTATTAGTGGCTCCTCCAGAAGCCAATGAAGAGAATGTTGTCTCATCTCTCTGTGAGTCAAAAAGACAAACCTTAAAAAGATTGATAAAACACTGGCAGTCCATTCACGTTCACTTTAAAGGGGTCCATTAGAAACAGAGACTTGACCAACCCCAGTCCTTCAGTTCTGTGCAAAATGGTGCATGTAACAGCCCGCCACCCATTCACTGATGATTTATACAGAAAACGTTGTAAAAATTGCAAACGAAAAGCTGCTATTCTACTTTTCAAATGTATCAAACCATGACCACCCTTCTCTTTAGGTAAATGCAACACACTCTGAGGGACCCAGTGTAACTTATCCCCCAAAAAAATCCACCAAAATCCCTTGAATTTTTGCTAGGAGTAGTGCAGGAGGATCCAAACATGCTAACCTATGCCAAAGGCAGGAAGCTACTAAATTGTTCACAATTAAAGTCCTCCCTTTATATGACAACTTTGGTATTAACCATTTCCATTTGTCAAGCCTGTCTTTCACCTTATCAACAACCCCTTCCCAATTTTTTCTGAACGGACATTTCATCTCCCAAATACACTCCTAAATACTTAAACCCTCCCGTTCCCCAAGTTAAACCATCAGGAAGACATGGTCTCCCTTTTGACCAATTTCCAATTAAATTTGCTTCACTCTTGTTCCAATTAACTTTTGCTGAAGACAAAACTCTAAAATCTTCTAAAACTTTCATTAAAACCTGTACATCATTTTGTCCATTAATTAAAACAACCACTTCATTAGCATAAGCAGACAAAGAAATGCTACTTTTACAAATAGGTAGAATCAAACCGCAAACATGTTCTCTTAATTGTTGCAACAAAGGTTTTATTGCAAGTGCATACAACATTCCAGACAAAGAGCAGTCCTGTCTAATACCCCTATTGAAAGGCGTGCATAAGCCACCGTTTATCTTAAGTACACTCTGTTCGACCCTATCAAACGCCTTTTCTTGATCTAAAGAAATAAGTCCAATATTAAGGCCGAGCAACTTGGAGACATCAAAAATATGCCTAATGAGGGAAATATTTTCAAAAATTGACCGACCAGGGACATAGGTCTGACAATAGGTCTGATCTGGATGTACCACCTGATCTATAATTTTAGATAACCTATTAGCTAAAGCCTTCGAGAGTATTTTAGAATCTGTGCAAAGGAGCGAAACAGGATGCCAGTTCTTAATTTCTAAAAGATCTCCTTTTTTGGGGAGGAGAGAGATGACCGCTCTACGGCTACTCAACAGCAACCTACCTGAGCCCAAACTATCATTAAGAACCAGCAAAAGGTCCTTCCCTACCTCTGTCCAAAAGTGTTTATAAAATTCAACAGGAAGGCCGTCAATTCCTGGCACTTTCCCAGAATTCATGCCTTCAAGGGCCTTATGCAACTCTCCCAGGCTTAATGCTCCTGAGAGCTCTGCATTGGCACCGTCCGACACTTGAGTCAATCCTTTAAAGAAAACACTTTCAGAATCCCATCCTGTTCCCAGCTCATTCTTATACAAATTTTCATAAAACCCACAAGCTCTTGCTCGTATTTCTGCATGATTAGCTAAAATCACTCCTGCCTCAGAGCGCAAAGCATGTAAAAAACGTTTTTGCCCATTTTTCTTTTCAAGGCTAAAAAAATATTCAATTTTTAATTTTTTGTTCAATACTTAAAAAACGAGAACGAACCAGAGCTCCTTGTGTTTTCACCCCCAGAAGGTCAGCTAACTGAGTTTTCTTATTTGAGATCATCTCTGTATAACTTTGATTATTTGTTACATCAGCTACTCTGCAACTCTGTAATTTAATTATTTCGGTCTCCAAGACCTTCATAGAGCTATTTAACTCTTTGGTGACATTATGAGTGTACTGTTGGCAAAATTGTTTTATTTGGACCTTCCCAAAATCCCACCATTGCTGTATGTCTTGAATAGAAAATTTTGTCTTTTTAAACTCTCCCCAAAATCCTTACTACACAATAAATTAGTATTGAAGTGCCAGTATGCACTGTGGGGTTTAATTTGATTTAAAAAGAAAAGCCCCAATACCATATGATGATCAGAAAAACTGACCGGAGTAATGACACAACTTTTAAAAATACCCAACTGATGTTTGAAAACATAAAAACGATCTAATCTTGTAAGAGATAAAACATTGTCACGAGCATGAGCCCATGTGTACTGTCTCTGACCGTCATGAAAATGCCTCCAAATGTCACATAGATCATTCACATTTACCATCTTTGTGAGACGTTCACGTGAAGGCATATGGGGCTCAATGTGATTTCTGTCAATATTATTCTCAGTACAATTAAAAATATCTCCTCCTAAAAATAAATATTCTTCAGTACTGCATCTTTGTAATGTGGAACTAAGTGCATCTAAAAACACCAATCTTTCTATTGCTGACGTTGGCGCATACACACAAACAAAAACAAAGACATATTTTTCAAAGATAGCTCTTATTTTTAAAAGTCTTCCTTTCACAATCTCATCAACTTGATAAGAGACTGAACTAAAACTCCTAGTAAATAAAATACCCGCACCACCACTAAGTGTGGTATTATGACTGAGAATAGAAATGCCATCCCACTCCTGCATCCAATCAGCAGCATTTTTTACATCACTGTGTGTCTCTTGAATAAAAATAAAAATCTATTTTTTTCTGTTTGATAAATTCAAACAATTCAGCTCTTTTTTTGCAATTTCTTGCACCATTCACATTCAATGATGCAATACACACTTCAATCATGCTTACAAATAAGAATAAGATCAAACTATGATTCATAATCATAGATTCAAACTTTTTCACTGCCATCATTTAAATTACACCTCTCTGTTTGAAAAACAGCTTTCAGTCATAAAATTCTTTGTTTTTTCTACAAACTGTGCTACATCTGGAAAGTACTCATTGACGAACACCCCTCCTCTTATTCTTCGTAGATTTAAGGAACAGTTTAATGTCATCTACATCATAATTGCGGCAGGAAAACTCACTTTGTGACAAAGTAACACTTGAGTCAGATAATTCACTGTCACTCTCTGGATCAACCTGATCAGCAACATCTTCAAGATCTAATTTTATTTAGTTGTCTATGAGCTGTATCTGACTTCTTCCTTTTTAATGGCACTTTAAATACTGTTTATTCTGAAACAAATGCATTAGGCCTACCGTCAACCTCCCGAACATCCCGCATAACAATGTCTGATTCTGTTTTATCGCTTGACTCACCTCTGTCTTCCTCGAATACAACAAGTTTTTCAATTTTGGTTTCCTCCTCCTCTGAAACAACATCATCCTTCGAAGTCCCAGCGCATTGATCTCCTTCAGACTCACTCGCCTTAGCCACCGCTGATTCCGCCTCGGCTGAGGCTTCACCGGCCTCACCGGGCTCACCGGCCGGCTGCACAGTGATGTTAGCTACACCTTCAGTGTCAGCCAAACGATTGTCGTCTTCTTGTTTGCTAGGACAAGTTCGAACCAAGTGACCGACTTACTGGTGATGTAAACCACATAATCAAACTCATCCACTCGAAAATTCAACGCAAGATCTAGATCAGCGTTGTTGTTTACAACCATGTAAACTCAGCCTCTGAAAGACACAACATGCTTCAGTAAAGGAGAAACTCTGCCAATTGGAATCTTTTTAATCGAGGAGACTAGTTTTCCGTAGCGAGATAGAGCCTGCATCAAAACAATATCACTAACAAACGGCGGGACATTCGAAAGGGTGACTCTTTTAGATGGCAATGAAAGGGGCAAGACGGGAGTGAGAACACCGTCGAGAATAGTTCCCCTCGGAACTACCTCATTTGCCTTTTCTACTGTATTGAAAAAAAGAACAATTGCGCTATTCATTCTCGAGGCAGACATTATGTTTTCATGCCCCACAATTTCCCCCACAGCCAAACAACAGCTCTCCACACTCACGGTAGACGCCACTTTTACCCCGTGACGACGTGTGAGTGAACTCAACCCCTGTGCACCTGGAACCACCATGTTCCTCACACACCAAAAAAAAAAAAAAAAACACCCCCTACAAAACTAAAACTTCTAAACCATACACAAAACAGAAAAAGAAAGATAGAAAAAAGAAAGCCAAGCACGAGTCACCACTCACACTCACGAACTTCCAGCATGCACTCTGACAGAGAGAGAGAGAGAGAGAGAGAGAGAGAGAGAGAGAGAGAGAGAGAGAGAGAGAGAGAGAGAGAGAGAGAGAGAGAGAGAGACTCTTACTAGGCAGGGCAGGGCTGTGTGTTACAGAGGTGAGAGCCAACCACAGGTCTGGTCTGAGGGTCACAGACCGAAGAGTTGACCTGCGTGTGTTGATCCTGCAGACAAAGGGCTT
Source organism: Meda fulgida (assembly GCA_030578275.1). Classification (NCBI taxonomy): domain Eukaryota; kingdom Metazoa; phylum Chordata; class Actinopteri; order Cypriniformes; family Leuciscidae; genus Meda; species Meda fulgida. The sequence continues at coordinate 27,177,947 of CM060622.1, forward strand.
TCGTCGAGACCCGACCTGAGAGAGAGTTAGAAACAGATGGGATGGCGTATGAGTAAAATCACTTTGCATCTACTCTCTTTGGATATGTTGTAGAGATCCATCTCAGATAAACGAATGCGTCATCAGAGCAAACTTTTGAAAAGGATAGCTTGGAGCACACTGTCCATGAATGGTCTTTCGGGGGATTATGGAAGCTCAGGATGAATGGCAGTACTGTAGTGTGGCTTCTGTTGAGGCAAACAAAGCTGGGCCTCTGTCAGTGTGAGAGGCCAGGAGGGGCTGCCCAGAGGTCTGCTCTAAAGAAAAGCATGAATGAAACTGTGTGAGAGCGCTGATAGAGATCTGTGCTCTGGGCATGTCGTAGTGCTGTCTGTCTGCCACCAACACTCAGAGAAAACGGACTGTGAATGGAGGAGCCACTACCACAGAGATGAGCCAATGAGATTGGGAGGTCTGAAGGGAAGGAGGGGGACACTTTTATCTTCCTGTCCTGCTCACAAAGGTGCATTTGATGGACCTGGACAAACACACTGATACAATTCCTTTCTCAACAACACACAAGCACAAAAACTCTCCGCTCTCTCATACTTGTGTCAACAAAACAAACATGTACAGTACACTTGGCACCGACTCACCCCCAGCACAAGGCGATGAGCAGTCAGAGCGCACCACAGACCAAGTGTAGTTGTGCTTCTTCTCTGGATGGGGTAAAGTATACTCCCATGATACACCAGGATTTTTACCCTGAAGAAGAATCTGTGGAGGAGAAATGAGCATAGTTCAGTATCAATCAAATGACAGGTTTTTGTCTATCCAAGTACACACTACTGTTCACTGATTTCAGTCATTTTCATAACATTTTCAGACACTTAAAATGTTGCTTCAGTCATACTGAAATTAAACTTGTTTCTGAATGTCTTGTCAATGTTCTCGTATTTCAGCAAGGGAGAAGGTGCCAGAGTGTCTGGTGCTGTTTTGTGGCTATAGCTCCATTGGGACTGAGAGACGACACCACAGTGTTACTAGTGATGCTGCACTGAGGGATGTTTAAATTAGATTGTCTATGTGTTTGAACTGAAGCTTGTCAGCTTGTAAAACGGCACAAGTGGACCAAACTGTGGGTTGGGTGAATCTGAATACTTTCATATAGTGGTGTACAATGAGACTTAACTTCCCAGGAAGATTTACATTGATGTTTATGTTTCATTAGGCCTGTATGCTATAGTTTTGGTGGATGTTACTGGAGAAGATCTTACAGTCATTCATGTGAGACTAGACCACAGAGGAAGTTCAGCAGGTTTCTCACTAAATATGTGCCCAGGGCCAGCGAGGGCGGCCTGAGGATAACTCTAATGGAGTGGAAAAGTCCTCAGAAAAGAAGAGGAGCTTTGTTTGTTTTTTTTTTTTTTGTTTTTTTTTTACTTGGGCTTTGCTACATGGGGATTTTCCTTAGACTATTTGTAATAAAAAAATGCAAATGACACTAAATTCACTGGAACTGGTAAACCACCAAACTATATGTAGAAAGTACAAACAAAGCAGCTAAACAAGGATCGAATACTAAGGGTAACTGCACTAACTGAAGAGTTACAGCAGTGTTTACACAAGCCAAAAGTAATTGCAAGGCAGCCCAAATTTCTCGTAAGTAAGAGTGAAAACTGAAGTAGTGGATTAGGCAGATGCCACCCAACCTCTAATTATTATGGATTTGCCCTCAGAGAGTTTGAACAGGAAGAGTGTGGCAGGCTGTTGCTAATGTGGGAAGATTTTGCCTTAAGTCAGTCACAATAAACACAATAAGTATTCTTTACCCAGCCTCAATGCTCTGCCAGATTAACAGGTTAGCTAAAACCATCCAATTTCTTTACAAGCCAAAACGGGGTTCAGTTTAGTGTCATGACTATATATTTTATATAAAAGATGGAGAGGCATGAGTTTGTGTGCATTCATGTTTTTAGTTCAATGAGATGCAACAGACCTGTAGTAGAGGGGCAAATAGTCTATCAACAGAACATTAGAAGGTATTGTGTGAATCAAACAAAGGTGGTGTTTGAAGGATAGATGATTTCCAGAGGAAGTAAAACAAGTATATTAAAAGACAGTGGCAAGTATGCAAACTTTTTGGCTCACTCTCTTTCCGAGTATCCAGGCTGAATCTATTGCCCTGGAAGTTATCCATGAGGCCATGCACGCTAGCCTTTTCAAAGCAGGTCCAGATTTACAGTTGGCACTGAACACAGAGCAGCTATTCCAGAATCAGGCTCAGGAGGAGGTCTCTGATCCATCTGTGATCCGGCTAGCCATCTGACTATGGATACAACACATGGAGAAACTCTACCTCCTCTGATCCAGGGTCAAGACCCACATGAGTCCATTGCACCATGTCTATGCTCTGATATAGGAAGTCTAGAGTTTCAGTCTTAACATATGCAACATGAATCACAACTCAACATGCAAACATCCTTCCCTATCCAAATACTGCTTCCTTGTGTCTTATATTGTCTTATGTTGCAATAAAAGCTTAATTGCATGCTTCTGTCCCCATTCTCGCACTAGACATCCCCTTACTATCTTTCACCCTAGTCATTCTAAATAGTGATGTAAAATCTGGGGCAATTACTGAACTCTGTTGAACAGGACCACTAGGACAGGTTCATTATCAAGCACTCCCAGTATAGGGTTACTACACACAAGTCCATCTGTGCCCTGGCTAGAAGTGTAGAAGTTTCTCCCGTCATAAAGAAAAAAGAGTGGATGAAAGACTGATGAATGGGAGCATGGATACCACATCTTAAGGCCCCGATATACTTTAAGCAAAATCAAAGAATAAACTGGTGTGATGTCATTTTGAACAAAATCAGGCCACAATGACTTCAAGTTCGCTTGGAGTTTGTTTTCGGGAGTTTGAAACAAAGCTGAACTTTCCGGAAAAGATTGCTCCAGCTGGTAAACACCTTCAAACTACGGTTGGTCCATGGTGATTACGTATTAGGTATATGTGCTCTGGGGCTCCACCTTCTTTGATGAGGAAATCTTCTCTGGGGAATTTCTTCTTTTCAGTCTGGGTTTGCTACAAGATAAGCTTGCTACAGGAATGCTACAAGAATGTCAATACCTAAATGAAAATGAAAAGAGTGTTTCAATCATAAGTTTGAAGTTTGAAGGGAACGTTCTGATATGTCTTGTCTAGTGCCTCTCAATCCACCTTGCTGAGCTGATTACAAGTTCTGGAACCAAGTTAAAGTGTACATTCACATTTATTAAAGTGCATTTTCCTTGGCATTCAATAAGGGTCTTGAAGCTTAAGTAGAAGGGTAGACTGAGAGATCCAGTCAAGCATAATTGACCAGCTGCTTCCCTCGAATCACAACTCCAAGCCTCTCTGATCTCACAAAGTTCAATTGTAGAAATCTTAATCTTTTAATCTCTCTCTAACCTCCTCTTCTTTTTGAAATTACAGAGCATACTTAGAGAGATTAATGCCAACTCATCTGCAAATCAGACCTCTACTGCCACTGCCCACCCTGGGGAAATGTAATGAACAGAGGGCATGTAGGATAAAGGGGAATGTTGCATGCACGTAACACACAGGTTGAGTGCTGTGCAGATCAAAGGCCAGAAAATAAGATCAAAATGAAATTGTATTAAATTAAGCATGCTTAACTTTTATACAACTCACTTACACAACAACACCTGCAGTACTATCAAGACCAAATTATTTTTTAACATTTTGAGGTGTTGGTAATAAAGAAATGTAGACGTTTGATTGCAAAGACTTTATGTATACTGTACATAATGTATCAGCATTTGTTGTAACTGGTAAGTGAACAACAGAAAGACATCCAAACATGTTCTGTGATGTAACATTTTGTGACGGTTACAACTAATATTTCAGAAAATATTCAGCAGAATTTAATTGTTTTGGTATTACAGCATTATTCTTTATTTCAGTTTTGTGTTCCCTAGTGAAAAAAAACTACACCAAAATGCATTTAAAATACATTTATTTCATACTAAGTATAGTACAAATCAATTAGTATATTTACTGACATATCAGTCTTTAAATGCAATATATTTAAAGTGTACCTAAAGTATACTTGCAATAGTTACATTTTAGCACAATCAAATATATATTTAGTTGGACCTCTGCACTATTTCTGAATAACTAAAGTGCATTAGGTACAAAATTAGTTGTTCCAATTTAGCAGACTTTCAGTATATAAATTTAGTATACCAAAGGTACAATTGCAGGGTATTTATATTAAGTTCATAAATATGTAAATGTTTTTGTAGTATACTTTTGTAGTATAAACGTATTTCAAATACATTTTGGTATATGTATTTTTCACTATGGTTGTCATGGTCATAACTTAATTTTTGTCTACATCTCGATATAACAAACGTCTTCTACTTAAAATCTTGACTAGATCTCATTTAATTTTCCCTTAAACTCAATGTAATAAAAGTTGTTTTCCCCATATTTTACATAAAACTTGTTTCCTCATATTTTTTTCTTGGTCTGGAGGAAACAAAATCCATTTATAATTGTAATGTATATATACTGTTATATCATGGAAGCAAATTCTCTTCCCGAGAACAAGCAAAATGTTACATATCCCACAGAACTGATCTATTACAGCAGGACACAATGGCATACAATTTTAAATGATTCTTCTGAAATCAAATTATCTCGCTTTCTCATCTGCACTTCAGGTTTGTGCAGATATATGAAGCGCCCTTACTATGACATAACCTCAATGGTCATCTGAACCCACACTCGTCAGCCATCATGTAAGAGGTGCCCTGTGCTGCCCATTAGCAAGAGCACACAATGCAGCAAGTTCAAAGCTTAGTGCCATTCACAATGTCGCACCGTTTGATCTTGAATCTCCACATACTGAAGATGAAAGTCACAATGACCATGTCGGCTCTGGCCTGCAATTAATCCCAAACAGAGGCGTTAGTCTGCCCGTTTGACTAATTTGTGTGCCTTCTCTTCTGTCTCTCTCTATCTTTCCCTCATTTGTTTCTCCTCTCTCTTGCCTGCCCACTATCCCTCAGCCTTGTTTTCATCTGACCGAATGGCCACGGTGCTCTTGCCAAGACCCTGTCATGGCTAATTTGCTAACAGGTGTCAGGCCAGACGGGGACGGGGGTCACTCACTTCAAAGAGCAGGGTCTCATTAGTGGGGCCTGTGGCGTACAAGGTCTCAGGCCGGTTGAAAGAGCGCTGATAGTTGAACGTAGTGCCGGCGAATTGAAATCTGCCCGGCCAGTCCACCGTCCAATCCCCCGTCAGGTAGTACGTGCCACGCTTCAGACTGCGGACAGCCAGGTAGCTGGTAGAGATCTCCATCTCCTGCACCCTGATGCTCCTCGCTCCAGTAGGAACCGTCACAATGGGGTAATACTCTGAAGAGAGAGAAAAAAGAGAAATAGGTTTGCCATGTCTGTTCACTTTTGCAGTTTCTGCAGTCTTTAGGCCCAAACAAAACAGGCATCTTTGAGCTGATACATTATCAACTCCTTTAGAAGAGAGCGAAGAGGTGCCAGATTGCAGAGCTCTTGCTGTTTAAATTGTATACATTGAAAAATACATTGCCGTTTTCTGTTAAGCCGGAGGAGAGGAGCTCTAAAGTGGCCCGAAAACTTGCCTATACTGCAAGAATTTTATTCATTTAATTTAATTTAATTTAATTGTATTTGTTTAGTTTAGTTTAGTTTAGTTTAGTCTCTGTCAGCATATTTTTTTTCATTCTAGGCCACTAGTTCTAAAACGTCTCGGTTACATATCGTAACCCTCGTTCCCTGAGGGAGGGAACGGAGACGTAGGTCATGACTGACCAATAGGAATCTCGCTAGAGAGGCCAATCTACTTCGAGTGAAACTAAAACATGCCAATGCTCATTGGCGTGCAATCATTTGCAACAGCTGTGCGTCCTCGTTAGCGCGGGTATTTAATGAGCAGCTGAGCGATTGCACAGTTAGTTTTTTGCTGAGGAGCCAAGCCTGAGAAGCTGGCCGCCCCGGCGGGCGGCAGCAGATGTGGCGACGGGACCTACGTCTCCGTTCCCTCCCTCAGGGAACGAGGGTTACCATATGTAACCAAGACGTTCCCTATCGGTCAGTCACTACAACGTAGGTCATGATTGACCAATAGGAATCCCTACCAAAGCGCCACAGCTGCTGCACCCCATCCAGCGCCCCCAGAGGTCCAGAGGTCTGGGCGCGGGTGCCATAGGGTACCCCGTCTCTGAGTCAGAAGATCCTTCCTCAGAAGAATGGGCCAGGGAGGGACTGTCGCGAGGAGCATGAGTTCCGGGAACCAAGTCCGGGTGGGCCAATAGGGAGCCACCAGAAGGACCTGCTCCTCGTCCTCCCTGACTTTGCACAGTGTCTGTGCAAGTAGGCTCACTGGGGGAAACGCATATTTGCGGAGGCCCTGGGGCCAGCTGTGTGCCAGTGCGTCCGTGCCGAGTGTTCCCTCGGTCAGGGAGTAAAACAGCTGGCGGTGGGAGGTCTGTGAGGAGGCAAACAGGCCTACCTGAGCCTCTCTGAACTCTCTCCAGATCAGCTGAACCAGCTGGGGGTGGAGTCGCCACTCTCCCGGAAGCACAGCTCGTAATAGCTCGTCGGCCACACGGTTGAGCATACCGGGGACATACATGGCTCGAAGCGACCTCAGATGCTTCTGACTCCAGAGGAGGAGATGGTGGGCGAGTTGCGACATGCGACGGGAGCTTAGACCACCTTGTCGGTTGATGTACGCAACGGTCGCAGTGTTGTCCGTGCGGACCAGTACGTCCCTGCCCCGTAGCGGCCTTTTCAAGCGGCTCAGAGCGAGATGTACTGCTAGCAACTCGAGGCAATTGATGTGCCAATGCAGTTGGGGAGCCATCCACACCCCTGACTCTGCATGCCCGTTGTACGTGGCACCCCAGCCGGTGGCAGAGGCATCTGTGAATACCACAGCATACCTGGAGACCTGTTCCAAGGGGACTCCTGCCCGAAGGAACGAAAGGTCTGACCACGGGCTGAAGGTCTGACGGCAGGCCGGTGTGATTGCCACCCGGTGAGTGCCGTGATGCCACGCCCATCTCGGGACTCGGCCGTGAAGCCAGTGCTGAAGCGGTCTCATATGAAGCAAGCCGAGCGGGGTTACCGCTGCTGCTGCTGCCATATGCCCCAGGAGCCTCTGAAAAAATTTCAGTGGGACCGTCGTCCTGCCTTTGAACGTGTTCAAGCAGTTCAGCACCGACTGAGCACGCTGCTCTGTGAGGCGTGCTGTTTGAGCGACCGAATCCAACTCAATACCGAGAACAGAGATCCTCTGCACAGGGGAGACTTTGCTCTTTTCACAGTTGACCTGAAGACCCAACTGGCTGAGGTGCCTGAGCACGAGGTCCCTGTGTTCGCATAGCTGATCTCGAGAGTGTGCTAGTATGAGCCAGTCGTCGAGATAGTTGAGGATGCGAACGCCCTGTTCTCTGATGGGAACAAGGGCCCCCTCCGTGACTTTCGTGAAGACACGGGGGGACAGGGACAGCCCGAAGGGTAGGACTTTGTACTGATATGCTCGACCCTCGAACGCAAAGCGCAGGAACGGCATGTGTCGAGGAAGAATCGAGACATGAAAGAACGCGTCCTTCAGGTCGATCACTGCAAACCAATCTTGGGGACGGATGCATTCGAAAATGCGTGAGCATTTTGAACTGTAGCTTTTGGAGGCTCCGATTCAAAACTCGCAGATCCAAGATCGGTCGTAACCCACCACCTGTCTTGGGTACAATGAAGTAGGGACTGTAATGCCCTGACCTCATATCGGCTGGAGGGACTGGCTCTATCGCGTCCTTCGCCAGCAGGACTGTGATCTCCGCACGCAAGACATGGGCATCGGTTGCTCTCACTGTAGTGGAGTGGATGGCCCGAAACTTGGGGGGACGCCGGGCGAACTGAATCGCATAGCCGAGCCTGATGGTCTGAATGAGCCAGCGAGACAGACTGGGGAGCGCTAACCAGGCTCTTAGAGACCGTGCAAGCGGGACCAAAGGGACCGCAGGCGTACCCGGAGTGGGGCAGCGAGATGGAACACAGGGACGCGGCTCGGGGGGGCTCTCTCTGGGAGGCGGCCCGTAGCGGGGTCTGTGTGCGCTGTGCAGCACTTACCTGGTTCCACAGGGCAGGAGGTGCAGGAGGCGGCTCGGTGGCGTTCTCGAACTGCACACTGCTGCTCACTGGCGATAGAGGAGGCGGATGAGAGTGGTGAGGATTCTGTCCCCCCACTGCTCTCCGGGTCCCCTTCGGACCCAGAGATGGTAGAAACTGCTCTTTTATTGAAAATTTGGGTACCACTGGTTTTAAAGCCAGCGGCGGAACACAAACAAAAGGAAACAAAAGATTTTCCACCCGGCCCTCTTCCGGGGGAGGGAGCGATGCGGTCATCGTCTCCTGGAGAGCAGTCCCTTCCATCTCCGGGTCGCCTGTCCTAGGGCCGCTTATCCTTGGCTTTGCCGCCCTTCTTGGCGGGGGCCTGGACGGGCGGGGCGCCCTGCCTGCGACTGGCTCCACGGCGCCGCTTAGGTGGAGGCTGCTGCTGCGGCGCAGGAGCAGGGGCAGACGCAGGAGTACGCCCTCGGCGACGAGCAGACTGAGGTGGGGTGGGGGCAGCAGCTGACCGCCGCGGCAGGATGTGTCTGATGGCCTCAGTCTGCTTCTGTACAGCCGAGAACTGCTGGGCAAAGTTCTCGACCGCGTCGCCGAAGAGGCCGGTCTGGGACACGGGGGAGTTAAGAAACCTGAGCTTGTCGGTCTCCCGCATGTCGGCCAGACACAGCCAGAGATGGCGTTCCTGGACCACTAAAGTGGACATCGCACGACCCACAGACCGCGCGGTAACCTTCGTCGCACGAAGCGCGAGGTCCGTCGCGGTGCGAAGTTCTTGGAGAACTTGCGGGTCGTGACCACCCTCGTGCAGGTCCTTCAGTGCTTTAGCCTGATGAACCTGCAACAACGCCATAGCGTGTATGGCAGAGGCAGCTTCCCCGCAGGCCTTGTAAGCCTTGCCGGTTAAGTCCGACGAGTACTTACAGGCGCGCGAAGGAAGACACGGTTCTCCACGCCAAGTGGAGTTAGGGCACAGTTGCATAGCAACGGCCCGTTCCACTGGCGGGATACGCGTGTATCCCTTAGCTGCCCCGCCATCAGGGGTGGTGAGGGAGGAGGAGCCACCGGAACGGTTTCTGGCAGTGAAAGGTGCCGTCCACGTCCCCGTGAGCTCCTCATGCACCTCCGGGAAGAAAGGCACTGGGGTGGGTTGCTGAGAACCAGCGCGCGCCACCCTGAGATACCAATCATTTAGCCTCGAGGGCTCGGGACACAGTGGAGGGTTCCACACGAGCCCGATCCTGTTGGCGGCCCGGGAAAGCATGGCCATCATCTCCGGGTCCGACTCGGGCACAGCTGGCACACCCGAAGGAGGCAGCGGCTCCGAGCCGTCCTCCGCGGAGCGGTCTGACCCACCCTCCGATGCAGCGATCGACATCTGTTCGTCACAGGGAGCGCCGAACGAAACGACCGGTACACATCTCGAGGATGGTCCGGCACGTTCCATTGGCAGCTGAACTGGCTGCGGAGCATGAGAGGAGTGAGGGTTCCTAGGGGGTTGGTTCCCCGAAGGAAGCGCGCTCACTGTAATCCTCAGGTCACCCATGTCACTGCCGGAAGCAACCCGCGAAGGGGGGTTGGACCGAGGTGCAGGCACGGGGACTCCGCCCCTTTGCAGGAACGAGAGTCTCGACCTCAGCTCCGAGATGGTCATCTTCCCACAATGGGTACATGACTCATCCACGAACGCTGCCTGTGCGTGTTCGAGGCCCAGACACACAAGGCAGCGATCGTGACCATCCCGCGACCCCAGGTAACGACCGCATCCAGAAACACACAGATAGAATGTCATCTTGAAAAAGACGCAAACTATCTGTGTAAGCTCTTTTAGAGACTGCTCTCCTTGGTGCTGAAGCACGCAGGGGAACGGTCACGGCGAACACAGACAGGAATGTGCACCTGTCTGTGCCCGATTCTCTCTCGCTGGTCTTACCAGCCGTGAAAACGGCCGTTGAGCGCTTTAACCGCACACCTTACCAGCCGTGAAAACAGCTTTTTTGTTTGCTCAGTTTTAAAACAACAAACAACAAACAAAGAAGAGAGAGAGAAGAGAAAAAAGACCGCTCGCGCTGGTGTGCCGTCACGCCCGCACCAAAGTGGAGAGATCCAGAAGAGGCTTGCTCTCAAATTCACTCTGTTCAGCATACGAAGTGCTTGGCTCCGAAGCAAAAAGCTAACTGTGCAATCGCTCAGCTGCTCATTAAATACCCGCGCTAACGAGGACGCGCAGCTGTTGCAAATGATTGCACGCCAATGTGCATTGGCCTGTTTTAGTTTCACTCGAAGTAGATTGGCCTCTCTAGCGAGATTCCTATTGGTCAGTCATGACCTACGTTGTAGTGACTGACCGATAGGGAACTATTTTGATCAAATCAGAACAATCAAGTACCACCTAATTACAATCCAATTACAAAATTCAGTCCCTTTACTGTCCCTTTCACACATATACTATATACTTATACTTATACTACCATTAAAAAGTTTGAGGTCAGTAAAACATTTACTAAAGAAATTAACTAAAGAAATTAATACTTGATGGTGCTTTGAATTGATCAATAATGATAGTAAAGCCATTTATAATTTTGTTTTAAATAAATGATGTTCTTATATAAAATAGATTGACCAATAAAATTATGGTTGGCACACGTAGTACAGAGCCTGGGAAGTCCCCTGTAGGAGAAAAAAAATACAAGACCTGCAAATCCATGGCCATGGCTTTTTCCCTCCGTTTATAACAAATTCTATACAAATTCTTAAATTGTTTCCTTGGTTTGACATATCGTGCCCACCGAATAATAGACCGTACCCATGAGATCATAATCCATGCACTCTGTAAACTGTACCTTTAACCGAGGGAACAATTTAATAATTTGTGAGGATGGTTTATCAACTGAGGGAACGAACTGCGAAGTGTGGCCTTCGGATTTCCGGGTTTTGGTTTCTCCTACAGGTGACTTCCCGGGCTTCGTACACTTTGAGTTATTAGACACAGCATTACCTTTGTATACCCGCACTGCCAATGTAAAAATCCAAGACTATTATAGATGAATAAAGATTTATTCAAATTGCAGATTTGATAAAATTTCAGTAAAAAATAGATTTGTAATATTTTGTTGTAGGGTCATGTTGCATACCCCCTCAGGTGAGAACAAATGCTTTAGCCCTTTAGAACCGGCTATGTCGTCGCCGACACATACCAGCAAGCCATTCAAATTGCTCCTGACTTTACTTTCGGTCAGCAAATGACAGCAACTTTCTGGCAAAGCGGGAAGGAAGGATTTGAATAGAGAGATACGAAGCGCGGTAGGTTAGAGTGTTTTGGATTGCATAAAATAATAAAAGAAACGAACAAATACATGGCGAAAGAAGTGGTAGACCGCAGAAGAGGGGATTGGGATGAATTTATTCATATCATCTTTCTATTATTTTATAATGATTTACTCATTGTTTCTGTCTCTTAAAGCCTGTTATTCTATTCCAAATATTGATTTGTCAGAGAGGGTGAGAACGTATGAAAGGAACACCCTCTAAAAGCACCTTACCATTGGCTCTGTGCTGAAGGGTGCACTGGCCACTGTAGAACTTGCAGGTGGAGTTGTCTCCTTTGCACACCCCACAGGCATCTAGAGCAGCATTTGATCCCAACACCTGGTCACAGCCTACCGGCTACATAGGAAAAGATTTTAAAATGAAATTTTCAAACTGACATGCTCAGTTTAGCCAGTTAGGCCTGTTGAACATAACACAATGAAAACCAATGAAAAATCAGTGGTAAATGTGATCCCAGCACTATGACTATTTCAGAATCTGCATCTCCTCACATACCTCACATATCCCATCGATGCACACGCCTCCTTTGTTGTCAGAGCAAGACGTCCCATCTTTGACTTTGCTGGACATAGCGAAGAAAAAATCAAAGTCCTCAGCAATGCAGTACAGTTTGCAGATGTCCTCTTCTAGATAGGAAATGAATAGGGTCATTAGATCTTATAGCTTCAGAGTGGTTTTATGTTAGATCTTTTTAAGCTGTCCACCGGTAACCTCAGCATGCTGCTATGAAGTTTCATGCATGAAGACATATGAAGCAATGATCTCATGAACATTTTTTCGTACAAAATGCAGGTGGACTTTTATGTCAAATGGAAAACAATTCTTTGACACATATGCACAAACCCAGAAAAATGAATGATTACTACATATCACATTTTATTGGCCAAGTAGTTTGAGCTTGAGTATTGGATTGCTGAAACACAAATTGCTGCATAATAAATAAAATAAGGTAAAAAAAAATTAAATAAAAATAAAACTTCCCTTTATAATTATGTCTGTCTGTGTAGTTGTATAGTCGCCACAAAAAAGAGAGAACTTTGCTTTCCATCAAGCATCTTTTATTCCAAGCAGACACAATGCAAATGTGTACTACTGTCTAGTGCTAATTACTGGGCATGTGCTAGCTGTGTATGTTTGGCCATGAAGCAACTGGAAAACTCGCCATGCTGTACAGAACATCCCCACAAAACATATGTTACACTACAATTTAAAACGCTGTTACAAATGGGCCCATAAAGCTGGAATGCAAGAGGGGTGGCTCTATCCAACTCTCCCACCGAGAGAAAAATATGGACCTATCAGAAATGCATCTGCATCCACACTTCCCAGTCAGAAGAAACAGACCCAGGCTTGTTCAATACAGCAGCACAGTATGAACTGTTTTGTCCTTCTATTGTGAACATATTAGATCATAATTCATGTGCTTTTACTTCGAAGTAAATCACTTCATTTAAATTCTTCAAAACCACGATGATGTTACAGGCTTAAAGGTGCAGCTGAAAGGGAAACCAAACAATAGTAAAATTAATGTCCCTAAAAGTTAAGGCCAAGAGAAACTTATCAACAGAAGACGTCAGAATTTAATCCAATTTGATCTAACGCCAAAAGCCCAGTCAAACAGGGCCAAGTTCTTCCTAACACCTGTACTAGTCACTGAAAGTATACCAAGGCAAGACATGACCTACTGATTAAAGGATGGAGCTCCAATTACCCCACTGACACTGCTGGATACACCAGGAGACAGCTCAGCATCTCCTCTCTAGGCTTTCTCTTTAGTTTTAAGAAAACTGACAGGGTGGTACCCAAATGTTCTTATCCTTTCCCTTTTTCACTTCCAGCCCACTAACTCATAAGGAGCCCAAATACATAAACAGTCTCAATGGGTCCTTTTCAGGTACAAACCTGTCTACAGGGTTGATCAGTGCACTGCGCTCACAGAACGTGTGGCTACATGTTTCTAGTCCAAATCCATCCACTACTCAGTCAACACACATTAGGTGAGATAAATCGTTTGGGCGGAATGTTTGTCTGATGTAACAATTTCAACACATATATTGTCAGAAATAAATGGGAATGATTACTATTTAAAAACACACCTGTTCTAGCTGAGTCAGATATCAGGGGGTATTAAAAACCCTCAAAGTAGACAAGGTCTAGGATGAATGTTTTTTAGGAGTATGTTGTAAGATTGTGTCTGACGAGATTACATATATCATTCAAAAGTTTGAGGTCAGTAAGATTTTTTTTGTACTTTTATTCAGCAAGGATGCATTTGATTTATAGAACATTTATTATGGTATATTAAAATTCGATTTCAAATAAATGTTTTTTTTCTTTTGAACTTTTGATTCATCAAAGGACACAGAAAGAAAATATCAGTTTGCACAACATTGAAAATAATTAGAAGGAATGTTTCTTGAGCGGCAAATCAGCATATTAGAATGATTTCTGAAGGATCATGTGACACTGAAGACTGGATTAATAATGCTGAAAATGCAGCTTTCCCATTACAGGAATAAAATACATTTTAAAATATATTAAAAATAATACAGTTAATTTAAATTGTAATCAAATTTCACAATATTATTATTTTTACTGTATTACTGTTTACTGTATAATAGTGCAGCCTTGGTGAGCAAAGAGACCAAAAATATTATATGATATTATGATATGATATGATTTATGATATTATAAATGCTAATTAAATCTCACACGTGTAGTCAAACAGCGTTTCACACAGCAGAGGTTTCCTGTGCTCTCTTCCACCCGTTAACTCATTCCCCGCCATTGGCGTAATTTATGACACAACATTTACCCCCAACTTAAGGATAATTCCGGCAATCCATGTTTTTACTGTTATACGATAATAATAATAAATAAAAAAAATAATTTGTTACATTTATATAACGCTTTTTTGGGTACTCAAACCGCTTTACATGGAAGGGGCAATCTCCTCAACCACCACCACCACCAATGTGCAGCATCCACCTGGATGATGCGACAGCAGCCATATTGTGCCAGAACGCCCACCACACTCCAGCTTACTGGTGGAGAGGAGACAGAGTGATGAAGCAAATCAGTTTATGGGGATGATTAGGAGGCCATGATGGACAGAGGCCAAGGGGCAAATTTGGAGATGTGGCTAGGGTGACGGGGCTACACCCCTACTCTTTTTCCAGGGCATGAAAGAAAAGGATATCCTGGGATTTTTAATGACCACAGAGAGTCAGGACCTTGGTTTAATGTCTCATCCGAAGGATAGGTAGGGGGCCTCTATTACGCATATTATGCACATGTAAAGTCAGGAAAGTTTTGTGAATTTTTATTTTTTTTATTTTTATTTTTTTGTTTGTTTTCCAGCAATGGCTGGCGGGGACAGAGTTAATGAGACATTTGCTTTTGTTCGTAATTAATGCATTAAGGCCCAAATATATCCCAAATACCTTCCACTTTGGTGTATGGCTTCCATTTGTAGTACCATCCCCTGAAGGGTTTGCTGTTGTACTCGGCGCACTGCTGAGCTCTGAAGTCCACTCCATTGGGCTGGCATGGCTTGGTGTGACACAGCTGGTGCAGTCGACTGGGGCCTTGGCAGAACTTGCCGTTGTGCTGTGGGCTTGGGTGAAACAACCAGCAATTAGCATAAGTTAACATGGATGCAGAGATAGAGAGAGAGAGAGAGAGAGAGAGAGAGAGAGAGAGAGAGAGAGAGAGAGAGAGAGAGGAGAAAAGAAGAGAAGAAACAGATGTGCCTCAGCAAGCATTCAACATTCGTGTGGAATGACAGCCATTCAGTATTTTTTGGAAGAGGTTCTGGTGAGATACATTTCATATGATGAGCATTAGCATCTGCACTAAGAGAATGCCTTTGTGTGTTATCGGTTATGTGTCTGACTGAATTACATCCCAACTGACAGCTGTAAAAGATATAGAGTGTTTGGGATGCAATTCCATTCATGACTTGGACTCGCCTTTGTTTTCAACAGCAATGATTTTTGAAAAATAAACTTCAGCAAGAACAAGACAATACACAGCTGTGCTGATCTACTTTACACATTGTGTAATCTGAGTAAACGTTCTTCCCCATTGCAGTCAAATGGGAAAACTGGCTGAACATGTTTTGTTTTGGATGCTGGTAACTCTGTCAGAAAAATGTGCAAAAATTGTACTTCAGGGGTACAAGAGCTTGTCACTGGGGCAGTACCCTTAAAAGGACAACCTCACACCTTTTCTACCCCTAAAAGGTGCATTTTAGTACAATAGACTAATATGTACCCTTGAGGTACTACTATTAACTTTTTTTCTGGTGAACAACATCACTCTGCTGATCCATCAAAAAACAAACAAACAAAAAAAAACGCGTTATCATAAACCTGCTTGGACCAGAATGAAAATTCATGAATTCACCTTTATTACTTTGAAACCTGTAATGGCTGACTCCTGCACTCAAGGCTGTATATCAGGTCAGCTCTCAGGCTGTGTTGCTGAGGCAGCTGGAGGCTGGAGAAGAGCAGCAGCCTCCTCCCAGTGCCACAGGAATGCCTCCGAGTGCCACATGAAGCAGACAGCCATCATCTTTCCCTGAGGGTGAAGCAGCCCAGCAGCTCCTGTAACTGAGGCTTTGAGAGCGGAGGCATGCTTGCGGCATGGCTGCATGCTTTAAAGTGGAAGACTCTTGGGTGCCCTCTTGTAGCCTAACCTCAAAGCAAAGGACTGCACCATGGGCTTGTCAGTGTGTGTGTGTGTGTGTGTGTGTGTGTGTGTGTGTGTGTGTGTTCTTTTAGTCTCTGGCCTTTAGCTTTTTATTGCATGTTCACACTTGAGGTTAGGGGAAACCGCTCACAGAGAGAACAGATAAGTCTTCCTCATGCTCTTAAAAATCTCTCATCATCTTTATGCATGTACAGTGATCAAACACAGTAAGCATGGGGAAAACAAGCTTTTTTTATGTGCATTTATGTGTCTTGAAAAAGGCAGTTATTAAAGAGTGGCTAAATAGAACTAGAGAGATTGTTGTGGGCATTAAACATCCTCATGGCAAAAAGGAAAACTCATCTACTCAGTAGTGCACTTTTACAACCCTGTTGTGTTTATAGACCTGATATGCTCATGAGCCTTGAAATGTTTGAAGCAGATGTCATAACAAATGTAAGTAGACTAGGGAGTTTTTAAATGACTAGTTCACTCATAAATCTTACCTTCATGCTAAGGAAATACAAACCGTAAGACGGAACACAACGAGCGCAGTGCTGAAAAGGGGCGGGGCTACATAAGGTCTATACTTGCGCTTTTCAAATTTTGCTAACTAGAACTTTCAAGCTTGTAGATTTTAAATAAGATCAAAAGATTTTGTCGGAAGCTTAGTGGTGTAGACGTACGACCATGTAGTTCATTTATAGCTTTTTTTTTTTACTTCTGGTGATTGTATTTAGGCAATAAAATATGAAAGAATCATAAGCTTTTGTTGGTCAAAGCTTTTGTGTTTTTTTTTGTTTGTTTTTTTGCAATGATCCAAAAGCCAATGGGAAATCCTATTGGCTTTTTGTTGAGGGAACCAGCGTGATGCTAACTTCCAGATCATAACACTGAAATAGGTAGGCTTCAATTACTTTAATAATGTTTTCTATTTTATTGTCACTGATATGTTTTTGGTGAGTCTCAAGACTGAAAAAGTGACTAAAAGCGTCAGAAGTCAATGAGATCAATTATAGTCTAACAGTGCTGTCAGACGGCTGTTTGTGCATGTCTGCTTTTGTTTTTGGAGCAGGTTTTCAGGCTGATCCTATTAGAGCTTTAGCAACAGTGTGCTATGGCTCCATATGGTAAAGCACTTATAACAACACACAGAGCAAAGAAAGAGATATGGAGAAAAGAGGCGGAAGAGAAAGGATAAGTGTAGGTTTTCTGATTAGACATTGAAACAACTGCACCCAAAATAATTTTGTGCTACATACTAAACTACACACAAGAGTTGTTGGCAACGGGAATATTATTCTTCCTTTCTCTCTGTTGACAAGACTTTGTAGCACTGTTTTGCAACTGGGGAATGTTAAATCTATGAACAGCAGCATTGGGTGCAAACAAGGAAACAAGGTCACCCTGTCTGTCCGCTTGCCTGAATCCCCCCAAACCCCCCCCACATAGACCCACATCCTTCTCTATCCCACTCTCTCAATACATCACCGATAACTAAGACCCCCATCTTTAATCAAATCCTCATTATGCCCACACTGTTAGTCATTAGGTATCCAGGTAAAAGTCAAGTCATTAAAACAGCGCCCTCCACATACAAATAAACAATACCAAACAATGATGTAATGAAATTTAATCGTTTGTTTGTCAGAGGCTTTTCAGAAGTCCTGAGGGTGATCGTACATCCTACTCGCATCCTACTCTTTCAACTTTGGGCTCTGGTAATGGTGCATTAATGTTACCCATACTCTAATAGTTACCATAATTTCCAAATAAACTTCAAAAAGGCAATCCCATCAACAACTATCTCCACTAGGATGTTTTCAAGAGAGATATTTCTCAAATACTCATATCAAAGATGCATGAACCTGTAAATCTGGCTGCTGAGTATAGTCAAGGGAGCACATTTATCAGATCATTTTTATTGATAAATGTTATCTGAGTGAGATGACATATCTTGCCGCTGGCTTCAACAGCTGTCTCTTGAGGACCTTATGTGATAAATAAGGGGATTCCCCTTGAACCTCACCACCACAAGCAGAAGGCATACCAACACCTATTCTGCTGCAGGTGCTGTCTGAAAGCAGTAAGAGAAGATTATCCATCAAAATACCTCTTTTGAAACACTTAAAGGAAAGTGTTCTCAATAATTTCCGAGTGAAATGATACAGATAAATGTTCTGATCAACATGAACTCTGATTCTGATTTTCATAAGGAATGCAGGCAGATGTTCGTGTGCACCTCATAAATATGTGTAAACAGCTGCTCGATGAGAAGAGAAGTCATGAGTGAAAAGCTGCAATATCCACTTATTTTTGTTGAACCATGAAGGGGGTCACACTGATAGCAAAAACAGATAAAATGGATGCTAATTCACTTCAACCTTAACCTCTCTTAGTGGATCAGACGCCATTGGACTAATACAGACCATCAGAATCAGAACAACAACAAAAAAAAAATAGATTCACACAAAAAGCACTTTAATGTCTGCCCACAAGATTAATTTAATTAAAAAAATTGTGGGGTAAAAAAAAAGATTTTCACCATTTTTCTTCTTTTTTTTTTACATTAAATCCAACATATCAAAAACGTAACAATATTTAGGTAATAGAAAGGTTACAGCATAATCTGAATTTTAACAAAATAAGCTTTCCTGCAATCATGTGGGAAATGTCTACTCTTTTTTTCTGAAATTTGCTTTCCAAAAGTAATCATTTTGCAACATCTATAAATGGTGTGCATTTATGTGAAAGATCTTTAAACGAAAACCAGGATTCTAGCTAAGCACATTGTGTGAGATCACAATGCATAATATAGATCATATGTACTCAATTTAATATATTTAATATACTACTTGGGTATTTGCAGGGCTTTAATGAAGTTCTCCACCTCACTTCACATCACTTTGAATAGTTTCTTTCTTGCTTTCTTTACTGGAACTGTTCATGTCAGACATGTTAGTCTGGCTGTCTAAGGCATTATAAGTATTTCCTATTCCAACAGAAATATGTTAAGATGCTCTAGACAGCCGAATGTTGATGAAGCACAATCCCATGTTCCATCAGCTTGACCAAACAACCTGCAGTCTATTGAAGCCCAATCTCAAATATTCCTGCCACCGCATACAGAGAGGAAGAACCTGAACCTAAATACATAAAAACTACATCTTACATTTGACAGACACTCACATCTTTAACAATCCTGCTTTATATTATATACCTTAAATGCAATGTAAGTTACTCTAGATAAAAGCATATGCCAAATGTATAGTTATGTATTTATCCATGTATTGTTTGTTTGTTTGAATGTCTACTGTTTTCATTCTTTCTGGTGCTGCAATCATTATACAGTATATTGTAATTTTCTGTGTACTCTGTACAAACACTGACTTTGTGCATTCCATAGAGGGCATAGCCTACTAAATAGTGGATCCTGACCACACTTAATCCAAGATTATGCAGAGTGTCAAAGTTCGGGGGGTAATCTACGAGTCGCAGTGGGTCAGTTGTTCAGGAAACATATGTGCTTCCACCATTCACAGCTAATCTACCATTCATGGCAGCCTAATGATGAAAAAGTGCCATTCACTTCACACTGCAGTGACCATTTTAATTTACATAAACAACCTGCCATAGCACAGTGTTAAAAAAGCTCATTTCGCAATCAAATGTCATATTTATCTAGATTTCCTCTCTAACACAAACACAAACTGAATTTAACACCATATTCTTCAAATGCATGGTTGATTTAAAAAAAAAAAATAATGATGTCTCAATAATCTGAATGAGTCTGAAGTGCAGTGTCTGAATCTTTGAGTTGTTGGTTACCTGGGGCTGTTGCAGGATCTCTCTCGGTACATGACCCCTCCACCACATGTACGTGAACAGTCGGACCACTCGGACCAGCCCGACCACTGGCCATGTACTGCTCTAGGACCATGATCATCAAATTTTACACACTGTCCTCTCCGGCACCACTGCATAATGGAAAATAAAATAAAATAAATAAATCTATAGAAATGTGCTTAAATTTAACAAGGCCACATCCAAACTGATCTCTTTCATGTCAAAGAGAAGGTATTTGAGGGGATGTGAAGTAAAGGAGAGAGTGTATCTGCTGAGGAGATCTTGAGCCTGCTGGTTTGGGATGAAGCCCAGAGTTACACCTGTAGAGCAGGACTCGGCCCAGCCAAGCCACACAGTCCCACACATCAGCACCTCTCACCCTCATCCCCATCAACCAGTGGAAAGACACGCAGGACTAACCGTCCTTATGGAATATTTACACAAAGCAGAGAACAATACCGCAAGTGTGCATGAAGAAAGATGCCGAGAGAGACCGGTCAGTCCATATTCATCCTTAATTGTGTGTCAGTGAGTTCAGAAGGAGAAAGGGTTAACAGACAAGCATTCACTCACCATGTCTGGTCCGCAGATGGTGCCCTCGGCAGCAGGCATGAACTTGGTCTCACACCGGTGTCCTGTTCTGTGGCACCATAATGATTTACAGATGTCCTGGTGGGCACAAACACACAGAGAGCACAGTCAAAGACGAGCCTACACCCGCTGGGAACCCTTCAACCTCTCTGGCTTGCACCTCGCCACGCCGACCTCTTGTTTCTACAGCAACGGCCAATCAACTTTCCCAACAAATAAATAAGCCTGTCAAAATCAATCACTGTGCTGCCCAAAAGAAACATGCTATTATCATTGCATTTTGTTTCTTCCCACAAAACAACGTTAATAATGGGTGATGAGGGGTTGGGAGACCGGCCACTGCTGGCCGACGGCCCGATTGCATCTGGCAGACAGTGAGAGAGACGTGGTTTACAAAAGCTAGCAACACTGGACTCTGGATCACCGGGTAGCTAACACCACTAGCTCCCACGGCTAATTACATCTTTACGACTTTATGACAAGGACGGGATGGCTTGAGGGGACAGAAAACAAAAACATTGGGTTTTATCTCCACAATCATTCTTAATTAGGATGTACAGCTGCCTTCCATCAAGGTCGACGTTCAAGACTCTTTTCAGTGCACGTACGAGGTCTTCGAAGAGCACAAAAGCAACAGGGATCTCTCAAAAAGGAAGTCCATAGCATGAGAGCTAATCCCACAGATAGACTCTTGCAATGTTCATTTCCCAAGCATAACTATTTGCATATCAATGTGTGTGTTAGACGCTAAAAGCTACAGCGGATGCCAAAGGGGGCCCTGTCCATCTTTGTTGAACCTTTGTACATGGACTGTGAATGAAGACTTAGAGTAGATTTCGAGGCAATGGGTTTCCTCTCAGAAGTTCATTTTTTCCCCCAAAGCTGTTTGTGTTGACCATGATGTCTCTACACACAAACATTACAGGTTGAAGCACATTTAAATATCTGAGACCCTAAATTAACTCAATCTCTGTGCATTCCACTGTGGCATTGTGTTTTGCCAAAAGGATTGATTGAAGCTGAATTGTTTAATGAGTCATTTGACGATTCCAAAATGAGTTTAAATAAATTTAGCATAAAAATGTAATCCAACTATGAAAGAGAAGCCTTATAGCATATGTTAAAGAACTATTGGTTACCTTTACAAAGTCCAGGCTGCACAGTTTGGCCTTCGAACCAAACTGCCATTTGCACTGTATATCTGCATCGTACAGCTGACCAGGAAGCTGCTCCGGGTATTTGTATTGGCTTATCTGCTTGGGCTCATCCACTAGACACGAAGCCTGAGCTGTACTGTGAACACAAATGCATGTAAAGAAACATGAGCATAGAAACAGGCATTTAAAAAAAATTCCATATTATATGTATCTCAAATGGGGAAAATGTTTCATTATGTATATAAGTAAAATATTAAATATAAATAGTTTATCAAAATATATTATTAAATAAATAATCCATCTATCTATCTACTATGTGTATTACATACATTACAATATATGTTTCTAAAATATATGTATATACTATTTTTTTTCTGATAGTGAATATAATGATATGTGAAGTGAAAGTTTACCCTAAAAATCGGTTAAGGTATTGCCGACTACAGGCAGACCATGAGAAAACACCATTATTCCCAGCCAATGTGGGAGACATTATGTTCCCTTCAGTCTTCCGGCAGGGATTCCCCTCTCCGTCATGGATCATTCCAAAACTGGGGTAAAATAAAAAGGACGGAGCAAAAGAGGGAGAGATGGAGATTGTGAGTTTTACCCAGTGAGACTATTAATGTACAACCTCAGGACAGAAACCACTCCCTGAGTCAGGTGGGACATTACATCTATAGTTAAAAGCTCTTTCATTCCACAAACCTCTTCAATAATCTCTGTATTCTATAACAATTCATGTGATTCACACTCACACATTTACATGCTTACTTTCATCAGCCCTGTGAATCAGACCAATTAATGCATCAAAATAAACATATGCACTATAGTCACGAAATTCAGACATGAACAGTGTTGCACGATATGCCATGTGTTTATAAATGACCACTCCCCAATAAATGAGTGATTAATGACTGTTGGCCGGTGAAGATTTTGCCCCAAACACCATGCATGTTGGATGCACGTGTCCATTTCATTTGACCAAAATGTTTGAACCACTGAGAATAACAAATCCCACAACATGTTATCAGCCTGGTGGTTCTCCAAGATAGATTTTGTTCCAGTTTATGTTGAGAATGCGCCAAAGAAACAAAGGACTCAAAATACGGCTGTCATAAAAACAAAGTCTCAGACGTACAACATAAACTTCCCCTTATCACAGTGGCAACCAGCAAACACAAACAAAATGTTAGCCTGTTGCACAGCATATGGTTTCACAAATTTAAATGATGTGGGACCTGAAAGAATGAATGAACGTACTTATGTCCTGACTCGTGGGCGATGGTGAAGGCGAGACCCAGCCCTGTGTCTTCATTAATCGTGCAGCTACGATATTTGCTACACATCCCACTTATTGGAGCAAAACCTGCAGAAAGAAAGAAACAGCAAAACATGGTTGCAAGAATATTTTTATATGAATGACTGATGCATGTTGGGAACGTGAATCAAATTAATTGTTTACAGAGACATTACAAATCCAAGAGGTCTGGATGAAAACCGTAATACATGATTTAAGTATCACTAAACACACCAAAATGTATTCAAAACAATATTTGAAACAGGATCCCATTATGCATAAACATACTTTCAGACTATTTCTCTAAATGCATGGTTTAAGAAAAAGCTTTGGTTTGAGTTTCACATCATACAAAGGCAATTTAAAAGCAGTGCTCTCCCCTTTGCCATACATTCAAAGCAGTGCATACTTGTGGTTTGGAGCGTCAGAGCTGAATTCATTACATTTGGCTTACGCCTCTATAGCAAAAAAACAAAAGAAAAAAAACTGCCAACTGACTGCAAAGTGGATTTGAGCTTTCTTGGAGTCAATCAGGTGAAGTTCTCTGCCTGAGGGCAGACTAGGACACACATCACCAACCACAAGCTCTTTCTAACCTTGGCATTGTGTATTTCAACCTCATGCAAATCGATTAGACACTGACAGCACAACACATGTCCCGTTTCTGCTGCTGGATGGTGAATGTCAAGTGCCTTACCCAAGGTGTCACACGGTTCATTTTTCCAGGAGCAGATGTCCAGCCCCGTCAACAGTATCGCATGGTCGTGCCGCTTGCCATTTTTACCTATCAGGCCTGATTGCCACTGGCAGAAGCTGTTGAGGGATTGGTCTGCGTGGTGGTTGATAGACAGGCCCAGCTGACAGCAGTGAAACCGAGAGAGATGAAGTGTTCAGAGGGGTGGTGAGAGAGAGATAAGAGAGTAATGAATGATCAGGCATCTGTCATGTATGAAAGAAATGGAAAAAAGACTGGGATTCTTTAAAAAAAGAAATAAGATATTACACATCAAATGTACCTTTATTGAGAGCAAATTAGCTAAAGTTACTGTGTTTCCTGCACTATTTAGCACAAAAGCAAATTGAATTATATGTTGTATCCATTATTTGCATTAATGCAAAGAAATGTCTTTTTGTTGAGTTGCAGGACTGCACTCAAAAACAACATATCAGTATAGTCCGATTTATGCACAAATAACTTTTGTAAGCCTTTTTTGTAAAAAAAAAAAAAAAACAGCATGATCAGTATTGTCTGATTCCTTAATTAACGACTTTTATCAGATGATTCTTTGCAGTGAATAAAAAAAAACACAGTGACCAGTAATTCTGATTGCCAAACAAATTACTTTTTAGTGAATAAAAATAAACAGCATGACTAAAAAGACTAAAAACTGATTAAAAAAAACAACTCTTAAGAGTCAGTTATTTTTAGTAAATAGTTAAAAAATGTGAGTTACTGGTTTGAATCATCATAGTGGTGTCACGTTTTGGTCTTGTCTTGGTTCTGGGTTTGTTCATTTCATGTTTCCATCTCTGTCATGTGATTCCGTTTGCCATGTGATCCTGCCATGTGTCTTGTCATTGGATAATCGTCTGTTTCATTGTTCACAGGTGTCCCTTGTCTTGTCATTAGTCTTGTGTATTTAAGCCCTCGTGTTTGACATGTCTCTTTGTCAAGTATTGTTTCCTGTAAGTCTGCTGTTGTGTAAGGTCATGCTCATGCATTGGTTTTTGTTTTAATGCCATGTTTTTGTTTTGTTTGTAATAAACTGTACTTGGGTTCTTTATAACTTGCCTCCAGTGGAATCACTTTACAAGTGGTTACTGAATCAACAACTGAATCATGTTTTAATTGATGTCCATATAAAAGTTAAGTGCTAGTATCATGATTGACCACATGGATCGGATGGATGGATGGTACTATGTAGGTATGTATCTTACCGGATCTTTCTCAAGTAGAAGGAGACTGACCACAACAATGTTGATGTCATTTCCAATTGTTCCATCTTTGAAAAGACTGGAGACCTGTTTAGCGCAACAACACTTTGCATATTACTATAGGAAGAAGTAAATGTTCACTGAACATGCCAGATCAAAGTGTCTTCTCAATAACAATACTGCTAACAGCTCTCTCACCATGTTCATGACAGTGAGGACATAAGTAGTGACGTTCTCTCTTCCATGTTTCTCCAGCATCTTCCTGTCTGCCACCACCAGAGTCTCCACATTCAGGCCACCCTCTTTGCTCGATGTAATCTTGGAGCGTTTCACCCGGCTTTGCTGCTCAAACTCATCAGTCATGAAAAAAGGATCCTCTGTAGGAGGCTTGGGACTATCTGTAGTTAGGATGAGGTGGAGAGAAAAGTATGGAAACTCATGAAAAAGAGAGAGAGAGACTGGAAATTGCATCAGATAACTGATTTTCCTGTTTCCAAGCTTGGCATCAGAGAGGCGACAACAGACCAGGAAATGCACAGTCATTAACTTCACATGCTGTTTCCGAGCTTTCACTCAATTCCATACAACAGATGATAATGACACAGTAGTTTTGCTTTTGGAATCAATCTACGTATCTTAGAGGGCTTTGCTGTTATACGCATACTGACAAATTCTACAAGTAAATCATATGTGATGCACTTTCCATCTATAAATAGCTAAAAGGAAATTCCCTTACATACATTGCTTGCGGCGTCCGCAGAAATGTTGTCTCTGGAGCTTTCCATGTTGGTAATCATGGTGACGGTGATGATGGTGGTTCTCATAGGGGTTGTTTGATTTAAAGTTGCTGGTCCAGTCAGTCTTCTCAGCATGCACTCTGTGCTCAGCTGATCGCTTATAGATAACATGTGGGTGATGTCCAGAGGGGGCGCTGTAGTTGTGTCGTAAAGCCAAATGCTGCGGGAGCAGAGTGATGAGAAGTTCTTCGCCGGAGAACCGGATCAGACCTGACTGCAGAGTACAGAGGAAGAGGAAGCTATGAGTAGCTAACCATATAATAACAAACAGTGAGGTTGGACTCCATGTCAAATGTACTGTATATACACTACGGTTTAAAAGTTTGGTGTCAAGATGTTTTAATGTTTTTTTTTTTTAAGTCTCTAATGTTCACCAAAGCTGCATTTATATGATCAAAAATACAGTAAAGTGTCACATGATCCATCAGAAATTATTCTAATATGCTGTGTGGCAAGCAGGGCGGGGCTGAGAGCCGTGAGAGAAAGGAGGACGAGCTTTTTGAGAATTTTGAGATCTTCTAAATATTAAATTTAACAGTTTTATTATAAGTGTTTTTAAAAATTAACTTTGAGCATTGAATGATGGCAAAGGTAATCTAAATGTAAAAATGGGGCAATGATCATGAACAAATAAATATCTAATTTTGGCTGATATATATATTCAATATTTACAATTTTGTTCTCTAATGTAGGTTGATAACTGATGTAGTACTGATATATTGTGCATAATTTCCAAGTTGAGCTCTATCAACAGCATCTGTTGCGCACTATAAAATAATTGCCCAAAAGATTTCCATTGTAATCACATGTTGACACAACTGTCATCATGTTTTATTGTTTTGTTTTGACAAACTGAGGGCTGATTTGTGCTTGTTCTCAGTGGTAATCAACAGCATGCAACAGATGCTGTCAACGGAGGTCAACTTCTAGTTAACCAGGAATATTCCTAAAAGGACACGGTAACCCTCAAGACCAAGGTAAAATCAGAGCGCACAGATGTGGGACTGAAAATATATCAAATCAAAGTCATAAAGCAGGTATTTATGTGAGTTTGATGTCAGGGAAAGAAAAGCCCTTAAGGAGACCATCGACTTTAACATTCCTGGTTGTGGGGGATTCATGGTACCTCCAGCTGAAACAGTGGTTAAAAAAACAGCTGTTGCAGAGTCACAAAAAACGGGCATCGCCATAGTTACAGCTGTCAGTACACAATAAACAAACGATGACATGGCGGGATGTAAAGTAGCCTGGGGCTTCTGAAGCCATCTGAAAGAGCTACCCATTTATCAAATGTTTCAGAACATAGAGCAGAGGAAAGTTCATATGGAGCATAACTTTTCAACAGCTTGTTTTACAGTGACGATTAGCATGGCCACAAGCCAGGCATGACAGGTATGATAGACTATACTATCTACATCCTCTCTCAACTACACTCAGCTCTTGAAAATCTATAATTAACTCCATTTCTCCAAGGAAAAGGAAACCTGAGAAGTTAAAGTAAGGGAACCTACTGTACAGTACCATGCTGTGTGATTAATATTAAAGTCACCATGGAATCAAAAGTGAAAGTTTTTTTTTTTTTGGTATATTGCAGTATTTATTATAAATTACTTCTTTCTTTTTTTTAAATTCATGTGCCCTTGTAATCTTTAATCAAATTAACTTTCCCACCCTTTTGGAGCAACATCTTCGGCTATGTCCGAAATCGCCCTCTATTCTCTTAAATAGGGCATTATTTGAGGGAACATCCATTTGTAGTAGTGTCCAAAACCATAGTGGACGTTATCGAGTGCACTCATTCAATCCCATAATGCACTGCAATAATGAATGTACTAATGATGTACACTCAACGGCTAGAGAATAGGGGAGCACGGGGCACAACCTAACGCGGGGTTAAATGTAACACGGACGTTTTACATAGTTAGTCAGGATCAAGCCGGTTATGTCTCTGCTCTTTTTCTCTCGCTGCCAAAAGGTGCTCTCCCGTGAATGTGTGGAAAGTTTTGATAAGATTTTGTGAAGATACTGGACAAAGAGTGTTTTGACACCATGCAAGTAAATTTTTTCGTCATACGTTTTTTTCGGTTTCTGAGTTGAGTGTGTACGTCACCAAAACTAATTTCATATTACCTTAATCACCGTCTTGTTGGCCAAAACACAGCACCGTTTTGAAACATGTCAGCAACTCCTAGCAACTGTTAGCTGGGCTTAAAATATTTTTTTACACAGTTTAGTGTAAAACAGTTACAATGATAAACAAATGAAAACAGGGAGCCACACAACTTTTCAGGTTTGAGTATTTATTTATATATTTAACTTAGTTTGACTTTCACACACAATGTTGGATTTTTTTTTTTTTTTTACAATTTTGTTAACTATGCATTGATCACTTGTTTATTAAAAATATTGCCTGTTTTTAATGCAATAAACCCTTTAAAATGTGATTTTAAGCTTGTTTTTATTATTATTACTGTTATTAATAATAATAATTTTGCATGCAGCTGCCACACAAATATAATTCAATTGCAATTACAATATTTGATGATTTTATTTATGTATTATTTTTTTGCAAAACTATGCAGCCCTTTTCCTCTCCATGATATTGATCCATAATAGAAGGATGATAGGATGAGGGATGGATGTATGGATATCTATCTATACAGATAAACAAACAATATAAAACTATACAGATAAAATATTACTAAATTATGTCTTACACAAGTGTTACAACTAACCCCTCTGTCTGTTACAATTAACCCTGCATATGGGGTAAGTTGTAACATTTGCAATTCTGTCACTTTCAGTGCAACTGCAAGAAAATGGTAGGTCCTAGAAAAAAAACTTTAAGTGTCCATTTGTAGCAGAGATGTGTATGTTGCTTGTGTAAAAAAAGATGAATCTAACTTAATAATTTTAATAATTGAGCCAAAACCAAAATGTGTTAGGTTGTGCCCCGCTTTCCCCTACCCACAATGCACTGTGAGGGTCGTGCCAAATGAATACCTGCGTCTTACCATAATAGGGTGCCTGCTGCTAAATCATCCATTCATCTATTTACCAAACCACGGGTCCAAAAAGGTATGAATTCCTTTTTAATTGATTAGTAAATTGTTGAATTAAGGTTTAACTAAGTTTCAAATGATTATTAAACAGCAAGTACAAACTTTGCAAATGCAGCAGCCTGTCTGGGACACTAAGTGTCTGAATTCACCCCCTAGATTTCATTCACTCCTTCAGGTGGACTAATATTGGAGTAATGTAGGGAACAGTGAATGAGCATATTAGGGGTCTTTTAAAAACGTGTTTACTGGCACAAGGGATGGGAAACCTGTCACTCACACGAGATTGCAGCAAAAGCAAACAATAATGATCCAACAATCCAATCAATTCCCGATGGGCAAACTTCACAATAGGGAAGAAAAGACTATCACAACTTCAGTTTCAAGACAACTGTGTGTGTGTTTTTGTGTGTGTGTGTGTTTGTTTGTGTTGCTTGGTTGAGTTTGATGTATCTTTTCACGAGTTCACACTTACATACAATTAAAGGGTATAAAGTATAATGCGTATTTGGCGTGCTGTCCAGGGGGAGGGCTCCGAGCTCGGAATTCGGCCCGAACCCAGAGTACTCCCCCCAAAACGCTAGAGAGCAGAGGACAGCCGCCGGACTAAAGAACCCCCAAATGAGTGCCGAGTTTGGCAGGCTGGCATCTCGTGAAAGGTTCTGGGCGCTGCTGACCTGAGAATAGGGAGCAATTGTAATTTGGGATGGCAAATTTAGGAGAGTTGTGCCTTCTTGATGGGAGCTGTTCGTGCAAATCACGGACGACAGACCGAGAGGCCCATGTAGCTTCGACATAGGGGGCTTGCGGTCGTTGGGGCTTATCTGCCGTCTGTGGAGTGGCCTTTCCGACCTAGGCTTACAGAAAAGTTTCGTTGCGTACGCTGTTAGACAAAATGCTTGCTGGAAAAGAGGAAACGGGAAAGAGGAAAATGAGTACTCAACCGGGAGATTTTCTCACACTGCGTCGCTGTACGAAAGAGAAAACATAAGTGCTCTACCGGAAGAGTTCTCACTGCATCCGCTGTGGGACCAGAGCCTGCTGGGCAGAAAGAGAAAAAAAGGAAAAGAGAAAATGGGTACTTGGCCGGGAGTTTTTCTTACACTGCGTCGCTGGACGAAAGAGAAATGGGATTTATTTTTATTTTTTTTAATCAAATATGAAATGGTTTCGCTGTGATATTGGAACCTAAATTAACATTTCAATAGATTTGTAATCCTACAGTACATAGAACATCCACTGGGAGACCAATTCTCGCTGGATGGAAAAAGAGTAGAGATAGATGCATGCTACGTCCGCTGGGAGACCAATGCTCGCTGGACAGAGAAAGAAGAAACATAGATGCACGCAACATCCGCTGGGAGACCATACTCGCTGGATGAAGGAGGAAACATAGATGCATGCTATGTCTTCTGGGAGACCAATGCTCGCTGGACAGAGAAAGAAGAAACATAGAAACAGAGCTCCTGCGGGCACAGAGGAAACATCACTGCTGCTGCAGTGGAGAAAATTAGCCAGAGAAAAAGAGCTCCTGCGGGAGCAGGGTAGACATCATTGCCCTGATAGTGGAGAAAATTAGCCAGAGAAACAGAGCTCCTGCGGGAGCAGAGTAGACATCACTGCTGTGGCAAAGCAGAAAATTAGCCAGAAAACAGAGCTTCTGCAGGAGCAGAGTAGACGTCACTGCTGTGGCAGTGCAGGAAATTAGCCAGAGAAACAGAGCTCCTGTGGGAGCAAAGTAGACATCACTGCTGTGGCAGTGGAGAAAATTACCTGGAGAAATTGCACTCCTGCGGGAGCCGAGGAGACATCACTGCTGTGGCGGTGGAGAAAATTGGCCAGAGAAACAGAGCTCCTGTGGAAGCAAAGGAGGCATCACTGCTGTGGCAGTGGAGGAAATTAGCCAGAGAAACAGAGCTCCTGGAGATATGAGCTCCTGTGGTGAGGCTGAGTGAAGGGAGGAGGAGATTGGGGCCTGGCCGATCGATGCTCCTCTTCTTGCGCGTTAATCGAAGACACAAGGAAGAGGTGAGAGATTAAATCCTTGCATGATTATGCGCATCTGAAGTTTAAGTGGCCGGGCAAAGATAGCAGTTCGCGTTTAGAACAGTTTAGACTATCTGGGAAGGTGGATGAGTTTTGTGCAGTGATGCCTGGAAATCACCTATATACAAGTTAATGCCCAAAATTCAAATGGACGAGGCTGAACCCATGGTTTTAACCTGTGCAATTAGAATCCCGAACTCAGCAGAAACTGTGCGGAGCTGAGGGATCGATTATTAAACGTTTGAAAATGTTCTTATTTCTCTGTTTATTTTCATCATTTTTTTATGGGTCATATTCCATGCCGATTTGTTCGTTCTGAATCAGAAAAAACAATAGTGCGAAGCTGTGGGTTTAAATTACCTACCTCAAAAATAAAAATACATTTAAGCTATAACTAAGTTTCTAAGCGATTTTTGTAAATAAATTGCAGGACAGTGTCAACAAAAGGTTCTTAATGGTTCTGTGTGCAATCTGCACGTAATATGCGACCTACTGTTTACATGTGAGTTTACGCCACAGCACGGCTTACTTAGGGCCTGTTGCGGCGGCCTGACGCTGAAGGAAGGCCCGTTCCTTTGCGTTAAGAGGGTAGCATTGCCTTATTGTCCATTTCTCTATGGCAGGAATTTAAAATGGTCCGGTTTAAAGAAATACGCAGAAGTACGTTTGGAATGTTTCGCCCGCGGTTGCGAGTACACGTTTGTTTGGCCTGACGCCCATGAGATAATACCAGTGGATTGCGGCAAAGATTCCTAATTCTGAAGGATGAAAGATTATTCATCGAACATAAAGCTCGATTCGGACATGTTAGGAAGGTACTGCGGGGCCAAACGGTGCTAAACTGTCAGAGAAATGAGGTGAGACTGCTGAGTCTATATACTGTATACACACGTTTTAATCATGATTGCTGAGTGCTCTCCACCTGTGTTAATTATCTGAACGTGCTTCTCCCGAACTTTGTTAATAAAACATCATTTAGAGCTGAATTAGATGTTCGAGAGGTAGGTGGAGGAGGTCTGATTTTCACAAGCAGTTGATTAATGAGGTGTGGGGTCAAAGGCGAGCACAAAGCTTATCATCTCTGCTATATGATAGTGACACGCATTGGTGCCCTGGGACACATCCACAGCAAGCCAACACATGCTCATATTTAGCCATAACTAATAAAACATGTCAAAGCTTAATTGCTTCATTATAAGTCATACACATGTGTCTTTAGATTGATTTGGTTTGGGTCAGTGTTTCTAGCTAAACATAGCAATTTTTCAGAATGAAGCACTTTTCAGAACTGTACTGCCAAAGGGAAAAGCAATTTATGTCAGCTTCATTAAACAAACATGTACTACACATTCAGGCCTAATCCTTTCTTTAGGTTAACATGATGAATCTTTTCATTGTATTTAGTAGGACACTGTGATTTCCACAATGTGGAAAGTGTGGAGGGAATCCCATCATAAAAATAAAATGTCACAGCTAAATTTATGAGAATAAATCAAAAGTAAGGCTGTAGGCAAATCATGATATGAACTATTGTCAGTGAATATTAAACCACAAACGTCTGCTATTTAAATAAGAATTCTGCATACACTGCGCTTGACTGCATTTAATTTGATAAAACTATTACCAGATACACACACAAAAAAATAATAGTAGAATAAGAGAAAGAGAAAATAATAAGAGAATAAAGTCGTAGCATTTCGAGATTAAAGTCATCATATGAGAATAAAGTAAAAATTACGAGAATCTTCCATAGAAGTTATTCTTCTTCTTTTTTAGTAAGTAAAGAAATGCCCTCGTGAAGTCAAACTGCCTTAGACATGGATCTAAACATAATAATTTTAGATTTTTTTTTACGTTGCACACACGTGTGTGCGTGTGTGGGTGTGTGTGTGCGTGCGTGTGCGTGCGCGTGTGTGTGTGTGAGTATTTTGGAAAACCGCCAGTACTCAGTGACTGACAGCGACTGACTTTCTGCAGGTTACATTGTTCCGCTACTAGGTGGCGACAAAGGATTTAATGAGTAATAATCAAATTATTAATTTAAACTAGTGGTTCTCAACTAGGGGCCGCAAGAATAGAATTCATTCATTTTATTATTAATACAGAAAAAAATGTAATAAAAAATTAACAAAGCAAACCGTGTATGTATCGACCCACCTTCAGATCGCTGAGTTTCCACACATTCATTTTATTTTTTATTTGTGTTTTGGTGTGTTTAATAATTCTGAATGGATCCATATAGTAGCTATATGTAGTCCTTTGACATATCCCTGTGGTCTTGTTTGTTATGGCAGGTTGACTTGTGGTTATTTGTTTAACTTGCTATATAACTGAGCAAAGTAAGTACTTTTAAGTTGTAAAACATGTCTGCATTGACATTTTTGCAAAGTATGTTTCCAAAAAAAGATCACTGAATGTTTAAATCTATCTTAAAGTTATTTTGTTTAAAAAAATAACATGGAGTTGAAAAGTAATACTAGAATATACATGTTTTTGTGAATGAAAAAGTATTGTTTCGGAGAGGAGGGGAGACTGATTTAAACGATTCATTCAGAAACGAGGATTCATTCAGGAACAACACCACTGTGCATAAAGGCAATATTGAATGTAAAATGTGAGTCACTCAAAATTATCGTTTTCTGTTGTTGTTATTGTAGAAAAATATCACAATCATGCTGTTTGTCCTAATATGAATAATATGATCAATTTAATTTACATTAACTTATTTAGCTTACAGAATGCTTATTTTGTATAGAGTTGTGTTCTTTAGGTTAATAAACAATACATGTTGACGGGTTGACGTGATTTCTTTTATTTATTATTTTTATCAATGACTGCTTTACTGCTCTTGCAGACAGGCTAGAGTGGAATAAATGATAAAATAGGTGTATCTCTATTCATTTATTGACTTTTGTCTCTTTCCTGTTCAATATTTGCAAACATACTCTACATATGGTCATGTAAAATATGACCACAACGTTATCTCCTGCCAGGTCTGGCTTTGCTAAGTGGGAAGTGTTGCAGTTGTAAAATTGGTCATAGTACTTCAGTCATCAGTGCCAGGACCATATTCAGTCTGGCAGAGCCATTATTCCAAAAGAGACAAACTTATGAGAAGTCAGCATACTCATAATCTCTCTCTCTCTCTCTCTCTCTCTCTCTCTCTCTCTCTCTCTCTCTCTCTCTCTCTCTCTCTCTCTCTGTCTCTCTCTCTCTCTCTCTCTCTCTCTCTCTCTCTCTCTCTCTCTCTCTCTCTCTCTCTCTCTCTCTCTCTCTCTCTCTCTCTCTCTCTCTCTCTCTCTCTCTCTCTCTCTCTCTGTTATTGTTAGCAGTGAGAGGAATATTTTACCTACATAACCACGAAGATATAATAAAACAAAATGTGCTCATGATGAGCCACTCTGTCCTGTCAGTTTGGCTTGAGGATGAAATACATTTTGAATGTGTTCTTAAATACTGGCTTGACACAAATTCGAACATAATATTTAGAGACCTGTGGTGTCGTAAAGAAACCATTTGTCACGGGAAAGTGCATCTTCCTGAATTACTTGAGGTGCTCTCATCACCGAGATGAGGTCATCTTCCCTCTTTAACACTAGATCTTTAACCTCTGTCTCCGAAACTGCTGAAACTCACACATTCCGTCTGGCTTTGGAATTCTACCTAATCCCACCCTCCACGAGCAGGAAAATCCTTGCAGTATAGCCGTGAATTCAGTCCCTGATTGAACCCGCTTGTGATCATCATGCCCCTGTGTGTTTGATCCTGTGTGCCCCGACCCCTCCCGTCTCGCAGGTGGCAAAGTAAACACAGGCGACTCCCAGGGCTGAGGCGGTACCTGCAAAAGCCCATGCTGTGAAAACAGCGGTAGACCGTGGCAGGCTGCTGCAATGATCTGGGGCATCTGCTCCCACCATTAAACACAGGGCAACAAGGGCACTCGTCTCTCTCCAGCCATGCTGACCTCTGCTTTCACGGCTAATGGCTCTCTTCCACTAACTGAAGGCAACAAAAATGAGACGACATATGTGAGCTGTTAGTTTTAGCATCTACAAATGTGATCTCAGGAAAAAGAGTGATCACAAGTAGTGATCAGCATCAGTTCATTGCAGCAATTTTCATTGCATTTCATTTTGAACATAAAAAAAAATGTGTATTTTTATATTTGCTCGAAATAACAATTATGTTTAAGGGATAGTTCATCCAAAAATGAAATATTATAATAAACATTGATCAGCGAACATACATAGATTACTCAAAAATGGTCAACGGAAGCTCAACTGTGCTTGCTTGACGTCCAAGAACAAACCTTGTTGAACAAACGCTCCAATCTGCTGGCGTGACAAGTGAGAATATACCTCATTGGTTCTCACATGTCAAGCAAGCTGAGTGCTTTATATACTTTCATTGATATTTTAGAACGCTTTGAAGCATCAATACTTTTAGGTGAATATACTTGGAAAAAATATCTTAATTTGTGTTTCGAAGATGAACGAATGTCTTATGGGTTTGAAACAACATATGGGTGAGCAAATGATGACATAATTTTAATTTTTGGGTGAACTAACCCTTTAAGTTTTCTTTATTCATTTTTTTTATTTTTTCCTTTACTACATAGCCCTACATATGCAAGGGGTGTGTGGGGGGGTGTGGGGGGGACGCTTTAGCTAAAATCATCAAATATTTTTTCTTAAATGCAAAAACATTACTTGTGTCAACTTCTAATATTTACAGATGCGTTGACGACTACGTTTTTTTTTTCTTTTTTTTTTTAAATTTCGTCAAAACCTCAGCTATGTTAGCCAGCTAGATATTATTATCTTAGTGACAATGGCAAAATGGCAGGTGGCAATTGGAGAATTTGTGACAAAAATGTAGAATACATCACAGAAAATCAAAAAATTTTGCAAGGCATAAAAATGGATGAAAAAAATAATGTAAAAATGTCAGTAGCACTGCAGCTATGCGTTGACGGTTGTATATGATAGTTCTGTCTGAAACTCTCTCACACCGGCTCCAGGCCAGAATGACACCGTTAGTGCTGTCCTTTGATTCATGTAGAAGTTATAGTGTGCGCAAATGTAAAACTGAAATCTGCATTCAAGCATTTAGAACATCAAATGTACAACCAGACTATACACAAGACACAAGCTAACGTCTGGCACATACAAATCTACTAAAGAAGGGCAACATGTAATTTGCTTTCTTTAAATAAGAGGGTTAAGATTCTTTTTTGATGATAATAGTGCAGAATCAACCTATTATTAGTGTATTGAAATTACAGTGTAGTTTTAAAACTTTATTCACAACCAGAAAGCCAATGCCATTGATCCACGTTCTGCAGAGATTATGAAACACTACTTTCAAAAATAACTGGACAACTCCCGACGCTGTGATGTGGGTTTGCATTTAAAACCGCACTGACAGAAAACATTAACAATTTATTTTCGCTAATTTTCACTTGCCCTAAGAGTGAGTGGGGATGATTGGCTCCAAAAGCCCTCAGATCTTCCAGTCAGGGCCTGCTGCATGTCCCACGGTCCCGGCTTAAGCGGAAGGGTGATAGAGCCTTCTCTGTTGCTGGCCCTCAACTGTGGAATCGACTGCCACCCGAAATCAGAAATGCCCCTCATATTGATATTTTAGACTTAAACCCCACCTTTTTATATTGGCCTTTAAGGCATTTTAAATGTTTTTTTCCTGCTTAGCGTGTTTAAACCTGCTGTCTCTCTGTAATGTTTTAGCCTATACTAAATTCATTTGGAAATGTATTTCTGTTACATGTTAGTGTTTTATTAACCTGTGGCCAGTACAATTATGTACAGCACTTTGGTCAGCGCAAGCTGTTTTAAATGTGCTATAGAAATAAACTTTACTTATTTACTTACTAAAAGCTGGCATTTTCAGAAAAGCTAGCAGATTCTGCCATTTTCTGAATAAACCATGTTAGCACATTATTTGAGATAGCTTCCTGCAGTGAAGCCCTCCCCGTACACGGCATCCCGCAAGCATGTGTTTAACCAACATCCTGGAGGACCTCTGCAAGCGCTCCGCAGTCCAACTCACACAATTATCACACATGTATTCCATTTGTTTTAGAGACATAACAAACTTTACTGTCAAATATCTTACAACTTAGTCCAGCAGTTAGCAGATGGAGGTGCTTTGCTTCGATAATGGGGGTAAATGGATTCCATCTGGGGCCATCTGTTTTTTGGCCATTATGTCTTACGGGATGCAGAAAGAAAGGAGCTGGCTGAAGACATGAGAGAGGAAACTAACTGAAGAACTGCGGGGATTCTATTATCACAACATAAAATTTCTTTTTTTCTTTTTTTTCCAACTTTATTCTAAAAAAGGAAATTAATATCAGTATTCCGGTTCAGTATTCAAATCTGATTCTATTGAGCAAGGTTTTCAGAACTGGTGATTATAAAGGAACTGCAGGGGGTTCATGAGATGATTAAATTAAAATATAAAAAATAATTAATTAATTCATGGATTAATTAAACAACAAAAAATATAATTATAATACATAGTTTTAAATGAAAAACAATCAAAATAAAATACCAAAAAATTGTATTTATTATTGATTAATTCTTTATTTTGTAATTTGTTTACCTGCATGTCATGTGACCATTAATCAATATCAGAGAACTGCTTGTGAATGTGTATTCACTTAAAATCTCAGGGAGTACTTAAGTAAATATTTTAGGTCAAAGGGGTTTGGCAGACAAAAACAAGTTTGGGAATTTCTGCTGTAGAAGATATTACTGAGCTACAATGCGTTTTAATGTAATAATGTGTGACAGGTGATCACATAATTACACAAGTGCCTAACTAGCCTTCTACAAAAAAACACCTTACTACTATTAGCCTATTACACTCGAGGGAGCGAAGGGAAACACTCAACCGCAGTCTCTTCTTCTTCTCGCCTTCAAGAAACACTTGTAAGAGATGTAGATTAGAGGGCCACTGTCTGCTGCCAGATAAACACGTTTCATTTTCACAGCAAGCACAGAAACCATGAAAGCTCTTTTAACTCTCACTCCCCTCATTGAGTCGGAGTCTTAACATATTCAAAGGAATATCAGATGTTGGGAATTAACTAATAAACCACGATCCTCAAACTCAAAGCAGTACTCTATGGATGATTTAACCACAGGGATCGTCTGTTTTATGTGGTTTCATGAGATCTGTCTTTGACTAGTCTTCAGTGCAAGTATGGGAAATAATTTATTGCCTGTCTCTGTGATTCTATGAAACGTAATTAGCTTCTCTTTGTGTAAACTGTGAGTGTTTTTAAAGCCTCCAACCATGGTATTATAATCTAGATGAGTAAGTGCTTACATGCTGTTAGAGGCTGGAAGGGAGCAGTGAGAAACCCAAAGCTGCTTATTACCCAGCTTTAAAACAAATCTGCATTCCACTGCTGGGTTACATCTGACCAGAGCATCAGCTCTACTGGCTACATAGGGGTTAGAGTGTGTGTTTGTGTGCTCAGAAGAATAATGGACAATAAAGGGGCATTTGTATATTGGATATCTACACAAACTCACAAAATGCACTTAACACTGGGATATCTGAGATTTTTTAAACTTTTTAAACCCCTACTTTTAACCCGGGTTTATGAAAAACTGGGCTAGCATGGTTTTGCAGAGCTAAAAAGTAAGTATTAGGTAGACTGTTATATGTTAAGTTTGCCACATAGATGCATCTATGGCTCAACCTGAGCAATATAAAGGAGAAAGATAAAAACTTCCTTATGGATGCACCCATCACCTTCAGGCCTCTTCGGCGACGCTGTTAACTCAGTCGTCGAGAGGTTCCAGGAGGCAGCCAAACAGGCGGCTGCATTCCAGAAACTCCTCCCCCGCCACTCAGATGTCTCACCCGAAGTTAAGCTGTTAACACCTCATTTTACAGTGCCCACTGCCCTCCTTCGGTGCCTTAAGGGGACTGCTATGCTAACCCCGCCACCTCGTATGTTTCGGGGCGCAGCGTTCTCACATATCTCAGGGTCCACCCGGAAGCAGTAGTGGTCCTGGGATGCCCGCCCCCTCTCGAGAGGCTGGTACCTCTAGTAGAATTTTTGACAGCATGGAAGCTACTGCCAAATGTTTCTCGTTGGGTCCTGCAGACCATAGAAAGGGGTTATCAAATACAGTTCGGGTCTCGCCCACGAGGGTTTATGGGGGTCTTATCCACTGTGGTGGGCCCCGAGCAGGTTCTGGTAATGGAACAAGAAGTGAAAACTCTGCTGGAGAAAGGGGCCATAGAACATGTACCCCCCTCCAGCAGGGAAACTGGTTTCAGATGTGTCTACAGTCTTTCATGAGTTTCAGAGACTGTTGGGTCTGATGGCAGCAGCGTCCAACGTGATACCTTTTGACCTGTTGTACATGAGACCCTAGCAGTGGTGGCTCAGGACCAAAGGGTTTTTCCCGAGGGGCAACCCCTTTCGCATGATTAGGGTCACGTGGCGATGATTACCCCCTGGTTATGTGGAAGAAACCTTGGTTCCTGTCCCAGGGCCCCGTGTTAGGAGTTTCTTGTCATCGCAAGATACTAACGAAAGATGCCTCCCTCACGGGCTGGGGAGCGATCCTGGAAGGACGCTCGACTCAGAGTCTGTGGAGGGACCATCATCTCTCATGGCACATCAACTGCCTGGAGATGTTGGCTGTATTTCTTGCTCTGAAGAATTTCCTCACAGACCTCAGGGGCCATCATGTGCTTGTCCGCACAGACAATACATTGGTGGTCGCCTAAATAAATCATCCACTCTGCAAACTGGCGGACCAAATCCTCCTGTGGTCCCAGAATATAGGAGCAGACATCTTGTCAAGGCAGGGGCTGGGGCCCGGGGAATGGAGTCTCCACCCCGACGTGGTGGAGCAGACATGGAGGGTGTTCGGCCAGGCGCAAATGGATCTGTTTGCGTCTCGAGAGACGTCTCACTGTCCATTCAGGTTTTCCATCATGCATTCAGCTCCCCTAGGACTAGATGCCATGGTACAAACGTTGCTAAGGCTATGTTTTTGTATGCTTTTCCCCCGATCGATCTGCTCCCAGGAGTTCTGAAGAGAGTTCGCAGGGACCAAATTTGCCAGCTTATTATAGCCCAGTGGTGGCCAGGCCGAGTATGGTTCCCCGATCTCGTGTCTCTCCTCGACAGGCCTCCTCTGGGGTTACGCGTCAGGAGCGACCTTCTGTCCCATGCAGGGGGCTCATTGTTCACCCCCGTCCAGAACTGTGGAACCTGTGGGCTTGGCCTCTGAGGGGGCCCAGCTCATAACGACAAGTCTCTCAACTGAGGTTGTTGAGACCATTCTACACTCCAGAGCTCTCTCCATGAGGAAACTATATGCCCTGAAGTGGGGAGTTTTCACTTCTTGGTGTAGTGACCGTCAGTTGGACCCAGTTAACTGCCCGGTTGGTACAGTGCTGGAGTTCCTGCAGGAGCGGTTCACTGCAGGTCTATCCCTTGTCCACTTTAAAGGTTTATGTGGTGGCCATAGGTGCTTACCTTTGGGTGGAATGTCCTTGGGTAAAGACCGCGTGGTATCTCGTTTTCTCTGTGGAGCACTGAGGCTGAGGCCTGCAGCTCGTACCAGGGTGCCAACGTGGGATCTGGCCATTTTCCTGCAAGGCCTTTCCCTGGCTCCCTTCGAGCCATTGGAGGAGGTTCCGGCTAAGTTATTGACCTTGAAAGCAATGTTCCTCCTCACTATCTCATCTCTTAAAAGAAGAGGAGATCTGCAAGCACGGTCGGTTGCACCCTCCGGCTTGGAATTTGCACCTGACATGGTTAAAGCGTTCCTTCATCCTAGACCAGGATACATTCCTATGGTCCCCACTAATGTGGATAGATCTATTGTGCTGCAGGCCTTTTGAAAATAATAACCTGTTTGTATGTTTCGGGCCCCCTAAAAAAGGGTCCCTTGCATCTAAGCAGAGAATGAGCAAGTGGGTGGTTGAGGCTCTCTCACTTGCTTATGAGTCAGTCGGACAGCCTTCACCTATGGCTGTCCATTCCCACTCTACTAGGAGTATGGTGGCCTCTAAGGCCATTTTGTCAGGAGTTGCTCTCCAAGATGTATGTGATGCAGCAGGGTGGTCCTCACCGCACACATTTGTAAGGTTCTACTCTTTGGACCTAGACTCTACACCAGGGTCCCAGGTGGTCTCGTCCTAATGCTGCTCCACAAGATTTCACACAGGACAGACACTTGTCGCTATGGAGGTGTTGAGATAGATCTTCCCTCAGCATCAATCAATGCAGCAGAGTTCCCTTGAAAGGGAATCCCTCGGTTACGACTGTAACCTCGGTTCCCTGAAGAGGGAACGAGACGCTGCGTCACCTTGCCATATCTCCTACGTGTCTGTCAGCAACTTACTTCAGACTTTTACGAAGCTGGTGCTTCTTTGCTTTGGGCAGGCTTTATAGTTTCCTGGTTCGTGACATCGCCCACCTCTGAAGTTGCGCCACAGGACTGTTTCACATGTGCTTCAAGACATCATCACGCAAAGCGTTCCCTCAGTATCAATCGACGCAGCACCACGTTCCCTCTTCAGAGGTTACAGTCGTAGGAATAGACTTGGAGTTCTTACAATGATATGTACTGTATAAAGCTACTATATACCATAATTTTCAAAACTGAGTTTTTGTCTGCTGAAGTTTTTTTTTTTTTTTTTTATGACAGAAATTAAATATGGTGCCACCCTGACTAAGATCTATTAAGCAAGCTTGAGTAAAACCACAATGAAAGCTGGTCTAGTGGGTAAACATAAATACACCAAACAAGAGAAGTGACTAAAAAGATGAAGCATTTCCCATGCCTCAGATATCGCACAGCTAAGTTATCAATGACAAAAAGGTGTCCTTTCATAACCCAATTACTCACAGAAAGACGCATGAGCTTGACTAACATAATTAAACCTCAATGGAGACATGAGAATTTTGAAATGCCAGTCCCAAATGGTCCAAGGCACTAGATATGGGATTCCTTATAATATTTATGGCTTCTTAGTGCTGGTATGACAGCCACTTTAACACTGCCCATTAGTTTTAGGTCTTCAAGTGAGTGAGAACAAGAGCTATTACAAGAACAGCTTGCCTTTCCCCTTCCTTACTTTCTCCAAAAAGCCTTCTCTCTCTCTCTCTCTCTCTCTCTCTCTCTCTCTCTCTCTCTCTCTCTCTCTCTCTCTCTCTCTCTCTCTCTCTCTCTCTCTCTCTCTCTCTCTCTCTCTCTCTCTCTCTCTCTCTCTCTCTCTCTCTCTCTCTCTCTCTCTCTCTCTCTCTCTCTCTCTCTCTCTCTCTCTCTCTCTCTCTCTCTCTCTCTCTCTCTCTCTCTCTCTCTCTCTCTCTCTCTCTCTCTCTCTCTCTCTCTCCCTCCCTCTCCCTCTCTCTCTCCCCCTCCTATCTCTCTTACATCCCCAAGTATCCTCTACATCACTGTCACCACACAGACCACCAGGGAATAGCCCCTGGCAACTCCTATAGTGCTAAAGTGGCATGACACCCCATGAATTATGAAAGGGGGAGTGGGGAACATTTGTAACTACAAAGAAGCCCAGCATATATTCACTCTGGTTTCAATTTGTATGTCTGCCCTCCCAAAACTCAGACAAGTGTAAATGTCCACCATGTCACCTGAGCATTGTCTCCCATGGTGCAGAGCATTTGACTCTCAACTAGCAGACTCAGAGCGTTTAATACAAGGGACACAAATGCTGTGATTCAATACATCAAATTATCATAATTGTATTGCTAATTTAAACAAATTATTGTAAATTGAACAAACAAGGAAAACTAAATCAGTGAGTAATGGCAGTCAAAGAGTTTCCAAGTGAGTAATGGCAGTCCAAGAGTTTCCAAATATTTGATGGAAAGGACAATTCTTAATCAATTATTCAATTAAACTACGTAAGGATTAGTCAAATCATGGAATTTTACTATTAATTAAATTGTGTAAATCTTTTTTTTTTTAAAGGCTTACATTTTTCTAGTGTATATTTTAAGCCACATTTACTGTTGTTCAGCAATTGTTTTGGGGCAAAATCCAGTAA
Source organism: Meda fulgida (assembly GCA_030578275.1). NCBI lineage: Eukaryota > Metazoa > Chordata > Actinopteri > Cypriniformes > Leuciscidae > Meda > Meda fulgida. The sequence goes on from CM060622.1 coordinate 27,220,935, forward strand.
TTTCAATAGGAATTCATGCAAACATGGATTTCATGTGATGGCGAAAGATTTTGCAACGGGTCCATGTTGCTCATGCTTGGACCAACAGAAATCAGCTTGGTTTGACAGTGACTTTTGTGTATAAAAACAAAATAGTTAAATATACAGTGTCAATTTGTCATTGATCTAAAGCCTTGAGAAAAAATGTATCTGAAAAATATTATATGTACTGCTAGATGTACAAACATGTGTTGTAACTGTATACATTGCAACTCTCTTTCAAAATATTTTTACAAAAATATATGCAACTTTCTCTCGAATGTTCACGGACTGCTCGAATGTGGCAGATGGCTTACGTATAGCGGCACACTGAAACGGCTGCTGAGGAATCTGTGTATATATCTCTATGGTTAACAATCATGATTAATCTCTTAATTTACTTATTTGGATTCAAACACATCGACACATCGAGAGGGGTCAGCTGAGGTGGCTCGGGCATCTGTTCCGGATGCCTCCTGGATGCCTTCCTGGGAAGGTGTTCCGTGCGCGTCCCACCGGGAGGAGACCCCGGGGAATACCTAGGACACGCTGGAGGGACTATGTCTCCTGGCTGGCCTGGGAACGCCTCGTGTCCCCCCTGGAAGAGCTGGAGGAAGTGTCCAGGGAGAGGGAAATCTGGGCATCTCTGCTTAGACTGCTGCGCCCGCGACCCGGCCCCGGATAAGCGGAAGAAGATGGATGGATGGATTCAAACTTTTTTTTTTTTCAGAAATCTAGCCCTAAATTACTCGGGCCCAGACCACAGTTTAAAACCTCTGATTTACATGACCTGCATGACATTTACATGAAGTAAAGATATATTTAAAAAAAAATGACACAAGGATCTTACTTTTTATGTATAATCAATATCAAAACAATCAAGTATCTCGATATATAATTATGATGCCCGGAAAAGGGGCTTAAACTGGGAGACCCCAAACAGTGACCCTTTTAGCAGAATTCATATGTACCAATCATGACAACAAAAATGTATGATGGAAACCCCAAAGAATTTACAATTCCCTGAGTCAGACAAGCACTATAGATCTGCTCTTGGAGTCTGTGTATGGTAATTCCCAGCCTCTCTCTTCCATTGATGTTTGAATGGCCGGTGCTCTACTCTCACTGCAGTATATCCAAGCTTTGAGCACACTGACAGCTTGCCTCCTTTCCAGTCAGAGTGAATTAGCATCACAACTGTCCCTAAGTGCAATCCCACACGTTAGCGCATCAGCTTGAACCAGCAGGTCTGGTACTGAATAAACACAGCTGAAGTGCTTCAGCAGCAATTCACACACACACCTCACACATTCACAGACAGTCTAGCACCCACGAGGTTGGACTATTGGCTGGGCTGTCCATAAAAGATAAAAGAGCACTTTACCATCCAAAAAGACTTGATGAACCCCCCCCCCCCCCCCCCCCAAAAAAGGTTTCTGTGGGAAACCTGTTTAGCAAAAATGACTAAGATATACTAATATAATTTGTGCATAATTTATTCAGTTTTCCGTTTGTTTTTACTAATTTGCACAGTTTACACAAAAGGTATGATTTACATGAATTTACATTAAATGTCACATCAACTGTTCAATCAATACATTTATGAAGGCTTTATATTAATTTGATTAATTCAAAATGAGTAACAGATCATTTTAAATAGGTGTGCTTGGATAAGTTACTCATATAACTTGGGACTTGAGAAAGGTCATGTCTGAGTACAGCATGATTGGACATGTTTGGAAAGAGCTGAATTCAGTGAAGGACACATCTAGTGAGTCCCCTGCCCTACAAAGACCTGCTTGCAAACCATTAAAAAGTCTAGGGGCATAATTAACTATAGGCTACTCAGTTGTCTGCTTGATAGACTCTGAAAAAAACTCCCTGCCTACTTTCACATTTCTGGCCTTATCACGAAAAGTTTGGGTTCATCTCTAAGGGTGTGTTCACACTTGCAGTTCAGTTCGCTTGGTTTGTTTGGTCCGGAGCAAAAATTTTGATGTACAGGATCGTAGAAATTCCGTCATAATTATTATTACCTGTCATTTTAATTTTCATATTTTAATGATAATAAGACATTTAATAGCTTCTGTTTCCTTTCACATTTTTATTTGTATTCACAAACTTACAGGACAAGCATATAGGCTATGCTTTTATTTATATTCTGAAAAGAAAGTTGAACAAAGACTATGCGTCGCTGCATCAGTTTTTATCTTGAACAGTTGTCGTGGAGCTTGAATGAACTTCCCCTTCCTCTTTACTACATTACAGAACGAAATTAACATGAATGAACATCAGAAAATATGTTGAAAGATACAGTACAGTTTACCTAAATCTGTATCATGTCTCATGTAATCGCTAAATCAGTGTTGCAAACAATGTCACGTAACATTATACCTTATAAAAACCATTTGTTGACCATAAACTTGATAATCAGCTAGAAAAATGTTGAGAGGAGCATTTTGCTAAATACTATATATGTACTATATTACATAATACTTTTTCATTATTAAATATTTATAGTAATAAATAATACTGTATTTTTTAATGAATCCATCAAGTGTCTGTGACAGCCACAGATGGTATTTTGGCTATCTGAGAAATGAAAGCTTTAGCATAAGTTCTGCCGGGAAGACTCAATTGTTACGTCACTTATTACCTTCTCATCTATCCAATCATGTTCTAAAACTTGTGGTGTATAAGATATAAGACACATATCTGAGTTTGCAGATGCTGACGCTTTCATTCACCTCCATCCTTCCCACCACCACCAGGATGGTCCCTTCCCGTACCTCAGAGGGGGTCGGCTGCGCCCCTACCTTCGTCTTCAGGCAGGAAATGCAGAGTCCGTACCCTCGGATTGCGAGCTACGGACGGGGCCTACGCCAAAGAACTTTATATCATAATATTGCTGGCTGGACTGTTAATAAATGGTTAATTGTTGCAGTATTATTCTCCCGAGTCTTTTTGGTAGAACTTGTGAAGAGCTTATAAAATGTGTAAAGGAGTCCCTCCATCACACACAAAAAAATCTGTTCCAAGGAGACGCAGAATGTGATGGGCAACATCACGACCATGATGAGAAAAAACAGGTAGGGGAGAGCGGGCACAACCTAACACATTTTGGTTTTGGCTCAATTATTAAAAAAATTATTAAGGTAGATTCATCTTCTTTTTACACAAGCAACATACACATCTCTGCAACAAATGAACACTTCAAGTTTTTTAGGACCTACCATTTTCGTACAGTTGCACTGAAAGTGACAGAAGTGCAAATGTTACAACTTACCCCATATACGGGGTTAATTGTAACAGACAGAGGGGTTTGTTGTAACACTTGTGTAACACATAATTCAGTACTATTGTATCTGTATAGTTTTATATTGTTTGTACATCTGTATAGATAGATATCGATACATCCATCCCTCATCCTATCATCCTTCTATTATGGATCAATATCATGGATAGAGATATAGGAAAGGGCTGCACAGTTTTGCAATAAATAAATAAATAAATAAAATCATCAAATATTGTTTTTGCAATTTAATTATATTTGTGTGTGGCAACTGCATGCAAAAATATTATTATTAATAATAATAACAGTAATAATAATAAAAACGAGTTTAAAATCACATTTTGTGATTTCAAGTGATCAATGCATAGTAAACAAAATTAAATAAATAAAAATTCCAACATTGTTTGTGAAAGTCCAACAAAATTAAATGTATAAATAAATACTCAAACCTGAAAAGTTGTGTGGCTCTCTGTTTTTATCATTGTACACTTGGCGGCTTAGTTGTAACACTGTGCTACAACTAACCCCGCTGTGTAAAAAATATTTTAAGCCTAGCTAACAGTTGCTAGGAGTTGCTGACATGTTTCAAAACAGTGTTATGTTTTGGCCAACAAGTCAGTGATTAAGGTAATATAAAGTTCGATTTGGTGACGTACACACCCAACTCAGAAACCGAAAAAAAAATATGATGAAAAATTGACTTGCTTGGTGTCAAAACACTTTTTGTCCAGTATTTTCATGAAATCTTATCAAAACTTTCCACAAATTCGCGGGAGACCATCTGCCAGCGAGAGAAAAAGAGCGGCAACACAACCTGCTTGATCCTATGTAAAAGGTAGATTTCTGTCCTTTTTAGGGTCTCATCTTCCCTTTTTTTTGGTTTGTTTACATGTCTTTGGTCCGTGTTGAATTCATATTTCCTTCGAACCGGTCTCGGTCCCCTAGTTTGGTGCGCACCAGGGTTCGGATGGCAGCGCTCACACTTATTCAAATGAACCGCAACAGAGCAATTGCACCAGGGTTCGTTTTAATCAAACAAACAACAAACATCAGCAAACAGCATCTCTATCAAGTTGTACATCATGATAAAGGGGAAGTTTTTCATCCATTTATGTTGACTGAGATAATTAATTGATTCACAATGTCAACTATTGTAACCTAAGAAGGCTATAGTCAACCTTTTGTTTTCCTACCCAGCAGCACTTGCTAACATGCTAATTGTTGTTGTTAACATGCTAATTGCAAACAATTGTGCCAATTACCTTAAACAGATAAGAACATGTCAAGTCTACATGTCTCATTACCTGCTTTAACTTGATCTGACAGGTCTAAGGATATGTTAAACAGGCCTAGCCAGATATGAGTGCCCATGTGTCAAACAAATCATTACTAAATATAGCAGCACTGCCAGAATAGTTCATCCATAAAAATCCAAGTTGAACAGTATTGTGAAAGATTTCTAAGTATTTCATTGTGATACTTAAACTAGTTCTGGACGGCATGGTGGCCCGGCCAGTCAAAACACGTCTAGAAAGCAGGATCAGCCAATTCAAAGGGGGATGGGCTTGAACCTGTCACCAGCCATATGGAACAGTGACCCAGGGAAGGCCTGAGGATGTGGATTTGTCTATGCCTAGGCTGGAAAAGTAACTCTGAACTTGCTCAACCATGTGACCCTGAAGCTTGATATGGTGGAAGTTCTGACCTCTGAACAGGAAGTAGCAGAGCACCATTTCAGAAGCTCCACCTGCTAATCCACTTTTAAAAATTGAAGCAGACTGGCATTCATATGCCATCCTGGATGCAGCACATTTAGAAGATTTTGAATCAACCTAGAAACAGCACACATGACTAAACTAATCCATAAATCCACCGGGATTTAATTACTACGATGATGTGTGTTGTTTAAAGGATGGATAGAAGATGTTTGATCATGTCGTCAAATCTGAGGCCACAAAATCCATTTGAAGCAAGTGATAACAGCAATTGAAGAGCACTCAGTAATTAAAAACTTTAAATGAAGCAGGATTTAGCGAGTAAATCCCTCTGTTCCTGACTTAAAAGCTGGGACCGCCTGTTCTTCATTTAACAACAGAATCCCTGTCCATCTGCTATGTTATGCACTGTTTAACAGTGAGCAAGAGTATTAGTACAAGCAAATCAGGCTTTCATCAACTCAGTAACCTAATGAACGGCATTACCTCTGAATGTTTCGACTGTGGGGGTTCTCAACCAGATAAGCATTGATTTTACTTTTGGACTGGCATTCTCGCCACACAAAACCTCTCTTCCTCTAAGCAACTGCCTCCTCAGCCTTTCACAGCACAAGGGTTGCTGCGGATCAGCAGAGGGATGAATGGGTTCTCATTTGTAGTTAATCCAAAGCTCCTCATCAAGCGGAGATGACATGGAAGGGTTAGTCTTCTGTGACTCGTTCTTTTTCAATCCAACAAAGAAAGGGAGAGTGAAAGAGGCAGAGTGACAGAATGAGAGACCCCCTTTTTCTCAGACATTTCCTTTTTCTTCTGTACATTTAAGCACAAAATCTGAAGGGACACACAGGTCTTGTTTGGCGTCCTGTATATCTGGAATAGGGGCACCTTTAAGACCGTTGAGAGAATCACCTAGAACTCGGGCCATCATTCCAAAAAAGAGCTTCAAAAGAAAGGGGGAGTAGATCAAAGAGTCCCTGCAGTCTATTCAGATGCAATTGCTTCCAAATCACATTGTGTTGTCACACAGTTTTAAAAGAATGGGTCACTGCTGTTTTATAGTGGAGAAGCTACCACTAATGAAAAGGACAATGCAAAGATTAGCGCTGCCAGCCATGCGCCTGAAACCTCACTCTGTCTTTAATTGTAGAGAACAAGGGAGACAGGAAAGCAGGGCAAACACAGAACAAAAAAGGAGGGAGTGAAGGCAGAGTCCTTCAGCAGAACTCTGGGGATGATTTTACAGTAGCCCACAACACAAGGTGAGACGTTACATACGTCAAGCAAAGCTCAATGCTCCATCCCACACAAGCCATGTCTCTACTTTGGTTTACTTAATTCTTCAATGCTCCAGTGAATCTGTTTTACTAAGCACTTCATGCACATTATATACAACACTTTTCATTCAGTGAAACACCATATACTTCCTAAGTTCCAGCAGTCACAATATGTACTTTACTAACCATAACTCAAATATGTTTGCATATGTGCTACTTGATATTGGCAGCTACTTGAAAAAAAGTACACATACTTAATGAGTAAAGCAACAATGGAACAGCGCATATTACCTTTTTTATAAATATCAGTGAGCTAAATTCATAGTCAAAGCATTCAGCAGTTCCGTGCTAATTTTAAAAAGTTGTTTGCTGCAAAAGAAAAAAAATCTACATTAGACAATGGAACACACTTATTATTGTGTTTTACCAGCAGGGATCACAGTTGAATTAATATCTGTACAGCCGAAGAAGCAAAAAAGGTCTAAAGCCATGAGACAGAAAGACTGACAAAGACAAAAAACAAACGTAAACATTTGACGACTTTTGATAAACAGTTGAGCGAATTCATCATTGTGTAGAGAGCTCTCTTAAACTCCCTGTATCAGTGTAATTGACAAAACTTAGAGACACGTATCCACATCAGTAGATGGCAGTGCAGTGTCTAAACATCCACAAGACACAAAGCTTGTTAGCAACTTAATATAGTGGTCAAGTATGACATCACTTTGTAGGCCAAAACGTGGAAATGAGTTAGCATTTTAGAACTTCCTGTTCCTGTTCAATTTTTGAATGGGGTTTTTGTTAAATGGCTAAAAAGAGGTATGTGGTGAACACAAGCTCAAGATAAAATACATCAGTATTATCCACTAGTGATTTTTTTTTAAAGTTTTGCTTATAATTGTGCTATTATAAACAATTCTAACTCAAACTTTCTGGGAAAATGTTTTTAGATAAAAACTGAAAGAGTTGTCGGAAGCTTAGTGGTGGTGACGTTGTAGTTGTGGGCATGGCGTAGTTCGTTTATAGCCTTCCTTTAGCTTTTTAGCTTTTTATTTCTGGCAACTGGCTTCATTTAGGCTTCCAAATGTATCAAAGTTGTGTTCATCTGTGATAAGTATGTCGATGGACAAAACGTATCATAATCGTCAATCGTCAAAGTATCATAAACTTTTGTTGATCACAGAGTTTGTTTTTTGCGATAATCCAAAAGCCTATGGAAAAATCCTATTGGGTTTTTCTTTAGGGAACAAGTATGATGCTAACAGCTGATTAGCCTACAAAGTGACGTCTAACCTGCACCACTGTATTATGCTGCCTCTTAAGATATGTTTTAGCCAAATTCAAAGGCAGCTCTGCAAGAGAATAAATCCAAGATGGTGCACATATCAGAAGAAAGTTTGATTTAAAAAAAAATACTTATATTTCATTAAATGCTGAAAACAATTCATAAAATAATTTCAAACCGAATATTCTTACCAAAACATCTGTTTGATGAAATGTTCAGAAATGTTTGAGCACAGAAGTTGCTGCCCATGTAGAGCATTTCAAATCAGTCACGTATGAGGTTCTATTTAATTTAGGAAGGCTCCATAGGCTGCCTCATAGGTTCCTCTAAAACTAGTAGACATTGTAGCTCATTAAGTTTTGGAATCAGTGAATCTTTGAGTGAGTGTAAAAGGAGACACTTACCAGACCTGTGCAGGTGGATATAGCCACAGAGGATTCAGAATGGTTTCGTATGGAACCCTGATAGAGGCAGTTATGAATAGAAGGGTCAAGGGTCGCTGTGTTGATGCCCTCTGCACCCAGTGTCTGTATGGTAAACCCCTCTGCCAGCACATGGGATGGCTGCAAGTCTAAATGCAATTCCTTGCCAAATGCAGAGACATGATAGTGCACCGAACCACCAGCTTCTGACAGGGACCTCCTGCTTCGTTCATGTCTTGACACATCATGGGAAATGTAGCCTCCAAGTGAGTCCACTTGCACTGGTGTGGCAAAATCGTAATCTGTGTGTGGGACAAACACAGTTAATCATCTGACTCAATACCAGTCCATTACCAGTTAATTATGGCATTAGTCTTACTAATATAATTTTGTAATGTCAGCAACAGTTTTCTGTCCATCAGGAATTAGGACAGGTTGTGTTGTTGCTTTGATTCCATGTCTATTGTCTTTGTGGTTATGTCTATGCTATTTCACTCCTAAAAGCTGACAATTTTACCAGATATACACTTTTAAAATGTAGTATTTCTCTTACAGGAAAATTAGAGCAAAAATACGTATGACCCATCCTGCACTACACATATTTATCTCCGATTAAATGGTCTCTAATGATATTGTCACTCCCCATAATACCACCTGCCAAAGACTAACAATTCTAATGGTTATTAATTTTTTATCATTATTCTTTAAAGGATAAGCCCTTTCATGTCCCACCAAAGTGTTCTTTGTTAATGCGAAATACATTATAGGAAAGAAAACTGCAATCGTCAAATCATTTCATGGGGTCTTGTCAACACTTGTTGGCTTGTTTACTTTCTCTATCTGGTCTAACTTGTCCATTAAATAAAATTAAAATTGTAAAATTACCTCCTGACTCAAATCTGTATATCACTGTTTATACTTTTATGCAAATACATAGTAGCCTACCTATATTTCTGATTTTTTCTCTGAGCCTTACAAGTATTTCAATAGCCTGTAGCCTGTCCAAGCTGTGAAAATGATGAAGAGGCTATAAATTAACATGTTTCATGTAGCCACAATTTATATACAAAACTAATGTCAAGCATTTAACCATAATCTCACGAGGAAGTGTTTCCAAAGTTTCCACTGGTTGTGTAAATATTAATTAAAAAGACAAATTCTCAGTGACTAGCTCCTACGCGGCAGATAAGAGATGAGGGAATCCCTTAATGCGCCCACACATAAGCGTGCACCGGCACAGGAAACTCACATCTATATGGAGTATATTTATGTTGTAAACCCCCTAATTCCCCGAATCTATGTAGCATGCTCCGGCGTATTTATATATTTAGCTGCACAGGTATATCCAATAAGGACAGGTAAGGATTTTCGGATCAACCAGAGCGTAAGAGCGCCGTCTGCATCAATCCTTGTCATAATTATAAATAATAGAAATACAATAATAAATTGCAGTGCGTAAAGACACGAACCTTGATAGAGGCCGCCGGTGTCGCCGGTAAATGAGAGCGATGTCACAGAGTGGAAGCAACAGAACTGCAGAGCCTGCAAACAGCTCACCACAATTAACTTGCTAAATGACAATGAGTACAGTATATATAATAAATAATTAATTATCAGTGTGTCACCTGCCTTAATAAAGTTCCCAAAAGACACACTCGCCAGTAATCTCACTGATGTGCTGTTTACCAGAGGGACTTGTAAACTCCAAAGCAAAAGGAAAAGGCAATCCATTTTTGCATGCATGCACCTTAACTGTTACCTCTTTAAAAACGGGGAAAGGAACGATCCGCAAATCCATGCAGTGCAATATAGAGACATTGCTAATTGTTTAAACTGCCCTGTTTCAGTCGTCCCTCAAGTAAAATCCACCGGGTCCATTTGGGTAAAGCGCACCGCCTCTGTTTGCGAGCGCAGGTACACAGAGAACTGCTGACTGCTGAGCGTTGACAGTCGGCGAGTGTGTGTGTGTGGGGGGGGGTGGGGGGTGGGGGGGGGTCAATATACGGCAATAGTGGCACTGGCTGATAGGGAAAGGGTGGGGGTTTAAATTTCCACCAATCAGCGACGATCATCTTCGAGCGATTCGGCGCATCAGCGCTCCTCACTGTCCGACCGTCCATAAAAAGAGCACAGAGTTCATTGAAATGGGAAGCATGTTCTCAGCACACCCTCTGAATGAATGGTCCGAACAAGTAAACACACGCTGTCGAAAGAGTTTATGTGTTCAATGTGAAACTGAAGAGTTGTGAATCGGCTGCGGGATGATTTATGATAATTTACGCTTTACTGTATAATGAAGCCTTTCACGTCAGGTCTTGTTCCTAAAACTGTACTGTCATCTGTTCTGCAAGCGCTCAGCTGATATTCAACACATAGGTTGCATTTGTACAGCAGTTTGTTTTAGTTATTATTGTAGAGTGTTCTTCAACCTAAAAACTGTGAAAGCTCACTTACTGCATCTATTCTGGCTTTTTTCAACACACTGCAAACAAGATCTCCTGATGACCTAGTTGTGACCGAGATGACCTTAGTTGTATATTGCCAATAAACTCTTCTTACTTGGCAACTTTTGAGTAAAAAAAAAAGGTAGTCACTCTCAGTAGTCTGTTGTCAAATTACATAAATTAGAAATTAATTTAGTATAGAACAATTCTTTCAAAATGTTTACACCACTGATCTATAGAGAATTTAGTATAGGTGTAGATAAGTAATTTCCACATACTTTGAAATACCTTTAGGAGGCACCATGCAACCCAATATGTTTTTTGTCATTTCAAAGTAATGACATTCAATAAATGAGTCAGATTAATTCAGTGAAGAATCTGCACTTTAGAATATTTTTTCAGAAATCAGACGACACTAATTGTTTGTTTTCATTCAATAAAGCAAATTCAAAAAATCAAAAATCATTCCAAAAAATCCAACTCGTTTGTTGGGCAATCACATTTCAAATTTTTAACCAGGTCTGAATATAAACTGATTCTTGATTACCAGTCTCATGATAACCAAATAGAGGGCAGTTGTTGGTACACGCCGACTCCAAAAAATGATTAAGACAAAAGCTCTGTGATTTGGGTAGACTTGAGCACTCTCATTTGTTTGCTGTTTTCCCTATCTCATAAAACAACTTGATTTTCATACTAAATGTTTATGAATCATATAAAAGTTGAAAATTAAGGTTCAGCCAAAGCATAAAGATCAATTCAAGACTTCATGAGAGGTGGATTAAAAGTAGTTTGATATTTATTTATTTCAATGGTTTCTGATTTTGCCTCTAATTAACAGAGAAGGACAAGATTATCTAGCTCAACACAATATCAACCATATGACAAGTAGCTCAAACAAAGTCTCCATGTGAAAAGAATCATCTAGTGAGTTTATCTGTGCTTTACAATCCATTAGTTTCCAGCCTCGTTTTGAAAAGTCCTCAGAAAGAGTGTTGTCAGATGTTTTAGTAAATGTTGGCTGGGGGCTCAGCTTGTCAAAGCCAAATGCATCAAACCCCAAAGGAAGATGGTTTTGCTTTGACTACAGTGTTGTTATTTACAATATGTTTGTGTGCCAACACTTTTCTCTCTGGTTTTAAAACTGTGCCCTAACTGCACTGAATGGAGTGGGCACAGATACTGTTGCTCAACATGCAAAAACATACCATAAAGCCATGGTATTTGCTTGCATATTGGTTTACAGTATGTTAAATGGAGTGTCCAAAATTGTCAAAAGGCTCACTCATAGATGTCTGTCTAAAAATCAGTCACACAATCAACCAATGAGCAGTTAAAGCCTAGAGGGGCGCAGATACAATACTTGCCAGTAAAAACTTCTGGAGTAAATGAAATGACTCTTAAACCTGTTTCTTCATCAGTTCTGATTTGCTTTGTGCAAAAGATTGGCACATATTATCGTTTAAAGCAACTTTCGCAATTTAGCGTAATGCAATAGGCAGTGAGGTCATAACTCAGCCTCTGACCTCATATTTGGTAACATTTGTTCCCCCTCTCTTTACATGGCTGTACACCATTTGTTTTATATTTGTTTGTATGTTGTAGAGAAATGGCTTTTCCAGCAGCGGCTCCAGCTGGGGAGAACTATGCCAGGTCAGGGTTGCCCATATCTGCTCCTAATTTAGCCTACCCCGTACTGCTTTTAGAGAACAGAATGCAAAACTGGAACCATAATGTCTGACGGTCAGTCGAAACACATCTACAAATAATGATGATCTAAGGGTTTCAATTAATTTAGGCAGAATAGCACAGCTCTTGCTTTGGAGGACGTAAACCTATAGATCTCCTAAATTGTCACAACCTACTTTAATGGACCAATTTCCATTAAACTCTGCAACAAAAAAAACTGTTAAATACATAATGAAGTCTATGTGGTAAGTAAATGTGGGATCCAGACTAGGATGTTGACTGGAGAGGTCATAAATCTTAAACCATGACAAGAATCTATACACCTTTGAGTGGCGTTGCACCCACTATTTATTTGACTGTGTCACTGAAACTCCAAGTAGTCTAGGAAATAACTGCTTTTCCAGCCTGACCTTTTGACTTGAGCTCATACCCTGGAGAACATCCCTGATATCTGTTATCTCATGACTTGAAGGCCTCGGGAAACTTCCAACTTGCATTCTCAAAGTCATCATGGCAAATATGGCTACATACGTACATATTCATAATAAATTCTAAAAGCTACCGGTGTTTGTATTTTAAAGAGTTAACTAGAGATCAGAGCTTGTGTCCACGTGTGTTATGGGTCAAATAATGGTTAAATTGGCACTGATGTGGGTGTTTATTGTCTGTTTAATGTTGTTTACTGTCTGTTTACTATTCCCTGATATTGTGTTCCTGGTCTGAGAATATAGACTTCAGAACCGTGTCAGCACTCAATAAATGATCAGGCACATTTCATAATGTTAGCACTGAGAAGCAGCCCAGTTTAAGAAAAAACAGCTTGACGTCGTCAGTGAAGCGCCTTGAAGTTCAGGGCAATACAAATAAATAACTCCAATACTATCAACATGACGGGGCTCTAGACAAGGGTCAAATGCTCATATAAATACATTAATATAAATACAAATACATGGGAGAGAGGTTTGTATATGTGTAGCTGCTTTGAAATATCTATTTGCCTAGAGTGTGTAGGCCTGCACACATACTATGTGTAAGTCTGTGTGGGGTAGGGGGCAAAAGAAAAAGACTCAGATATGTATTAAACAATGCCTCAACATCTGGGAAGACTGCAGTCAGTTAATGGCTGCTTAATCTGGGATAAAGCCCCCTCCTCCATTCCCTTTTAAAAATGCATCAGTGTTGACCTATATAACCCTAATGTCTTATTTCCATGATGGACTTTTTTGAATACATCCTATATAGTACTACAAATATTTTATTTACTTTTATTGTATAAGTGAATAGCAAACAGGAAAGTAAGCAAATATGTATGAGATTTTATTTTAACCATAATAATTGATTGATTGAGGAAAATGGTGTTGCATATACCTGAATGCGTTTTTCCTAAAAATGCTGAACAAATTGCACTTTGTCTGTTTGCATGTCCTCAGTAGCCACGTTTCCATTATAGATTTGCGCAAAACTTTTGCGATATTTTCCTTAACGTCGATAAAAACTATTGTGAAATGACGCCGTTTCCATTAACCGATGTTATGCAACTAAAACATTTTTTCCTCTTGCGAAAAATCATTGAGATGGATGTTGGTAAGTTTACGTATATACTAGACACCACACTAGCTATTATTATTATTATTCGAAGGAGACGTAGGTGTGTTATCCAAGCATTAATGGCAAGGAAAGGCCCTTAAATGTGAGTCCAGTATTCCCATAATTCTTTGTCTTTTATGAGTTTAATGAAGAACTCTGTCTCGTCCTCTGTCCAAACATACCATGTCATCTTTAAAGAATGATCGACTTTTACGTAGGCCAGGTAACCAGTAAATGCAAATAAACTGTTTCCATTGCAGTTTTGCGAAATATCCCTTTTTCGAATTGCCTGAAAAACCACCTAATTCAAGCGTAAAAACTTTTTTGTGATATATGGGAGGTTTGTGAAATTGACGTGTTTCTATTGAGCGTATTTTCAATTCCCAATTTCAAATTTCTCAATTTGAAGGGTAATGGAAACTTGGCTAGTGATTTCACCAGAAAAGGAGAGTCATTTCAGAGAAAGAGCTAGTTATTACTGTTACGGGTGTGAACAGAGGAGACAAGTGCAAGTAAAACTGGTCTTTATTGAACAATAAGATAAGCCAGCCTCAGTAACGTGAAGGAAGAAAACAGCAACAGGTCTCAGTCTGATGTAGTCGATCTCACAAACTCACAGAAACAATGGAAACAGTGCAGGAACAGAAGCGTCGGCAGCGCAGGCTTGCGTGGGCAATTCAGAGGTGCACCGTCAGTGTGTAGCGAATCCTCCGTGAAGATGAGACACGATGACGATGAAACAAGGCGAAAATCCAATGAAGAACCAGACTGGGACACAAGGAACTAGAACAGGCTAGACACATCCACAAACAAAGATCTGACAAACACAAGACGCATGAGGTGAGTATAAATAGGCACTAGAAACGAGTATCACCTGTCGCTGGGAGGATAATCAGCGACCACACCCACACACACAAGTGTACACACACTCATAAACACAGCGCAAGGAACAGTCAGTGAATTCATCAACCATGACAGTACCCCTCCCCCTAGGAGCGCCTCCTGTAATCATCAATAAGGGATTGATCCAGGATGTTCCTAGCAGGTACCCAACTTCTCTCCCTGGACCGTCACCTTCCCAGTCCACCAGATACTGAAATACGCGTCCCTTCTGCCTTGAGTCCAGAACACGATTTACCGAAATAAGTCGGTTCCCCATCTACGAGTCGCGGCGGTGGGGGAACCGGTGCCGGCGGATTAATGGGAGAATAAAATACGGGCTTTAATTTGGACACATGGAACACGGGATGAATTCTCCTGTACGCAGGATGCAGTTTGAGTCGGACTGTCATCGGACCAATGACTTTGGTGACAGGAAACGGGCTAATGAATTTAGGAGCTAATTTATTCGAAACGGACCAGAGAGGAATATTCTTAGTAGAAAGCCACACTTTGGAACCGCCGACGTAGACGGGAGGTCTTGACCAGTGGCGATCGGCCTTATCTGGAGCAGAGTCTCACGGGCTCTGGTCCATGTACGGTGACACCTCTGGACGAAGGCGTGAGCGGAGGGAACCGTGACTTCGGATACCAGGCTGGGAAAAATAGGTGGTTGGTACCCTAAACTACACTCAAACGGTAATAGGCCCGTAGATGACACTGGCAACAAGTTGTGTGCATACTCCACCATAGAAAGCTGTTGACTCCAGGAGGAAGGATCTGGCCATAGCTCTGGGGGTGGTAACCCGAGGACAGACTGACAGTGGCCCTCAGTAATTTACAAAATTCTTGCCAGAATTTGGACACAAATTGGGGCCCCCTATCAAAGACCACGTCCGTCGGGAGGCCATGTAGACGAAAGACGTGATCAATGACAGTCACCGCTGTCTCCTTGGCAGATGGTAATTTGGCCAAGGGAATGAAATGAGCCGCCTTCGAGAACCGGTCCACTACGGTCAAAACAACCATCTTACCTTGAGAGGGCGGGAGGGCGGTGATAAAATCTAGCGAAATATGGAACCAGGGTCTCGAAGGGACAGACAGCGGTTGGAGTAACCCATCTGGGGGTTGATTGGAAGTCTTACCAGTGGCACAGACCGAACAAGCCAAAACAAAATCTCAAATGTCGCGACCCATCAACGGCCACCAGAATCGTTGCTTGACCAAAAAGCTAGTGCAGTTTACTCCTGGGTGGCATGCCACGTTGGAACAATGACCCCACTGGATAACGTCGGGCCGCAACCCCTCCAGCACAAAAAATCTATTCGGTGGGCCTCCGGGCAGAGGCGTTACCCCTTCTAAGGCCGTCTTAACCTTCGATTCGACCTCCCATGTGAGTGTGGAGATGAATAGAGTCTCGGGTAAAATGCACTTGGGAGTAGGCGGGCGTGCGGAGGGATCAAAAATACGAGATAAAGAATCGGGTTTGATGTTCTTGGAACCCGGGCGGTACGAGAGAGTAAAATCAAAACGACCAAAAAAAAAAGGGCCCACCGAGCCTGTCTGGAGTTGAGTCTCTTAGCGGATTGAATGTATTCCAGATTCTTGTGGTCAGTCCAGACTATAAAGGGTACCCCCGACCCCTCTAACCAATGTCGCCATTCCTCCAATGCTAGCTTGACCGCCAACAACTCCCTGTTACCAATGTCATAGTTACGTTCGGTAGGCGACAAGCGATGAGAAAAAAACGCGCAAGGGTGCATCTTTTCGTCTGAGGGAGAGCGTTGGGAGAGTACTGCACCTACCCCCACCTCTGACGCATCGACCTCCATCACGAACTGACGTGATGGATCAGGGGCTATCAAAATGGGAGCGGAAACAAAGCGGCTCTTTAGGTTAGCGAATGCAGCCTCGGCTGCATCGGACCACCTGAACATCGTCCTGGGGGAGGTCAAGGCTGTCAGAGGCGTGGCTAGTTGGCCGAAATTACGAATGAAACGTCGGTAAAAATTAGCAAATCCCAGAAAGCTCAGTAGGGCCATACTGGAATCTGGACTTGGCCAATCCACCACGGCCTTAATCTTGTCAGGGTCCATACGCATTCCCTCAGACGAGACGATGTGACCTAAGAAAGGAAGAGACTGTGCATGAAAAGCGCATTTCTCCGCCTTGACAAAAAGCCCATTCTCTAACAACCTCTGAAGCACTCGTCTGACGTGCTGAACATGTTCCTGGAGAGACGAAGAAAAAATCAATATGTCATCCAGGTAGACATATATGAACTGGTCTACCATGTCCCTCAGCACATCATTGACGAGTGCCTGAAAAACCGCTGGGGAGTTGAAAAGCCCGAAGGGCATGACCAAATATTCAAAATGCCCCCTGGGGGTGATAAAAGCGGTTTTCCATTCATCTCCCTTCCTGATAAGCATTACGTAGATCCAATTTAGTGAAGACCGACGCTCCCTGCAACCACTCGAAGGCTGAAGATATCAACGGCAAAGGATAGGTATTCTTTACCGTGATGTTGTTCAGCCCCCAGTAATCAATACACGGTCGCAGGGAACCGTCCTTCTTCCCCACAAAAAAGAACCCTGTCCCCGCTGGAGAAGAGGAAGGTTGAATGAACTTGGATGTCAGAGAATCAGAAATGTATTTCTCCATGGCCTCCCTCTCGGGAATGGAAAGAGAGTATAACTTGCCCTTAGGCGGAGACGTACCTGGCAGAAGATCTATAGCACAGTCATAGGGACGATGCGGAGGAAGAGAAGCAGCTCTGGACTTACTGAACACTTCCTTCAGGTCGAGGTACTCAGCGGGCACGTTTGACAAATTCACCGGCTCCTCCTGCAAGACAGAACTAGCACGGACAGAGACGAACCAGCAGACATTAAACAAGACGCATAACACTCATTACTCCAGGCAGAAATGGAGTTATGTCCCCAGTTAACCCTGGGGTTATGCTGCACAAGCCAGGGATGACCGAGGACAATGGGGATGATAGGGGAGTCAAGGAGCAGAAAAGACAGATCTTCGGAATGATTGCCGGAAGTGATGAGTGTTAACTGAACAGTGGAGTAAGATATAGTGGGTAATTCTTGTCCATTGAGTGCGTTGACAGAGATCTTGTTGGTGAGGGGTATGGTGGGCATCTGAAGTTTGTGTGCTAGGGTGTAGTCCATAAAGTTACCTTCCGCTCCGCAGTCGATTAGGGCTTGACAATGATGAGTCTGAGTTGCCCACTGCAATCTCACCGGAAGGAGGGTGGAAGAGGGTTTCTGGATGGAGACCCCGCCCGACAGGATCCTCTTCTCTACTGCCGGGCTCGCTCTTTTACGGGGCAGTTATTGAGGAAGTGCCCCGAACCCTTGCAATAGAGGCATAATAAAGAGATCTCCTTCTCTCCCTCTCCTCCCGGAAGAGCCGGGCTCGACCCACCTGCATGGGCTCCGGGCGGGGCTGACCGCATCCCGACCACTGGTTTGGAGGAATCCATAATCTCTGGGAATCGGAACGGAACTGTTGCGCTGCTCCAGACAATGCAGGCGAGCGTCCACTTGCAGTGCCAGGTCAATTAATCCGTTAAGACCTTCGGGTAGATCCAGGGAGTAAATCTCGCGTTGGATGCGGTCAGCCAGCCCATGCAGGAAGACATCCCGCTGCGCCTCCTCGTTTCAGCGACACTCTGCGGCAAGGGTGCGAAACTCAATGGAATACTCAGCGACAAATCTTTCGATCTGACGATGAAACAAGGCGAAAATCCAATGAAGAACCAGACTGGGACACAAGGAACTGGAACAGGCTAGACACATCCACAAATGACGATCTGACAAACACAAGACGCATGAGGTGAGTATAAATAGGCACTAGAAACAAGTATCACCTGTCGCTTATTCTCCTGGAGGATAATCAGCGACCACGCCCACATACGCACGTTTACACACACACATAAACACAGCACAAGGAACAGTCAGTGAATTCATCAACCGTGACAATTACTTGTCTTAAAGATTACAAAGACAAACTTTTTTTCCAGATCATGCACAGATGAATACACAGCTCTATATGACAACCCTGCTTTCTCTTCCGATCCACAAAAAAGAATGTAGGCTACTGTACCTGTGTAAAGTATCACCACAGGTGGGCTTTAGCCCTGCAGGCTTTAGGTAAGAGGAAGATCATTTGTGGGAGACTAGGCTCCTGGGAGTCTAGGAGTCCGATTCTTCTTTAAAGGATTATCACTCTGTTCTATCAAATACTCACTGTGACAGACCTATTGAGCATATCTACATGCTTTTGTTTCATTTGTTCCTGTGCTCACAACCTTTAAACGTCAGTGTTTACTGTTGTACATGAAAGCTCACAAAACTACTCAAGCAGTAAAAACTCCACATCCTATTAGCATCTGATTTATACTTGTTGAAGTGAGTTAGAGTAAACCTCACAGCAAGTCTCCATTGTGTTCTTGTTTGCAGTGAGCAAACAGATCAGACTCAGTGTATTTTTAGTTTAGTGGTCTGTGCACGAAGAATCTTCTGAGTGGCATGTTTGACCATACGAAACCATCATCCTTCATTCGCTGTCAGACATAGAATTTAACTCTCCCGTAATTGCAGCCTAAATATTGTTGTTTGGGTTATTTTTTTCCCCCATGTATGGAAATATAAAAATGGCAGGAGTGAAGAGGTTAGGGGAACAGGGAGAAGTTTGTTCTAAGCCTCTTTCTTGACTTACCACAATTACCAAAGAGAGCCGGGGGATAAGGAGTGGCACCAAGGACACTCCAAATACAATAATCAAGATAAAGATACAGTGCTTATGGCTCATTTTACTCCATTTTTACAAACTTTACTCTAAGAGACTGACGTGTCAAGTAGATAGTATATATGTAGTATAAAACTCTGTAATTTATAAATAATTTGATAGTGTGGTGAGATCTGAGAAAGTTATGTAATGCATCAGATATCATCAGCCTTTATTGAAAATGAAGAAAAAAAGAAAATAGCGAGGAATAATATAACACCCAGTTTTTATGTCTATAGGGATTTAAATAAAACCACATTTCAGAGGAAGCAAGTTATTACCTTTATAATAACTTAAATTCTTATGAAAAATTATTTTTTTACTTTAGGTTTATCATGCAGAAATGAATAATTTACAATGGGACCAGAAACCAGAGGGAATGAACAGTCCCAATTGTAATATTTACATCATTAATTAACAACACCAGAGCTCAAAGTAGGTCTGTTTTTAAAGGTTTATGAGTTATTGGTAAAAACTCTAAATAGAAAATGAATGGGATTTTTACTTGCAAAGCCTAACTGTTGCAATCTATTCACAATCATTAAAATAAATGAATACTTTTTTCGAGGTGTGTAGAACTACTTACACTAGAGTATACATTTGAATGCATAACAATTCAGAAACAAAACATAAGATATATGATGTAGAATGGTTTACTTGTCATATATAATCTTGACATACAAATTCTATCAATGTCACAGAGGCATTGGGTTTCTGTGTGTTTAAGTTCATCTGGGTCTTTATACTAAGAGCTTCTCATTGTTTTGTATCACTGAGCTCTGATTTCAAGGCAACACATACGCAGTTTAAATGTCACAAATGAACTAAGTGTCTGAGTTGTGGTGGTCCGTGAGAGAAGTGGATCTGATATCATCCCCACTCGCCTCATACATCACAACCTATCTGACCCTGGGCTTGCTACTTAAGGATTTATCTCCTATGTGGTTACATGTACATCTGACCCTTTGACCACCCATAAAGTGAATGGCACTGTAATCTACACCCCTCTAGAGGATAATGCTAGCCTTTGAACACACCAGGAGGCAGGGCCCATCTCAGCCCCGAGCAGGCTGCTGAGGGAGCCATTTTGGAGGTTAAGAATAAGAGAGGTGAGCGGAGAGGAACATTAAAATTACTGGATAAATAAACAATGGGAAAGATACTTATCCACCACAGAAGCGTCTCTCTAGAGTTGAATGAACCGTTGGGGTTCCTTCGTTCATCTGCTGAATTTAGAGCTTGACAGGTTGGAATGAAGTAAGGGTGATTTTCAAAAAAGTCCCTTTTGTTTTAATATCTTGTTGAATTTCCAACACAACTCAATATTTATCTAAGTTACCAGGTTCTAAAGCTCCATTGAGTATTGTGGAATGCTAATTATATTATATTATATTATATAATTTTATCTTATTATATTATATTATTGTAAGTTTAAATCTGACAGTTCAGGTTCAGAATTATGTTAAGTAGATGTAGGTTAAACCTGTACACACACACACACACACACACACACACACACACACACACTCACACACACACAAACACACACACACACAGGTGGTCATCAGAAAGAACACTTGCATTATTTTACAATCATGATGAATCACAAGTTCAACAACAACAATTAATAGGCTACCCGATGTTCCATGAGCTGTCAGTGGACACTATCACAGCCCATGAATACAGACTGAATAAACTTCTCACTGGGAGACTGACCACGTCTCTAAATGGCAAACGTCATAGTAGTTTGTGTATTATTCTGCAGCAATGTTTTCAGCCAGAAAAGCCTCACATATGGCTTAATAACAGACTAATGCTAATTGTCTTTCGTCACAAAACCTGTTTAAAGATCCGGTTTGTGTTGCATGTCTACTTGATGGCTTACTGTTTCTCCAGTGTAATGTTCTTTTAAACCCCATGCATTTCACTTTAGATTTTATTAAGAGGAGATTGCAAAATAATGCCCATCTATAAACATAATTTAAGACACATGTCCTGCTGCCAAAAGGTCTGTGGTATGAGAATTCTGTAATGGACATTGTAAGAGTTGGTTGACTGTCTATGTACAAGGTTAATCAGAGTTAAAGTTCCCATGTTGGACAGTGAGTTCTAGATTTAGGAACAAATGAGGACATAGCATATTTCATTTTTTTTTTATTTGATCAGGCTAAATTGAAGCCATTAAATTTGAAGTAATTATCAGGCCTGCCAGGATTCAAGACTTTACCTTTACATAAGTCAAATTGGCAATGTGAATTTACCACCAAAGGAAGGGTCAGTGAGAGTTGGAAAGAATGAATGAGAAAAGAGCATAAAAGTCAGAAGATTGCTGGTGATCAGAACTGAGGTTGGGGATGTGGGGATGTGTTTCAGCATGCTTTGAGAATTCCCAATGATAGCCCCCTGCTGGCCGGCCCGTCAATAGTATGAAAACACACAGACAGACACACATTTTTGTCTTACATGCTCCTTTCACTCTCTAAGATGATTTGGTTTAACTTTGTCAAACTAACCCCCTGCCTCCTCTGTTTTCTCACATTCACATGGGGTCTTGCAAATAGCCGCAGGCAGTATTAGCTGTGGGCCGAGTGGCACTCTGGCTTTCTTCTCCTGTAGAGAGGCTAAAGAGACGTCTCCGGGCATCAACAGGAGGCCAATTCACTCTGACCCATTCACAGTCGTCAATGCCTGTCGTCTGCTCAAAGAAACTCTCTCCTCAAACAGCCATTGGGTCTGCACCTTTTTAGAGGATATTTTTGTTTTGTCCTTGTTAGAGAGTAAATAAATTATAAAATGCTATAAAAGTAATAAGACAATTATTACAATTACAATAATGTTTTACATGTAGGCATAACAGAACCATGTTTTAGCATGTTGATATATCCCATGTATTTAATGTATAGAATATCCAACAGCACTACACTTCATCACTACACTTCTCTGTTTGTTCAATCCAGATAGGCATTGTTTTTTAGTGAGTCTGTCAGCAGGTTAAATAGCTACACCAGTAGGTTGCGACAAGTGACTGTCCTTATGATTGAGTCATTATTGGATCATTCATTCAAATTATTAATTTAACAACACTGATTCACTTAGGAACAAAACAGCTGCGTTCGAAAACTTAAAAATACTGCCTTCAGAGGACATATTCCAAGGTCGGAAGGTATCAAGGCACATCCAAATCCAATATTAGCTTCACTTCCTGTCTCCTGAGATACCTTCATCTGATTTGTTTTTGAAGGCAGCATAGATGTATCCTTCACTGTCTTTGATATCCCACAATCCTGTGCTTTCCATTCTGTGACAGTTCAGCTAAAAAATATATAAATATAGTGTCTGAAAGTTGCAATTGCTGCTCAGTTTGTGTAAATGTATGTTTTTGACCAATATTTTTCACTTCTGATGTCATTTTTAGCAAGAAATTACTATTGTAGTAATTCAATATTTGCTTAGTTATCACCAACGCTCACTCTATTTTGTACCTTTATACACAAACGCTGCCTACAAAGTCATTGCCTGATAAGGCAGCAAGGCAACAAGTCAGCTACCTCAGTTTTTGGTCGCAGCCAACAAGTGAGGGTCTTTAGAAGTGAGTCATGTAATCATTCATTTAAATGATTTGTTGCACCTCACGAAACATTGGGACAGTGCCTGAATGTGCCCTGCGGAGGCAGCATTTTTTCAACTTTAGGAAGCAGCCATGGCCTTTATGTCTGAGTCATTGAATCATTAATTCAACCGATTTGTTCAACAACACTTTTCACTTAGAAACAAAACAAGTGATGAATTTGATTAATAAGTCATTGAATCATCAACAATTTGTTCAACAACACTGATTCATTTCCAGTGAGATTCTGAAGTGAAGATCCAATGGACCCTTTACTTTCCCATGAAGCCACTGGAGAGGAGCTCCTATAACAGTGAAGCAACACAACCGACACTGGCAAGTCACACGAAAATGACAATATAACAAATGTCTAAATTAACATCCCTACACACACTTACAATAATAACAGTCGCAAAGTAATTACTCATTCAAAAGAAGCACCTACACAGAGAGGATGCGATTTCAGATATAGCTACTGTTTTTACATAGCCTGGGAAAACCCAGACAACTTCCCGCAAATTTAGATTTGCTCTGAAAGTTAGTCCGGCAAAGAGCTCATTCAAGCCCATTTCCAATCCGTCGAAATCGAGGCACCAATCAGAAACGTTGGGGCGGCTTTGCACGATGATGACAGCGCTGGGATGTTGAAGCAGATTATTTTGTAGCCTACATTACAAAGATGGATGCCGCCGTCAAACATCACTCGTTCGAATCAGCTATCGCGTCTGTTTTAAGCGATTTGAACGTTTCCTTTTTGTTAAAAACCGAGCAAAGAACAACACTCGGAGATGTTTGTTTCTCCACCGGCAGCCGCTCTGCATACGTCATCTCCTTCAGCGCTCTAATTGGTTTTAGGTCTACCCGTGACGTCCGTTGGTGACGCCCCTCTGGAAATGATTTGTCTATGACGCTTTGCCAGACCATTACTCAGTTACATCTGAGAATGGTCTGGTTTTAACCAGGCTAGTTTTTACATATCCATGTGCATTTTGTTAAAGGGGTGGTATAATGCCCTTTTCACAAGATGTAAAATAAGTCTTTGATGTCACCAGAGTGTGTATGTGAAGTTTTGGCGCAAAATACCCCACAGATATTTTTATATAGCATGTTAAAATCGTCCCTTTTTGGGGGTAAGCAAAAATGCACCGTTTTTGTGTCTGTCCCTTTAAATGCAAATGAGCTGCTGCTCCCGACACAGTGGGTGGCACTTCAAGAGCTTGTGTGCTAGCTAGCAGCTTGCAGACATGCACTAAAATGTCAAAAACTGTTCTGCCTTTTATGTTCAAACCGAAGTCAGACAATGATGGAGAAACTCAAGAAGAAGTGACAACTTGTAGAATGCAACAGGACGTTTCTGAATGGTTTGTTGATACATTCATGTAGCTGATGTGGAGTTAACTATCTTCAAGTCATTGATTAGCATATTTTTTCATGATAATCTATAAATCGCTAGTGTGGGAACTGTTGTAAGATGCTCACAGAGTGACATGCATTTGTGTTACGTACTGTATTGCAATAAATGTGAAAAGACGGATGCGACCGCTTGAGCAGACTCACAAATGTGCTCTACTACAACAACTCTTCCTCTTCTCAACACTGCTTGCATGTTCCTGTGGGCGGCGTTTATGTAAATGATATGTTTTGTGATGTCACTAACCCGGCAGGAAGCTTGTGTAGTCCCTACCAGCCGTTTGTTGTAGCCCTTAAAAAGCGATTTCTTTTAAAGAAAAAATCTCCCTTTGCTTTGAACTTTGAGCGTTGTAACTTTGCAGATGTTGTTTATGCTCAAACAGCAACATTACACACTAACTAAAGTTAGAAAAGTGAAATCATAATCAACCACCCATTTAAGTTACTTAATATATCAGCAACATATATAACATATATAATATATAGGATCCATTGAAGTTCAACATATTGAAGCATTGAAGATTTAATATCCTGTCTCCCTTGACACAGTGTAACCACCACAGAGGATGAATGCACAGTGCAGAGATTCTTCCACATTAAAATACAAAAGTCAGTCATGCTCTTAAACAATACGGTCACTGTAACATTGACTAGGCAGATAAATATTTAGCTTTCATTGACATTTGGAGGCACAAGACAGGCGTTACGGGACACATTGTGACATGGTCTCAGTTGTGAATGGAAGACAGCTAGCAGGGCTCCATCAATACCAAAGCCACCGCTGTTAACCACAATCAGCCATTCAAGTTTATATTTTGTGTATGTTAATAAAGGAAAAAGTTGGCAATGACTTTGTGAAGAGCTCCTGTTACCCATCCTACAAAGAAATTGTTTGACCTGTTTTTTTCCTCTTCCTTTTTCTTCTTATTGAGAGCCTTTATATTACTCACTTAAAAATGTTGGGTTAAAAATAACCCAACGAATAACCCAACTATGGGGTGGTATAACACCTTCCCAACTGTGGGTTATTTTAACCCAATGCATTGGGTTAAACGCCAGTTGGGTTAAAATAGCCCAACAGTTTAGTTAAATATTTATTTTTATTTATGACGTTATTGTATTAAATAAAATGCACTGTTTTCAAATACAGTATTTGAAACATGTTTCAACAAATATATTTTTAAATTACAAACTATATATTGGGAGTCTAGCATTTAATGTAAATATACAGTGTACATAAATTCAAAATACACAAGTGTACAACACACATATATTATATATATATATATATATATATATATATATATATATATATATATATATATTATAAATTCAAAACCTATGCAAATATGTATGAACAGTACACATTCAAAACCTACACAAACATGCACATTGAGTACAAATACATAAAATATATACATACAGCACACAAAAATTCAAAATTAACACTAAATTTAAAAATACACATTAAATTCAAAACTTATACAAATATGGACAGAATACACAAATAACATTAAATCCTAATCACAACTTTATTAAAATGTCTTCAACTGTACACTGAATGCATTGATGTGTTATTGTAAACATGCCTTCAGTAATAAAACTACAAATACATATGTTGACTACTGGACCTAATGATGATGATGATCAAAGATCTTAATGAGGCAGCAATGTGTTGAAGGAACTCTTCCGGATAAATTAAAGTTTGCATGCTACAAAAACTCCCAAATGGGTGCAGAGGTCTTGAAATAGTTTATGTCATAGATGTTAAACATTTTTTAAACGGATCCATTGCTTGAAGTCTTCTGTTCAACTGCTTTCACACTGAATATGATAAAAACTTGCGAGTTCTCTTTGTCCCCAAGCATCAAGTCACGTGGATCCGGGCTTGTCTCATTGTTCAAATAGGCACAATGTCAGTTCCACTTCCAACCTTAAAAGAATAAATAAAGTTCAGTTGGGCATGCACTGTGACAACATCAACAATGTTAAATTATGAAAAATTACATCACAGCACTGCTGTATTGAATTAAATTATGGTCACTCTAATTAGTTACTACACCTGCTGTTAAAGGGTTAGTTCACCCAAAAATGTAAATTCTGTCATTAATTACTTGCCCTCATATCATTCCAAACCTGTAAGACTTTCGTTCAACTTCGGAACATAAATAAATATATTTTTGATGAGTCTGAGAGGTTTTTGTCCCTTCATTGACAGCTACGCAACTATCACTTTTAAGCCCCAGAAAGGAAGCAAAGACGTCATTAAAGTAATCCATGTGACTCCAGTGGTTCAACCTCAATTTTATGAAGCGTGATGAGTGTATTCTATCCCTTAACCATAATTTACCACTTTATTTGCAAAATATTAAACTCAAACGCATGTTCACGAGAGCACCTCGACGCATGCATGTTGTGTTAAATGCGAGCAGACGACAAGAGCATGAACACAACAATTATGTTTTTTTTGCACAAAGCACTCGCGTCGGTTCATAAAATGATTTGTTAATTTTGTGTTGACCGCGCTTGCCCAACATCCTATAAGTTCTGTACTGGAAACAGAAATGATTGGTAGATCTCTTGAGTCTTCGGTCCAAATCTTTCGTTCTTCCCGTCAGCCCCATAGAGGCTACGCTGTCAGTACCGGAAAGGGAAATGATTAGTTCACCTCTCGAGTCTTCGGGTCTGAATCTTCTGAGTCTTTCGTTCTTTTATCACGTGATGTGATGTGAGAGCACTGGACACACAAAGAAGTTAATAATTCCCGGACTTTCTTATAATAATTTCTTATAACTTTCTTATAGTTTTTTAGCAGTAACATGCTCCGTTTTTGGTCTCAAATTATAGCTTTTTAATTTCTTTTAATTTAAGATTTTCTGTTATGATGGTTCTTTTCCATATGAATGTGGTACGAAAGAGTTCGTAATGCTTTAAACTTTATCTATGATCACTTTGCTAAAGATATATATTGTACTTATAATCCAATAACAACACACAGTTACGTGACATGAAAGAACGACTTAGTTGACGACAACGAGATGAACTATTCAATACTGTATCCGGTACCGGCTGCATAGCTTCAGTCTATGGCGCTGTTACGTGTTGAAAGAAATGACTCGAACCCGAAGTCGATACACTCGAAACGTGAACGAATCAATTCTGTATCCGGTACCGACTGCATAGCTCAGTTTATGAGGATGTCACGGGATGAATGAACGGCTTAGATCAGGAGGTGAGGTAAACTAACAGACTGCACAGCCTGAAGTTAATTAATTAAATTAATTAATCGTTTCCGTATCTCATAATTTGGCCTCTTCCTAGAATTGCAATTTTTTGGTGAATGTGTTTGGTGAATTTGGCAATTGACATGAACGAAATGACTTGAAAAAAAGAGATTCAAAGATCCGAGTCAGTAAAATTTTCCAAACTTCCCACTACTACTGTATAGTATTTTTCGGCAGTCTGTAAAAATATACCGCATGAACTCCTCGACTTGGCTGTGAGGACTTCTTGCTTTCTTTTGCAACTCAGTCATCAAACAGCTTAGACTCGACTGAAATGAAAACATACTGTATTAAAATGAGGGACGACAGCTGAAAAAACAAACATAAGCAATTAACTGGATCTGTAGTAGTCCCAGCACTGCACATTTGGTCTCTCTAATCATTATTCAACTTACCAACTTGTTAGTAGAGGGACTCCAAGACTGGTGCCAGATGAGGAAGACATCCAAAATGTGTACTATTGTACACTGTCCAGGACCAGAGTTGAGAACCATTGTCATCCAGCAGTGTAAAACTTTCTTTTACTCCCTTCTGTGTTAGAATGAAGCAGAAAATAAGAAATATTTTCAGAAAAGTAAACTAGTCCTTAAAAAAAAGTTCACAAATTAACCCATTTGTCTAAAACAAAAGTATAACACATTTAGTACAACATTTAAATAAAAGGCAAAAACTTCATACGAAAAAAAGTCTTCAGCCACTCCTGTATTAATGCAGTTGCATGCACATACATGACTATTTATATAACAACATTCATTATGAATATACCACGTTATAGCTCCCCTGCGCTGTGGAAACAGCTCATCAATTAATAAATTGTCTGATTGCTTGGCTGCTAATCTTCAACTTGTTTGCCATGATATATTAATTCTGAAGAAAGCTATATTTGGAGTCAACTATGAAAAATGAGCTGACTTAAGAGACGTTAAGAAAATGAATCGTTTATGACACTACATGTTCTTTCATTTTAATTGGACTTCGCCAACAGTTACAGTCATAAACTCCTCATTGCTCATGTTGCCTGGAAATAGTGCAGACTCTCTAACACAGTCGTGCCACATCAGCACAGACCCAAAGTGTAGGGGCAGAGCTGATAGAGCACACAGGATGTAGCGAGGCTACATTTTTGAATAATGGGAGGGTAGAGCAAATTCAATCGCTCACTGTCAACAGCTTGGCTCCACAGTGCCCTCTGGACCACATCATGATCTGCTGCTATATTTATGGAGCTATAAATTACCATAAAGCCATCCACATTGTGTTTTATTTCCACTGATCTTTGGCTGAAATAAATACGATATATGTCTCAGAACAAAATATACACATTCAAAGTGGACAGTCATGCAGATGCTGATGAAAACAGGAGTGAGAAAACTGAAGCAAGTGACCCCAAAAGTAAATCACGTGCCGGTTCTCACAAGCCAAGTAATGGCTTTTATTAGAGAGGTCTTAACCCAGTCATTTTACCGGCGTTTCACAGTCCTGCACAACAGTGAGGGAGAGCAGGGAAAATTAACAGCACCCCATCAAAGCCCAGCACTCCTAGAGAACTATAGGTTTATGGGCTGTAAAGCTTAATAAAGCAAAGAAAACACACACACTTCGGAGACAGCAGACAGGATCATTTACTTCCCACACGTCTGTATAAACACAAACACCCACCAAAGTTTCATGTGGAGAAAGTCTTTCCATTGAAATGGGCAATAGCATGAGCTCACTTTCACCCATGTGTTTTAATTGTGTAGATACATCTGACTTGTGACTTTTTCCCCTTTTGTCTATCAGCATGTGTTGGGGCGTGGGGTCAGATCTAACGCACCGGCTTTCTCCCAGAAATCACTACGGAAGCTCTGATGATCATGAGGTCTGTGGGGAATATTTGCCAGGGATTACTCAAATCAATTTGGATTTATGCCCTAAAGAGGATAAGCGGGGCTTTGTGTTTGTGGGAGCTGCCTGTCACTCATTAGTGTTGTGTGTCTACAGACAGAGCAATGCTTGAGCTCTCTGTATTAAATACAGCAACTTCACCTCCCAGATAGAAATGATTAATATGACCAAACCCAAATCGGCTTTACCCGATTATACGTACTCATGTGTGTGTTTGTGCAATAACCACAGCGGTCTATGTAACACAGATGCAAACTATCATAATCACAACAATGTAGTAGAGAAAAATGTGAATAACAGGATATAAATCATAAAAAGGTTTTTTTTTTTTTTTTTTACATTTATGCATTTGACAGATGCTTTTATCCAAAGCGGCTTATAGAGCATTTGAGGTATACATTTTTTGTGACATTGTTATTGTGACACTGAAGACTGGAGTAATGGCTGCTGAAAATTCAGCTTTGCTATCATAGTAATAAAATATATTTTACAATATATTAAAATGTAAAATTGACAAAAAAAATTAACTAAACTGGAAAGAAGGACTGAAAAATAAATAGCAATAAAAACTAAATTAAAAATGTGGATCTATAAAACCTCAGTGAGCCCGCTGTGGCAAATGACAGTGCCTCACCCAGGCGGACATGACAGACCTCAGGGTGCCTAAACTCTTTCACCACACTGGCAGGACACACTTTAAATCTCTCTTTCTGGTCAATGTCTGGCCTCAAAATGTTAGCATTTCCAAAGTTAGAGGGTAAACATCATGAGGTAGAAAACTGAAGGGAAAACCTTTTTGGTATGAGGTATTTTTAGAATTGTTCTATAGGAAAATGTTCATCCCTGATCATGATAATTTCTCTACTTTGTGGTGTGCCTTGTCTATGGGTGGAGTGATTGCCTTTGATGTTTCTTTAAACATTCTGCTCATTCACCACAAAGCAAGAAAAAAACATGTAATTTGGGAGCTGTATTATAATTATTTACTTAAAGGAACATGTACTTTAAGATATTATTGAAGAGGGGTTGAGTATTTTAGGGCTTATGTCCAGAGACTGGCCTGGCTGCAGGACCCTTTAGTCACAATAGATGACATTTTTAATCTGACATGAATCTGTGAGGAACATAATTACACTCTAATCAATAGGTTTTACTCTGGTTTAACTGGGTGTCAATTTGTAATTTGCAGAATCTCATTCAGAGAGTTTTTGCAAATGGGAGATTTATGGAAAGACATATTTCAGACATTTCTGAACAAATGTCACTTAAAACAGAGGCCCATTTGAACATTTTATCCTACTCTCACCAGATTAATTTCTGATGATTATGTAAACATGACTGCAATCAATACGATTTTAAAAACTGTAAAAAAAAAAAATTACATTCAAACCTGGATATTGCTGGATCTGTCTGCTGCTTTTGACACAGTTAACCACCAAATCCTCCTGTCAACCCTCAAGACAAAGGGCATCTCAGGAACCGCTCTCCAACGGTTCAAGTCTTACCTCTCAGGCAGTTCCTTTAGGGTGTCATGGAGGGGTGAGGTGTCTAAGTCGCAACATCTAGCTACAGGGGTGCCTCAGGGCTCAGTGCTTGGACCACTTCTCTTCTCCATCTACATGTTATCACTAGGATCTGTCATTCAGAAACATGTTTTTTCCTATCACTACTATGCTGATAACACACAACTCAACCTATCATTCCAGCCAGATGATCCGGCGCTAGCTGCTCGCATCTCAGCATGCCTGACAGACATTTCTTGCTGGATGAGGACCTTCAACTAAACCTTGTGAAGACAGAACTGCTTGTGGTCTCAGCCAACTCAACACTCCATCACAACTTCTCCATTCAGCTAGGTTCATCAACCATAACTCCTTCCAGGACACCCAGAAACCTTGGAGTTGTGATTGATAACCAGTTGAACTTCACAGACCACATTGACAGAACTGCCCGGCCCTGCAGGGTTGCCTTATACAACATTATGAGGATCAGGCCCTTCCTATCGGAGCATTCTACACAACTCCTTGTCCAAGCTCTTGTTCTATCCAGACTGGACTATTGTAATGATCTCTTGGCAGGCCTTCCAGTTTGCGCTGTCAAACCTCTGCAACTGATCCAGAATACTGCAGATAGAGTGGTCTTTAACAAGGCGAAGAGAGCACACGTCACTACTCTCCTCACAAAATTGCACCAGTTGCCAATTGCCACTCGCATCACATTCAAGGCACTGTTGTTTGCCTACAGAACAACCACTGGCACCCCTATTCCTAAACGCATAACTCCTGACCTGCGTGCCATCCAGAAGTTTGCTTTTTGCAAGTGAACGGCACCTTGTGGTTCCATCTCAAAGAGGCACAAAATCACTTTCACCGATCTTCACCTCGACTGTTCCCTGCTGGTGGAATGCTCTGCCTAACTCAACCTATGCTGAGTCTTTAGCCATTTTCAAGAAAAGGCTGAAAACGCATCTTTTTCGGCAACACTTGACCCATTAATACTAACACTTACTATTCTATATCTATCTAAAAAAATAAAATAAAATCTTGCTACATGTATGGTGCTTTATTGGTGCTATGGTATATATATATATATATTTTTTTTTTTTTTTTTTTAACACTAAGCAATGGAAAGATCCACTAAGGTTCTGAAGCCCAAGACAAAGAAATCATCAACCTTTTATACACTACCGTTTTTTTGTTCCTGGAATGTGGAAGCTGAATTTTCAGCAGCTATTACCCTGGTTTGTTATAATTTGGTGCTTAAGAAACATTCCTTATTATTATAAATATTGAAAACAGTTGTACTGCTTAATTTTTAAATGGTAAAACATTCTTAAGGATTCTTTTATGAATAGAAAGTTCAAGTCAAAACAGGGTTCATTTGGGCTGTAGAGCAGCTCTAAAATAAAATAGTGTCATTGTTCAGCTGAAGTCATTTCAGTGTTGATTCAGTTCCATTGTAAAGATCATCAATTATTACATTAGTTAATTTATTCTATAAAGCAGTTCTGTAGAAATCAGTGATGTCATCGTCCAGGTCAGATCACTTCTCATCCAATAGTGTCAGTGCATTCAAATCAATAAAATAGTTGAATATTAAGTGTCACTGTACTGCATGTATTTAAGTCCCTGCAATGGAAAATGAGAATCCTATAATGTAATAAGTCTATTTATATATATATTTAATATTAGTATTAAAATATATAAGTATTATATAATAAATATTAATATTTAAATATATAAATATATATAGAAATTAAATACATATTTTATTTTAAAAGTTGCTATTGATTTTGGGTGAATTAAGCTTTTGTCGTTTTTACTGAAAATGTAGCTCTGCTAAAATAAAAGTGGGCTTCTCTTATGGGCCAGCGCTCCATGCTGAAACTATGAAATTGGTATCCAAGTTCTACAAGTTGGAGGATGAAGTGTTGCTGACCACGAAGCTCAGTGAAGAGAGAGCACTGCACCGACTCGATGACTACTCCGAGAGCTTGAGTTTTCAGGTTCAGTCTTCTGAGGTGACAGTTTCATAACTCCACAGCACCTGCACACCAACTTTACTCTGTTTTTTCTTCTCTTGATTTTTCCTGTTGGTCTCTGCCAACCTCCCCATAACAACAGACACACACACACACAGTGTTTCCCTTTTAAAAACTTAACTAAGCATTGGAAACAAAGGTCGTTTGTTCACTTCTCATTTATGGCTGGGTTTTAGTGTGCCAAAAGTGGTGTGAAGGAGATCTTCATTTCCCCCAAGGTGTGTCATGAACATCCTCTCTGCACTCTTTCAAGAGAATAAAAAACCCCAGGTCTGACAGAACAATGGAACAATCTGTAATTTTCTCATGGATAATAAACTCAATAGGAAGATGTCAAACCTCGCTATTTTTTTTTTCATGACCAAGGGGTCAAAGTATGGCCGGTAAGCATGACCTAGTCAGCCCCTGCTGGTAGATTTTGTAACTACATGATACAGATGAATAAAGCAGGACATGAGAAAAAAAAATGTATCTGAGCACTTCCCGTTGAAAGGCATTAACGAATGGCTTTCACAAGGTATCATAATCTGGCTCTTATCAAATAAGCACATTTCATAATCAAGCAAATTTTTGTAAATGCATGTGAGAAAATCTAAAGTCATATACTAGAACAAATATGATGAGTGCGACGTGCAGAGGCGTTTGTTTGCATCAACACAGTCAGAACTTTTAAAGTTAGCACACACATGTCGCGGCAGCGTACATAACTCCAAACATACAATAGCACAGTTTTACACAATAGATGATTCACTTTGCAATCTTTTGATCTACAGGGTGTGTGACTTCTGAGGCTCACGTAATGAATTAAACAGATCAAGACATTCAGCACTGCACCAGTCAGCGGGTGATAAACATCAGGAGCAATGTGGCTTTGTTATTTCCAACTTTGTTCTACAGTGTGTATAGTGAGCTCTTTCCTCTCAGGTGATAAATCAGGCATGTTTATTTTGCTTCTGCAACTTTCAGGAGCTTTGGGTATAATGTCATTTCACCTGGCACGTTTTTGGGTTTTAGGGGTGTTTTTAATGCAATAGCACATGAGATCAACAATAAATCCTTCCCCTCATCGAAGATTGCAACTGGTTCTCTGGCTCACATGCTGTAAATTACTCTGTCATCAGATTAATTTCTCTCGCTGAAAGCCTTTATCCCTCTTGTCTAAACAGAAGCGTTGAAGCAGATCTTTCAAAACACACTGATACGTCCTGAAAACTCTCCACCCTCAGAGCATCTCAAACTTCACATCTTGCTTTCAAATTTAAATGATCCTGAAGAGCAGTGGAAATACATTTCTGTAAATATAAGAGTCATCAATTAAGAAATGCACAGACGATTTGTTCCTCGTTAAATCACATTCACTGCGGGAGACCGAGCACAATACAGCCGCATGCTCAGACATGTTTGTCTGCTGTAACTACTGTAAATACCAATTATCCAGTGTCTGTCACAGAGCAAAACCACAGCTGAGCTAATCCAGCATTCATTTTCTTGACTGTGCAACCTCAATCATTCCTTGTGAAAATACTGGGAAATTAAGATTTATAAGTTGTTGTTTTTTTGTTGTTTTGTTTTTTTGTTTCTTACAGTCAAAGTTCTCAGTGAAGATTAAAGTAGGTGATTGCAAATCGTTTTATTCTGTTTAAATATATTTAATTTCAACACAAGTTGAGCTCAATCAGCTGCATTTGTGGCATACTGTTGATTACCACAAAAATATTATTCTGACTTGTCCATTCCAAAAATCAAGGTTATAGGCACATACCCTTATACAGAAAAGGTTAGTAAGCAATCTTTTTTTAACATGCATATTGTTTACTTCTTGTGGCAATAGCCTACGATTGAAACAGTCTTGGCAGGTCTTTTCTGCCTAATTTTGAGGTACATCTGATTGAAACTGATTTTTCGGAAAAGAAAAAATGTAGGCTATGGGCAGGAACTTGGTTCGATGCATCAGTTGTTGATTTGATGAAGGCAAAATGTCAAAAAATTATATACATGGATGACAATAATCATTCACAATAAGGTCAATAGCGTGAATTTCCATTTCATGTTGACTTTAACATTTTAACTTTAACTCACTATAACCCAAATATATTGTGCCACAATATTAGACCACAGTGCTGTCAAGTGTCAGCTTAAAGGGTTAGTTGACCCAAAAATGAAAATTATGTCATCATTTACTCACCCTCGGGTTGTTCCAAACCTGTGTATGAATTTCTTTTTTCTGCTAAACACAAAGGAAGATATTTTGAAGAATATCGGTGACCAAACAGTTGATGGGCCCCATTGACTTCCATAGTATTTTTTTTATCCTATGGAAGTCAATGGGGCTCATTAACTGTTTGGCTACCCATATTCTTCCAAATATATTATTTTATGTTCAGCAGAATAAAGAAATGTATACAGGTTTGGAACAACTTGAGGGTCAGTAAATGATGACAGAATTTTCATTTTTGGGTGTACTATTCCTCTAACATAAACTGAACTGTACTGAACCCAGATTATTCCTTTAGTTGTGTTATTTTGTTGTTCTAAACAAAAGGAAGGACTAGTTGTCATTCCCTTTACCATGGCAGTTTGTCCCCCACACCAGACCTCCCAGATGCGTGATGAAAACAACCTTATCCCATCGTGCCCCACCCTCTAGCATGAATAATTGCATTTTGATGGGATGACATTTGTTTCCCAATGATCTGTTTAAATAGGGATTGTTAGTGCAATCTGTGAGGACATTTGAAAGGGCTCTTGGGCAAAGGAAACACTATGTGTGGGTTGCTGTTTGTTGGTCTGGCTTTAGAAGTCCACGTAGGCCCCTTGTCTCCAATTTTCCGCCCTGATTGGTCAGAATGAGCAGTGACTCTGTTTTGATATGGCCGCGCAGTCCTGGAGTTGTACCACGTCTACTGCTCCCAGCAGAGAAAATCAGCATTTTGAACAAGGGACTCGAGACATGACATCATCTTACACTCTGTAAATATTTACATATTTGCCGACAAATACTGTTTCAGTTGTAGGCAACCATAAAATGACGTTTACAGTAATGAATGTGTGGCTTATCCTCTAAGCTTATTTATTTTATCATGTTATCAATCAAATATATTTTCAGATATCATGTTGTTATGAACATTAATTGTTAATGAACAACATTAAGGCTTCTGAAGAATGTGTAAAGACAATGTAAAGAATGAGCGTATAAATTACGGGGAAAATAGCAGGACACATTTATGAATTTTTCAACAGATTTACATAATTAGTAAAATTATAATCATTATTAATCCACTGCATAACTTGCTCACTGAATGACATCATACTAAATATCAAAATGAAGAAGAAAGGTGAGGTTTATTTATGTTAGGCCTCTATAGGAACAGCTCTTGAGAAAACAAATGGAGACCCTTCCCAAACTGAGTGATGCGATTTAGAATAATCAGGGGGAATACAGAACCATTAACAGACATGATCCATAGTATGGAGCTCTGGCTTACACCACCAGCTCCATACAGCCGCATCCAGTACTGCACCATACCTCTAACTGTGAGAGAGAGCACAGGCCAGCTCACTTTCCACTGTCTCTCAGTCAAACGGATAGAGGCGACCTTTATCCATTTACCACATTAGGGTTTTCAAATGAGTCATTAGTGTCAAAGCCAAATATTTACTTAAATTTCTCAAATAATGGAAACAACTTTTCCGAAATGCCTTAAAACACACCCCTGCTTCACTGAGACTGATCGTGGCTTAAAAATCTGAGCCAGTCAAAGAAATCAGAAGTATCCTGGAGAGTCTGAACAGTGCCTCAGTGTTGCAGGGTTGCTGGCAGCCGCAGACTCCAGGTCTGTGCATCCTGAGGCTCTATCCCGCAATGTAAAGCTCTTTCCCAGTCTCGCATTCCCTGCCCTCTGGTCACTTGCTGAGTCAGGGCTTCGGTTTGGATGAACTCTGCAAAGCCCACGTGGCCAGTCAAGCCTAGCCAAGCGGCAGATGAAAGGGCAGGAACAGACGTGATCGATTAGAGGCCACACCGGAGGCTAAGGGTTACCCACATACACCCACACAAACACTCACCCCCACAAACAACAGAAGAGAATCACAGTTTAATGTTCAAACAACCATATGGAAATCATGCCATGCGGATTAATGTTTCATCATATTCTCAGCAAGATGCTTTCTATTCCTGCGACTCTGCATAGGACAAGAGGTTTGGAAAATGAATGGAGATATGGATGTTTTCTGTTATTTAGAGCAGTGGTTTTCAAACTAGGGGGCACAAGGGGGTGCTAGAGGGTTCACGAAACATTTAAGAGAATTTTTTTTTCTTAAAATGTATTATTAGGGCTGTTACTTTAGTAAGGAGATTAATATATGTTTAAAATGATCCACAATTTTTCTCAAGTCGTATTTATTTTTTTGATTGACAAAAGTTGAATAAATGTTAAGCACTGATTATCAGAAATGTTTCTTGAGTATCAAATCAGCATATTAGAATGATTTCTGAATGATCATGGAACACTGAAGACTGCAGTAATGATGCTGAAGATTCAGCACTAAATTAATATACATATAATTTACTTTAGGAAGGAGGTCTCTTGCAAGGGGAACCATTATATCCCATACAGCTAGTGAAAATTCCTCAATATTCCCATGGGTGCACAGTGTGCTGTGTAAACATTAGTTTTTTTTTTCTTGTCACTGTCAGATTTAAAAACATGCTGATAGGGGCTCGCTTTATGGAGCAAGGGTCAGAGATCATTAGCATCCTGAAAGAAGACAAGTCTTATGGTGGCAAAACATTCATTGGCTCCTCTAAGGAGTCCTCAAGCAGTGATTGGCAGAATGGGATGACACTATGTTGGGAAGAAACAGAATGGTGTCAGTGAGATACCTTAGCTCTAATTCTTGAATCTGCTACTTTAATAAATAAACATCTGGTGTGTCTGGATGGAACAGTATCTGTTAGCATCACTCAAGTAAGCTTGGTTTTTGTTTAAAGATACAGCATAAGTACAGGAAAATACACATTCCACTTTGCTATGCAAAATAATCTGAATAAGATTCAAAAAGAGCTTTATTGGCTAAGTGTACTCACATTCACAAGGAATTTATTTTGGCTTGTAGGAGCTCTTAGTACTTACATCAATTATATACAAGACAAAGACGTGAATAAGAATAAACATCTACAGAGTAAACAGAACAAAAACTGTACAAGAAAGTGTGTGCAAATTGAGAAACAGTGTATTGCAACAGTATAAATAAATATATTTTATATTTACTGAAGCATCATGTTTTCTGGTGAAGTAGCTTTACGCAGCTCACCAGATGCTCCAGCTCCAGTGTCACGCTTTACCAGACATTCTTTCAACTGCCACTTCCACACTCAAAACTCATTTTAAGGGATATTTCTCCCAAAAATTAATATTCTGACATCATTTACTAGTACAAACCTGACTTTTTCCATCTGACATTTTTTTTTTTTTTTTTGAGAAAATGTATCATTGTTGGAAGTCAATGGACATCAAAGTCGATGGCTGCCAACATACTTCAAAATATCTTCCTTTGTGTTCTACAGAAATTAAAGTCAAACCGGTTTGGAACGACATAAGGGTGAGTAAATTATGACGGAATAATAATTTAATTTTGGATGGACTATCCATTTAAATTGCGGTAAAATTGCCAGATTACAGTTTCCAGTAATTGTACCACATCTGCTATTTACACAAGCATCCCTTTTTATTTTTTTTTATCCATATTGCAACTATTCACACATCAGCAACAAAATGCTGTAAATTTTCCAAAACTGTCTGTCCAGTTTGACCTCTAAAAAACATTTGATTTGTGACAAAAGGGGTTAAAGGGGTCAAGTGGCTGGAGTAGCTCTGCTAGTTAATAACTTTCAATGGCAGAAAAAGAAAGAGTCATATTTTATGCTATTCAGAATTCAGACAGGGTATTTGACAGCAGACTTCATCCTCAAAGTGTGCTCCTAATTATATACATGTGCGAAATAGATGATGTGATCTCAAGAAGAAAATGAAATCATGAGTTGATAACATTAAATAATTAATCTTATTTCAGTCAACTGCTCATGTTTCATACGCATTTTTTTACATTTTTCCCTCCAACTGCCAAACCGCAGTCTTGATCTCTGTATTGTCCAATAATGGTCCGGTTTCAGACCATTATTTCTCTATACAGGTGAGCCTCTGCAACAGCAGCACATGTACAATCATTTACTTTCCCTTTCTCCATCAGACAACTAAGGACACAGACATTCACACGTGCGTTAGACAAAAATGAGGATCTGATGTCACCGGAAAGGAAGATTAAGGAAAGGGAGCGCCCCGGTTGCTGTTTCATCTGAAAACATTATTAAAAAACAAGAGTGATCCCTCTAAGCCTGCCGTCAATGATCAGATGAAAAGTGGGCATATTTTGGTGCTTGCAAAGCATCTGAGGACATGACCTCTCTTCACCATCATGGGCCAAGCTTTTTCTTTATAGTCGGCCTGAAATGAAAATTCACCCTACATTTTCTAAATGCATGTTATAGATCTTACTGTGAACAGTTTTCCGTGCATGTGTTTAATTTTTTTTTTTTTTTTTTTTTTTCTTGTAATGTTTAATCAAAAATGTCATAACTGGACCTTCCAGTGAAAACAACATGCTTCTCTCTGGTGACTTATGCTGAACCAATCATTAAGCCCACTAAAACTCTGACACTGCAAGCTTGCGTTCATCTGCATCCATACTGGAGTGTTACGGCCAAGTCCCTTTCTTGAATTTGCTTTTTCAATAATCTGCTACACTTGGATGTATGTCACAATACTGAAGAAAAGATCTGTGGCAACTTCTTTTTCATTGCAACTTTAACTCCTCAGTCCCTGCTCCGAGATGCAGCACTTTTTAACTCTTTCCCCACCAGAGTTTACTAAATGAAATTGCCAGCCAGCACCAGCATTTTTTATAGATTTCACAAAACTTTCATGGCCCTCAGATAATTTGGTTGTCAAGTCAAGTCAAGTTATCTTCATTTATATAGCGCTTTTAACAATGTAGATTGTTTCAAAACGGCTTTACAGAGATAAACATAATTTAAAGTAACAGAGAATGTTTTGGCTTTATAGCGGTTCTTGAATAATGTTATTTTCCAGCTAAAGTTAGTTTTGAATGATTCACGAAATGATCATTTGTTATTAAATGTTATTTTTTGTTATTATGTCCGCTAAGACGACGCCGTTCTCTCAGACTTTAAACAGACAGAAAAACAGACTTTAAATGCGAACCTGTGATAAACGCTGATGGCGTGCGCATTAAGAATTGATTCTATAGTTATGTGCGCTTGAATATATGTGCTCAGGTTTGCAATTCCCTACAAACCATGCCTAAACAAACTACTTGTCTTGCCTATACATTTTTAAACAGAATTTTATTTTATCACTTCGGGGTAGGTACGCGAACCGAATTTCCCCACAACGCTTTATCTGTAGAGTGGTAAAGGGATCTTCCATAGGGAGAGGCTAGTTGGCACTTCAGCACTGCAATGTCATTGGGTCCAGGCGAAGGTTCTAGTCAGATCTGGATACGGCCTGGATCTGGCAGGCTGCGGGAAAACCTCGGGATAAACAAAGACACTAAAATTAGCATAGATGCCATTCTTCTTATGATGTAATGAGTACATCAGGATTTAAGGGAAGTGTTCCCAGTTCCGGCTGACCCAATCTATGCAGCCTAACATTGAATTATAGAAGTCTATAATATATTATGTGTATGCTAGGTCAAAGAGATGTGTCTTTAATCTAGGTGTAAACTGACAGAGTGTGTCTGCTTCCCGGACAATGGTAGGAAGACTGTTCCAAAGTTTTGGTGATAAATATGAAAAGGATCTACCACCAGCAGTCGATTTTGATATTCTAGGTATTATTAACTGGACGGAGTTTTGAGATTGCAATAGACATGAAGGACTATAATGCGTTAAGAGCTCGCTCAAGTACTGCGGAGCTAAACCATTTAATGCTTTGTAAGTAATCAGCAATATTTTAACATTTATATGATGTTTAATAGGCAGCCAATGCAGTGTTGACAGAACCGGGCTAATATGGTCATGCTTCCTGTTTCTGGTAAGAACTCGAGCTGCTGCATTTTTAACTATCTGTAGTTTGTTTATTAAGCGTGCAGGGCAACCACCCAGTATACCATTACAATAATCTAGCCTTGAGGTTGTGAACGCATGAACTAATTGTTCCGCATTTGTCAATGAGAGCATATGGCGTAATTTAGATATATTTTTAAGATGGAAAAATGTGGTTTACAGATACTAGACACGTGACTTTCAAATGAAAGATTGCTATCAAAGAGCACACCCAGGTTCCTAACCGACGACGAAGACTTAACAGAGCAGCCATCAAGTGTTAGACAGTATTCTAGGTTATGACGTGTGGAAGTTTTTTGTCCAATAATTAGAATCTCTGGGGGTTTTTTTCAGAATTTAGTAGTAGGAAATTACTAGTCATGTAATTTGAATGAAATTTACTTACAATGTTGTATGAATATGTAAACAGTCAATATGTCAAAAGAAAGAACAGAGCCTCAATCTTTTCTTTTAAATCAACACTTGATTGTGGGTACATTTCATAAAAAAGCAACATTTCAAACAAAAAGCTGAGAAAATCGAGTTTTTGTCATACTTTGTCTGGATCAGATTCAAACCAATGTTCAAAACATATATCAGGTAGACAGAGTCCATCAACACCCACCCACAAAGCTTGCACAGTCATATATCTCTTTGTGGTTTCGACATTTCAGTTTTGATTTATATGCTGTTGAATGTATGGTGATCACATTAGCTTACTTGTACGCACAAGCAACTTCTATACGTTCCTCCTGGTTTACGCAGTTCTTTTTCTTTATTTGTTTTTGGATTGTCAGAAAAACTAGTCAATGGTGGGCAAGTGTTATGTCAAAAATGACGGAAAATCATGTCAATGGCAGCAAAAGAGTTAATGGCAATATATTGTATTTGTCTCTTTACAGCTAACACCCTCTCATGACAAATTGGTGGCTAATTTGTACATTTTCATTAATATGATCTGTTTATACTCTCCACTGATGGTTAGGTTTAAAGGGGGGACCTTCATGCTTCATTTTTTTCCTACAAGAATCACATTGTGCAAATTCATATGAAATTGACATTCTCTTTAGATCAGGTTGTTACAGACCATCCGGCTGTCATATATTTTCTGAGTGATTAGCTGCTCACCACCTCCCTCCAGTGGCAATGTCTTGTATGATGAGTCTATGGTGTGATGACACCATTCTTGAAACATTTCATGATTCAGCGGTTTGAAGAAGCCCCACTCAAGCATGAAGTCTGTTGGACTGCGAGAGCTGTTTATGGTGAGCTGTGCAGAACATGCAACTCCAAGCTTGACAGCCTGAGAGGATGTGTATACAAGAGACAAGAGGGGCCTCTTTCCGTTCTTTGCTCATGACTTTATCTCGGTTCTCATCACTGGCTGTATCCAGGGCTGTTGCCAGCAACTAGGATCTCTTCTGACAGGGAAACCCCGTCTCTTGTGACACCCTCGGGCGCCCCATTGCCATAAATTACACAGCTCAGCACAGGAAAGTGTGTCTACAACTGTGTGATTGGTAGACTCCCTCTAGGATGGTGAGAATTTGCTTCAAAGAGGACAACATCTGCAGTATGGGAAGGTCATGGTCATGCCTGACCCACATTTGG
This sequence comes from Meda fulgida, assembly GCA_030578275.1. NCBI lineage: Eukaryota > Metazoa > Chordata > Actinopteri > Cypriniformes > Leuciscidae > Meda > Meda fulgida. The sequence continues at coordinate 27,263,808 of CM060622.1, forward strand.
CACTAAGCGAAACCTTCTCTAATTTCCCATTTTTTATCTTCCAATCTCCATTTGTGGTTTTCACCCTGTGTTTTCACCATATTTATCCTCTTTTGGCTGTCTTAAGTATGTTCCCTGCTGTCTCATGTCTCTCATTCATAATAATTACTTAAAGTAAAAACCTTCCAGTTCCAGGGGCTATAGAGGAACCCGTATTTTGGACACGGAGTAAACAAATCAGTTTGAGCATGTCTGCACTCGAAGAGCTTATTCAAAGAGTCAAGCTGAAAGGCCCTGGAAGCTGAAACTGCATGTTTGTTTGTGTGTGTGGGTTCCTTTAGCTCAATATTCTTTTTCCTGCTGCCCTTAATCCCACATCCTGTCTGGTTCAAAGCAAAATATAGGGTTCTCTGCATTGTTTATTTTCTTGATCCCAATTTTTTTTTTAAATCCTTATTCTCCTGCCTCCCCTGCCGTGAAGCTTCCTCAGAACCCTACTGCTTCAAAACTCCAACACCACAACACCCACCTCCACCACTGCACATGTGTAGAAAGCATTATGGTTAACATCCACCTCGTGGGGGCATCCGAAGCAAGTTCAGGAATAAGGTTTCCTCAAGCAGGTAGCACTGCATGGAGCCCAGCCATATTGGACTGGAGGGAGATTTTAACAGAGATCATGTTTGATTGTGCCTGGTCCAGTAAGATTCCCTTGTGCAGGCGCCTGGGAGTGTGAAAACAAGTATCTGTTAAACCCATCATTAATCTAGAACATTCCTGTAGCTCGCACTCTGTACCACGTCCATATTATTGCCATTGCTTGCCAATGCTTCTGGTTGTGTTGCATGCTGTCTGTAAAACTCAGGTCAGATTAATCCTGATTCAAATAGACAGTAATATACCTGCAGCCACAATCTTAAAATGGCCAACTAAATTAGCATCCTCACATATTGAAGCTGAAAGAGATAATACAAACCTGTCCAAAAATAATGAACGTCTGATCTATTGGACAAGGTTTGGGTTTTAGCATGTTTTAAGCTTATTTACCGTACATTAACAGTAAACATCCACATCCAGTCACACTGGAACTCAAATTATGGCAAGGGATTATAACAATATTCCTGAGGCACTAACCTGCAATGGAACCACAAGGAATTTAATTTCATAATGGTTGCATTAAGGATTATACCAATAATAAAACAAAGAATAAAAAATGTGTTACAACAAACTTATGATTATAACATTGTGTTTTACACAATGTCATATGAACAACTGGTCAGTAACTACACTGATTGAGGTTTCACGAACCATGGGTACAGTAAAATGCAGTTGTGTATCAGTTCTTCAGTTGCGTAGAGTTGCTTCAATGCCATTCACATATCCTCTCTCGTGGCCTCGTGGATAGTGGATAGTAAAGTGTCCATCGTTTGTGCACTTCAGAATCTCGCTGGAAATAATAGGTCATCTGGGTACTTTTGCCTAATCTTTTATGAGTAGCCTACTGTAAATTAGGACATACTTCTTTTGACACAAACTGTTTTTCACCTACTACATAGCAGGGATGTATGCGATTTCGGATGCAGCCTTTCTCTCAGGAATCAGACTTCACTGGTCATGCAGTACATGATCCACTAAAAATAACCAACTCGGAAGGTGTGTTCGACTTGAAGTGGCGCTGCACTGATCGATTGGTGTATGACATCAAAATACTGCGAGAGCGATTCGAAAGCATACAGAGCCATCTGCTCTCTAATTGCTCTTGTGGTACTTCAATGTCATACACCTATTGCACAGTGTCGCTTCAAGTCAACAGTAGTGGCCTTTGCTATGTTTCACCCAGTTCACTTGAAACGGGGCTCACAACAGAAGGGGCCTCCGCACGAAAAAGAGCCCTGCCCCCCATCATGACACAGCTCACACACACGGGTCTGAAATTAGCAGGGGGGTTGGGCAAAAATGGCACCAAAATTAATAAAAATGCTTCCAAAAACAAAGATATGGTGTTGAAACAGGTGACTCTGCAAGTTGAACACACCTTTTCTCTTGGGAAACGGATTTTACTGGGTTGAATAGAATATATTTGATTCAGTAAAAAGAATTGACTCTGAATAATTTTTTTTAGGAATTAGACTATACTTTTCGAATAGTATGGCCCTGTCCCAAATGGCATCCTAAGCCACTTCACAGTCTTCCTCCGAGTTTACATTATGATGTCATGACATTTTGACTGACTTTCACTGGTCACTAGGGATGAGTCGCAATCTTCGAATAGTCGAACTGCGTGCAAAATTCGATCATAAAATAGCTTTTTCGAATATAGTTATATTTTTGCGCAATTCCAATGTGTTCTAAATTGACGCCGCGCCTACTGTCACAGATCACGCAGCAGGGTATTTTCCTGTTGGGGACACAAGGTGTCGGCTAACATTAATGAAACCCCCTACTACGCGATCTAGGCTACTTGTGTTTTGTACATAGTGTAAACAAACAACAGAAGAGCAGCATTGTTGTGACCGTTAACTCTGCGACTAACCATGCAACAACCAAGAAGCTCCGTGTGGGACTTGTTTAAAAAAATGAACAATGATAAAGTCGAGTGTAAATTATGCCAAGCAAAG